>JAPQRN010000017.1:5973098-6011039 GCA_037367275.1 Coranthus polyacanthus | reverse complement strand
AAATTATAGCAAAACATGGTAAAGAAACTCGAAGCATAATTTCTTTCAACTTTTGTTATAATGGTAGGGAAAACCCATGTATGTATAAAACCCAATATGGCACATAAATAATTCTTCTTGTTCATCTTTGGAGATGAATTACTGGCCAGTCTAAAACTGAAGGTGCTATTTTCTTAACTTGACTGTGCTAATGCAGTACGCTCAACGTGCAGCAGCAACGTGCGACACTATTAAAGTGTCCGAGCCGACAATCAGCCTTTATTTAATTTCGGAATATATTGAGGTAGAGGACACGACAAAACAACCCAGGAAACAATGGTGACGAAAACAATAAAAAAGGTCATTCAGCAAACAATGAACACCTAATGGCTAATTGAAGGAATTCCGACAAAAACAATAGACGGCAAGTCAGTAGAACAATAAAACAGTTTTAAAAATGAAGCAAACTTCTTCCGTATGCCATGATATCAGTGTCTAGCTATGTCCTACAATTCAAAAACTTGGCGTATCCATTCCTTCCCCCTTCCTCTCCTAACTCACATGCATGCAAACGCATTCAAACAAAATTTCAGCCTCTAACACTCACTCACAGTCCGTACAACGGGAGGGGCAGCAGCACCACACCAAAGGTCACAGTTCCTGGCAGTGATGTGTCAGCATGACGGCAGGCCTGAAATACCAGGCTGGCTCCCTCTGTACCCCCTCCTTCACTCCCAGCTGCTGCTGGATACTCTTCCCATTTTTCTTTTCAAACCTTTCCCTTTCCTTTTTTGTCTGCCATCTGGGAGAGACGTGGTAGCCAAGAGAGACGTGGCTTGAGGTCATATTCAAGGGACAGTTGGGAGTTCCCTTTAGGTCAGTTTGAATGTGACCCTGCGAGCAAACACACAAATTAACGCTGACAACCGGACAAGAAAGAGGATAGCCTCTTTGGTATTACTTATTGGATAAACACTATAGCAAACAGCAACATGGTTAGCACAGTGTCTGTACTTATTCACAGCTGTTTCTATGAGTGGTTTTATTTTTGTTTGCTACCTGATAAGAGAGTGAAAGAAGATAGGACTGGACAAATAGGTGTGAATATACTGTAGTATCTGTTTACCCCCCTAATAATAAGAAATTCCACCGTGACGCTTAAAAAAAATAAAATAAGTAATGGTACGGCTATGTTCACACTGGTAAGCTTTAGTGTTCGATCCAGATTTATTGCCAAGATTTGATTTTTTTGTTTTATAATTTTGTATGTATTATAAAGTATGTACGTATTATAAGCAAAATAGACTGAAAGTATGAAAAGTAAAATGGTCCTGTCAGAGTTTTACTATTATATATGATGTTTATGGATTCGTGTTACCGCCGCATTAATGTGTATGTCATTTTACTGCCGTAGATGTTAAAGGTTGAGCTCATTTGAACTAGTTCATAGTCTTTGAGTGACTCCCTCCAGCACAGAACTGTGACAAATGCCAATTTAGAGTGATGTAAAAGTAACATTTATTCTGACATGACTGTTCAGAGGTTACATTGCAAAAAATCAGACCGGCCTCTGATTTAGGGCCACGTAAAATCAGATTTGGGCTTTTGTCCCTGCTCTCTGAACGTAGCCTATGAGCAGCGACTATGAGGTATGTGACCACTTGGGTAAACTGTCGTTCAGTTTCACCATTAATCCGCAGTATATGAGTCTTTACACATCACAAATTAGACTAAAAATAGACTGACACGCCTGCTCTGTTGTTGATACAGAGAGACCCATAGAGTACTTACAGAGTACTTTGATAGGTTTAGATGGTACTGCTTATAGTATCTTCTCTTTTTTCTACTGCCACTAGAGATTGATTAAAAGGGTAAGTAGAATTTTCTTTGTTCATCTCGATGGCGGAGAAGAAATCACATGCTCACTCTTTTTTTCCTGAATGATTTTCACACATTTCCTCTGCCATTGTACCAAAGTATGTTTTATTTATTCTTGTTTGTGACAAGAATGAGCAAGCTTTGTCATGAGTGTGCTATTGTTCATGTTTGTTGGATTGTTTGTTTGTTTGTGTATTTACTCGTGTGTTTCCCTCATCTTTCTTTGTATGTCACCTGCTTGCACTTGGAATGGAGATTAAAAGTGGAATATATTTTGTTATTGCTACTGGGACAAATGCCATGCAGTTTACTCACACAGGGCCAAAAGAGGCAACTCTTTTGGGTTATTGGCTGACATGGAGGTAAAGTGGAGGATCTTAGACTTTAAGAGTGACAAACCTTACTGGATCCACAGGTCACGTTTGCAAGGATGACGTGATAATCTGTTACCTGTTTCTTTTCTCGCAGGCGGGGCAAGGGGGTGGACACCGTACCCTGCTCTACGGTCATGCAATCCTCCTTCGCCACTCCTTCAGTGGTATGGTGAGTATCAACAGTGAAATTGTTATAAGACATACTACGTTATGAGATGCAAGGTACTCTACAGTGTTTTATGGAAGGAACTGTAACGGGAAGTGACAGATATTTTGTCAAAATACAGTTAGTATCAAGTGAAAACAGCTCTTACGGGGAACTGGCGAAGGGTAAACGACCGCCAACGACGGACCAATGGCTGAGATGAGTTGATCATTTTCTCAGTGGAAAAACTGACACATAAATTGAGAGCTACAAGAAGCGCAGCGGGACCAAAATTGGAGAAGATTGACAATATACGAAACTCAAATGAAGGATGGAGCAAGAATCAAGGACGAAGCAAATGTATTTCCCAGGCACTGTTTGTTCTATGTTGACATTGTTTGGTGTCGCTGATCTTTAATGAATCGAGACTTGAGTAAAAAAGAAAAAAAAAAACACAACACTGAATTTCAATCCCTAAACAGAAGTGCAGTGAGCGATACTATATACTAAAATAAGAAACATTTCATAATAACATCAAATATATATGTGTATATCCTAAGTCAGGAGTTTGTTAGATTCATAAATGATGTAAATAATATATTTTCTTCACTCATTTAGACAAAAGCTGAATGCCACTCACTGTTTGACTCACCAAGTCTAACAGTTCCCCTGACCTAACGCTTTGTTATTTCCCTCTCACCAGTATCTGACCTGTTTGAAGACATCAAGGTCTCTGACGGACAAGTTGTCATTTGATGTTGGACTGCAAGAGGATTCAATAGGTACAGTATGAATAATGGGCACCTTGCACAGTTCCCTCTGCCTTTTATGGCTTTTAATTGAATTTTCCCAGAATAGCCGTTCCACGTTGGCCTAACTTCGCGTTCGAAACCGCACCCTTGAGACAAATAAGTACATTCGTGCCGTGTGTATAGTATAGACATTTGAACTACGGAAACGCTCAAGGCCATTTATCAAGTGAAAACAGTTCTTCCACTGCTCCTTCAGTCACCTGCAAATGACAGCTATTTTTCTTCTTTTTGTCAGTCGAAACGGAGATGGCTGCTTTATCGGTAGAGTCAAGTCAAGGCTAAAAATGGCAGGGACTGTGCGCAGCAGACCTGTTCAACTTTATTCACAATAATTGTTTAAGGGCTGAGATGAACAGATGTTTTTACATCGGTATGTGTGTGAACAGGTGAGGCCTGCTGGTGGACCATCCACCCTGCGTCCAAGCAGAGATCTGAGGGTGAGAAAGTCCGCATCGGAGACGACCTGATCCTTGTCAGTGTGTCCACGGAGAGATACCTGGTAGGTCGTGTCCAGCAGCTCCTCACGCATCGATTCAAACTGAAAAGACCATAAAACTAATCGAGAAGGTCAGGATTAAGCTTAGTGAGTGTCCAGCACAAATGCCTGATTGCTTTAGCCATAAAGTGGCCCACGAAATGAACGGAAATGTGTATCTCAGTATCTTTTTGGCATTTTTGCTTTTATTGGAGAGATTAAGTGCGAAGATTAAATACATAATTACCTCGGGAAGAAGATAAGTGTTTGATGTATTTCTGAAGTCACCAGTCAGATTCTAACTGTTGATGTTGCGTGAAAGGGTATGCATCCTCGTACTAGGTGTTAGGGTGCCCTAGAACACTGGATTGTTAGGGCCATATTAAGGGGGAAAAAATGAGAGGAGGAAGATGTTTTTTAAACGTTGCATGTCCAGAATGCAGTCACAATGTTGAATATAAAGTCAAAATGTCCAGAATAGAAAAGTTGAAATACCATTTTGAGAATAAAGTGGCAATTTATTCTCAACGTTTTGACTTTATTCGCAGAACAACAAAAGCCTTCCTCCTCATTCTTTTTTCCTAATGCGGCAAAGTACTCGGTTGTATCCCCGTCATTCCAGTTATAAAGCCAGTAACAAATCCGGTACCTTCTTTAAAACTAGAGATGCAATCATTTCATTAGCTGCAGTAGCTGTTAACTGCAGCTGAAACAAGTCTCATTAAATCAACAGGCCCTCACTTAGTCTCTTATTTTCAGATAAGACTGTTTTTGCTCATGAATATTTACTGTTTTTCAGACAGCCTGGTTGCATCAGACACAGTCTCTTGTTTTTGATGCACACTATCATGTCTCGTTTTCTTTTGTCTGGTTTTTCTTGTCAGATCCCAGTTCAGAGTTATCCTTTTGGGGGCTTTCTTATTACTCTGCCAAATGTTTTCATGTCAGAACAGACGTGCCTGCCTTATGACATAAAAGAGAACCGTAGAGTGGTTGGTTGTTTTTCTGGACATGATTCAACCCACATAGATGGACTTATCTGCTTTTGGTTTACCGTCTGTCTCAGAAGGCACTTTGGGAAGTTTAATAGCCGTCGGATAGGCTGGATACCCGTCTCACTCCAGCAAACTTACGAGTGACAAGGTAATTCAGGGGGAAAACTTTAATACTTCACACTGCTATCTGTAATGGAAATCTGATTACCTGTAAAGCTGTTCGTGTACAGTTTCTTTTTTTTCTTTTTTTAAAAATTATTTTCATGGAAGCATCAGTTTGACTGAGTTTACAGTCCCTTATGCCGAGCTATACTGACCTCAATTAACTTACTTGGTAAAGAGACAGATGAGGGGAATTTTAAGAGGGAGGGGGAGAGGAAGAGACAGAGAGAGAGAGAGATGGTAAGGGAGGCGCAGCGACGTGCCAAGCATCACATAGTAAGCAGCACTCGCTTGTGGTGGCTGCTCTGGCCCTTCAGGGAGAGAAATGTGCAATTAAAGCAAACATGGCAAAGAGCCAGTCTTTCATCTCGTCCAGTGGGAATCTTCACCTGATTAAGCCCGACAGAAACCCAGCTTTTGAAGAATGGGACGCATCAAAAACTCAGGCAAAAGCGATCAGTGCTCCTTCACTGTGAACAATCGCGGAGGTCGTGACTCAGGCTTTTTAGGACGTAGGCGTTTGTTCCTGTGCCTCTTGGCGTCTGGATGGACTGAATTGTGTCAGCAGTTTCCCCTCCCTCCTGGTCAGCCTGGTGGCCAAATGTCAGGGTGTTAGAAAAAAAATATTACGGAGAATTCACTCACACAACTACTGCCCACGCACTGGTTTGCAATGTATATATGTATAAGTGCTAAGTGCTGAAAAAGTAAATTCAGCTCATGCGTCAGCCCATATGCAGGGTGACACTGACTATACTAACTATTAAAAGACAGAAAATAGATGAGTTCATGTGGGATATACTTGGCTCAACAATGATGTAGAGTTAGATTGTTTTCAGGAGAATTCTTTAAGGTGTAAATGTAGTCGATTTGCATCAACACATCAGCTCAAGGCAGTAGCTGAAGGCTAGGCTCATTTTACATTTCCAATCACTTCCGAATCCTACCTGTAGGGAAATGGGAACCGCTCCAAGTGTTTCTGCTGGAAAGGAATTATTATAGAGTATTATCTGGACATTGCTGCATAGAGAAACACTGATACAGCAGTGTTTTTTAGCCCACGGGGTTATAACACCGTTTGGCAGCACCAGAGGAAAGACACAGCGTTGTTTTAATCTCTCTTCAAATCCTGGGAAATCTTTGTCCGCTGTGCAGTCTCACTATTTGTCTATGTTTTGTCTTTTCGCTAACACAAATACTTACTACTAATGCACTGTATGCTCTGTATGACCTTCTTCTGTTTGCAGCACCTCTCTATCTCCAACGGAAACTTCCAGGTGGATGCCTCCTTCATGCAGACCCTGTGGAACGTCCAGCCTACCTGCTCTTCTGGCAACATGGCTGTAGGCAAGTTCATGGCAACAACCAGCAACCACAACTTTTACAACGACATTGTAAATATTGTTCACAAATGTTAGGTAAGGTAATGTTAGGCTAGGTTTGTAATGTTTTTTTTTTTTACCTGGTACGAAAGTCCTAACATATTCTAAAACTAAGACACCAATTTAAATAAAACCTAGGACCTCAAATCGGAGGTATTTGCAAATGAACAACAAAAGCTCACATGCACATAAATGTCATTTACACCAAGCATTTTTGATACTGCAGTGTTTAGTCTGGACTGTATACATTCTCATGTCAGCATATGTGATTAAAAGGGTACTCAGAGTAAAACCGAATATTCAGCCGATGCCTGTATGAAGATGGGTAATTCTCTACATGAAAGACATAATATTTCATAAGTTGTGTTTGTCCTGGCAGGTTATTTGATTGGCGGACATGTCATGCGTCTTTGTCACGGGCATGATGAGAGTTTAACCATCCCCGGAGCAGAAAAGAGTGAAGAGGAGCAGAGGTTAGTCATTCAAGAATCAATTTTCAACAGGTATTTTTGGTAATCATAAATTAATTAATGTATCAGTTATGGAGGACCAAAATGGCAGACGAGGGTACTTCTCAAACCAACACGAAGCCTCGAAGCCCGTTTGTGAACACGTAGAATTTTGGAGGGAGTTCCTTCAACCACAGTCACTAAATTTACTTGAATCACTGAACTGATCTAAGATTAATGCATGTACTGTAATTCGCTTCAGCATAACATTTACTGATTTTAAAACCATATGCGTTCGTTTACAAAAATTGTGCTTTTATTACATTGTTGCTAAAGATACTTTTCTCTCCTCGTACTTTTTGTTTTGGAATAGTTTTTTTTTTTTCCTCCTGTACCAGTACTGTAGAACAAACCCAAACTCTGCACGTTATATTCTCATTAGTGTGAAAGAACAAACGCTTCCATGGGTGTCTTTTTGCTCTCAGGATAGTCAACTATGAGGCGGGCAAGGGAGCGTCAAGGGCCCGCTCACTGTGGAGACTAGAGCCTCTGAGGATCAGGTGAGATCAGACCCGAATACACTCACGCACACACTCAGCAGTAAATCCAACAAGCTCAGCAATTTAAAACCCTGTTATAGATACCTCTGAGAAACACACAAAAGGAGTAGTCCTATTTGAGGGGGGTATTTGTGAAGAACGAGACAAACTGTTTTTTGTGCGACTGTAACGTCTACTGTACTGCTAGTTTCATACATAAACTTCACCTTCCTCTCCTCTGAGCTGTCACAGCCAATTAACTGGACGACTCCCCCAGAAGGTGGGGTTCCATCCCTTTCAATCTACCCGTCTTCCTCGCTATCGCCTCCTTCTTCCTTCTCTTTAACTAGCCACCCACGCAATTTCCTTCGAGTCACATCGTCTGCCAGCTCTCTCTGGGACTGCCTGTCAGAGTTTGTACACTTTGAAATGCCGCAGGTGCATCTATTAAGGCACAGGATCCCCTTTTTGGCTTCAGAGAGAATTTTTATCAGTGCCTTCCCACTGCCTTATTAATGCAGAGAAACGGGAGAGTTAGACTTTAATTCATGTATCTGTTGACTAACTTGTGGCACATGCATTTAGGCTTTATACAGTGCGTTTCAGAAATAATCCTTGGGAGAACATACAGTCAAAATATCTTTAAAATTGGGGTTTTGAGCTCCAACGCTATATTTAGCAAGATCTGTGGCAGTCAGTTATTCATACAAGTACAGATTCTTTGTTTGGTTTGTTTATTCATTTGATTTCAGAAACGACTTTTTTCATGGATGCAAGTTTCAAATGCAAATTTCAACCCAGTGCAGTGAAAAATGAACAATGCGAGGTGAGGCTTAGAATGCATATAGTAATGATTTAATTTACCTCTGAGGGCAAAACGTCAACAATTCATAACTTAAAATGTTTGGAATAGAGAGTTAGGATTTGCAAAGGTCCCATGAACTTACCAGAATTTAATAGAACATCCTGGGAGGTCGACGTGAGCTGGTATAACGTTGATATGGAACGATCTAAACAAAGGAAACAACTAGAAATCTGACCAGACATTTGATGCGAAAGTGGAAAGGTCTGATATAATTTTCAGTTCACCCGCCGTCAGCCCGATGACGTGAAAGAACACAGATTTGCCTCCAGAGTTTGTGACCCCAGTCGTGTGTGTTTAGCTGGAGCGGTAGCCACATCCGCTGGGGCCAGGCTTTCCGACTACGCCACCTCTCTACCGGCCATTACCTGGGCCTGACTGAAGACCGCGGACTGGTTCTGCAAGACCGAGAGAAATCCGACACCACGGCGACCGCCTTCTGCTTCAGGCCCTCCAAGGTCGGCGCTCATTATCAATGTGTGAACTTATTGCATGGCTTTGTTGAATTCCCGATTCTGAGTGGTCATCGGTGCCATTCTGCATTCTGTTTTTTTCTGTATAACAGGCTGTTGCTATGCTATGTGCACTTCTAACTGTAGAATCTGGCTGCTTTATTCAGTGGAACCACTAAAATCATTTTCAATCATTTTTATATCAACATTGTTGGCTAAAATAGCCCCGTAATAAATGGGACAATGTATAGAGAGCCGGTCATTATTGAGAAATAAACCCCTTCGGAGTGACAAAGGCTTGCATTCCTCTGCTGGTGTTTATTTCATTATAATGACCAGCTCTCTGCATGTTATCCCTTCCGTAATTTATTCATTCTATTAATCCATCTACCTCTGATGTGCCCTTTGAGAAAGATCTAACTTAAACCTGCAATGTGTGTTGATGTAAAATGCTCTTAGTCGTCTTACTTCATTAAAAGGAGACTCCAAATGTTCATCAAAGACTTCTGAGACAAGTGTGTAAGCTCTTAATGAGCTCATGGCTCCCCACAACAAATTGACCTTCTCACAGTTGCTGAGTAGACAACAGCACCGTAAATGTTGGAGAAATGTTGTCCACTGGGCCAACTGCAACTCGCCTGGATGTAGCCATTTTAAATCAGCAAGTGGCAAGAAATTAAGCATCACAACTGCAATGTTATGATAAACCCCCGACGCACTTGGATACTTGCGTGTATTTCAACCTGATTTACTGGATTCTTACCTTGCATTCCTTCGCTTTGCTTTTCTTTCTCCCACTTTCTGTTCCTTTTATCCCACACGTTCTGTTTTGAAGTGTTTCCCACTCAGAGACCTTTTTGTTTTAATGGATTCTAAAAATATAGACTTACTGCTAAAAATAATCCTGAAAAAGAAGCGGCTTACTTGTAATTCAAATTGGAAACAGGTATTTCATTGAAGCTCCTACTCTGTATTCAATCCGCTCTGTTCCTGTAATGCTTAACTTTTTGTCAGGCCACAATACCCTGTTAAAAACCCCTATTTTCGAAGATATATTTACAGCTAATTTCCTGAGTTTACCGTCCCCTGAGAAGTAATTCTACATCACCATCATCGTGTGCTGCACAAACAACGGCCACCAACTCACTCCACGTGACGTCTGAGGCTTAATTTTCCTGACTCGTCCCACTTGAATGCAACGCTTAGTTAAAGAACACAAACGGCTGTTTTTTCGACTTTATATGTAAACTTTTTCTCGCTCGTCCGTTGTCCACAACACCCAGTGCCAGTCTGTTCCTGTATCCAGAAAGGTCAATGCTTCGCGGTGTTGAACATCGACATTAATGCGCTTTGCTGCTACTTGCTGTCGACTGCAATCAGCCGCATCACTCCATCTCCGCTGAGCCAAAAATGTAGCAGAGCTAATGAGGCCAACAGCAACCTCCCAACAGGCCAATGAATGCACTCACCACAACCTGCATCTCCGATAACCATGTAATCACAATATATCTTCATTTGTCATATTCCCATGCTCATATGTGTGTGTGCTGTATTTGTGTGCTTCAATGTGAACACAACAGGAAAAAGGTGACTCCGGCCCGAAGCGGGACATCGATGGCATGGGGGCTCCTGAGATCAAGTATGGAGACTCCGTCTGCTTCGTCATGCATGTGGCGACGGGGCTGTGGCTGTCTTACCAGGCGCCTGACGCCAAATCGTCTCGTCTGGGCCCCCTGAAAAGAAGGGTAAATAGGCTCAAACTGTTCTTCCAGCTGTTCTATTTTACTGAATCACTTCTTATACACATACGCCTGCTGATAGAAATGAATGGAAGGCTGCTCATGACAAACGTGTGCAAGTGTGTGCTTCAGATTTAATGTAGCTTAATTGACGTTCAAATAAATATAAATGTATTCAAGTTAAATAAAAGCTTAATTTATATTGGCTTGATAGAAGCATCCAACACAATAAATTAAATATAAATTAATAATACAAGATGTACAATAGTTAAAATGACCTTATAGTAATAAAAACAGCGTAGGATATACACTTAAATGATACAGTTTGAGGTAAAAGACAACACTGTTGGTTCTCGAAAAGCCATTTCTTAAACTAATAATAGGATTGGGACGCTAATTGATTGAATTTTACTGAGCTGAGGCTCCGAAATGAAAAGATGGCCTGACTAAACGTTTTTTTTCTCTGTGGGATTGTGCAGTCCCCCAGAGCTGCACCTCCCATAGCTCTGTTCGCAGTGGATAGTGGATAGATGCAGTGGAAAGTGATGAAGTCAGCCAGAGGAGGAGAAGGAGGAGCTAAACCATGCATAATCTTATAAACTAGACACAACATTTTTGTCGATGTGAAGTTTTCCCAGCCAAGTGGATTATAACTCCTTAGAATGATGAAAACTGAATGAGTTAATAACAGCTTTAAGTGCTTTTTAGTATGATTCCAGTTTTTTTGGGACTATAGAGTGTGTATTAGATTAACATATAAAGTAACAGTAAGTGATATGAGAGAGAAGTATAGGAAGTATATCTTGAATTCTACCATAATATACACAGGTTTTAAAAGCCTGAATGAATGCAGATGGAAGTAGTTCAGTCATTTAACACTGAAAACACAAGTTGGTTCTTTGATTTATTTCTGTAAGCTGTGAGCATTTATTATTACATCAAGTAAAAAATACTGTTTTAATTAAACTGATTTTGCGTGGTGTATTTTGACATACTCCTCTTCCCTTGAATTCCCATCTCATCACAATAATTAAAAATAATAAATTTGTTCTCTAAAGGAATAAATGGCCATGTTGGTGCATATTGTAGACTTATCAGACTCTAAAGGTGTGATAACAAATTAATCATCACACTGTTGCGAAGTGTTAAAAATAACGATGTGGTATTTGGCTTCTGTGTACCTGTGTGTTTAATTTAAGATGCCTGGCGTATCTGTTCTCTAACACCTCGAAGCCATGTGCACAGTAGCAAATGACAGCAACTAAAAACCAGAAACCAGTAGCTTATACACAGGAAGCCAATTTAAACACCTTCCCCTGCCGCTTACATGTTTATTTTCGCTCTGCTTGTTACCATTGTCTCCCCTCGGGCAACCTCGCTCTGCCGGCACGCAACCGTTCTGCAGCCGTGAGGCAACAGCCCATTTAAATGTGATAATGGACCATGTGACGGGTGACAGTTAGTTTTGGGTGAGACAGGGGGATTAGGGTGGCACGAGGACTGTTGCTCATCCCTGGGCACGCCTCCAGGGACATCAAATGCCACGTCTTGCTGGCGCCAGGCAGTCCCCGCAGCCCTGGCTTCGCGCCAGAGCACCTGACACGTTGGAGGTGATGGTCATCTTCATTTTCCTACCTCTTCCCTTTTCTTAATTATCTTGTTTGAATGCACTGAGTCGGGTTTCACTCCGCTTGGGTGGTTTAGACCATGGATATAGCAACACGAGATGAGGAGACGGGCAGCTCTGCTCTCTCGTGACGTCACCGCCATCTTACTAGGGGTTACGTCTCAGAATTGAATGTGCCACAGCTACATGCCACAGAAAACAAACCCGGGAATGTAAATTAGCAGGAATTTCCTTCCACACCTAAGACTCTTACCCAGAGAATCAATATATTCTCATATTAGCGTATAATATTACACTTTTTAAGCACACTTTAAGTTTGCCTGCGGTCTTTGCTTTATTTAATATTAACCTAAACAACTGTAACATTTGTAACATTAGTCAAATTTCTAAAACTATCTTTGAATTTAGTTCGAGAGCTAGTATTACATTTTAATGACGGTTAAAAATAAATGTATGCTTATACGTAGATGCGCATAAGTTGTGCTTGGTTGCATTAGTTTTTTTTAGCCAGTACAGCCATTTAAATGAATGCCTACACTATAAAAGATATTGACATGACTCAATAAAGATCATAATTTATTGTAACATGAATGGCAGGGCTGCAACTAATGATTATTTCCTCGATTAATCGTTGATGGTGAAAAATGTCGAGCAGCGTTTCCCAAAGTTCAAGATGATGTCCTTAAATGTCTTGTTTGTGGTTCACAAACCAAAGATCTTCAGTTTACTGTCACAGAAGAGGAAAGAAACCAGAAAATGTGCATATTTCAGAAGCAGAAATCAGAAAAATTGTACTTTTATTTTCTTATACTCAAGCCAATTATCGATTATCAGAATAGTTGCTGGTAAATTAATAGTTGACAGCTGATCAATTAATAGATTAATCGTTTCAGCTCTAATGAATGAATGTAAATGGATATTTCACCTATATCCTCAAGGAAAGTGAGTTAGTTTAGTTGCTTTTCTGATAGCTCACGAATCCAGAGTTTGCAGAATAGTTCCTTCTTTAAACTTCAACGTCTCTGATATTGTATAGTTCAAATGACAAAAGTCTGATTGGGAAAAAATGTACTTTTTCTGACACGTGGTTATATCTTTGCTTTAAACTGATGACGTCTATGTGTGTGCATGTCTGACCTGGTCTAGGCCTGCCTGCATTCTGAGGGCCACATGGACGACGGGCTGATCCTCCAGCGCTGTCAGCATGAGGAGTCTCGGGCTGCACGTATCATCCGCAACACCACGTTCCTCTTCACCAACTTCATCAAGTAGGGACAAAGGGTTGTTCATAAACAGTCCCTGTCTGGGTCTTCTCAGTCACTCACACACAAAATGACACCCACACAGTGTTCATTCTTTTTGCTTCTATTTCATTAAATGATTATTTAATGATATTCAGCCTGATTAGCGTCTCGTGTCTTTGTCCCCCCAGAGCTTTGGACAGCACTGCTGAGGGGGAGTCCACGGCGGTGGCCGGGTACGTTGAAGAGGTGCTTCAGACGCTGAACGACCTGATCGAGTACTTCAAGCAGCCGGATTTGGAGCTGGAGCACGAGGAGAAACAGTGCCTCCTCCGTTCACTCATCAAACGTCAAGACCTCTTCAAAGAGGAGGTGAGAGCTTGACAAAGGAAAGACAAGGAGGCGTTTTAAAGATGCTCCAAACAGGTCATTTTAAGTCTTAGTATTAGCTTAGACAAGAGTGAGTGTAACAAATACGGGTTCCAAGATAAAGTGAGAAAGGGTTTTTATCTGCATTACCTTCACTAGCGTCTGTTGTTTTTTTCGAGTTTCTTAAAGTACAATCAGGTAATTGTTCAAATGATTTAAAATAGATTCTTATTTTCATTTAGTAATTTAGTATTTTCTTTGTCTTTGTGTAATTTGTTACAAGTTTTGAATAAGCTTTTGATGTCTTGAGTTGTATTGTGGCCAGTGGTGGAATGAAACTAAAAGTACTTTTAATCAAAAGAACAAATTTGAGGTACCTGTACTTTACTTAAGTATTTCCATTTTATACTATTTTATTCCTCTACTCCACTACATCTCAGAGGTAAATATTGACCTTTTTACTGCTCTACATTTGTCTGACAGCTTTAGTTACTTTTCCGATTAGTGAAAACCACATTTTTACAGTTCTGAAAAATATTCTCCACCCTCTGAAACTAAATGAATGAATCGCTTGGATTTCACATTAATGCAGGAGTGAGAGTCATCCGAAAACATGTTGCATTAATAGGTTGTTTCGCGTTTTCTCAGGGCATGCTCGCCCTCCTGTCCAAATGCATCGACCGGATGAACCTGTACAACAGCGCTGCACACTTTGGAGAGATGGCTGGAGAGGAGGCAGGCGCAGCATGGAAGGATATTCTCAATCTCCTTTATGAACTCCTTGGTAAGCGAGGCTGAGCAATGGATCGCATGAAATATCTATATCTTCTGCCGCTGCTGTCATCTGTTGACCCTGGGTAGACATACAATATTAATCTTCCTGGTGTCTTTCTCCTCCTGTCTTTTGCGCTTCACACTCCATGTTGTCTTTTATAAACTCAGTCCGTCCTACTTTCCATTCCTCTATGTAACATCTGGAGTTTACCGCTGGTTACGGCCTTTACGTGACATTTATTTAGTGTTTAGAACAAGTGTGAGTAGAAAAAAAAAAATAGGGATGATTTTTGGATTCCTTTCTCGTCATCTGCCTTGTCTTACATTTAGGTCACATCCTTCTGTCTGAGCAGTTTAGACACATTGTGAAGCATTCAGGTGCATATCTGAAGAAATGATAGCATCATTAGCAAAATGCCAGCCATCACAGGTGCTGGCATTACCCTGTTCTCTCGGGGCCGGTATTGAGTCCTGAATGCTAAAGCTTTGACCCTGAAAAAGTTTTATTTTGGAAAAGTTTTTCTTGGGCAGTTTGTTTTGCTGTCATTGGTGCTTTCCCGTCAACAGCTTTCCCCTCGGCTCACCTTGACTGCCCTCATATTAATCATCACCTCCGCAGCATGTAATCACACATGCACACACATTACATACGCGCGCTCAAAGTCCACACATACTGTACACTCCACACAGCCTTCCCCAACGGAGGGGTCACCCCCAAGGATGCAGCGGCAGTTTGGTTGAAGTGGGGTTTGCTTGATGAATTGTGCCGGGGCGTTGTTTGTCCTGACCTTTTCTTCTCTCCTTTCTATTAAAACACAGCTAGTCTATTTAAAGAAAAGCACCTAGTTACAAGTGTAAGTTAACTGTTCTGGTGGTGAACTTACCTTTTTACAAGTTGCAATGCAATGTTTAGGAATAGAATGAGGTCATTAAGAGACTGTCTCAGTTATTTTTTTTCTAAAGCTGTCCCTTCTATTTTAAATATTTAACCTTTATCACATAATGCAGTGTATGCTGAAGTAACCAGCATTTAAACTTCTCTTCCATGTAGCCTCAGGGTTTTCTCTCTGCCTCTGATTTTTTATTTCACATTCACATCATTAACAGTCCTTACTCTTGCCTTGTGGTGTGGCTCTGTGTATTCGTACTGAACGATAGTGCTCTGAAAAGCAGAATTAAAGGAGATTAGACACCCATCAGTATTCCTTTGGCACAAAGTGCTGTTAAATTGTTTAATGGGCATTATCAGTCTACTGTCCCTGAATCCTAATGGTAAAAAATGAGACGCTAAAGCAACAAGGAGACTTTGTAATGTCACTACTGTGGCAGAGGAAGGGCATAAGGGATTGTACATTAGCTTTTTATAGAGCAAAGGGGGCATGACTTCAGTCTTCTTCATGTATTTTCCATTAGAAAAGTTCCAGGTGGTTTCACAGATTTAATCATTTTTTATCTACCTGTGGACTGAACGTCAGACAATGACTTTAAGTTAACAAAAAAAGATGAACTTTTTATTTTTGTATTTTTGCTCTCGCCCAGCTGCACTGATTCGTGGGAACAGGAACAACTGTACCCAGTTTTCCCGGAACTTGGACTGGTTGGTCAGCAAACTGGAGAGACTGGAGTCTTCATCAGGTATTATGGGAAATGTCGAAAACCTGGCGGGGAAAAAGAGGTTCTTGAGCCCCAGTCTTTTTTATTGCATTATCTGAGTGTCAAAGCTGCCGAAATTGCTCCCCTGATGCTGAAATGGAGTCTTTTTAATGTACATTTATTCTGAGAATATTGAATATTTGGTCTGGCCTTTTAGGAATTCTGGAAGTCCTCCACTGTATCTTGGTAGAAAGCCCGGAGGCTCTGAACATCATCCAGAGAGCACACATTAAATCCATCATCTCTCTGCTCTACAAGCATGGGCGTAACCACAAGGTGTGTTTAAGACTAAATATTGACTGGCTTTGTGTCGTCGTTCACAGGACTAAAAATATAGCCAAGCTATCAAAACGGAGGGTAACTTTAAACTGTCTTTTTTTAAGTTTTACCTTTTCCGGTCAAAGAACGACAAATACCAGTGGCGTTTACAATTACAGCAGTATTTTTTTTTACATGCAAATGTTTTTCCCATGACATACAGAAGGTTTCACGAGGGTGCGTGAAAATAGAGGAAAAAAAATGGAGAAGATAAAAGTGCTTTTTGCAGACAAAAGCAAAGTTTGACTGTAATCTTACCACAGCAGATATGCACTCTAAGTCCTTCCTCCCTCTTTAAACTCCCTCCGAAACCTTGAAACAAACATTACGTCTTGAGAAAGGATTTGCATGTCGGTTCATAAAACCTCAATGAAATAAGCTCACAAGCTGGACCTCCATCTGTCTGACTTGACACAATCTATATAAATCTTTGTCATGGCTGTGATTGAAGCCTCGTATCAAATAACCGTCCTTTGGTTTGTTAACATTCCAGCTATGTGTTTTACACGCACTGTTAAAATGGTCTCATAATATTTACTCTTTAAATTGCACCAGGCATGAAAGGGCATGCTTGTAAACAACAGCTGCAGCCATGTGAGTGTTTAATGGAGGTCTGTGGTCCTGCTGAGGGCCCCCTATCACGGTGTATGTACTATAGGCATTGTTGACTGGTGATAAAATGACTCGACGGTTGCCCCATTTACCTGAGAAATAAGGTGTAGAATTTCACGCGCCACGCATTTCATGTAGTCTTTCCTCTCTCTGACAGATCTTAGACGTCCTGTGTTCCCTCTGTGTTTGTAATGGGGTGGCAGTAAGAGCCAATCAGAATCTGATCTGTGATAACCTGCTCCCCAAGAGGGACCTGTTGCTTCAGACTCGACTGGTCAACGACGTTCAGAGGTAAAAGAAGATAACGTGGCTGCGTTCACACAAAAAGCATGCAGACTCCTGTAGGTTTTAATTACGTTTTGAATTTGCGTCTGTGTGCTCAAACTTGCTAGAAACCTTGCTGGTGACTAGTTTTTACAAATCCACTGCATTATATTAGTTCTGAGAGCACACCTTACTCCCAGTCAAGTTCTCGTAGCCCCCTTTTTGACATTTTAATTTAATTTGATCAATAAGCTGGTTACGTTCAATTACAGCTGTACACTTTGCGGACTGTGAAGAACCTTCTCTCGCTCTGTTTTTTTTATCACCAGTATGAGGCCGAACATTTTCCTGGGCATGGCTGAAGGCTCGGCTCAGTATAAAAAGTGGTATTTTGAGCTGGTGATTGACCAGGTGGACCACTTTGTCACCGGAGAGCCGACCCACCTGAGGGTCGGCTGGGCCAACACTAAAGGCTACGCTCCGTATCCCGGCGGAGGAGAGGGATGGGGAGGCAATGGTGTCGGGGACGACTTGTACTCCTACAGCTTTGATGGGCTTCATCTCTGGTCAGGTAAGCTTCTTTTTAGTGAAAATTTCTTCTTGTCCACCTACATATGCATACACATACACAAAGATGCGTATATATACACAGGCGTAACAACAACAGTAACAGGGAGGTAGGGTTCGTAGGTAAGGATTTCAACATTGACTGATTTACATGGAAGCTAAATAAAGTGGTCCAATAAGATGTGCATTTAAACAAAATATAACTTTTGACATGTGCAAAGTGGACCTGCCTGCTCTGAAGCATCTAATCTCCTTGAAATGTCGTTGTCATTTTCTTCCGACTCATTTGAACGACTTATTTTTTCAAGCCTTTCGACCATCGAGATGTTCAACAGTACTTAAATCTAGCCACTCTTAGCCACAGACCTATTGTGTTTTGCTACCACCGTGTTTTTGTCCCTTCTGGAAACTCGTCATGTCACCTGATGTTACCACCACACGGGGCAAACATATGTAGAAAGAATTTATTTATTTCCGACCAGAGACAAACAATCAGATTAAGTGTTTACGTCAGGCCAGTCTCTTTCAACAGGTTGGTTACATGTCCCCTTTTTAATTCTGATTGGGCTGTTATAGGATAAGGCAATATAAGAGTAGGAAACAGTTATTAGGAAATGTTTAGAATATCCTGTTCTAACTTGGAAACTTATACAAGAGCAAAATCGTAAAAGTCAGTGATTTGCACTTGAACAGCCAACAGTTAATGTGATGCATAGAACTTTAAGTCCTCTAAATGCCCCCTCCTCTCTGCTCTTGCCCTAAAAGCATAACACCCATTTCACCCCTCTTACTTCCAAATCTGCTAAAAGACCGTCCCTCATCTATTCCTTGTCACTCCTTTTTAAAGCACTCATCACCCATCTTTCCACCTCTCTGCTCCCTCTCATCTTTTTGCCCATCATCCTGCCCTACATTTGCAATGACTTTGCAGGTCTAACAGCCATCCATCCTCCTTTTCTGTCTCTGCCTGGTGGTGTCTAGGCCGAATCCCCAGGGCCGTGGCCTCCATTAACCAGCACCTGCTGAACTCAGACGATGTGGTCAGCTGCTGTCTGGATCTGGGTGCTCCCAGCATGTCCTTCAGGATCAACGGCCAGCCGGTCCAGGGCATGTTTGAGGACTTCAACACTGACGGATTCTTCTTCCCCGTTGTCAGTTTCTCTGCAGGTGTCAAGTAAGGCTCTGCTTTTCTAATTTTGGAGCTATATGAAGAGCCATTCCCAGCAGAGTAGCTTGTTTCTTTTAAATTGTTTTTGCTAGATATGCAATTATAACTCATCAGCCTGAAGCCTTAGATATCAAGCAGTGATGCAATGTTAAATTAGAAAGTTTCTTCTTCAACTTTTTATTGGAATTAAAATGTATTATACTATAAATAGATTAGTATATTGGGGTGGGGTAGACTGGCTCACAGGATGTACTCTGCTGGAATAATCCTGCCATTGGTCAACTATTACGACTACAGTCGGCTTTCTCCTCCCTTCTTCTATCTTCTGTGTTACCTTTTTCAAAGTCCCCTTCACTATGTGGAAAAACAAAAACATCTGAGTTGCAACTACACGCTGAAAAGTTTGGACAAAGACACGTGTCGTTTGATGTGGCGTTTTCCTTAGCAGGGATTTAGTCATTTTAGTACCAGAACTCGTTCCCCCCATATGCAAATGTTCCACCAGAACAAGCGTAGAGCGTCCACAAACTGAAAGGTTGGCGGTTCGATCCCTGACCCTGTCCACATGTTGAAGTGTCCTTGAACAAGATACTGAACCCCAAGTTGCTCTCAGTGACTGTTTCACTGGTGTATGAACGTGTGTGTGTTCATACACATTGTGAAGTGCTTTGAGTACCATCAAGGTAGAAAAGTGTTATAAAATGCAAGTCCATTTACCATTTACTATTTTGGTTTTTTTATATTAAAGATACTGTTGGTGCATCCTGCACTTACTGCAGTCATTTGAAGAAACACAAACTAGTCAAACAACCCAGTTTTTTCCCCCTTTTTTAGAAAAATAGTGGATGGTTCCAGACGTCCTGTATCTCCAGCGCTGGCACAGCTCTAATGATGTGTGACTGTCTGAAAGTAGGGGTGGGATTAATCACAAATGTCCATGCACTGTTTTGCACAAACTTCCAGTCAGTCATCATCATGAGGCAAAAAACTACTTAAAATCAACATTTTCCACAAAAAATGTAGTATGAATTCACAACAAAAAGTTGGATAAACTCTGCCTTTGGTTGGATTTACTGTCTAGTACAGCCTTGTATAGCAGTGAAACTGTCGTCTCAAAATGTTTTGAAAAGTAGGGAAAGAGAAACTTTCTAAATCCCTACAGTAAAGAGTCTGAATATTATTGCGTAACATCAAACCAACGTATGTAACTTCTCACCGCAGGGTCCGTTTCCTACTGGGTGGACGGCACGGAGATTTTAAGTTTCTGCCGCCCGCCGGTTACTCTCCTTGCTATGAAGCATTGTTGCCTAAGGAGAAGATGCACGTAGAGCCTGTGAAGGAGTACAAGAGGGACCATGAGGGGGTCCGCGACCTGCTGGGAACTACCAAGTTCCTCTCTCAGGCCTCCTACATCCCCACTCCTGTCGACACCAGCCAGGTGAGGACAGTATCAACGGTACCAACTTAACATTACAGCATGGAGGAAATGTTTTAGTAGTTTTGTCTATATGATGATGGCACCTCATTTACATTAAACTAGATGACATTCTTGTAGCTAAATTACACTGAAGAAAATTCTTCATTTCAAGGACGTGATCAAGGTTTCCACATGTTGGGGAAAACCCGGAAAACATCTTATCCAGTCGTCAAAAATGAGGAAAAAACGTAACGTTCTGTTTGTGTTATTGATGTTCAGGCAGCAACGTTTATATAGTGATTTTGGTTATAAATTAATAATGATCATGATACATCTTATTTATGTAGCACTTGAGAGAGCACAAGATGCTGCTTACCATGAAAAATAATGTTAATATTAAAAGGAAACATTAAAACAAGGCAGGAAATAAAAACAACAGTAAGGAGAGAAAGAAAGTACTAATAGTAAACACGGAAAATGTATTTATTGAAATGCCTATACACTGCAATGTTTCTATAATACTTGATTTCATTTGATTTCATATACTGCACATACTTTAAATCAGACTTTCACAGAGAGGAACGTATTCGTGTATGGCTCCATCCCCGTCTGTCATAACAGCTAGAGTCACTGAAAATGTTGGGAAATGATCGCTAGGAAAATGTTGGAACCCTGGTGATACAGCCTTAGTGATAATTCTATACAAGATGCACATGTTTGTGAGTTTCCTTTAAGTAACGAATGAATTTGTTACATCTGCCAACTGTAGCTCACATTGATGATGCTCATCATCTCCACACTATTGCTGCTCGGTTTCTCCTCCTTAAGGGGCTCTTTGGAAAGAAAATAAATTCAGCTTGTGTTACACACCGTTCATTTAATATTCAGTCCTGTAGTGGCCCTAAAGCACTAATGCAAAAAATATGGATTTGCTGCATGACTTGCAACACCGAGGAGTCTATCAGTTGACTAGCAGGGAAAATAATGACAACAGTTTTCATTCCTCGGCCCAACGGCACCTTTTTATCATCCAACTGTACCATCTGGTCCCTTTTCTGTCTGCAGATTGTTCTTCCGCCTCACCTGGACAATGTCCGGGACAAGCTGGCAGAAAACATCCATGAACTGTGGGGGATGAACAAGATTGAGCTGGGCTGGACCTATGGCAAGGTAAACTGGCTATTCTTCATGACACCGAACACAACAAACACCCTCTGTGTATTTGTAAACAGCCTGTGACATACTGTAGGTCAACTGCAGCCCTCTTCAGTATGCAGTATGTTAATTGCCAATTAACCAGCAGGTCCTTATGAACAACAGCACATCAGAGTTTGTCTGCTGCTTCGGTTTAGCGTTATACTGGACGGATTTGAGTCTGTTTTTACATCGCAAAAAACAGGCTGTACTCAATCGAGCAGGTTAAGTGAGCGAGTGAGTAGGATGTAACTGAATAGACGTACTGTTTTTGAATCTAAAATACCCAAATTCTTTGTAGGTGCGGTTAATTTAATGCAGTTTTCATCCATAATTTGTGTTGTTTGGGTTTTAAAAATCTGTCAGATGTACAGAATCCAAGATACTGGTTGACCCTGAATGATTTTCGTCCCTGTTACTCGCGTGAGAGATGTGTTATTCTGTAGTCTTTTGACATGTGAATCCATCTCGCATCTCCCATCATTTCGCTGTCAGTCTGCTCTACCACTGCAGATCAGATGCTGTTAAAAGTCTGCTCACACACGCAGCCTTATTTGTACTGTAGTGGTTATCACAGAATCATTTCCCATCGAGGCCATCACCACAGCAGCCGTTTAACCAACTTAATGAGCGCCTCACCTTCCAAGTATATGACATCCACATTAATTAATACTGGGAGAAAGCTCCCCACACAGAGAAATCTAGGCCCTATCGTTTATTAAGGACAACATTTAAGTTCAAACAGCTGCTTGCTGTTTAACTTTGGTGTAACAAGCCTCAATGAGCCCCAAGGGACATCGCACTGAATCCAAAACAGCGGCCTCTTTGGACAGGAGGCGGATACTTGGCAGGCAGATTGATCATAAAGTTGGATATGGCTTCATTGTTTTGTACCTGAGCTCTTGCCCTAACTCTGCACTGCTCATACCTGCGAACACCTGGGTTTTATTTAGCCTTTGTCAACAGTAGATAATGCTTTATCACTGGAGTCGCCATTGGCGGGATCTTATTGAGAGTCTGAGCGCAGCAGTGGAAATTTCTCTCGCTCGACTCTCTCGTAGACAGCTGAGCCTCGTTTAAATGCGACTGTCTTCGTCTGAACTGATTTGGGCTTATCTCTGTTTCATTAAAACATCAACACCTGAGGCTTGAATTAGTCACAGAGAAAGACAAACGAAAATGCATCTGCCAACGTCCGCTGCAGATAAAGACAGCTGCAGTCCAGTTGTCGTGTTCTGTATCGTTTGCCATGCTTTATCTTCATCTGGAGCGTTCATGGCTTCAGATCTGTTAAAGTTACGAACAGACACACTGAGGCTAGTTTTGCATGTTTCATGACTTTTCTTTTTGTTTATTTATTTTTTTTCTTTTTGTTTATTATTTCAATTTAGTTTTAATTTTTAACCCAGGTTTGCAGGTTTTTATTAGTTTCCTTGTTAGTTTTAGTCTTTTTTGTAACACGGGGTATTTGTCAGGGGTGAGAATCAAAAAGGTCGGAAAAAGGAGAAGACCAACAGAAAAGACTGACGACAGAAAGAGCAAGAATCCACATTTGCTGCTGTGAGAAGACCCATAAAATCACCATACTGCTTCCTCCTCAGGTTCGTGATGACAACAAGAGGCAGCACCCTTGCCTTGTGGATTTTGCCAAGCTGCCTGAAACTGAAAGGAACTACAATCTGCAGATGTCGAGTGAAACACTTAAGTAAGGCTTGGCAGGTCGCTACATTATCCAATTACCTATTCATGGAATTTCCACTGTGGCCCTCTGAACGCTGCGCGAGGGCAGATTACGGCTAAGATTAAAGCCGCACTTGTAATGACTTGCATCTCCTGAGTGAACACCAGTATTGATTTTTAAGAAATCTTGTGTCCAGTGCTTATTCGTGCCAAATACTGAGTCATCTCACTGTAAAAACATTTAGCTTGGCTCAATAAAGCATCCTCCTTTAGCAGCGAACTTCAATCAGGTATGCAGTTAGCCAATTACCTATAGCTGAAGTCCTGAAAGCCAAATATGGCTATTTGCAGTGTAAATGTATTGAACGCCGGAGATTTATAAATGTCTAATGAGCTGTGTTAATGTAGATGAGGGTAAATGGATTCTGTTGGTGTAAGGCTGGAACATATTCATCTAACAAAGTGTAATGAGACTTAAGTATTGCTATCATTTACAGTGGGAACTTTTTAATGTTTCTTCTGTTTCGCATTTTTTCAGAACCCTGTTGGCACTGGGATGCCACGTTGCCCAGGTCAATGTTCACGCTGAGGAAGATCTGAAGAGAATCAAACTCCCTAAAGAGTATGAATTCCTACTATTCATTGATTATAATGAACTGTCTTAGTTATTAAAGCTGCAATAGGCAGCAATCAGGAATAGGCAAAAAAAACACGTCTTCATACCATCCTGAGCTCACCAGACAACAAAAACAACACTGGTAAATTGTTAAAGGGGGTTAAAACAACCAGCGCTGTTGTTTTCTGGTAAAGTTGTTGTAACTGGTGACATGGTTCTATAGGGATAAACACCTTTTGTGGAAAGAGGTCAGGCTAGATATGACAAAATAACAGACCTGTCAACGTAAACTGAGTGTCTCCTTACAAACCAAAAGTAATCATTGTTATTTTTAAATCATGCCCATGTGTTTGTTGTTGTAACCATGATCATCCAACAGTCTTATTTTAGCCCTAACCATGATCTTATCCTAACTCCAATCAAGTTGTATTTGTGCCTGAACCCAACCAAACATTAACTGTGGCATTGGTTTAACTGTCATTTTGTACATTTGAATGTTATTTGTGATATTTTGTGTCATTTGTCCCGCTGTCCGCATTGTTTCCTACAATTCCTCCTGCTGCCTGTAGGGGCGCTAATCCATATTGGCCAGAGTCTTCTACTGCGGGCTAGATTTTCTAAAGCCAAGAGGAGGTGCAGATGTCTCCTCTCAGACCCCTTGAATTACAATATTCTGAAAAGTTATCACTGAATGTTTTCCCACTGATGCCACAAAATGACTGCTTACCCCAGCTTTAAACAGAGGAAAAACTGATATGCCGTTTCATTTTGAGATGCTGCACGTTCATCTTTGTCCTTTGGTATCATCTTGTATCATCTGCAGCTACATGATGTCTAATGGATATAAGCCTGCGCCACTGGAACTTTCTGACGTGAAACTGAACGCAGGTCAGGAGGTTCTAGTAGATAAACTGGCCGAGAACGCACACAATGTGTGGGCCAAAGACAGAATTAAACAAGGATGGACCTATGGCATCCAGCAGGTAACAGTTCTTTTCATCATCTTCAGATCAGAGCATAGTTAACACTTAATCATAGACTAGTATCTTTTTTAAATTTTTTGCTAAGACACCGTTTCCTCAGGTGAACCATTAATAATCTTTATTACAGTCCCCTACATTCATTTTTAATTTGACATGTCTATTTTATTCACTTGTTCTGATATATTAGTCGTTAGTTTATGTGGAGATCTCTTCTACTGTGTTATCTTTTATGTGTGACAGGATTTGAAGAGCAGGCGTAATCCTCGCCTGGTGCCATATGCTTTGCTTGACGAGCGCACAAAGAAGTCTAACAGAGACAGTCTGAGAGAGGCCATCAGGACCATGGTTGGATATGGATATGATATCGACCCCCCAGATCAGGAAGGTTAGAAATATTTCACACATGCTTTTTTTTGTTTTTCGTTTGAGATTAGTGATTATTATTCAGTGTTAGGATAGCATAGTGCACACTTTCACATCATTTCTCAACCTGAAGCCAGGCCTGGATAAATCCCGAGACCCTCAGTTGGCCTCTTATTATATAGTTTGATAGTAATGTTTAAAACATGTGTGCGCTGATGTTTAATTATTCTAATCTTTCATGTGTGTCCTGTCCCCAGCTGCTCATGTGGTGGATGATCAGAGTATCGAGACCATCCGCTTCTTCCGTGTGGAGCAGACGTACGCTGTGAAGACAGGGAAGTGGTATTTTGAGTTTGAGGCCTTGAGTGGAGGTGATATGAGGGTTGGCTGGGCCAGACCGGGCTGCAGACCCGATGTCGAACTCGGAACAGATGACCAGGCCTACGTCTTCGATGGATACAGGGTAAACCAGCTCTGTCGGGATACATTCTACTGTTCTACTTCAGCAACAGAGACTAAATCTTGTTCCTGAATTTAATTCGCTATAAAAAAAGAGTGTGTTATTTAAGAATAAAAAGACTGAGAGAGTGAAAAAATGATGTCTTTTTCTTCTTAAGGGTCGACGCATGCATGCAGGCAGTCGCTACTTTGGCCTTCCCTGGAAGAAGGGCGACGTGGTTGGTTGCATGATCAACATGGAGGACAAATCCATGATTTTCACTTTGAATGGAGAGCTGCTGATCACCAACAAAGGCTCTGAGCTTTGCTTCGCTGACTTTGAGACTGAGGACGGTAAGGGCTCCATACTTCAGTGAGCTTCACTGCTAAGTCATTAATTTATTCTGTATTCGTCGTCTCCAGAGATATGACTGGGTTTGTTTGGCATTCAGCATGGGGTCAAAAAAAGACAGCAGCAAATGCTAACGATGTTGCCATTTAATGAAGTCCATTGTGGCGTTTGGGCTATTACGCTCTCAATGAACCATTTTAAAAGCAGGACAGGCGAGAAATCACAAAGAATGAAATGTAACGGATTAGAATTAATTGCTGTATTTGTGTGCGTGACATGTAATTCATCTGTATAGAAACATATTCTAATAATATTAACTTTAATCCTTTTTGTTCATTAAAAACATTGTGTTCAGTTTGCTCAAGGATTTATTTTGCAGTGTGGTTAAGCTAAACTAATTAAATGTAGCTCTAAGACAAGGACACATTGTTAGAGCCAGGGAAACATCTGAGCTACTGTATAATTCATAATATAATTAATGTCCAAAGAAAGGTTTTCCAACTTTGCTCAGGGCCTCTAACTTATAGACGCCATTACTGGCTCATATTTCAGAAAACTTTAAAGACAAGTAAGGGCCACATTAAACACTATTTTCAGTTTATGCTCTGCTAACCGGTAAACCTACCCATGTGCCCCCTTCAGGTTTCATCCCTGTGTGTAGTATGGGCATGTCGCAGATCGGCCGCATGAACCTGGGTAAGGACGCCAGCACTTTTAAGTACTACACCATGTGTGGTCTCCAGGAAGGCTTCGAACCCTTCGCTGTCAACATGAACCGAGAGATCACCATGTGGTTCAGCAAGCGCCTGCCCACTTTCGTTATCGTCCCCCAAGACCACATGCACATAGAGGTGAAGAAGCATTTTTACTATTATTATTATTATCATCATCAATATTATTATTAATGATATTATTATGTTGCGTTAATGGAAAAAGCAACAGCAATTCAGGGTTACCTTTATCAAAATCTGAATTAGAGATTGACAGATTATTGACTCGGATGTTCTGTACTTTCATGACTGTCTGTATTATAATTTTTTTTATATATCTGACATCTGATAAAACAAATATATATTTAAAATGTGTTACTTTGACTCTGATGCAGCCTCCTCTGTGTCTGTTATCTCCACTCTATGGCACTCTGCTTTCTGTGGTGCTGTTGAACAGGGATTATTAATTGAGTGAATTGAAATTGAATTTAAGTTTTTTTTACTTTTACCTTATTTTCTTTATGAAACTTTAGGGAGCTATTTTGTTTGTTTGGTTATTGATTTTAATTTTCACTCAACTTTTTAAGAAAGGCTGCTGCAGTTCTCTTTTCAGAGGCATTCCAACAAAGTTTAGAGTTGCCATTTGTGGCACAGTTTTAGAGCATATGTCTATTGGTCCCAAAAAAAAAAGTTTTTATTGGCCTTCTTGATACTAATACTTGGTATCGCCTATCTCAGTTGACCCCTTGTGTGAATAACACCAACCTCAGTAGCTTACTAATTCCTTGTATGTAAATGTAATCATTATGTACAGTGTGGCTGGTGTTGATGCACGTATTGATTGTGTTTATAGATTTCCACCTTTGGGATTTTTTTCCCTTCTCTTGTCTCTAACTCTTTAGGTGACAAGGATCGACGGAACAGTAGACAGCCCTCCTTGCCTCAAAGTCACCCACAAGACATTTGGCACGCAGAACAGCAACAGTGACATGGTTTACTGTAGACTGAGCATGCCTGTGGAGTTCTACTCTGCTGACACGATACTGGACGAATCACTGAAACTCAGGTCAGCCATTATGGACGGATCAGCAGAGGAAGTGTTGTTTCAGGTTTAAGTTTAATGTCTGCTCATGAACCGGATCATTCTGACTAATTAGGCACTTACTTATTGTGGCAGCCAATTTAAATAGGATTAAAAATGTATAAATGGTTTGCCTAAGATCACTTTTGTGCTCATTAAATTTTGTCTCTGCAGCCAACCCCCAAAAGAAGATGGAACTGTTGACTATGGAAGCATCACGACTGTAAATCAACCCAAAGTTCTGAGATACACAAGACATCATGAATGTTATGAATGAGTGCTCCATCTTCGGTAAGAGTAACCTGTTCTCTGTTGTATCCTCACGGCAGTATTACCACTCAGTCAGAGTGTTTGCTGGACAGGACCCTGCATCGGTGTGGGTGGGCTGGGTCACGCCTGATTATCACTACTACAGCAAGAACTTCAGCCTCAACAAGACGCGAACAGTCACCGTCACCCTGGGAGACGAGAGAGGCCGCGTCCATGAGAGGCGAGCTTGTTTTTTTTAAATGTCTGGACTCGTGAAATATCGTGAAATTCAGAGAAATGAAATATAGACGAGGAGAAGGAGCAGATTTGTGAGGTTCCCTGAGGAAATTAGGAAATACATGGGTATTTATAAAATGTGGCATCTTACACTGAAACAAAATGGATTGGTTTCTGGAAAGAAAAAATGATGCCGGAGACAACAGCGCTCCAGTAAAAGCACCAATGTGTGTTGTGCGAAAATGTGATACATTGAATTTGAGCTCATAATGGCAGGCAGTGATGAGCACAATTTATTTTGGTAATTACAGCAGCACGTAGCATGACGCTAATTACAACTTAGTTTTTAGTCCTCGGAAATGTTTTAACAGTCACCAGTGGTCATCAAGTTACAAGAGGTTGAGAACCCCTGTCTGTAATTTCATGTGCTTTCAGACGTGCAGTATATTTTCCTTTTCCGGTGTCTTTTTTTTTTTTTCATTGCTTAAGCTAAAATCATTAATTTAATACATTATGACAAAACTGTTGTTGTCAGCTGTTGGTTTCTAGACCATCTCTAATGTCAGAAGGGTTATAATCTACTGCTTCTTCTAAATGACTTCACATTACACATTTGATAACACAATTGTGCTAGAATTGATTTACTGTGTTGCAATGACACTGCCTCCTCTGCGCCTGTAGAACCAAATGCGTATTGATTTTTATCATCCATTTTTATCCTCCTTCAGGGGAGTAAAAGGGGAACAGAGGTTGTGTGTGCAGCAGAATTAATATTAATGAGCCAAGAGTCAACATAGATCAATTAATGTGGTGCATAATGACTACTGAAGTAATATGTGGTATGGGATCTTTAATTTCTCTTCACGGATGTAATCATGTTAAGTAGTCTTTAATCAAGCTGGGGTTTTTGCCTGTTTTGCTCGTTTTACCGCAGCGTCCAGAGGAGTAACTGCTACATGGTGTGTGGATCAGATGCCGTTAGCCAGGCTTCCTCCGGCCGCTCCAACTCCGACCTGGAGATCGGCTGTCTGATCGACCTGGCCACTGGCCTTGTCTCCTTCACTGCCAACGGCAAGGAGCTGCCCACAACATATCAGGTAAGATCAGGAGAGAGAGGGCAGCCGTGGGTCGTAGAGCGTCGTAGAGGGTAAGGCACAGCGACGGTCTCAGTGGGTGCATGTCAATCTGTATCTCATGGTAAATACACAGTGCTTCTCCATGTTAACTTCTTTAAGGGGACAGAGTCCACCTAAAAACAGCAAAAGAAAATGAGTTAAATGTTGAAATTTGGGTTAACACTCCTGCATATTGAATGTAGAGACTGAACTTTTGCAGGTTTTTAGTTTCATTCAATCCCTAACCTGTATTTGTATCACGCGCGCACACACCCTCAAAAGACCAATCTGGCATTCAGGTGACGAAAATGCATTTTCACTGGTGTAAATTAGACCTGCGGAAAAGCAGTTAGGAAATTATACAACTGAATTCTCATCTATTTTCAAGCCAGAGTCCACTCATAACAAACACTGTCTGCATCTGCTCTGTAATCCTCGCCTCGCCTCAGTGATCTCTGGTTTTTACAGATCTTATTGAATACCTGACTAGACACTGAAAATATGCTAAGTCTCTGTCTGCTACTTAAGCTCTTCATTACCGCCTCTCCTTTCTCTCCCTTCTTTTCACTCCTCGCTTTAGTCGTGAATTGGCTTTTTTTTTTTAAAAGGGAAAGCCCTCCGAGGGAGTCAAGAGGCTTTTACCCTGATGAAAAGCTTCTGGTCTTGCTGGGGTTGTTTTTCTTTGCTTTGTATTTATCTTTTCGGCTGTCATCAATAACCCCACTGATCTTAATTGAACTGGCATTTAAAACATAAGCCCAATTATGGACCCAAAAGGTTAATAGCAGCTGGTATTTGTTGATTTTACTGCCGGAACAGACACTGTCCTTTAAAAAAGTCATAGATTTTACATTCCATTTAGTCCATTATTATTACTGACAACCATTGGATGGAGTTGTTACTGTGCATGATTTCGACGGCTGAGCTTTGTGTATTTTCAGGTGGAGCCAAATACCAAGCTGTTCCCTGCCGTGTTCGTGCGTCCCACGAGTGCAAACCTCTTCCAGTTCGAATTCGTCAAGGCTAAGGTTTGCTTCTTTCCAAATTTTGTATTTATCAATACTTGAAAATGCTGTGGTAGCGAACGTTGCATTACCAGAACAAACCGTTTTACATAACTTTACTTATGGTGAGAAACTACCACAGCCCTGCATTACCTCACTTATCATGATAAATGAAATATGTCACATAAAATAAGTTACATGGCTGCTTAATCTTTTATATAGTATACATTTGATTTTGGTTTTAAAATACAACAATCAGAATTGAAATACAAGATATTTTGCATTTCAGAGTCAAAAAGAGATGTGTTTGATTTTCATTTTCATCAAACAAAAGAATAAAATCACAAGAAAACAGAATCTAGATCTGGATCTGGAATCAGTACTTCTTAGACTCATTGCACAAACCTCTTTGTAGTTATTAAGTAATCCAATGATAAACAGAGCAAAAACAAGCCTTTCTATCTATATGAAAAAAATCTGTTTTCTAGCTATTTTATTTTTTGTTCTGTGAAATACATAATATAAAAGTCAAACCATTTATTAAAGTCTGCTCGTCCCTTTTTGTCCACGGATCAAAATGTTCAAATTCAATTAAAATGTTTGTGTTTTAAAATGAAAATCAACAATTCGTTAATACTTGGTTCTGGGGAAAAAAAAAAGACCAAAACATACCTGTTCCTCGTCCACATTTTCCTTTCTTTCCCTGCTCCAGGATGCCATGCCGCTCTCATCCGCCATATTTAAGAGCGAGCACAGAAACCCGGTGCCCCAGTGCCCGCCACGGCTGGATGTGCAGACCATCGTGGCCGTACTGTGGAGCCGAATGCCGAACACCTTCCTCAGCGTGGAGACGGCTCGGGTCAGCGAGAGACACGGTTGGGTGGTCCAGTGTCTGGAGCCGCTGCAGATGATGGCTGTACATATTCCTGAGGAGAACAGGTCAGCCGCAAGAATAATGTGTTCAAAGAACTGGAGACACAGAGAAATATAAAACTAAGATTTAAAAGTTTTACCTAGTAGTTCACAGTTTACAGGGTATAAGAAAGTAAACTGATAGGAGTGTTGGGTTCATGACTGCCCCCTTGTCTTAAATATTCTGGTAAATGCTCCTGCATACAGCTGCAAAATAATGCAGTTTTCCTGTGAAATCAGAACTTGGAAGCACGAAGCATAAAATATGGTGCATAATCGTTTTCAGTGATCAATGATAAAGATTTGCATATTCACTGTGTCTATATTTCCAGCTAAAGCACACTGTAACAGTGCTGATGCAAGCATGTCTCAACACCCACGTGAGCTGGCTTCGACTGTGGTCGGTCCTCGACTGTATCAGACGTTGTCAGCTGTATCTGACTTAAGACTCAAGTGTGAATCAAATGTCAAACATGACAGAATTTGAAATCCGTGGTCCACCTACAGCGTCTTATTAAAGGAGTGGTGGAAGTTTATTACTTTTTCTGCTCAAAGTAGGATTTTGACCATAGACTGTGTATAAGAAGTGGACAGAGCTACCGTGACGCGGTTGGCTTTTTATTTCTACAGAGAAGTTCAATTCAAGTCATTCCTTTTTGGACTCAGCATCTAGCAGCCGTCAGTGGTATTACACTTTAAAATAATTTCAGCATTGGCTTCAATTCCAAGCCACGGTTGTTGCCCAGTAATTTTGACAGAAAGTATCAGCACCATATGAAATGCTGTGTACTTTGTTGTAGATTTAATTGTATATAGAAGTAGAGCTGAACTATTTTGATAAAAGTCATTTTTCACAGAGAAATACTAAAATGTAATGGTTCCGGCTCCAAATGCATGAATTTGAGGCTTTTTCTTTCAACAAATGTAATACTTTGGAGGTCTGAGCTCTGAGCTCTGAGAATATTTTCTGTGAATTTTCGCATCCCGTTCTTTCAGGTAGCTACTGAGACCTGCTAAAACCATTCATGCCTTCACTCAGGGCTGTAAAACTACAGTTCAGAGTTTCTGTCAGCAGCTAAGCAGTTTGACATTCAACAAATAACTTAGCCATGTCGGTAACTGACCTGCATGTTTACGTCGTGTGGGCATTTAGCTGCCACTTGACCTTTTCAAATGCCCACAATGCCATCAGTTGCCTGACAGCGAAACAACTAATCACAGCAGAGTCGGGCGTCCCCCTCGGCTGATCCAGCACCAACCTTTGACTGTTCTCTTTCCCCTCCTACACTCCTCTTTGTCTTCGTTTTCCAGGTGTTTGGACATCCTGGAGTTATCTGAGCTTGAAGACTTGAGGAAGTTCCACTACCACACGTTGAAGCTGTACTGTGCCCTCTGTGCCCTGGGAAACACTCGCGTAGCTCATGCCCTCTGCAGTCACTTGGACCAATCCCAGCTCCTCTACACTATCGACAACCAGTATCTCTCTGGCATGCTGAGAGAGGGCTTCTACAATGTCCTCATGAGGTACGTTATGAGAACACTAATGTCAAATATTAGACATGGTTGGACAAACCATCTTCGAGATGCTATATAGAGGTAGAGGCTAAGGGATAGCTCCGGCAGCAGAAACCGTATTGCCAAAGCATTTCTAGCATCACACGGTATATACAGTCATATCGGCCAACCCTAATCTATGGAGAAAGCGTAATTACACACTATGCCTTCCTGCTGTTTCAACAACTTAGGCTTGTTTATTCGTAATTGAGAGATGGAGAAATAAAAAGCAGTGAGGTGAAATAATAAATGCTGCTGTTATTGATTCAAAGTGAACTTCTGCAAAGCTGCAGGCATTAAAACATTGTCTTGAGAAAATTGAATGTGGGTTAATGATTGACCATGAACTTCAGTACCATTTAGTGTGAAGCGAGGGACACACAAGTACATTTGTCATATAAATCTTCATAATGCCTCTTTTAAGTGCAAATTCTCAAATTAGCCAAAGATATTAACAATGTCACTTGGTACTTACATACGTCCTGACTATATTAAAAGACAATACATTTTAGATCTCTTAGTATTTCTGTGAGTGAGGAGTTTTGATGCGATATGTACCAATGGGCAACAAAGAGTTTTGAGCACACTGCATCTCAGTACTTAAGTAATCACTGAGACACTGGAGGTGATCAACAACCCTGTCACCTCCCACAGACATATTATGGAAATTGTGTGCTGTGAGACAGTAGAAATCTTTCTGAACATGAATACCACTGAGGGAGGTTATTTTTAAACCTAGACCTAAAATGCTGAATGATTACTTCCTGATAGCTTTAATGGCAAATGCATCCAGAAGTATGCAATGATTGAGCTCATTTTTGTTCTTACTGCCAGCATCCATCTTGAGACTGCGAAGGAGGCTCGCCTCATGATGAACAACGAGTTTATTATCCCTGTGACGGACGAGACACGCTCCATCAAGCTGTTCCCTGACGAGTCAAAGCAGCACTCGCTACCTGGCGTCGGCCTGAGCACCTCCCTCAAACCCCGCGTCAACTTCTCCCCCGTGGGCATCATCAACACTAAGCGCCAACAGTACCTCTACAGCCCCCAGATCCCCCTGGGCATCCTGAAGGAAAAAGCCATTAGCATGCTCACTGAGGCCGTGCAGGGCGGAGGCACCCACATCCGAGACCCGGTCGGCGGGAGCGTAGAGTACCAGTTCGTCCCCATCCTCAAACTGATCGGAACACTGTTAATTATGGGAGTGCTGACCAGCGAGGAGGTTCGACTGATTCTCCTCCTGATCGACCCAAATGTGTTCGGGGAGGCCAAGGAGGCTGAGGAAGCAAAGGGGGATGAGGTGGCGGTGGCCGGGGTGAAGGAGGAGGTGAGCAAGAATGAGGAGAAGGCCGTGGAGGCAGGAGAGGAGGAGACGAAGGAGAGTAAAGCCCCCGTTAAGGGTCTGCTGGAGAAGTCACTGCCGGAGTCCGTCAAACGCCAGGTGAGGAAAATCATCTCAAAAACATGCGCACACACACATCAGTAATGAAACGTGGGATTAAAAACAACTGCCAAAAAGTCCATCAATTTATCTGTCAATTTTTTAATTAAAATCATATTTTATCCATCTTATTTCCCTTCATCCGATTTGGTACACTAATTCCTCATTTGTCAACTTTTATGAATTATCCCTTTCTGAAAGGTGGCTGCATGAGTGCAAAGAAAAGTGCAGTAGCTGCTGAATACTAATGTTCTTATCAATGACAAAATGTTCACAAAGCTAGAAACATTAAATCCTGATAAACATAACTTTAATCCACGCATTATGAGAGATCGAGACTGATAATCTCTAGAAAATGGCTTTTACATCTGAGGTGTCTCCCTGTTTAACAACTTTCACTCAAGTGATATGAAAGTTATTCAAAAACCAGGGTGCGAGAACAAAAAGTTTTAGATTTCGGCTAAATTCATCTTTGAACGGTGGTCTTCTTTTTTTGAATTTCAGATGTGCGAGCTGCTGCACTACTTCTGTGACTGTGAACTGAAGCATCGCATCGAGTCCATCGTCTCGTTCTCCGACAATTTCGTGTCCAAGCTGCAGTTCAACCAGAAATTCCGCTACAACGAGCTGATGCTGGCGCTCAACATGTCCGCTGCCGTCACTGCCAAGAAGACCAAAGAGTTTCGTTCCCCTCCACAGGAGCAGGTACCGCACAGGACCAAGCGTTGTATGGAAGAAATAGTTTACATCATGTTTGAGATCTAATTTATGTTCAAGGTTGTTGTGAAGGATTACATATTGGAACAAACCTCCAAATGACCACTTTGGGCCTGGGGCTGAAAAAAAAAAAAATCAATGACCTTTTACTGAAACTGTGTCAGAGGAATAGACCTGAACACATGGTTTTATATTTCTCGGGGCACCTTTTACTCTTTTATTGTTCCTTGACGTTATTTTCAGCTTGTATTCCCAAATGGGACATTTGACCATATGTTTGGTAAATTAAACCTTAAATGTGTGGAGCGTGCTCTGCGAGTTAATGTCTGGAAGTTAAGATTAGAAAAGAAAAGGTATTAATCCCAAAGGTGAAATTAGAGTATTTAACATTCCGCACCGGTCCACGTATTTTCACATCAGCCTTAAATAGTGTTTGAAAGTTTTTATAAAAGAAACAAAATGTACAAACACAAGCAAGTATAAAAACTCAGTTCTGTGAGATGTCTGAAAGAACTAGTTTGGAATTTAAAGAAGCACTTTTACTCAAGTACAACTCAAGAGGTACTTGTACTTTACTTGAATATTTCCATTTTATCCAACTTCAGATCTATCTCCACACTTCATTAGTGCCGCGCCGGTGCTGGAGATGGGTCTGGCGACGTCCATTATCATTCTGGAATGGGGGTAAAAGCTCTCTGGGCAGTTTGGCTAGTTTATATTTCTTTAAAAGAATCACATTTGACAGCGCTGAGCACACGGCACATCTACACTGTCTTTGAGAAATAGTGTCAGGAGAAGTTGTTTTGGTCGAACATGTGCAAATGAAGAACTGTGCCGCGCTATTAAAATAACTTAATCCCTAAACAAACGCTTTTCATCTTCAGGACGTAATTGCAGCTCAGAGGTTGTTTTTCTTTCATGTAGCGAGGGGGACTTTTAAAACAGTAACATACAGAAAGTGGAAGGAAGGAGGATGACAAACCTGCCATTGAATAGATGCCCTTATTCCAGCAAAGTACATCCTATGGCTCTACCTTTCGGAGCAAAATATTGTACTTTTGACTCCACTACATCTGTCTGAAACTGTTTCTTGTATTTGAGTATTTCCATGATATGGTATTAGTACTTAAGCAAAGGAACTGAATACTTCCTACACCACTGCTGCAAAGAAACCTAAATCCTTCTCAGACCAAAATATCCCTCTTACGGTTTATTTGCCGTCACAACAGATGTTGAAGCGTTTAGCCTCTTCTACTTTGTGAGGGGGTCAGATTTGACTTTCCTTGTGCTTTGCTTTTTATGCAACGCTTCAGTTCAGTTCAGAGCAAGTTCAGAACAGTGTAAACCTTATTGTTTATTTACACTTACCGTCTCTGAAATCTTCAGTCGGAATAAATTTTGATTAATACCTTTTTTTTTAGCAAAAATTCCAAAATAGAAGCTTCACTGGTGCCCTGTAAATGCTCATCATACAGGAAAAGAACCTACATTTCACTACGTACAGTATCTTTTGCTTATTTAAAATGCACATCTCTCGGATTGATGGCATTCTCCGGTTTCCTGCTTTCTGCTCTTAAAACGTTAGAGGCATAGGTAGAAGCAGATGAAATATTAATGCGGCTGCGGTTATGTGCCAGATCGCGCTATTCATCACTTGGTTATTCATTATAAGACAAACCAAACCGATCTTGCTTGCTTACGCTCCCCGTCAGTCGACATGCTTTGAGTGTTTTTCGGCTCAGTGTGTTATAATTGCATCAGCACACTTGAGTGCCAGGGGCTCAGATCGCTGTACCTAATGACGAGGCTCCATTTAACGTCCATTTCTCTCTGAGTCTGTGTCAGAGTAGAGAAGGAGGAAGCGGTATATCATTATTCTTTCGCCCTGTAGCCAAAAAAAAAAAAAAAATCAGGGTTGTTGTTTTTCCGTTTGTGTTCAGGTTGCCTGCTTTTGTGCTGAATGGAGCCTTCGCATAAAAAAACAAAAACAGAAGCGTATCAAAGAGTGAGCCAAAATTTTAGATCTGCGGTTGCGGGCCTGCAGCTATACTCTGATGCCTGAAAAATAAGTGGCGGCGGCCAGCAGCAGGTGTAAACTGTAAGCAACGTTCTCCCAGGCCTCTGTCTGTTCTTCCCATGGTTTATTAAAAAGCGCTGCCAGAAACAGGCATCAAAATAGCTTTAACTGGACTCTGCATTTGCTTAGCCTGAGGAAGCGTACCATTTATATTTAGTCAGTTTTACACTGCGCAGCAGATTTGCAGATTTATTTAGGACGCCTTTTCATTACACCTGTTTTTGTGTCATGTGATGAGGGGTTACACATTCGCACATGTTTCTAGATTTGATGTAAAAGGCTTCGGGCTATTATTGTCTGCATTGATCAGACAGATATGATTTACAAAAGCGAGCTCTCTGCAGGAGACTACACGAGTTCTCCTGAGTGTGACTCAGAATAATAATAATGTCACCATATCTCCACCGCTCTCTGCCGTGCTGGTTTTATTCACTAAAATGCTTGTGTATGTTTCTGCAAATCTCCTTCCTGCTTTCTTAAACGTAATCCTTCCTCCCTTTACAGCTCCTACCACTTTTTTTTGTTTTGGCATTTTGTTGAATTTTTGATAGACGTATAAACAAACAAAAGAAGAAGAAAAGGACAGTATAGGCATAAACATCTTGAAACAGAAGACTTAGACATCACCAAGTGAAAAACGACCATAACAAAAACAAAAATTAAAGTACAAGTGCAGGTGAATTCTCACCGCTATTAACCCGTTTGCTGTTTTTTTTTTTTTCTGTGTATTTTCCGTAGATAAACATCCTGTTGAATTTCAGTGCGGGGGAGGACTGCCCCTGTCCCGAGGAGATCCAGGATGAACTCAATTCCTTTCACGAAGAACTGCGACTGCACTGTGGTAGTCCACTGCCTCCTCACTAGATACTTCTAGAAATTGTGTTGATGATGGCGATTATGAGATGGTTTAGTATCTGCTCGCACAAACTGATTCCCTTCCAATGTATATGATGTCAAACTTT
>JAPQRN010000017.1:5944307-5964123 GCA_037367275.1 Coranthus polyacanthus | reverse complement strand
TGTGGTCTTCAGAGCTGTGCCATGCTGGTTGCTAAGGGTTACCCAGACCTGGGCTGGAACCCCATAGAGGGGGAGCGCTACCTGTCCTTCCTGAGGTTTGCCGTCTTTTGTAACGGTAAGTTTACTTCGATAATGATCAAGTGGAATAAGTGCAACTGATGCGATGACAATGACAACAATACATGTTACGACGCTTTCAAAATATCTTACAAATGATTGGTAATTGCAGATGTATCCAGTTCTTCTCCGGTCAAATTTACGCACATGAGCTGCTTAAGAGTTTGCATCACGAACGCGGTAAAACAGGCAGTAGCATCACAGCCGCGCACACACTAACATGTCGCTGGTGTAGAAGGTATTGACTGTGAGCGATGAAGACACAAAGAACAAAATTATTGGAGGTGACTTGCCAAGTGAACTGAACATCACACATCTCTGCAGCAGGAAAAGTTACGAAAATGTTTGTGTATTCCCTCAGTTATAGATGAAGAAAGAAAATCAATATAGTCCAGAATCGGAAGGTCAGTCGGAAATCTGAATCGGCCAGCGAAATTGCAATCAGTGCGTCTTTACTTTCACATACTTGGTAAAAATAGTTTTTTTTGAGCATCGCCAATGCTTGAATTAACTGCAATCGCAAATCCCAATACCGTCCACAAAATGTGAATTTTCCTTAACGCATTACAGTAGTGATTGTTGCGCTGTCTTCATGTACCAGGTGAGAGTGTGGAGGAAAATGCCAACGTGGTGGTGAAGCTGCTGATCAGACGCCCAGAGTGTTTCGGCCCCGCCCTGAGAGGAGAGGGAGGACAGGGTCTGCTGGCCGCCATGAAGGAGGCCATCAAGATCTCCGAGGATCCGGCCCTGGATCTTCCCAAAGCTCTCGATGGAGTCCCTGCTGCGTAATAACCTTAGACTGATTTTGTTCTCGTCAGGGCAGAGAAGCCTTCGAATTAGCATTTAGATAATTAGAAGAAACTAAAAATCCATTCAGTGGCTCAAAAGTATTATTCCATATTAAATCTTTAATAGTGCTGTACCAGCATCAGCCTGAAACATTATATTGCTCATTCAGAATAATAAAGTTTTCAGAATTATTTTAAGGAGAAAGTTAAAGACATTATATGAGTATGCATGCCTTATTGGTGACTTAGTCATGCAGAATGAAGATTTGACATTGATGGAAGCTGTGGCAAATCTGTAGAAAGTGTTGGTGTCTGCCTGCACACATCAGTATGCACAGGCTGTAATATACTGGCTGCATTTTAATGGGGAAGGCTGTTATTGCCTGAAGTGAGCAGAGGGACTGGGACGCTGGTCAAAATCAATATGTATAACATAGTGGCCTGTAAAGAGATCATGTATTGTGCCAAAACATTGCAGTAAATGTTGACAAATGGCCAGTTTTCTTTTGTAAGGTACCCCGTATGTTTCTAATTCTTAACTGTAGTACTAGAAAGCTTTGCAGTAATAGAGCAATAGATTTTCCTTCTAGCACATTGATGTTTTTGTCGGTATGTCACAGGTCGGGTGAGGAAGAGGGAGAAGTTATCCACATGGGCAATGCCATCATGTCCTTCTACTCAGCCCTTATTGACCTATTGGGACGCTGCGCTCCAGAGATGCATGTGAGGACCCAGACCAATTATACACAGTGCAGTGAACTGTAACCTGCAGTGTGAAGGGCTTAAACACCAGCATGCAGTAGAGTTAACTCAATTGTGCCAGATTTACGCTAAGAAGGAGGGGCTTTTAGAGAAGAGGAGCCCTTGTTGAATATGTCTCTGTTTGCATCGTCAGCTTATCAATGCAGGTAAAGGCGAGGCTCTGCGTATCCGAGCCATCCTGCGCTCCCTGGTTCCCACCACAGACCTGGTCGGAGTCATCAGTATTCCCCTCAGCACGCCTGTCGTTAATAAAGGTGAGCTGGTCTTGATGGCTGATTTTTGTTGCCTTACGGATGTGGGTGGTTATGAAGCAGCAGCAGATTTGAAAACCAGAGCTAAACTGGTCCTTTTAGAGCAGCAACACTTGTTTAGAAATGTTAGAGAAAAGTGACTAAAAGTAAACAAAAGTCCGAACAGAAAACTGGTTTCATTCAAGGCTGAAGTTGTTCTCAAATTTAATTCTGTTCTAAAACATTTCAATGTAAAACACATATACAAACAGATGCCTACAGTCATTTTACCTTATTGCCTAGAAGTATGAAAAACAAGTTTGTTTGCCAGCGTGTTACGCATCCAGCCAAATATGTCTTCTCTGAAACCTTGCCGACTGTGGCTATATGATTGTAAATGACTGTCCCCTTCCTGCCAGGCATCGTTCAGGAGTTAATTTCTGTTCTTTTTCTCTGTGTTTCTACTGTGGAGGAAATGAAAGCCTCCAGGGTGTTTGCAGTGCTTCTCTAGTTTGTGCTTTGCCAAAGCATCTGTATGTAGTTATAATTTTACCTTTTACTAGACTTTTCTCAGTACTAGTTTTGTTTCTGGCTCTTGCTAATAAGAAAGCAAACTGAGTTGAATTTACTTTTTGAAATTGGTTTCTATGGCTAGTGTCTTGTCTAGAATTACTTTTACCATGAATTCATCCGTTATGTCCGTCCCTAAGATTTATCTTTTTGGTTTCTTCGTATTTATGCCATAAATTCTGTCTGTGATATTGTGTTTGAAGAATATTCGTATTTGCTGAATAGACATCGTAGACGTAACTTACAATGCTTAAAAATCATATATTTTAATAACGGCATGTTAACATTTCTAAAATGTTTTTAACCTTCAGATGGCACAGTGACAGAACCCGACATGTCAGCCTGTTTCTGTCCGGACCACAAGGCTCCAATGGTGCTCTTCCTAGACCGAGTGTACGGCATCGAGGACCAGGGCTTCCTGCTGCAGCTGCTGGAGGTCGGCTTTCTGCCTGACCTCCGAGCCTCAGCTTCTCTGGACACCGTGAGTTTGGGAAATTATAAATAACTTTTACCATGTCTTTGCTAACTTCCAAGCTTCTTAGCTTAAAAAGCCTTCATTGTCATATTTTTGAGTCATAAGCTACCAAACAAGTTATCCTTTTTTCTTCCTGAAAGACCTCATTTATATCATATTGGTGTGTTATTGCACAAAGTAAAATCTCTATCTGCTAGCAGTTGGCTTCTCAATCTCTGCTCCTCTTTCATTTTTATATTATACGTTATTGTTTGCCTTTCTATTTTTCTCATTAGAGGTGGTTGGAAAAAGCTGAACGGTTATTGCTCAGTTTTACATTCAGAACAAATGTTACCACAATCGGAGCAAATCATTGTAAAAATTGTCACGTTATAAATGGTAAACTCTTTACGGTAATCGACTGTTTCTGCGTTTTGACTCACAAAGCAAACTGCAAATCTTCACCGTCGCCTGCTCCACCACATCCCGTCACCCACCAAATGTCAAATGCACAAGTAAAGACATTACAATAATCTTCCAGAAACTATTTATATTCAGCCAATGCCCTTTTCAAACTTTGCTGAATGATGAAACACTGGCCAGCTCCAACACCAGGGAAAACCGAGGCCCTTTCAACTCTACCTTTCAAGAGCTTTTCCCCAGCAGAAAACCAACCACATTGTATTTCTTCTTTTTTTTAAGCTCCCTGAAGCCTATAATATTTGTGACATGTGGAGATCGTGCTGTGCCGATTCACCCTTTAGTAATGCTTATTGTTCTTTGTTTCACAGGAGGTGTTGAGCACCACAGAGACGGCGCTGGCCATGAACAGATACATCGGCTCTGCCCTGCTGCCTCTGCTGACCCGCTGTGCCGCTCTCTTTGCCAGCACAGAGCATTACGCGCAGCTGATCGACTCCACGCTGCAGACCATCTACCGGCTGTCCAAAGGCCGCTCGCTCACCAAAGCCCAAAGAGACGCCATTGAGGAGTGTCTGCTGGCTATCTGCAAGTAAGGCCTGCCAAGCTTTGCTCAGACTCAGCTGGGTGATTAACAGCGGGCTCAACCTGTAATTTTTCAAACAGTGCTGCTGTGTCTGGCTTCAACGCTTTGTTCCAGTTGACCAGAGCACGGGGGTTTGGTCCCCATTTCCTGATAAATAAGAGAAATCACTACCTGCCTTTGTGTTTTTTATATTAAACCACTATATATATTTAAAATTTCACAGACATTTGCGTCCCGCCATGATGCAGCAGCTGCTAAGAAGGCTGGTGTTCGACGTTCCCCTGCTCACTGATTACTGCAAGATAGCTCTCAAGGTGAGACAATCAACACTTTGATTTATAACTTGACAACATTTATGGCGTTATTATTACTAGTAGCAGACAAGGGCATTTCACATTTAAGAACCATTTCATCTTCATCAATTCCTTTGCACCAGACAGTCAGCATCTTCTGTTTTAAATGTCAGTATAAAGTCAGGTGACATTTGGCATTTCATCCGACATACAGTACATATTAATGTTGATTGTGATTGATACTATGTTCCCTTGGAATGAAACTATATACAGTTATGAAGTGTAAAAATCATTGAATAATATTCCTGTTTTGTTGTATCTTTGATCTATAGCTGCTCACCAACCACTATGAACAGAACTGGAAATACTACTGCCTGCCATCGGGTATGGGCAGCTTCGGCATAGCCTCCGAGGAAGAGCTCCTCCTGACTAAGAAACTCTTCTGGGGAATCTTTGACTCTCTTTCTCATAAGGTACAGTCAGAAACATTGTTTTATTAAAATAAACCAACAGTATGTGGATGAATATAATGCTGTAATGTATATCTGTATCTGCGTCTTACTTTTGTAGCTTGTTTTCCATCGTTGAGATTGAATCTGAACCGTCAGGAGACAAAGCGATGTATTTCTTATCAGCTGCATAACAAAATGATTTTAGCAAACTAGTGGTGCTCCCTCTCAGGAAGCTTTTCTAGACCTGCTTTGTTTTTTTTTCTAGTCTAAAAGTCTGACTTTGGGTCTCCTGAGAGAAAAGTTCTCGGTAGTCTGAGGTGGTGAAGTGAAAGCTCGAAGTGCAGCTGAGGCAAAGCTGAAATAGATGAATCATTTATCTGTGTGTCTGACAGCCTGTCACTATGTGCAGATTTTTCCAGCTCTCTGTCTTTCATTTTGCCTCCTGTTTTTTTCCTCTCTGCTCTTCCTCTGCTGTCCATTTAATAGCCAAGCATAGATGTCCTCATTGCCAAAATAAGTGTTTGTAACCTTTTCTCCTTTCAACCGTTATCTGTCTTGTCTGTAGAAGTATGATGCTGAACTTTTTAAGATGGCAAAGTCGTGCCTGTGCGCCATCGCTGGAGCCTTGCCACCAGACTTTATAGATGCCAGCCTTGGGGCAACACTGGAGAAGCAGGCATCAGTGGATGCACAGGGCAACTTTGACCCCAAACCCATCAACACTGCCAAGTAAGTGCTCTCACACACTTAATTACAGGCAAGGAAATTAAAAGGCTCGGTGTGGAAATCAGTCACTCGTCAATATCAGCTTTTTGTGTGAAGACAGTCTTTTAATTTAAAACTGTGTGTGATTTGTCTTTGCAGTATCTCCCTTCCTGAAAAACTTGAGTACATTGCCAACAAATATGCAGAGCATTCCCATGACAAGTGGTCCTCAGAGAAGGTAAAAATGATAACTTTGTGAATGTGGTCTGCTAGACACTTGAAATGCCTTGTACCACATGGCCTTTTATAAACTGTTGTTGCAGGTGTCAGCAGGCTGGAAACTTGGAGACAGTGTGGATGAACAGGCCAAAACCCATCCTCTGCTGAAGCCTTATAAAGCTCTGAGTGAGAAGGTACTTGTCTTTCAGAGCACACGTTAATGTTTGAAAACTTTAAAAGATTAATTGGCAAAGAAGGGAATTCTGTTAAAAGTAATAACCTCACTGAATCTCCTCTGAGGCAGTAAAAGCTGTATTTTTTTCTGACTTCCTGAAAGAAGTTGGCAAGATGAAACAACAACAAAAAAGAAAAACTGTCATACTTTGTTTTTTGTTTGTTTGTGTTTAATGTCGTAGGAGAGAGAAACATATCGCTGGCCAGTGAAGGAGTCGCTGAAGAGCATGCTGGCTATGGGCTGGAACATTGAGAGGACCAAGGAGGGAGAAGCCATGTTCCAACAACGAGAAAGTGAAAAACAGCGAAAGATATCAGAGTCTCAGGTAACATACTTTACACCTCATTATGTAAAAACAGCCACATTTTGTAATCAGAAATGGTCTAAATGTAACATGTAAAAAAAGTTCCTTGTGTTTTGTAAGAAAGTATTACATATTACTGTGGTTGTTATAAAATCCAGGAGTTGCACACCTGTATTTTGAATGAACTGAAGGTTTTTCTGTCAAAGATCATTGCAGTAATCAGAAATAAAAGCTTGAATGAGTTTGTCTAGTTTGCCTTTTGACATGACGTCCCTGAGTTTAGCTATATTTGGAAGATAAATATGAAAAAAAAACGTGACTCTTTGATCAAGATCAGAATCCACACCGGTCTAATTTAATATTTAGGGAATTTAATTTAACTTAATTGTTAAAAAGATGACATGTAAAGATTGGTTGGTGTATTACATAAAGCACTGTATTATTGCATGTTTATCGTGACAGAGTGCAGCTCCCATATATTGTTATAACCATCGAAATATTTAAGAATTTATTAGATATTCAAACGGTGAATTACAAAATGTGGCAGATTATTATGAAATGCAAGTGTTTTCCAAATATTCTCTTCTGAATTAAAAGCAGTTAAAGTCTGTGTGTTTTCAGCACCATGGACAGCTCAACGTTCACATTCTGTTTTCACAGTTTGACTCACTAGTGATTTCTAATAATAACTTTACAAATGTTACCTACGGAAGGTTTAGTGTAAAAACTTCTGGCTGTAAGATGCCAGGTCACAGAAAACTAGTTACAGATGGTAAAATCCATATTGATGCAAAGGTAATTATTATGGATTACCACTGATGATTCAAATGTGGTTTGTCGCTTGTCTCTTTCTGACTTTGTAGGTTAATGGATTCAGTCCTGCTCCAATGGACCTGCACAATGTCACTTTGTCTAGAGAGTTACAGGTTGGTTTCTCTTAAGACCCCTGAAATTTGTCTGTGTATGAAGCAAAATAATTGTGAAACAATTCATGTTTGATTAATTCATTATTTTTAATGTTTCTATAGGGCATGGTTGAGGTGGTTGCAGAAAATTACCACAACATCTGGGCTAAAAAGAAGAAATCTGAGCTCATTAGCAAAGGTCCTTAGCTCATTTGAGATTTGTACTCAATTTTTATTTGGAAAATGATGCGGTAATTTTACTTGTTTGTGTAAAAATGCACTTTATAATAATATTTGAATTTGATTGAATGGCCAGGAGGAGGGACCCACCCACTGCTGGTTCCCTATGACACCCTGACGGCTAAAGAGAAGTACAGAGACAGAGAGAAGGCCCAGGAGCTCTTCAAGTTCCTGCAGATCAGCGGCTACGCTATCACGAGGTTAACTACTCCTCACTGCATTTGATTTACATTTAAAAATTGCAATGGTGCAGTAGTTACACTGTTGTTGTTGTACATTTTAGGCAACATCAGTTCCATAAAGTGACTTTGATGTTTTTTCTGTGTTTATTAGTTCCTTACACTGATGCTTGACTTTGGTTTTCTAAATTCATTCTGCATTCACCCTTTATTTTGACTCTAGAATACATATTGAGGTGAAGGCCTCATTTTAGCCAAGTTAAATGATCACAGTGAAATACGCAATTGTGCTAAACATAATTAAATGTAATTTATTAGAATGTTCATGTTATTAAAAGGTTTCCTACTGTTGTACTCTGTGACTGTTTCAATATTTGAACCATTTTAATAGAGGTGAAAATATTACAAGGGATTTGATAGCTGAATTTACAGCATCTGCTTGACAGTATATGATGCTGTCATCAGCATAAATATGTATATTACGCCCAGTTACAGAAAAAGCAATATCATCTATTTAAAGAGTGAACAAAACAGGTCCCAGAACTGAGCCTTGTGGGACACCTTCTGCCATTTGAACAAACTCAGATTATGCTTCTCTTTTCCTACAACATTAAACACCAGTTATATACAATTTATTATTAAAATGTTGGTAATGTGGTGAAACTCTGAGGTCTGAACAGTCGTCATTCAGTGTGTATTTATTTTTCTTCTCAGAGGTCTGATGGACATGGAGCAGGACTCATCATCCATGGAGAAGCGTTTCTCCTACAAGTTCCTCAAGAGGCTGCTAAAATACGTTGACTCTGCTCAGGAGTTCATCGCTCATCTTGGTAAGTTTGCGGCATTCTAAACACATACATGAGTACAAAATGGGTGCCGTGGAGTATGTTGAGTTCTAACTCTGTACATTTACCCTGTTGTTGCTCATCTCTGATTGTTTTCAGAGGCTATGGCCACCAGTGGAAAGACAGACAAATCACCACATGACCAGGAAATCAAGTTCTTTGCCAAGGTCCATTAAAACATTAGGATATTTATGAAATTACTCTTAAGCCCAGTTCAAACCAAAGATCCTCAACAAGATTAAACCATTTTACAGTGTTGCAGCAGTGTGAAGTGGCTCATCTCAGCTCGACTCCCACTGGTTGATGGTGTCGGCTGCAACTTAGCTTGTCAAGTCACCAGCGGCACAATAGACATCACCTGTTAACATCAGCTGCCCCCCTGGTGAAATGCTTTCTCAATAGTTAGCTTTTTCTCTGCTTATTAAAGGTGATGCCAACTCCTCTAAACAAGGGAACTGCTCAGCAATAGATGGGAGAAGTTGAAATCTCCCCTTTCAAGTTCACAGCATAAATATTCTATAATCCCCCTGGTATTTGGTTGAAGAACCCATGAACATCTCCAGATTTAAAGTATCTTGTTCATTTGCCATTTCATCAATAAAAAAATATGTTGCTGTAATTTCTTTGTTGATGAAAATGAAATGAAGTGAGTTACTTGCAATAGAAACTTATATTTCAAAATGCTGCAAATTATATCCAACATGAAAAAAAGAGTTTCATACACATCGTAACACTGTGAGTAGTTTCAACTCATCTTGTTATGAATCTTTGGTCTAAACAGGGCTGAATTCTCTTTTTTATGGTGTTTTGGTCTCATTCCTGCTTGTTTTTCTCTCTCCAGGTGCTGCTTCCTTTGACAGATCAAACCTTTAAGAACCACTGTCTTTACTTCCTGTCGACGCCCAGCAAAAATCTGAGCAGCTGTGGCTGTGCCTCCAACAAAGAGAAGGAGATGGTCACCAGGTAGCAATCTGTGTTATTGTTTTTCCTCTTTTGTTTTGCCCTTTTGCTCTATATGATGCAATTCCTTTTGGCTTTTCTTATTTCCTACTTTGCCCTAGCTCTTCTTTGTTCCCTCTGCAGCTTTTAGTTCAGTTCTTTTCTTACTCTCTTTGTTTTCCAGCCTGTTCTGTAAGCTGGCAGCTCTTGTCAGACACAGGATTTCTCTCTTTGGTAAGGTTGTATCTGGCTCTCTACGCTTGTGTCCGTCTTTGCTTTGAACATTTTTCTACATCTACAGTAAATATTTGTCTTACAGGAAGTGACTCCGCAATGATGGTGAGCTGTCTGCACATCCTCACACACTCACTCGACACTAGGTGAGCTCATGTTTTTGTCTGTATAAGCTGTTCCATTAAGTAGGCGATTTTCCTCAATACACCAGTCTTTTGTTTTGGAAATTAGTTCTCGTGTTTCCTCTCTTGTCTTAGAACGGTGATGAAGTCTGGTTCAGAGCTGGTCAAAGCCGGGTTTCGGACGTTCTTTGAGAATGCAGCAGAGGATCTAGAGAAGCTGCTGGAGATGCTTAAATTGGGGAAATTCATGCAGTCACGTGCCCAGATGAAGAGCGTCAGCCAGAGCATCAACTACGTGACTGTGGCCCTGCTGCCCATCCTCACCGCCCTGTTCGAACACATCAGAACATACGAGTTTGGAGTAGACCTGCTGTGTTAGTTTCCATTCTCTTACCTGCCATTTTTGATCTAAAACAAATGTGAAAATTACAAAATTCTCTCTCTCCTCCTGTTGCCTTTAGGAGTTGACTATTTGCTACTAAATAAAAATAAAAGTGTTTGAATGGTTTGTCTTTCAGTGGATGATGTGCAGCTGTCCTGCTACAGAATCCTCACCTGTTTCTACTCTCTGGGAACAGGAAAGAACATCTTTGTGGAGAGGTAAGAACCTTTTATTAAAACCTTTCAGCAGGATGTAAAATATAAATAAGCTATACTTTACGGAGGATAAATCTTTGGTAAAGATGCAATAATTTGTGTGATCGACGAATAAGTCTCAAGGTACCGTGAAATAGCACTCCAGTAATTTCATTATGCTTGTCGCTGTTAATTTGATTTTTGCTTTATGGAAAATGAGCTTTTTAAAGTAATGTTTGTGCTCAGGGATAATGTACAGTACGTCACGTGGCCCATAAAAAAAATTGTAATTACCATGCATCATGTCACTTTAACGTGTTGGATGCACAGTCTCGGAGCTTGGTCAGGCAAGACGGTGGTTGTATTTTATGAAAATCTATTAAAAAACCCTTTCTGCAAGGGGATGTAGGTGAAGTTCTGAGTGATGTGAAAACATTTAAATCTGTGGATATTTGTATTCCCTCATTGCTATCAAACCTTTTATGAAATGAAAAGGTTTTCACGTTGCAACCAGTTTGATCACCACTTTACCTCTGACGTCTGATCCAAAGTCATCCTGACACCTTTTCCAGAAAGGTTGAAAAAGTTGTTGAAAAAGAAAACCTTAAATTACACGACCTAGATTAAGATTAGTCTTTCTAAACAGCAATTTAATTTTGCAGTAAAACAGTCCCTGTCCATGTTTTACTATTGTGATGTTTTTGATACATTTTACTGCTGATGATTTAACTACTTTATATACTGTTGGTATATGCATCATATTCTAACAGATCACCATATCTTTCTGTAGTATCTGTAGCATTGCTGTTCTGTGAGAATCATTTATCTCTAAAAAGTCACCTTTTCATGAGTTCAGAAATAACTGTGTTTTCAGCTTTCTGATGCATTTCCAGCTAATCCAAGAGGGTTTGAAAACAAAGAAAGAAAACACTTAATCCTTCCGTTTATCACTAACATTCAGAATCAACACATTTGGACGTACAGTGTATGGTTTTCACTGGACAGGAAGGAGATGACAAAGTAACTGTCAGACATATTTATTTTCTGTGAGTTTATTGAATTTCCCATAGGGATTAATAAAGTGAATCTGAATCTGAATGCAGTGGAGTAAAAAGTACAGTATTAGCTTCTGAGATTTATTGAGGTAGAAGTATATAGCTGCAGAAAATGGTAAATACTCAAAGTGCAAGTGCCTCAAATGTGTACTGGAGAACAGTACTGTAGAAATTGTATTTTGCCAAAACGGAAGAGCAAAATATTTGGGATGTTTCTTAATGATGTATTCATATATTTATGTCTTGATACGCAGACATCTGCCAGCAATCGGGGAGAGCCTGGCGACTCTGGTGGGAGCCATGCCTGTGGCGTTCCTGGAGCCCCACCTAAACGCCCACAACCCCCTCTCTGTCTTCAACACCAAGACCCCCAGAGAGCGGGCCAGTGAGTTTCCATCTGAGCCTTGCTTTGTTCGCCATTATATAAAAATATGAACTCCTACATTGGTTTTCTTACCTTTTTTTCTCGAAGATTTTGAATGTTTAGATGCCGTCTCAGTGGTTTATTGTAAAGACTGATGGTTATGGTTCCCCTTCTTTAGTCCTGAGTATGCCTGACACAGTGGAGGAGATGTGTCCAGAGATGCCTCGTCTGGACAGACTGCTCAAAGACGTCAGTGACGTCTCAGAATCCGGTGCACGCTACAGTGACATGCCACAGGTCTGAAGGGCTGATGGGATATTTAAATGTACACAAACAGCTGCATTTCTTTGATTTTTAGTCCCATTAAAAAAAATCTGTTTACGGTTATGTCTTCATTGTGTCTCCTGCAGGTCATTGAAGTGATCCTTCCCATGCTGTGTAACTACCTGTCCTACTGGTGGGAGAAAGGTCCAGAGAACTCACCTCCAGACGCCCAGTGCTGCACAATGGTGACCTCCGAACACCTCAGCATCATCCTGGGAAACATCCTCAAGATCCTGAACAACAACTTGGGCATTGATGATGCACCTTGGATGAAGAGGATTGCAGGTCGGTGTCAAGCTAAATTTACATTTTAATTATTTTCTTCAAATTTATTGTTACAAGATATATCGCCTACACCAGACACCAGTCTACACAATGCTCAAAATGCTCATATAGACTAATGTTAATTTCAAAAATAATGTCAGTTTTATACTTATACACAATATCCTTCGTTGACCAGAATTTCTCCAGTCTACTTTTAAAAGAATTAAATGAAGGAACCCACACTACAACGTCATTCCATTCTTTTACAGCAGTGTTTCTGTTTTCAGAAAAACACTGAAACGGTGGAAATGACATTAAGTTTCCATCTTAAATCACACTTATTATTTATTTTATTGCACAGTGGTGAATAGTTATGAATGACTGATATTTTTTTTTTTTTTCAAAATGTCCAAATGTAAAGTCAAGGTAGCGCGTGATCACAGTAATACAAACTAACTTTTGTAAAAAACCATTAGCATTTGCGTTTTCTTACCTTAGTTTCTTAAACCGAAAAGGAAATTAGATTTGGACATCTTACTTTTTTGTTGAGTAATACAGTTTTCTGTGCTACTGTATCTTTTTCAAGGTGGAAAAAAAAAACAAGTGTGCTGATTTAGAGGAGCAGCAGATAATGTGTAGTTATATAATAAAGTGTGACAGTTGTACTGGCATAGAGAACCAACACTGATGATCTCCAGGGACACGGAGATGATTTAGGCATCTGTCTACCTGACGCGACAATCTTCCCAGAAACTTGCAGTAATGTTGTCACGAAGCCTCGGTCTCTCAGTCTAGACTATATTTCTTGTTGTGTCTGTCTCCAGTTTACTCTCAGCCAATCATCTGCAAAGCCGGAGCAGATCTGCTGAGAGGCCACTTCCTACCAACACTGGACAAACTAAAGAAGAAGACAGTGAAGGTGATCGTCTCTAAATACATACATTGTCACAGTTTCGCACCGGTGTTCGGTGATAACTTTACTTTTACTTTTTAAGTAAACTTTTTGTGAGCTCCATCATTAGCTGCCGAACCTGTTGGGGATATAAAAACCTGTCAGCGGAGAGAGGAGCTGGTCTGATCGCATTATGCTCATACACATCACCTACTGAGTAAAAATACCTCTGTCATTTCCTGTAAGAGCACACAAGCTGAGATTATCTCCATGGGGTTGGAGGAGGTCATGTGGGAGGGCTTCATACTAATGAACTGATTAATGAAGGAGGGAGATAAGCTGCTGAAAATGAAAAACTAATTAGTTCAGACAAGCATTTAGGGAGCACTGAGGTATTCTGTGTTTTAACTAAAGTCTTATGTTTACTTTCCTTGTGGGTTTCATGTGTTTATGTCTGTCATTTATCTTTTTTATCTTTGATTGTTTCAATTTAATCGTTTGACTGTGAAGGTGCTTTGAAACGTTCAGTGTAAATAAACTTTGCGTGTTTTCTTGCTAAATGCAGGTTGTGGCTGAAGAGGAGCAGCTGAAAGCCGACAGTAAAGGTGACAACCAGGAGGCCGAGCTGCTCATCCTGGATGAGTTCGCCGTGCTCTGCAGGGACCTGTATGCTTTCTACCCCATGCTCATCCGTTACGTGGACAACAACAGGTAAAATATGAGAAGGGATGAGGTTTTATGTGAAGATTCAGGTTCAAAGTCCCCCTCCACTTAAACACCGCAGTGGGCTTTAATCTTAGAGCATACAGATGATGTCTGTTGATGTGAAATCTGTTTCAGTGTACCTACCAGGAGGATTTGTGATATCAAAATTTTTTTTGCAACTTTCTCAAGTGTATTGTGGAAAACTGAAGCGATCATGGCTCATATGCTGAAAATGGACTTTTAGGAGAACAGGAAATGTCTTGTGTTCAAAATGAACAATATTTGCATATTCAAAGATTCCAAAGAAGACCTTTGTGGTAAAAATGATCTCAGAACCAAATTATCATTCAATACAGAGCATTTTCCAGATGCCTTATAACGTGACTGGAAGGGCTCTTTACATTTCCATTAGAGTTCATCCTCTGTAGGTTTTATTAATGTATAAAGCTGTCTAGTCTTGCAGAAATGTGAAACTACTTAATGCATCGCATTGTAAATGTCTCTTGCGTGTTTCCTCTGCAGGTCCAGATGGCTGAAGGAACCTGACGCAGACTCCACTGAGCTCTTCAGGATGGTGGCTGAGATCTTCATCCTCTGGTGCAAGTCACATGTACGTTTCATCGTCATTACTCATTGAACCAAACTATTTAATTTAACCTGTAGTTTTCTTTTACCTATCACTATGATCTGCCGGTTTTTAAATTAGATATCGCTCTTTCCTAAATGTTTGCAGAACTTCAAGCGTGAGGAGCAAAACTTTGTGGTGCAGAACGAGATCAACAATTTGGGCTTTCTAACCGGAGAAGGCAAGACGAAGATGTCAAAGGTAAAGATAAAAATCAATGCTAATAATAACATAAATTACTGAAACAAATGCATTAAAATTTCTTCGATGCACGTTCAACAATGAAAACGAGGACAACACCAGTGCCTACAACAATCAGAACATAATGTGATAGTCAATAAGTAAATAATACAACTTAGAGAAAGCTCTCACTGTGCCAGCACTTCCGCCATATAAGGTTGTTGCCTCTCTTTTGGGTTTTGTGGAGATTATCGTCTCTTTTTTCTTTTGTCTTTGCTACGTTGAGGCTTTAGTTGAGGTGCACTTGATACGACATTTCCATTCAAAGCTTCTTTTCCCTTTATTTTTCACTTTCTGTGCCTTCATCTTAATATCATATGGTCCTGATCAGCAGATGGGAAGTCAAACAGTCCTCAGTTTAAGCAGATGTCATCAGTACTGTTGGAAAAAGGCAAAAAAAAATCTAAATTTTTTTAAAGGTGAGTGTAGGTGTCTTTCCCCGTTGATGAAGAGTGAGCAGAGTGCACATCAGTCGGCTCTTGGTTTAATTTGGACTTATCTCGCTTCACTTCTTCTCTCTCCTTCACCTTGTCAGCACTTCAGTAAAGCAAACGGAACACGTTTCCCGATCGCTCCTCTTGCTACTGTATATCACGGACTTTGCTAATGAAAGAAAAGTCCTCTATAAGCACTTTTCCTGTGTTTTTAACAGGTCCGCTGACATTTGCTGAACTCGCTGAATATGTAGATGTAAGATGTTCTACAAATCAGCCTCTGCACAGAGTGTTTACGACATAAAACATTTCATGTGAATGTTGAAGTCAAATCATATTTTCAGAGGATGACAATGTCTGGTCCGGTTCGCCGTCACTGCGACAGTTTGTTTATTTATATTGGCAGAGATGCCAAGAGGGGTGGATGGGATTGTAAAGGTGATTTACCGTATGTTGAATCACCTTGAATCCCTAGTTTGTATTTTATATCTTAATCTCCTTGAGCTCTGACCGCTTACTCACTACAACTTGGATCAGATGTGGACATCGGACAAAGGCCTCCATTATTATTTATTTTTTTAGATTTTCAATTCCAAATGTTAAACTTAATGTGTTTTATTTAGTCTTCCGGTTTGTTTGTTTTTAGTTTATTGTTTTTAAAAGGTCTCATATTGTGTAAAGCCATTTTATTCTTGTCTTTTCATTTCAGTTAAAATTATTTGTCAGTGCTAATTTTAGTCTTTATTTGTCCGTTAACTAAAATAACCCTGGAATAAAGCTCACAATACAATATAGTCTTAAGATAAACGGTCACACAGGTCACCTCTGTTCAGATCTATCATTTACTTTTATCAGCAGCGGGAGATTGTTTCACAGCAGATAAAACTAAAAATTAATGGACGGGCACCTGGGTCCTTTTTTCCCTCTAAACCACACTGATGATGTACTAAAGTAATTTCATCCTGTTGGTCTTTGTAGTCAGGTGGGGACCAGGAGAGGAAACACAAGCGGCGTCGTGGTGAATACTACTCCATCCAGACGTCCCTGATCGTCGCTGCCCTGAAGAAGATGCTGCCCATCGGCCTCAACATGTGCACACCGGGAGACCAGGAGCTCATCTCCCTGGCCAAGATCCGCTACAGCTTGGTGAGCTGATGAATACGTTTCTTGCAGGTTTTTTTTTTTTAATGAAGAATTGTAAATATTTGTCATAGTATTTGACAGTTTTACAGGCTTCAAATGGCCTCAAGCACCATTGACACTTTAAATTTGCATACATGGCTGTAATGTCTTTCCACTTCCTTATTATTTATCTGTCATATAAATATCCTTTCCTTTCATAGAAAGACACAGATGATGAGGTGAAGGAGCACTTGCGTCAGAATCTCCATCTCCAGGACAAGGTGAGTTCAGTCTTTATGTTCTTGATGATTTTTAGGAATTCTCAAAAAAATCTTTCCATGTTTACTCCTACAGGCTTTGTTGTATGTATGTATGACAGTCAGTTGAGTATAATTTTCTGTTGTTTCTTTTTTATTTTGTAGTCCGATGACCCGGCGGTCCAGTGGCAGTTGAATCTGTACAGGGACGTGGTGGTGAAGAGTGAAGAACCTGCAGACTCAGAACACACGGTGGACCGAGTTCAGAGCATCTCTGCTGCTGTTTTCCACCTGGAGCAGGTAAAGTCTTGAATTACAATTATATGATACCTCACAGGACTTAAAGAAAAAACAGTCATCTGTCGTTCTGGGGTACTGTGATGAGCATTTTTTTTAGCCTTTCAGTCCTGTCTAAAAACGATCCTACGCTTTGTACATAATACACTAACAACATGCGCATTATCACAGTCAAAATCATCACAATAATAGCCATAATGTACAGTAAACTACTGCCCGTTAATGATACATAGATTGACCCATAACCAGTGTGTTCAGGTACTAAAAGATATCGCATGGGACAAAACATGACGAGCAGTATTCCAACAGAATTAAAAATAACTTAAAGAAACATTTGGCCTCATGCAAGAACATTTTCGTATTTCTATCTGAACTTTCTTTTTACGTTTTTAGTACGCTGGGCTCGTAACTTCAGAAAACTGTGTAAATGACCGCCATGAACACGATGAATGCCTCCAGCATTTCTCCTAAATCACTCATATTTGGCATTTAAGAATATGTATTACTACGAATGCAATGCAATAGGCTGTGATTATCAGTCCTCCTTCTCCTTATGTCACTAAATCTCTCAAACACACACAGGAGGACGCACATCATATTATGGCCTTGCTGTCAATACTCTGAATTAATAAACTATAAAGCATTCATGACATGGGCCCGCTGCCCCACAGCCCAGCAAATCTATTTAATAGCGCGTCTGATGAGGGGGTTTACACGTGTGGCGCAAGGGTTAATAAATAGCCTATAGGTGCATGTTATGGGGCAGTGAATGTGGACTCTGTCATCGCTCATAGGCAGACTGTCTGTGACAAAACAAAGAGCAGGCGAGAAAACAAAACATTAGTCTCTGTCAGTCAACAAAGCTGGAATGTGGAATTGGCTCACAATCGATATGTGGACAGGCAGCTTCAGTATGTGTGTGAGTACAGGTTAAGGGTGGCGGTTTGCGGCCGGGGGTTTGGGTGGTTGATTAATGCTTTTGCAGGTTGGGCGGTGTGGTTTGGCTCTTCACAACGGGTCGGGTGGGTGCGAGCATTGAAAAACCCCAGACCCGTGCATCCGCTGCCGCTCCCTCAGCCTTATAACTGTTCAAAACGTTGTATTCACCGTCTTTTGTTCGTCCCCTCAGGTTGAGCAGCCTCTGAGGAATAAGAAGTGCGTTTGGCAGAAGTTGCTCTCTAAACAGCGTAAGCGTGCTGTGGTGGCTTGTTTCCGCATGGCTCCACTCTACAATCTACCCAGGTGAGCCTCGTGTGGTTACGGCCGTCACACTTCTGAAACTGATACACAAATGTCAATAATTAAATATTGACATTCTCTGTTTACACAGCTCAGTTAAGACATTTCTTTGTCTAACAGTACATAACAAGTGGTCACCAAGTAGTTGTGGGGGTGGGGCATTTTTTTTCTTGATTGTGTGCCCATGTAAACCCCTCATCTCCTCCCTAATGACATTCTCTCCTCTGTGTTGTTTTCTTGCATAACACTACCTCATCCTTCCTCAGATACAAAAATAATAATTACTTCCTGAATGGCTATCGGGAGGTTTGGCTGGAAAGGGCATTCAAAGCCTCCAGCTTTGACCGCCTGTTCTCCCTGCTGACGGTAATGTGAAACTACAGGGCGAATGCTTCATCTGTCCAACCCCCCCCCTTCATCCACCAGGCTGTGGACCGATCTCTGCCTAGCAACCGAATGTTTCTGCACTGTTGATTCTGATTGGTCAGCTAGAATCAGCCCAGAATTGACTGAAACATCTCAGTAAAGTTATGTGGAAAGTGGAGACACACAGCAAGTCCACTCTGTTTTATTACAGGTATACCTTGAAGAAAGAAAAGAAGAAAAACAAAGACAAAGGAGGACAGTCAGGAATATTACATACAATCTTTACTTTAGACTGTGTCGTCTAGCGGGTTTACATTCAAATAATACATAGAAATTAATAATAAATGTCAGTTTTTCCAGATTTTGACTGTGTTGCACCAACAAAGATTAATTTAATCTTAGTTCTAATCAGAGTTTAGCAAAGCTAGGTTTTTAAACAAGTAAATCCAGATTTCAATTAAACAGAGCTCTGTTACACAATTAAAAAACGAATGTGTTTAGTAAATCACTGACGCAAACTAAAATGAAATAGTTTAATAGATATGGAGATGCTAGCGTACCTAAATCAAAATACACTGATAATTAAATGGGACCTAGTGAATATAACGGCAGCTCTGGCAGAATTGATATGAACAAATAAGAGAAGAAATTTCTGATTAGTTTCCTCAATCCATCCAAAAAAATGGCCGCCATTTTAACAGATAAACCTCTTCAGTTGAATATTTAAAGTTAAAATGCAGAACTGTTACTAATTATACCTTCAAAAGTCCCATGAATCAGATTCAGTGTCAAAGTGTTTTTTTTTATACATCATACATTTGTCACCTTGTTTTCTGACCCAACTATGACACAAAGTCATTTTGTTGGTATTGTTACCGGTATTTCCTGGAAAACAACAGAGAACCTTTTGATGACTCATCCTGCAGTCAGCAGGTTATACTAAGTTATTATCTAATGAGACGCTTCCTCCGATGTTTATGTTCAATGCAGAGCGTCTCCTACGGGTTAGGGCACTCTGCTAGCTGTAAAACTACGATTTAATGATGATTAAAAAAAATAATCCTTGTTGGTGTAACACAGCCATAAACATTTAAATATTTGCTGGTAATCTTTTTCATCTGACTTTTTGACATATGCTTTAGTTGAATTAAATAAGTGAAGATCAGCTGAAGATCACAAATACGCTAATGTTTCTTGAAAACTGCTTATCCCCCAGTAGTGCGCATGCTCCTCTAATGAATCTACAACCCAACAAAAGTAACTGTAGTTATTTTAGAGACTGAACATGACCAGTCAGAAAAGCCAGTGGGTCCCACATTGACCAATCACCACCCTGCCTGAAATGCACTTCCTGTAACCCGTTCCTCCCCCTACATCTCTCCTTCCTGTCTCCTCCAAAAACTCACCAGAACCCACCCTAATGCCACTGTACCTCCCTCCCCACCCCCTCCATTCCT
>JAPQRN010000017.1:5919165-5933364 GCA_037367275.1 Coranthus polyacanthus | reverse complement strand
CTCTCTCTCTCTCTCTCTCTCTCTCTCTCTCTCTCTCTCTCTCTCTCTCTCTCTCTCTCTCTCTCTCTCTCTCTCCGACCTGCAACACAAAGACTATAATGCGTTTAACATCAAATAACGTTCGTCTTCATCATCTCTGCCAAACATTTCCAACGAGTTCTGTGTTTAACAATTCACTGTTACTACTCGTGTCTCTGTTACTGTTAAAACTCGTTATCATGACTGAATTCTTATTTGGTACTCATCTTGTTAAACAGACACAACCCAGGCCTATGATTTATTTATTTTTTTCTCCGTCTTAAACTATTTTTTTTTTTTTTTAACTGCATGACTTTGGTTTTCCACTCGTAGCCGATATATTCATATCTCTTCGTATTGTAACTCAATGTCCTCTCTTTTTGCTTATGTCTTCGTGTATTGTTTGTCTCCTTCCTCTCATTTTAAAAACCCATCGATGGCAGTCCACACTGATCGGGGTAAATAGCAAATTTAGATCATCCTGATATGGCTATGCTTCCACCCTGAATGTCCCCTCTCCATATCTGTGGTCATATTCCCTGCTTTATTTGGTCCCCAGTCCTTCAGATATCTGTAGGGACACACTGTGCATGCAGACTGTTAGACACACACAAGTGGATCCGCAGAATCCATTGCCTGTCCTTTGTGTGACATTTGTTCCCATTCCCTTCATGTTAACCGTTACTAATGCAAATCCTATTACTGATGCGCAAATCTGTCGTTCTGAGGCTATCAGTGCCACCTCCAAGAGACTGAAGGTTTGTGGACTCATCCACAGCCTAAGCAAAGCTTTGCCTTGCTTTGGATTTGGGGCCTATTTCACAAAGCTGGTTTCCATACAGATGTCTAACTTTCACATGTTTTTTTTTTATCTGCTCACATAAATGTGTTTTGCTCATATTGTATAGTTCTGACGACTGATATATGTTTACTTTTTAAAGTGAATAATGTAACTACGTCTGTCCTCTGCTCTTTTCTGAAATGAAATCCTTCATTAGGCCGGAGCCCGGCCTGCATGTGAAAGTTATCAGGCTTCCTCCAGCTTATGGAAATGTCCTAGTGTTTCACTGTTGTTAATGTAAGAGCATTTATTTTATTTTAATAAAAAGCACTTTGGATTCAGTTTTGAACCTGCAATCTAAAGGCCCTGGACTTCAAAAAATATTTTGAACATGAAACCTATCCTGCTTGCCTCATATGAATTGCTTCTGAGGGGAGTTTCACATATGATTTAGACCTCCTCACATTGAATAAATACTTCTTTTAATTGCTCTGTGTGAGGCTGCATCTATATCTGTGTCATTAACAAATGTCTCCTTTCTCACAAGGTTCCAAAGTGCTACAGAACGACGAGTTTACTAAAGATCTGTTCCGGTTTTTGCAACTTCTTTGTGAGGGTCACAATGGAGGTGAGATCACTTTAATACCTTTACTCAGAAGGAATGTTAATGCTCTTCTCCTGCATTTATAAAACAGTTGTTTCATTAGAGGTTGAAAGAATATTGATATGAATATATGTTTTTCATCAGATTTCCAGAACTTCCTGAGAACCCAAACTGGAAACACCACCACAGTCAACATCATCATCAGCACTGTGGACTATCTGCTGCGTCTTCAGGTGTGTATGAACAAACCAATGCCAAGCCACAAAAATGTAAATCATGGTTGTTGTCAGTGGTTTTAACAGTTTACTGCCCCACTCTTCAGGAGTCTATCAGTGACTTCTACTGGTATTACTCTGGCAAAGACGTCATTGATGACACTGGAAAGCTCAACTTCTCCAAAGCTTTAGATGTGGCCAAGCAGATCTTCAACTCACTGACTGAGTACATTCAGGTAAGACACCGACCCCTCAATCAACGCTGTGGAGACTCATCACATGGAGGTTTAAAGGGATCTTCGGGATCCATCATCTGTCCTTTGTGTGACATTTGCTTCCATTGTCGTCATTTTCTCAGGGACTATGTCAAAATGTGCATCTTGTCTTTCTTTCTCACTTGACTTCTTCAGGGCCCATGTATTGGGAACCAGCAGAGTCTGGCTCACAGCAGACTGTGGGATGCAGTTGTGGGCTTCTTGCATGTGTTTGCCAACATGCAAATGAAGCTTTCACAGGTAACATAACTTTTTTTTCCCCCAAAAAACTAAAATATTATAGAAAGTCCAACTAAAACATATAGACATATATGAGTCTACTAAAATATTACTAACTGCACTCACTGCTACTGTAACATAATGTCTAAATAGGGATATTGATAAGCATAATTAATATCTGGAGATTAGAAATACATACAAACACATACATTTACTACATTTTACAAAATCACCATTCAGTTGATGGTTTTAAGTTGCTGTAAATGTGTGCATCGTGTACTTAAAATATTAAAAGATAAACTACCAACAGCAGATAGAGGAACTGATAGACTGACAGATGAGCTCCTTAATAACTAATAAGGATATAGGAGTGTTACAGCAGCTGCTTTACATACTGTCAATCAAAATAACAAATTAGTTAGATAAAAAACAATTAAGGAAGTCAAAGATTAGATACAGTAACATAGACTGAAGCATAAATATTTAGAAGAAAATACTTTAAAATCATATAAAAATGCATAAATGTGCCACAGGGTAAACCAGGAGCTGTGCATGTTTGAGGTTTTATGCTCGGATAAACACAGAGTAGGAGCAACTTAGTGTTTTCGTCTGTGAAAAGTCTTCTTGAGCAAAACGTCAGTAAAGGCTCTGTTGTTCTTGTAGGATGCCAGTCAGATCGAGCTGCTGAAGGAGCTGATGGATTTACAGAAGGACATGGTTGTCATGTTGCTGTCTCTGCTAGAGGGTAAGAGCTGCCATTCACTGTCAAAGACGACTAAAGACGGGGTAGAAAATTAGTAAATTAAGATACTATTACGATACGTTGCCCGTGATAACGACGTTATCACGATACAGTGAGACGATTCTGTGGGACGATCACTCGTGGTACATTACAATATCTGAAGAAGAAATGCCCATAATAAGGCAAAAAGCAGGAAGTATGTCTTTAGTCTCTTCATTGTTTTACAGATTTTGACAAGTTAGATGAAGCCATGTACAAAAAATCCAGGGAGTCTTCGCTTAGTGTGTCGTCCCGACTGTTGAATAGATGTTATATAAGTTTTGTAGCTTTAAAAACACACACTTAGAGATTTATGTATGTTTGCATTGTTTAAAGCAGAAACTAAAGAGCCCAAATGTGCATTCCTCTCTCAGGTAATGTTGTAAATGGAACGATTGGAAAACAGATGGTTGACACACTGGTAGAGTCTTCTAACAACGTGGAGATGATCCTCAAGTTCTTTGACATGTTCCTCAAACTGAAGGACCTGACCACCTCGGACAACTTCCGGGAGTATGATCCTGAGTGTAAGGGTCTGATTTCAAAGAAGGAGTTCCAGAAGTCGATGGAGAGCCAGAAGCAGTACAGCCAGTCAGAGATCGAGTTTTTGCTCTCCTGCGCAGAGGCTGACGAGAACGACATGTTCAACTACAAGGAGTTTGTGGAACGATTCCACGAGCCGGCCAAAGACATCGGTTTCAACGTGGCAGTGCTGCTCACCAACCTCTCTGAACACATGCCACATGACTCTCGACTGGGCAGCTTCCTGGATCTGGCAGAAAGCGTGCTGAGCTACTTCGAGCCTTATCTTGGCCGTATTGAAATCATGGGCAGCGCAAAGCGCATCGAGAGGGTGTACTTTGAGATCAGCGAGTCAAGCCGTGAGCAGTGGGAGAAGCCGCAGGTCAAGGAGTCCAAGCGTCAGTTCATCTTTGACGTGGTGAACGAGGGCACCGAGAGCGAGAAGATGGAGATGTTTGTGAATTTCTGTGAGGACACCATCTTTGAGATGCAGCTGGCCTCGCAGATCTCTGAGCCAGACATGGTTGAACAGCCTGAGGAGGAGGAAGAGGAGGATGTACACAGTATCCTGGACGAACTGTCTGAAGAAGAAGAAGCCGCTCTGGAGTCGGCTTCAGCTTTCACCACCGCATGCCGTTCAGTCAAGAAGAAGATCGCAAATGTGCGGCAAATATTTTCTATTAAAACCATACGCAAGCAGTTCAAGAAAGTCAAGAAGCTGAGCATCAAGGAAGTCATCACCGGCATCTTCTCCTTCTTCTGGATGCTCTTCACCGGCTTCTTTAAGGGAATCTACGGCCTCATCTTCGGCTTCTTCCACCTTATTTGGTCTTCCATGTTCGGCGGAGGCTTCGTAGAGGGAGCCAAGAACATGAAGGTGACAGACATCCTTGGCAACATGCCTGACCCAACCCAGTTTGGTATCCACGGCGATGTGATTGAAGGAGAGAAAGTGGAGGCCGTAGATTTGTCAGGAAGCTTGGACACTGCCATGGCACCACCAGGAGACATAGCTGAGGTTGACATGATGTTAGAGTTACTGACAGCGCCGAAGAGGGAGGGAGGAAAACATGTGGAGCCTGGTCTAGGTGACGTGTCTGAGCTGAGTGACACCTCCAGCACTGATCACAAGAAGGTATGCAGTCAAATATTGTGTATAAATACTTGGAATATACAGCAAACATTTGCTCTTCATTATCACTTCAATTCAGTCCCATCTCACCTCATGAATATGTATTATGTTCAGAAACAGAAAGCTGCTGCCAAAGCCGATGAAACCCCTGAGAGTGAACCAGAGAAGGCAGAGTGAGTAACATTTATAGAGAAAAAATAATTATTCTCATACATATTCAAAGGAAATGTATTGTAAAACGACTGTGACTGATACAGCACAGAGAACCAGGAGAAGGAGGATAAGCCGAAGGAGGAGGAGGCTAAGGAACCAGTGGCGGAGGAGAAACCCAAGACCAGATCAAGTCAGCCTAAAGAGGCAGCTCCTGCCTTCATGTCCACTATCTTCGCTGTTCTGGATGTTTATCTGAACAAGATACTGGTGAGACTCAACGCTGCATATTCTAACTAGGCCTGACTGATAAGTAATGTTCAGTTATCTTGACAGATACTGCAATATGAGTCACAATCTTAGTGGGTACAGTCATTTTTGCATTTCATTCAATATAAATATGTGATTTTAGCCAAACAAGCATGTTCCTCTAGAGCTCTGTAGGAACACGAGCTACATTTATAATGATTTGTTATATCACGTTTTACCTTTTTCCAGGTTTTTCCAAGTTCCAGGTCTTGTGATTTGGATATTGGTCTTGAGATTTCAAGAATAATTTGATTAGTTGTTCAGCCCTTTTTCTATTTCATATGGTTTTAAATGTGTATAGAAATTCATGAAGCAGTTGGTTTAATTGTTAACCAAACCAAACGTTTTCCTCACAGAACTACCTGGCTCGTAACTTCTACAACCTCCGATTCCTGGCTCTGTTTGTGTGTTTCGCCATCAACTTCATTCTGCTCTTCTACAAGGTAACTCTTTAAACAAAACTCTTTTTTTTTTTTTTTACATTACAAATTTCAAAATAAGTTTCTCATATTCTCAAAATAGCATCACACACTAACTAAAGCCACGTTCCCACCCAAAGACCTGCAAAGATTAGGCAAATAGGTCTCCTGATGTGTGAAAAAGCGGCAATTAACTTTTGTGCACAGCAATTCCAATTCCCACTGGACTTAATCCTTAGCATAAATGCTTAATAACACCTGGACGCTTTAGTTGTCAGTCCATCTGCTTTCTTCTGTAACTCCATGGTAATGTGTCAAAGCTCAGTATAGTCCGACCAGGGACCTGTTTGGGGGTGGAAGTTTCTGTTCTTACGATGGAAACATGGCTTATGAGAGTTGAGTTACTCAGTTTTAGCTCAGCTCATGGACTGGATTAAACCCTGTAAAACCCCATTACAACATTCAGCTGAAGATACAGTGATGTTCAGACTGACCGACTTAGATATTTTCCAAAGTTAGTCTTTATTGTACAGCGGTGGCAAAGTGGTGACTTATAACCTTTAACTTATTCCGATATATTTGACATTCTCTGAACGGACTTCACAGATGAATAAATCCTCATCAGATTTTGGTGAAGTGAAGTTCAGAGGTTAAAACGTGACGCTCTTCTTAGGTCACTGGCGAATCTGATGAAGAAACTGATGATGAGAACCAATGGGGGGCTGATGAGGAAGACGATGAGAACACGCTCTTTGACATGGATGAGTTCGTGCTTCAGGAGAGCACCGGCTACATGTTACCAACGCTTCGCTTCCTGGCTATTTTCCACACCGTCATCTCGCTCGTCTGTCTGGTCGGATACTACTGCCTGAAGGTACAGAGATCTGTGGCGCTGCTTTAACACTTCACTCACCCATATGTTTTTGCAGTTTTACCCATGTTGATGTTGCACCTTTAGGTTCCTTTAGTGGTATTTAAGAGGGAGAAGGAGATCGCCAGGAAGCTTGAATTCGATGGTCTGTACATCACTGAGCAGCCGTCTGACGACGACATCAAAGGCCAGTGGGATCGACTGGTCATTAACACTCCGTGAGTTACTGTTCACACCGGGCTGTAACACGAGGCTCAAATCTGGATTATTTCTATATTTTTAGAATTAAATACAAATTCAAACTTGTTGTTCTGCATAAGAAACTTTCCATACTGATGCAACCATTTTCAAAATTAGTTTCAAATATGCTGAAATGGGTTCGCGCTTCTCGAGTTTTTCATCTTATTTCTTAATGAGTACTTGAATAAAAAAGGTTAGATTGACTTGGAGACATGGAGATATACCTCCATTAAGAAGTAAACCACCTCCGTGTTGTCACAAATCCTGGGCTGAACTAGAAGTTACCTCGTTAACCCCAACAAAAAGGCCCCAGATTTTAAAAGTCATCTGAAATGATATTCTCTGGTAACACGCATCCACTAAGAGTTTCAATGCTTGCCTTTCAACTGCAGGTCCTTCCCCAGCAACTACTGGGACAAGTTTATCAAACGCAAGGTAAGTGAGAGCGTTCTAACAGAGTTTTGTAACTGTGACCTTTTAAAAATGAATTTTGCACAGTTGAAGTAGGACTCCTGAAAGCCTTGACAGCTAATTAACCTGGTTTCTGAGAGTTGAAGCATGTAACACGAAACTAAATGTGTGGGTACATCCAGTCTGTCTGCACTAGAAAAGTAGACTAGAAATGATACGGAGAGACAGTCAAACGTCACGACATTCATACTTTTTCCTTTGTTTAGGTGATCAACAAGTATGGTGACCTGTATGGAGCTGAACGCATCGCTGAGCTCTTAGGCCTGGATAAGAGCGCTCTGGACTTTGACCCCACAGTGGAGACTGTAGAGAAGGAAGCGTCCCTGCTGTCCTGGTGAGACCTCCGCTCCGTTTTGTCTTTTCATCAGAGAGTGGATGGTCACACAGGAAATTAGATTTCAGACTTTGAGACTTTGAGATAGAAAGAAAGAACTGCAACATGTGGCAATTTTCCAGTTTAACACAGTTGATTTAAAGAAAAAAATAATATACCGCCAATATGAGGATGATTTAAATATAGTGGGTAATGTGAGCTGTGGAAAAATTCATCTTGTTGTTCTTTTCTCTCCTAGGCTGAGCTCCATCGATACAAAGTACCACATCTGGAAACTGGGCGTGGTTTTGACTGATAATGTAAGTGTGTTTCATATCGACTGAGTGCAGGTTGGATTTACCTCACGCATTTCTTAGTTAGAGTTTAATGTTGAGTCATTTTCCATTTCGTTGAAATCACAGTTTGTCTGTAAACGCTTTTCTTTCAGTCCTTCCTGTATCTGATCTGGTACACCGTCATGTCCATTTTCGGACACTTCAACAACTTCTTCTTTGCTGCCCATCTGCTGGACATCGCCATGGGCTTCAAGACCCTCCGCACCATCCTGTCATCTGTCACTCACAACGGCAAACAGGTACATGAACCCACCAGCAGAGGGAGCCAGAGTACACAAAACAGATGTCACGAACACACACGACACATACACTCAATATCACATTGTTGAACTTTTTCCAGGGTCTCTGGTTATTATACCGAGCCAGAAAGCATTACAATAAAATACATTTTCTAATGCATGGCTTTGTGAATGCATCTCTTTGCAAATAATCACATGCATCGACATGTGATTGGAAATAAAGAAAGGGGACAAAACATTTAGCTACAAACACAATCAAATTAACTTGTGAAAAAACAACTGGGATTCATAATAATAGACAAAAGGTCACAGGACACGTAACCATGAGGAAATAATTGTCAAAAGGAACTGGATTTGATCTTTTTTTTTTAATTAAGAGGCTTTTTCATCTCTGCAGATGACATGATGTCTCCAAAGGGTTGTTGTCAAAAACTAGAGGGGATTTATTTTATCTAGGAAAAAAGTTTGCATCATTCACATCAAATATTATGTAAGGAAAGATTGGTGTTTTTTCAAACACCGTTTGGCAATAAGCAGCCAGGACATTTCAGGATGTCTATGGAGCAGCTAATGGCTTAGAAACTTGAATAACTAAACGTCTCTGAAGAAAGAACGGTAATGAATGCAGCCCTGAAATCTCAAATTCAGCTGCAGACGCCTTGCGACATATTACACTTTTCCAATTTCCTTAAAAAAAAAGAAAGAGGCAGACAGCGGCAGAAGTTGTACCACTACAAGCAAAGTCGCAATTATTTGTGCCAACCAGAATGTTGAGAAGGGGCTGTCTCATTTAGTCTCTGCTCACATTGTCACAAGTCTTACATAAAGGTCAGGTAAAAGGTTTCACACCATGTAAGAGACACATTTTAATGACTTTTTTTTTTTTTTTTCTTCTCCTCGTTGCAGCTTGTGCTGACTGTGGGTCTGCTGGCCGTGGTCGTCTATCTCTACACCGTGGTGGCCTTCAACTTCTTCAGGAAGTTCTACAATAAGAGCGAGGATGAGGACGAGCCCGATATGAAATGTGACGACATGATGACGGTACGTCTGGCCACCTTTAACTTTATAAGTGGACAGCTTTCTTTTGGTTGTTAAATACTGCAGTCAATCGTCAAGGACACCTGGAGCTGAAAAAGATTTTTTAGACTTTTAATTTGAATGTCTGTCTCGAACACCGTCGTTGTTGACCTTCATCAGGGAATGGAGACAGAATGTGGGCTGAGAGAAAAATATTTGGAAAATATTTTCCATTAGTTAAGTCTTTCATTTCCAAAAGTTGTACGTCAATTCTTCAAATTCTTCTCAAACTGTTTAATGGCTCTAAATAAAGGAGTCTTAACAAATAATAGGAATTTACTGAAAAGAAGTCTTTACATTTCAGTTCGAGTTGTTATGCTTCGCTTTTTAAGAGACGTGTTTTCCTTATTCACAGTCCGTGAGCTTTTTATGCTTCCTCGGCAGCATTGTTGACTGAATTTATTTTTTGGTCTAAAAGAGATAATAAAAATGAAACTTTCCATCTCAGGAAGTCTAGTATTAGAATAAAAAGCAGTATCGCTTGAGCTCAGATTAAGAGGCTGGGATTCTTGAAGGTGTGATGTATTTATTTTTTTGATCTCTACAGTGCTACATGTTCCACATGTATGTGGGCGTGAGAGCTGGAGGTGGTATTGGAGACGAGTTGGAGGACCCAGCTGGAGACCCCTATGAGCTTTACCGCATCCTCTTTGACATCACCTTCTTCTTCTTCGTCATCGTCATCCTGCTGGCCATCATTCAGGGTACGTTCAGACGTCACATGACGATTTATCGGCGGCTTTAATACGCAGGTCCTATTAGTCCACGTCTGCTTTCTTCTCAAGCCTTGCTCGGTGTGATAGTTTTGTTCCGATGCTCAGCACTCCAGACTGACAGACCGTTGTAACCTCCTTCAGGTTTGATCATTGATGCCTTTGGTGAGCTGAGAGACCAGCAGGAGCAGGTGAAGGAGGACATGGAGGTGAGACCCGGGTCCAGCCAGGACCGAAACTGCATGGACTGTTTGGACACAAAGCCAGGGTTTCTGCAGGTTTCAACAAATTAAATGAAAGACTTAAAGACCATTATGAATGCAAAATATCAAATTAACAGATTCATACACTAAAGCTTTCCAATAAAGTATAAGTTTAACTTAGTAATAAATGTTTGACATGGTGACTGATTAAGAGACATAAAGTAAACGAAGCAAGACGTGACATTGAACAGAACAGACAGATAAAAAGTGCAGCAGTAAGTCTTGCCAAATACTGAGCCTGAATCGATGTATGAAAACTGTGCTATCACTTTACAATTGTTTATTAATGACTTATACAGTGTTTCAAACCTAATTATAAACCATTTCCAAGTCCTTTATAAGGGTGTTGTCATTGTGATGCTGGGCGGCACAGTTTGGATGTGGTTTTGTTTTGTAGTTTTAACAGTGTGCTCAAGACACATTTTTTCCCACAAATGTTCTTGAAAGTGAGGCTCAAGTCAACACAGTTTTTTAAGTAATGACCCCGTCAATTTTTAGTGGCTGTCAAAATATTATGTCAGACATTTTAAGACCTAAAATTAAGATTGAGAATAAGAAATAAGATTCTTGGATTGAAGACTTTTTAATGACCTGTGGAAACCCGGCAGAGCTGCTTTGATTTTGTTGCTGTGTCGCAGCTGCGTATTTAAATGTTGACGCCTGAACTGACTTCTCCTCCAGACCAAATGCTTCATCTGTGGCATTGGGAACGACTACTTCGATCGAACGCCTCACGGGTTTGAAACCCACACCTTACAAGAGCACAACCTCGCCAACTACCTGTGAGTGAAACAACAACCACTCAGGAAATAATCAATCTCGTGACTTTTGCACTAGAGCACATTTTCACGGCGCCCGTGTCGTCCTCTGTGCAGGTTCTTCCTGATGTACCTGATTAACAAGGATGAGACTGAACACACCGGCCAGGTATGTGTGAAAAAAAAAAGTAGTAGCAACGCTAACGTGAAACATCTGCAGCTGAATATGTATGGGGTCACTCCGAAGACACGAAAGGGAAAAACTATAATCTCCGCACCGACTTGTACTTCAGTATGTTTTACTTATGCAACATGTCAAGTGGGTTGAATCGTTGCACAAGTGCTGCTTAGCAGAAGGAAGAAGCAATGCGTGGGTTTACTTGGACTCTTTTGATATTAACTTGTTGTTGTCCATCTAAGAAGCACAAATTTAGCAAAGAGAGAAGAAATGTTTTCTTGCAGATACTTGAGGCTGCGAAAAGAACCAAATTCAGTTCCTTAGAGACGGGAGTCACGAGCTTTACGTTTCTCAAAGCAGTGAATCTGTTTGAAGACTAATTTGATAAAGTTTTCATAATGATGAAGTGCGTTAGGTCTGACTGTGGACTTCAATTTGACAAATATCAGATGTAGGGATTAAAAATGGATGAGTTTTTATTTTACCAAAACTAAAACTGAAAAAAAGACTGAACTGAAATAAAAACAATGCAACACTAAGTAAAATAAAATACAACTGCAGATAACAGTTTCGTTTTTCCTCCAGTGTTAACGCTTCACGGTGTACAACAATAAAATAACAACACAACAAATATTATTTATTACAAAGCCACTGTTTATCAAAAGGTCCCAGATTATACATTCTTTCATCGTATCGTTTTCAGCTTCTTTAAATGAAGGCTTTCCTCATAATATGTGAAAAACTAAATAAAAACTAAACCAAAATGAGTCAATTCCTTAAAATCAAACTACATATGTACACACAAAAACTAATGAAAACGTATGCAGGCGGTTTCGGTTTAACGCGTTCAAGTCGGGCTGAATTTTGTTTAAGAAAAAAGAGAAAAACAACGTCCGTCGTGTAGGAGCAGTCTTCCTGTTACTCTGGAAAATCGCCAGAACGCGACTGTGAGGAATTTCTACTGAAAAGAAAAGACACCTCTTAATGCTCAATACGACGCCCGTCAATAGAGAGGCTCGTGCGAGGTCGTGGTCGTTGTCTGTGTCAGACTAAGAGATCATTTAACTGATGCATTTACTACATTTCCCGAAATAAAAACCGTTAACGTACAAGTAACACAAGACTGAATTAAGTGTCCGATGGGAACCTTGCAAGTCGGTACAAGAGCACAAGCGTTTTCTGTATCGACAGCCTAATGCAGTAACTTTAACAGGGGAAACGGGAGCAAAACGATGCCAATTAATACTTATCAAACAGGAAATTACGAATGAAGACCTGTTGCCTTCAGCAGCTGAGCTCAGTCATGATTTGAGGAAATGCGGTAAAACTCAGGTGAATGTGAAAGAGATGTAACGAATGCATTGAGAAAGTCAAGGAATCAAATCGTAGCCAGGGTAAAAGCAACAACCTCTGCAAATCAGTGACGTACAACTGACGCCTTGCTCTCGTTCCAGGAGTCATACGTGTGGAAGATGTACCAGGAGAGATGCTGGGACTTCTTCCCTACTGGAGACTGCTTCCGTAAGCAATATGAGGACCAGCTGGGTTAGAGAGGGCAGCCTGAGTGAGTGCCCCGAACTGCCCTCTTTACTTTCCTTCGAATCCGAAAGAGACGCTGAACTCGAACTTCACCCCGTTAACAGAACCTGGACACTCACTGGACTTTCTCTGCTGCCATGGTGTTAAAAATGTGAAGTAACAAAACCATTGTGAATCCTAACACAAACATCACTTCAAGGATCTGATTTTACGGCCAACGACTGATGATTGGACATTTCCGGTTTGTGCATCCTCTTCCGCGTTACAGAAAACAGCCACTTGCCACGACGCCTCTTTTATGCAAATCCTTCTTTTGATTCTTCTAACTCACATTGCCTTTTCACTTGCTTAACCCCAACCTGTTGCACAATTTGTTGTGTGTAGACATTTGATACACGTGAAGGGTTACAGCATGACAACTGAATGTCTGAATATGCACAATTTCTAGACGAATGCCAGGATGATAGCGTCACTTATTATCAAACCAACTGAATGGATGTGCGCTGCTAGTATTGATCCAGTCGTCATCAAATCAAATAAGTGAGACCTGATTTGCCTTTCAAAGCTGGTTGAAATCCGTCGAATGAAACGGTCGAGTCACCTCTGGTCTTGGATGGGTTTTTTTTTTTTTCTCCAGGACCAGAGATGACTTGCAGAGGTGTTTAAGTGCCAACGTGCCTTATGAGAAACTATGCAAAGAAAAATAAAACCATTTTTGTCCCTCCTGACACAAGCAGTGCTCTAGTTCTGGATTAGTTACAAGCAGATTTAGCTCAAGCTAGTTTTGTGGCTTTTAAGTCAAAAATAGAAACCATTTGTTGTATAAAATCTAGATAATCCTTGTGTAAATGTTGCTTAGTTTGGTTTTGTTCCTAAGCTGTGGTGTCCTGCCCGCCTGCACTTCCTTCCACAGCACAACCACCCTGCGAGCTGAGGAGAAGTAAAAAAAAAAAAAAAAAGAAACAAAAAAAACAAAAACAGAAGTTGGTTTATGGATTTATTGAACACTTACAAAATGGTTAACTGCTGTTGTATGGCCATTTGTATGTATGTAGTAGCTTTGGTAAAAAAAAAAAAACCCCGCATTTCTTTTGATGAGAGGGAGGAAATGAATAAAGTAACTGACGCAATAAACCTGACGTGTTGTCCGAGGCATGTTTTAATCTCTCTCTGTCCCTCTGGCAGCTACACTCCTGTGGTGTGTAACATTCACAAGGAACAGAGGATTCTTTCTCTGAAACATGAAGTACAGAGGGAACATTTTGACACGCTCTCTCAAATGTCCAAGATGTACTGTCCTGTCGACTCCTCGAAACATATCGCGTCTCATTCGGCCAAGGGAGCTGGACAAAAACAAAAAAAACAAAAAAAAACAAAAAAAAAACTTGACCGTCACTTTTTAATCAGGCAGAGAAGACATGCCAGAGACTCATCTGACCATGCAGGAGTCCTCCATGTGTCTGTCTAGCATGTTAAGAAGACATTCAGATTGTTTTGATGAAGGACGGAACTGAAGAGGATTCCATGCAACAAAGCAGCGCACCCTAAGTCCTTTTTGTTTCCTCGAGGGTCAGGAGATCATGCTGTCCAGCCAGTCCTCCAAGTCCTCCTCTGTCATTTCCTGTTTGATGGACGCAGACTTTGGCGGTGTGACGTCTTTCACCACCCTCTCCTCCTCCATCTTCTCTTCTATCACCTCCTTCACTTCCTCACACACTGCAGGTTGAAAGAACACGGTAAAGGAGCGGATCTTTTA
>JAPQRN010000017.1:5898132-5912748 GCA_037367275.1 Coranthus polyacanthus | reverse complement strand
ATTCTGAGCAGCTTTTAGCCGAGAAGGAAAAGTGTCGACCAGGTGGACATGATCCAGACAGCTAATCAACCAGGCGCGTTGGACTGAGATGAAACTTGCATGAGCTGCTTGAAACACTGCAAAAAATATAGATATTTATAGATACATACTTCATTGCACATACCCCTTGCCAAGCAACAGTGTTGGTGCTAATTGCTACGGTGTGGCATGCGAACTCAGTATAAGTGCAAGAAAGAAAGAGAAAAACAGGCACCGTAAATCATCACGGCACATAAATATGTAGCGTATAATAAATACGTGGCCCAACAGACGTACTGTACAAACAACTCCAGTCTGAATTCAGTCCATTGCAATACAATTATTTAAAATGACCACTTGGGCTGCTACCAATTATTTTGAAGACTAACCAATCAGTTGTTTCTTCAGTAAAATAATGGAAAAAGGCACCTTCACATTAAGAAGACAGCCGGTGAAATACTGCCAATTATTCCAAAACATAGTTGACCTGCTTGCCACCTTCACCTATAAGGTCAATAATAAAGATAATGAGACCTACAATGAGGACACGTGGAGCATCATCATCATCATGCGCAGTGTTTACTATAGGTTGACTACTTATGGAGGTGGGGGGGGTTCACAGCCGTTATTGCTCCTCTGCCTTTAAAATGTAATTCAAGAGCAGCAGAAGGACTGTAATAATCTGCTGCCGGATTCAGGCTGCGGTCGACGTCTTTAGATGGATCGACGCTCGTGGAGAAGCTTTTGTTGCACATTCCTTCATTTGTTGTGTCATTTTTTTGGGGGGGTCAAGCAAACCCCGCATTAATCGAACTCTTCATTACATACATGATGAAATTAGGGGCCGACGAACGTGTTCTTTTTTTCCAAGCTTGACATTGATACCCATTATCAGTAATCAACAACACCAATAAGCAATATTTGGAACCGATATCCATTTCAAATCAAATAAAGAGCACAATTCAATAACATTTCAACAATATCTATCGTCAGGTTTTCACATTGAACTGGAGGGATTATAAATAAGAAGCTCTAATAAATAAGTAAATGTTCTTTTCTTTTTTGCTGCTATTGCTATTATTAGTGATGTGTAACCAAGCAGATCAGCTCAAGACCAATCCATCTATTTCATCGGATAAAATAAAGACATAATTATAAAAATGTAACCATCAGTCTGTCCCTATTTTATATTCTCACAGTAGGATAAAGCCACAAAGGCCCAGTCATGCCAAAAACACAACACAGAGCATGAAATCGCCAGACTCTTGAAAAATACTGTGATATAGATTTCCAGCCATTACCGCTCAGCGCTACGGTGACATAATGAGCTGTCGACAGCTCGAGCTGCGTTATCCTCGCTTCACCCGTCTCTGCTGTTGTGTGAGTTAAAACGCACACATGCAGAGACGAGAGAAACTAAACGGTAGTAAAACGCAGCAGAGTCTCACACTGCGCTGAAATGTAACACGTGCACGTAAATCAGGTAAGTAATACGAATGTGTTTTTTTAATTGAATTCTTTTTGTTTTCTACATTTGGTTTGCGATCTGCAGTCTCTCTGTGGACGCCTTTAAAAGGCAGCTCATTTATTCAAACTAGCCCCAGATTCTCCTCCTGCTGTGGTATTATAACCTTGTCCATTGTTAGAGTCTGTCTGGTTTTTTATATTTAAGGTCATATTTTAACGATTTTATTCTTGTAAAGAACTTCAATGACCATGCGACCTGTTTGGTATCTATTGCGGCGTTTCTTAAAGGCCTTTTTTTCCATTATTTTATTCTTGTGAAGCACTTTGTGACCTTCTTCTCCAAAGGCAACGGTAGAGAAAACACCGATACCCAAGCCTCAGAGGAGATGTATGTGAACATTTCTCTTTAATGTAAAATCATAGGTTACATATCAGCCTCAACAATCCACTGCTGCTTGAGCTCTGATGGAACCGTAACGATGCACAAAAGACTCGCTCTCATTGCTGCCATAATTTGTCATGAAGTGCAGGAAAACCAGAATAATCATGCAATACAAATGTTATGATCCCCACTCCAGTATTCATGGAACAGCTCCAGGACTCGGAGTACGGCATCCCTGAGGTGCCTCAGTTCATCCCTGCTGTCGTTCCTGAAGCTAAATTGAACGACTCTGTTCTGGGGAAAAGTGCTCTTCAACAGTGGCTACAATAAAGCACTCCAGCCTCTCACCCTCACTCTGTCTCTAACTCTCATTTTCACTCTTTTTCCGGCCCCTGCTCCTCTGTTTAATATCTTCCCAGACCCTAATCCTCCTCCTCCTCCTGCTCTGTCTCCTTCAGTCGGTCTCCAACACACAGATCTGCTGACACGGTGAACTGCCTCCCTCCTACACCACAGAGCCCGGTGTCATCCCGATCTGTGTCCATGGAAATACCATCCCAGGTAGTTTGCGGGCGCTGACACAACCATGGCAACAGCTGCCAGTAAGGATGAGAGAAACTTCTGTCAAACCTCCAGAAGACACCGAAAAAGAAAAATGGATCGCGGGTGAGACAGACTCGACATTCCTGCTGGTCCAAACAGATCTGAGACTTAAATCCCCGTCTGCTCTTGGCTGGCGCTGTTTTGAGACCAGATTTTAACATTTGCAGAGGATCTGTACACTCTGATCTTGCCAAGCTGAGTGAAAAACAGACCATGTGTTTTCCAACATGTGTTCAAACAAACTATATACACACACCTTTTCAGGTATTTGTATACTTTGAGTTTTTCTTCTTACTTTTACTTTTACTATATTTTAAACATAAACATCTGTACTTTCCACTCCTTACATTTCAAAACAGGCTTGTTGCTTTATTAATAATAATAATAATAATACATTTTATTTAATGGTGCCTTTCACAACACTCAAGGTCACCTAACATTAAATAAAAACCAGTAATAAAACATACGATGTAAAGCACAGAGTTAAAAATGAATATCATAACAATCAGTAATAAAATGTTTGGATTGGCATTGAGTTCTTTGCTCTTTAGTTTGAATGCATTTGAGGGGATTTTTTTTTTTTTTTGCGCCATTGTGTGCCTTCCCAGCATTAAGACGAAAATGACGTGAAAGACTAATAAAGATGAAAACGATGTAAAAAATGAAACGAGACAAAAACAGCATAAAAGATGCAACAAGATGAACGTGACAAAACAGGACAAAATCTACATAAAAGTCAAAGTAAGACAAAAATGAGAGACGCGACAAAACGAAAACACACCTGTAGCCTCTGATTGTTTATTGATTTAGTGCTTATTTTGATTTAATGCTGCAAAAGCCAGCATATAAATCAAAATAAACAACATGAGAGCAATTAATTCTTATTCAACAAGATGCAAACAACGTAAAAAAAAAAAATTAACAAGATTTAAACAGATGAAAACAATGTAAAAGACATGAGTACACTTTGAGTACGTCAGACCCTGCACTTTTTCACTTGAGTAAAGATGTTGAATCTGTACTTCTACTTTTAGTTACACCAGTATCTGTGCTTCTACTTGAGTAAATAGTGTGTGTTGTTGGATGTGTTGAGTTTCAGACAGAGACGGCAAAAAGTACAATGTCCACGATCCGCGTCCGGAGATTTAAACACTGGAGTTAGTGCTGTAGTTGTTTTTTTAGAGCTAAAGGACAATTTATGCTCTAAAATGGCTGATCTGAACTCCAACCATACATCTTTCCAGTGTCCTTTTAAAAGCTGGTGTGAACGACAATTTCTGACCAACAATCCAATATTCACACCCACCTTATGCAGCGACGAAGGAGCAAAGGTTTAAACTTCTTTCTCGGGCTCTTCGTCATTCTTTATTTTACTCTTTCTGTCACTTTCATGGTAAAATACGATGCTTTCCAGGAGGGACTGCCTTCAAATGTGCTGTTTTATCACACCATTTAAATAACATTGCACCTCTTAGTGTTGCCGTTCAGAACAACTATAAATGCTATTGATGCCTGATGTGGTGGGTCAGCACATCTTAAACTGGATTTCACCCGAAGGCATGTGTTAACAGTAAACAGTAACATTTTGAATACCAGATTGGATTTATAATGGTTTATTTTTTTATTTTTATCCTCCTCCCCTTCTTAGGTCACTTTCCACAGGTTCCACAGCTTTTGACTCTACAGGAAAAAAAAATTTTTTTTTAAAAAATCACCCTGCAACTGTAAATCAGAGATCCTTCTATTTCAATTAATGTCATTCTTTTGTTTATTTATATGACAGTAAAAGGTATATCTTTGAGTTTTGCGCTGCTGGTTGACTTTACAAGATATTTTTTAAAGATACTACTTTGGGTTCTGATTGTAAAGGCATTTTACTGACACGTCAAAGATTAATGATATCATACTGAACCAAAAACCACTGGCGACTTAAATTATTCACCAGTTGCAAACCTCACAGTCTTTTAAACTACTAATCAGGCAGCACCGAAGTGAATGGTAAATAATGCTGTGGGTGCTGCATTCTGAATTGTATCTCTTATCGGTGTAAGCTTAAAGGTTCAGTGTGTGATCTCTCGTAGTTAAGTTACCTACGGTTGCCACAAAAACTCCAGCCAGTGTTTGTTTTGTCTGTTCTGGGCCTTTTAGTTAAAGGGATATTAACTCTGGTACACAATCAAAAGTATTAAGTGATGGCAATGCGCCTTAACAGTGGATGCCACCCACTATAAAATGGAGAAAAAAAGAAGAAACATGGCGGACTCTGTGAGCAGTGACCCCGTCTCTCTGTAGAAATAAACCCCACGCTCACAAACGATTCTCATTTCCAGGTAATTATACACTAATGGAAGCTTATTTATGAATATTCAATTTCTGCTATTAGCTCCTCCTAAATCCCCCTAAATCTTACACACCGGACCTTTAATATTTCTGGGGTTGAGAGATTTGACTTACTTCACAATTTAATCTGTGAAAAGAAAAAAAACTGACAGATTAACAATGATAATATTCATTTAGTCGCTGCTCTATTCTTCCTATGAATTGACACCAGATTGGCAGGCACAAACATTTGAGCATGTTAACATTTGTAGCAGTTTTAAAAATGTTTTATCACTCTCAAACGAACTGGTATACTGTTTGCCGTTTATTGGTGCGTACTGCAGTTCTGTCAAATATTGCTCTGATAATACCAGCTAAAGGTGAGGTTCCTGTCCTCGCTGTATAAATATGATTGTAGATCGGTTCATAGTTTGATTGTCCGACTGCGTCAGTGGCAGTATTGGGCTGGTACACTACAGTGAATTATTTCCACAGTGAATAAACAGTGCATTAGTCATACCGTGGGCTAAGTGGCTCGGCTGGCATTGTGTAACTCCTGTATAATGTGCTATCCTGTCTCTTGACATCTTGCTGGCTGAACCCCATATTAACAAATGTGGCTTTTTGCTTGCAACCCCGGCTCCGCTGAGCTATCTATGGCTCGCTGACGCCAAGTCCCGCTCTCATCTTTTATGTCGGGATGTGTTGTGCGCTCTCGCTGTCCCTGCCTTTCTGTTCCGCTCGGCTCTTTTCCTGCTCCGCTCACATCCACTCTGCTCTCACCCCAGCGCTGTTCATCTTCACCTTTCTCCTCCGTCCTGCTCCGTGAGACTGTCTAGCACTGGCACAGAGTCAGACTGGAGATAAGACATCCTGCCTCTGTATCACATGAACAGGGTACTGCATAGAAACTGGAACCAGACGACAAGGCAGCTCCTGTATCCGGTGTGCTGCCTGCCATTTCTAAAAGACACTGCTATTTCATGTCTTTGCTAACAACACAGGCAATGTTCAAACTAGTAAAGACTGTTGTGGTCTGGTAGCAGATTAGTTAAGAACCGCAACATCCCTGATCCAACCCCTACACCCAGTGACCTTTGGTGCATTTCTTCAACTGGAAAAATTAATTACTGTTTTTCTGACCGATGAAAATTCCTTTCAATTGGTAGACAAGGAGAATTTCTTGAAGACACACATCATAGGTTAACAAAGGGCATTCATGAAAATATTCACTAAAAAAAAAAAATCAAAAAAAAATCAAAGCCATTATCTGTAGGTAATGTTAATAAACTATACATGTGGGAGATGCAGTTCCAAAAGAATGTAAAGCTTTTAGGAAATCAGACGAGTCTATACTGCACATATGACAGCACTTCAAAATGCATGAAATGTTGTATCGTTTGCAAATCAAAACTTTTTCAGTGTATTCCGCTTGGAGTGTTTTCTAACCTAAAACAAAATAAATGAGAGTGCATTCAACAGGGCTTTGCAGTAGCACCAAAATACTTTTAGCACAACCAACAAGCTTACTTGCAATTACTACTAGCCAGTAAGATAAACAAAAGAAAACAAAGAAGACAAAAACGCCATATAGACTTCAAATGAGTTAATTTGATATATTGAGCTCTAAAGCTTTGTTTCCGAGCGGCTCAATTAAAACACAATTTACTTCAACTAAACCCCATTGTCTTGGCCGGTCAGAGTCCTTCTCTCATTCAGAATTACCCACGTTCTGAGTCACGTTCACGCTCCTCCATGTTTGTTTGTGTTGCCTTAAAAACAATTCCTGCCTGCATACGCGCTGTGAGGAAGAACGCAACGTGAAAATTACTGCAGTAAACTGTGTGATTTGCATTACAACCAAACAAACAACAAATAATATGAAATGATACACTTTTTATCATCACACAATATACAGTATACTGTATAGTATTAATTATTACATAATTGTCTCACTGCAATTATTTGAGGCAACTGTGATTATTTTACATAATTGTGATAATTGTCTCCATTCACCTGTATAGCAACAGTTGTGTGAAACTAACAGAAATAACTAAATATATTTATCATTATTTCCACATTGTTTTCTACTGTTTGCCCCATTCTTCTTCTGCTATTAGCACAGCACTGATTCATTTTACTTTAGTACCTTGGTCCAATATTTCAGTAATGGGCTTTATATGTTTAAGTCATGTCATATCTGCCATTTTCAATTATTATTAACAAAAGGAAATTAGAAATATAATTATATATGTTTAAAAATTAAGTAAATGGCTCTTCTTCTTGATAAGGTGTATGTGCACTACTATTAGACTTATACTAAAAGTGGTGGCATAAAATGAACATCAACAAATTTCAATATCATGACAGCCCTAATCATCACAGACTTTGCAAACTACAAGCTAAAGTCTAAAAAGGTGGCTTAATTACACTTATAAATTAAGATCTAACAGGAATAAGTGAACACAGCCAAGAACTGACTGAGCCTTAATATCAGCTATTCATTGTTCATGTGTTGGCCTCTAATCCAAAGCCGCTGAGATTCAATAGCCAACTATGTTCCCATATGAGATGCTATTCCTTACGTAATCCTATCAGAACCCTGATCTGCGTTGCCCTGCAGAAGCTCACGCTGTTCGCCGGAGCATGCTGCTGTTGCCCTGCTGGTTGCCGTGTGCACGGATCTGCACACACACACACCACCAAACGTCACAGATGCACACCCTTGTTGACTGGGCCACACCTTGAGTATACTTAATTTGCACAGAGTCAGTCCAAAGCCTGTATGTATAAGGCTGCGGTCTCGTCTTAACCTCGATTAGCCTTTTTTCCAGCAGCGAGTGGCTGAACAGAAACAGGAGGGACATGTAAGGAGCAGTGGTGCTGCTGCTAAATCTCCTCTAACACCTGCAGTGAAATGTTGACATTTTATCCGACTGGAAGAGGAATACACACTCTCCCCACCCCTCCTTCTTCCTCCATTTGCTCGTAGAGTACTGGCGTGTGATCAGTGAATGATTACTTCTCTTCCAAGCGGGCTGTCATGACAGATCCACACTTGATAAGAGAGAAGATGGAACAAGGCGTCTCACAGAAAACTGAGGAGCGACTGAGTGTTATTGCAATCATGAGGAGCTCCATTTGATAGGCGTTTGGTAGCGCTTTACAAAATGAGTGGTAAAGGGTGGGGGATTTGGAGAGAATGAGGAAATAAGACAGAAAAAGCGTACAAACAAACTTGCCGCGATGTGTGGAGCTCATCATTTTTCTGATAGCTACGGTACCACCAGCGTGCTCCCTGTCACGCCGTTTTAACCAAACCAATTAGCCTAACACGACACGGTGCTGAAACCCACTACGCGACAATAAATCACTGTCTGCACTAATTGCAATTAAAATCCTGAGCAAACCAGGCGAGACAATAAAGAGGACTGAAGCTATTTACTCTTAACTTTTAATGGTAATTGTGTGGGGCCGCGTTGATGTCAAAGTCATATCAGAAGAGCTCCAATCCACTCGAGGCCCTGTTCTCATTAGGCCTGGTTTTTATTGGCATGCTGGTTGTTTGGTGGCTAAGAGGCTCCACCTAACTGGGATCTAATCAATCATACTGTATTTACACATCTGATACAGACATCTGGTGTAATATGCCCATTAAGCTCTTTTCTAGATGTAATTAAGTAACAATAGGCGTTGTTTAAATGCTTCATGAGAAATTATGGACTGCTTTGATCAATAGTGTCAAAAGGAATACCTCGGTGTGCTAAATCGTCCCTCTAGTATTGGGGCATGAACAGGAATAATCTAGTGTAATCAGTTTCTGTGCTTCAATTCTTCTTATGTCGGTGTTAAAAAAATAGCGCGGCCATGGATTACGTTTAGTTGATCTAAAATACTAATGTAAAAATAACATTTGACCGAAGGAAGAGAGAAATCTAATGTGATAAATGCCAGCAACTAACGTACTGCAGTTGGTTGTTTTTGTTTTGTTTATATAACTGAAATACTGAACAGATGGTGTTTTGTCTACGCAAGTGTTAAAATGACCTGCAGTCTCACATTTGAAACATCCGCTGGTAGAAAAAAAACCTGCAGTGTGTGAATATGAATGCTCTTACTCTAACCTAAAAACACTTGTTACATCCTGATTACATTCACTTTAAGTAACCTCCAAAACTCTGGAGCACCAGCGTGTGTTTTTTATAGACATTTCAGTGTTTTAAATACAGTATGTACTTAAGGCAGGCAAACTTTTAGTGTGTGGAAAAACAGCCCCTTCATTTACATTTGGCAGGCTTTGCAGCACACAAAAAATGACGCCGTTCGTATGTAAACATCGCATTTCTATTGTTTACCATGTGATCCCCACAACAAAAGATAAAATGTTTGAAAAACCTTCAATTTCATAATCCAATTCAATAGAAACTGAATCAATTTACAGAGGAATATTTCATTCACACATGGATATGACAGCTCCTGACAATAAAACAAACAACCGACAAATCAGAACTAAGGCTACGTCCACACTAATGCGTTTTTGTTTTAAAACGTATAGGTTTTGCTACATCTGACCCTGTTTCGGTTTGGAAACTCCAGGCTTGTATTACGTATCCTCCCCTGATCCTTTCACGTGACTCTTTCCAGAAGACACAAGACGTTGCCCTTGACTACCAGCTTTTAATTCAACATGGATACTGAATTAAAGCCGATTTGTTGTCTCTGTTAGCAGCTGTTGTGCAGTTAAATCCTGTTTTTTATTCTGATACTGCTGACTACCTTCACAGCAGGCGAGCTGTTATTCAAGCAATCTGTGACAATTCCCGTGTCCGGCGACGTTACCAGCTGCGTCATGTGATATTAATTTCAGGCGTGTTAGAATGTTCATAAATAACTATAGTTGTGGACCGAGACCATTTTCATTTCAAAACACTATTTTGAAATTAAATCCCTTTTTGTGGATCTTTTCCTCAATTTCAAGAGTTCATCCTTGGCCCACGTCCTACCCTTTCAGCAAGTTTCAAGTAGAGCTGCAACGATTCATAGGTTAGGTCAAACCATTCTGATAAGTGACTAATCATCTGAGGATTTTTTAATGAAAATATAAGTCAAAATTATCTGATTCCAGCTTCTGTTGGTCATTTTTTTCACCGTTCTAGGACAGTAAACTAAATCTCTATGGATTGTGGACCAAACAAGACATTTGAGGACTTTGGGAGCACAGATCACCATTTAGTGAATTTTTATATACCAAAGAACTAAAAACAAAAGAAAAAAAAGGTTAGTTGCAGCCCTAGGTTCATGACAATCTGTGCAGCGTTTTTTGTGTAATCCTGACGTAGAAAAAAGACATAGAAACGGGACTGATCACACAACCGTCTTGGTGGAGATAATTAGACACAGAACAAACTGATCTGATAACCAATACAACAAATGAGTCACATATCTCAAACAGTGACAGTCACGATGGGCTGTATAGACAAAACATGTAATCAATCTGATCTTTGCAGGCGATCAATACAATCATCAATTCATACAGAGAGCCTATTATCACTCCTTCATGAGAGGAAAATGTTTTTTAAAGGGTAGTGGTTTTCTTTGTGTTGTGTGAAATAGCCAAAGTGTGGACAAAGACCTTACGTATCTGGAGGCTAAACAGCAGATTAACCAGGTGAGAATGACTGTGCGCTTGAGGCTTAAACAAAGCTGAAATAACCACCATCCCAAGAGTGTGGGTCACTCATTATAACGACCTCAACCATTAGGTTAACAGACTGGATAAGTAAATGGTTAATGCTAATTAACAGTGTCCTAACAAAGGGTCGATCATGTTAAACCAGCAGCCTGTAATGAGCTTGCAAGAGGACACATACCATTATTCATCTTGCAGTAAATGAAAGCAAATAAGACGAAGCTGTTACTGCATCATTCATTTGCAACACTTGGCAATAAACTTACAAACGGAAGCATTTATGTAGAGTGATGGGGGAAATGTTTCTATTTAAAGTGTGCATATTTTTTATTGCTGAACAAAGCACTACCTTTGTTTTTCTGTCTTTACAAAAAGCCCTCAAAGGCCACAGGAAGATAAGAACAATGCACCCACGGGCAGCTAAATAAAGACCTGCGGATCGCCTTAAATAAGCATCAAACTGCCAGATAGCATAGATGTTTCAATCCTTTTGAAGACCTGAGCGGATGAAACATGACAGCCAATACAGTACTTAAATCCTAACAAGATATCCAGAGCAGCCAACGCGGTGATGTATCCACTCCAGAAATCCCGAGTTCCTCTGTTCTTGTAGTAAATTCATCAGAGGACACTCATAACTGTCGGAGTCTGACTGAATTATGAAGCTGCAGTCTCGCAGACACAAAACATACACCGCCACCTGCACTCTGTAAGAACACTCTTACAAGACAAATACAGTATGCAGGACCATTCATTGTACTGGCTGCACAAAAAACATGTGCAACAGCACATTTTACCAGAAAAGCTGCAATTAAAGTGAACAAACACCGAGTCCGGTTTTGCCAGGACTCAGTTAAGTGTTGATTTTATATTGCCAAATAATCTGGTGGTTATTTTTCTATTAACTAAATATCCTATTTAGTCACATATAGTCACAGGTAGACAGGAAAAAATACCAATACCAACTTCCCAGAGGCCAAAATTAAAAAGAGTCAAGCTGCAAATCCACATATCGTGAAGCTGGAATATTTGAGATGTTCGCTTGATAAATGGCCTAAATGGTTAATCAGTATAATCATTGTCATACATACATAATTTGTTGTATTTAGCTGAACTCCCATCTATTTGAATATGTTTCATCTGGTAATGCAGCTGCGTCAATGCATAGTGTTAATGCAAAAACAGGGAGGCGTGATCGTTCTTGGTTCAATCACTATTTCCACATCGCCCCAGGCTTGATTGCTGATCTTAAGGACATCGTGTCAATTAACCGTCAGCTAAAGCCCGTTCTTCATGCTGGGTTTTTTGCTTCTGAGAAAAGTTTAACTTGACAGATTTGTTCCTCAAACAGAATTTCCTGGATTACGTCTGACACCTGAAAAAACACACATTAACCAACACTGCCATTTGCTTTGTTTTGTTTGCTTTTTGGGTTGTTTTTTTCGTCTGAACACGGTGTTAAAAGCAACCACTGAGCTGGAAACAACACACACAAAAAAAATTCAGCTGCACATTTAAAGTTACACTTTACACTTTTTGCCTAGTACACAGACTCCTCTGGCAAGTACACACATGCTCAATTCTGATCCTTTTGTCTCATGGCAAAATTATGACTGAAATACAACTTTAAAGCATACAGGGATGTCACATCATAAAAGTCAACAACCTGAGTCAATAAGCCCTCAGGGAGGCAACATTTTGCAACTCGGCCTCAGATTAACATGAGCCAAAGACACACATGGTGCACCTGTGTGATATTGACACTCAGTCAGTAATTGCCTAACGGATGCCATTTGAAGATTATTACAATTCAAAATCTATTCCACACTGATGTGAAGAACCATTTCAGTTTGATTCAGGAAAGCATTCAATGCAATGGTTGCATTTACGGGGTATCGGCAGCTTTATCTATACATCCAGCACAAGCAAACACTAGGCAGCCACAGATTAACAGGTCAGTGAATGAATGGTCAAATAAACAGTAACTATCCACAAGGTCAGCGGTTTTTACTAGGGCTCGACTTGGCCACAAAATGAAATCTGGATTTTTTGTCAGTCTCATTCTTGATTCACAACCTTAAGCGTTAAAAAAAAAAAAAAACACGATTCAAAAATAGTTCTCTTTATTAAAACTATTAGCCTTATGCATGTGTAATATAAAAACAACAATAACAAACAAGTAGCACTTGCAAGGGTGTCGATGTGAATTATTCATTAAATAATAAAGGCTTGAATGCTTTTGTTTCAGGTTTGTTGTGTTGTTATTTCTAGTTCTAACAGACAGCACAGCACGGTGGTCTGTTCCAGGTTGGACCTTGCAAAACAACCATTTCCATATCACTTAGGTGACATGACTACCTTTTACTGGTATTATTTCATCGTCTTCAGCGACTGCAGCTGCCTTTGCTCAAGCGTGTTGTCGACCAGTAAAGGTCACATGTGCAGGAATCTCCAAGGAAACAGCAACGTTTGAGTGACAGCAGATGAGGCGCTAATCTCATTTTGGGGATTTATGCATTTTTCAGATTGTTCAGAAACAAGAAAATACTCCAATTAATCAAACTGATTCAACATATCACAGAGCCCTACTTGTTATTGTCTTTGCCTTCCCTTCTAATATTTTCTTCTCTGGTTTCAATTTGGTAAATACACAGGACAATAAAAACAAGAGTGAACAGTTAATGTTTCTTTATTTAATATTTTTGCATTTTCTGGCTGCATTTCTAAGCTAAGCGGTAGAGGGATAGAAGAGAGGCAATGAAGAACTTTTTTGTAGAAAATCCAACCTGAAACCTCTACATAGAAAGCAGCGTATTGTGGGACCGTGAGACCGGCGTTAGCTTAGTGATGGAATGTCAACAAATGACCGGCTCCGAGAACAAAACAGACTCCAACACAAACTTCACAGTCATGCGCAAATCTTTCCGTAAGTAAATTTAAGTGGCCGCTGCTTTTCGTTAGAGGACCTTTGCTTCCAGGACTGCCTGCTTAAAGTGGAGTGAGATTATAAATCAACTACAGTCAACTTTGCTTGTGTTTCAGTTGGATTTTTAATGACTGTAATTTATCTCTGTCCCTCATACTGCAAACTGAGGTCACATCATCTACAAAGGCAGGCTTTTAGGGACTCTGGAGAAACTAAGATGTTCTCTCTGAATAATAGATCCACTTCAAGGAGGCACCATTTCAGTAGCCAATGTTTCTATTAAATTCCCTTATTGCAAATCTTTGTGGAATAAAATATCTACACTGGAGGAAATATTACATTATATACTACTTGGGGTAAAGTCACCTCGGTTTGTTAATGTAACCAATGCGTGTTTACAGAAAACTGGAGCACTACTGTTTGTTTGTATGTAGGGCCTTTGACTGATCATACATGTTACGTTTGTTTGGTCACAGCTAATGAGCAGCTTGAGTTGACATTAAATGCAAAAATGCTCAGGCAAGAGAGACAACCAACAGCTTTTGGAAGCCATGATTCTGGTGGAAAGCTTTATGTGTCATTAATATCATCAGCCCTGCAACTGTTATTTACCACAAGACAGGCTGATACAGTGTGGGAGGTGTGAAGCACCCAAAGCAATTATCGTTAATTGAGGCAGAGAATCACAGTATTAAATGACTAATTTGTTTTTTTTCTTTTTAAACCACACTCTTTTGTCATAATTTGGAACTAAAGGTTATTACGTCTACCAAAGAGGGTATGTTTTCGCTACTGTTTGTTAGTTGGTTGGTTGGTCCGTCAGCAGGATGATGCAAAACCTACCCAGCTGAGTTTCATGAAACTTGGTTGAAGGGTAGTAGGGCTGCACCCTGAAAGTCGATGGCCAGGAAAACTGGTTCCACTGACACTATTCTGGGTTGGAACCAAGAACTGGGAACATTAATATGACCAACAAGATCAAGTAAGACGGCATCCACATTCATGTGTTTTCGTTTTCAATGACAACTATCTCCATCCACATTAGTGTTTTGTTTCAGAGATAATTTCCAACCATTCTAAGATGCCTGAAATGCGTGTCACATGACGAGGTGACACTGCTGGGCACGGGATTGCAAATTACTCCAATAACAGCTCGTTTGCTTTGAATGTAGTCAGTAGAATCATGATAAAATGGTAAAATAGGTAGACTCG
>JAPQRN010000017.1:5868715-5896257 GCA_037367275.1 Coranthus polyacanthus | reverse complement strand
GTCTGTACGTCTGTCAGCAGATTTACACAAAAACTACGATCCATGGTGGGAGGGTAAGACATGGTCCAAGGATGAACTCTTCCATTTTGCACATCCATAAAAAGGGGGCAGATTTTTCACTTTCTTTAACAGTGGAGAGTGTTTAACCCCCAGGCTAACTTAAAATATTAAGCCCTTTGTCACCATTTTCATTGAAAGTGTTTTGGCCTTCTGCTGGTTTGACAATGCCACAGAGCCTCAGAAAAAGAATGTAACAAAGTGACAATAACAGTAAACTGTTAGGGATTACGCCACCAAGCATGGAACGCATCTACAGGGAGAGAATGATAAATACAACAAGTAACACTTTGGGTGACAAGAGGCACCTTCTTACCTCTTCATTTGAATTGTTGCCATCTGGGAGACGATACCGTCCTCCCTCAATTCACCAAAAATAGATCCAAAGTTTCATTTGTTCCACAAGCCATTAAGTTTTTAAACAAATGATGCACGCCAGATGTCCAGCTGGTCCAGCTTGCCAAATTTGTTGTAAGGTATGTGTAAGGGTACAAGGATGTCTACTGGTGACTCTGTAATATTGTGATGAAATGCCTCGTCCATGTGCGGCAAACCAACATCCAAATATATTTCTGTCCGTCAGAAGTCCATTCTATTAGAAAAGTATGTTTTTGAAGATGGATACATTAGTTGGGTTTCTATCCAAACGTATCACAAATTAAAAAAAAAAAAAAAAAAACAAACACAGAAAATCATGAAAAAAGCAAATGTATGGAAGTGTCCATGCACTACTGTCAGTACTGTTACACAACAAGATGAGCAGCTGTACCACTGCAGAAAAAGAAAGCACAACAAGATGATATGATCGTTAAAAAAAGCACCAGTCAAACTTCAAACAAAAGAAAACAAACCATTTGAACACATCTGATTGAAAGCTTGGTGATGGAGAGCACACTGGATAATGGAAATGGAGAGTTCTGAACAACCAATATTACAGCTATGTACTCTCAGAGGAGGTCTTTATTCCCTGAATGTGTTTCCGTTTTTTAAATTATACCAATACACCATTTTTTTCACCTCCCCTACTTGTATATGATATTTTTTTCTGAATTGTCTGTTTCCAGAAACAATGCATCGAGAAAACAAATGCCACATTAACAGATAAGGAAAATAATTGTTCCTTATCTGCTCAACTATGAGAGCAGCAGCTGAGGCTGCCTAAAAAAAACCAAAAAAAACCCCAGCATTTAAAAAAAACAAATCTGACTGTTTACAGTTTGTACTGACGTGGCCCTGCTTTTAAGGAGGCCAAACAGGGATTAACAAAGTCACTATGAAGTATGTGAGGCTGCTGAGACGCTGTGTGAATACGTATGACTATAAGCACTGCCAATGCACAGGCAAACAGTCGGCCCTCTCTGAACTGCTGCTGACACCCACATCGACTCCTCCTCCAGCTCCTCCCTCCCTCTGCTTCATCCTACTCCTCCACCTCCTCACCTCTTCCTCCTCCATCCTCTCACATGTTGCTCAGTGCCCTGATACAGGATGAGGCTTCCGGCCATGAGGGAATTTCTGCTAATAGTGGCTCACGGTTGAATCTGCATGGTGAAGAAGACGGTGCATCCATCCAGGAAGCTTTTTCAGTCTAACAGGAGACAAAAACCTGCTCTGCAGCGCTGGAGATCCAAGAAGCGTTTACGCCGCCTTCCGCACAGCCAGAAGAGTTGCTAAAACTTTGCAGAGTGAGTAAAAACTGCATCTTTCCCTGCTCTTTTTCTCAAAAGATCCTAAGAGTCTGTCAGTTGTCCACTGATCATCATTGAGGAGGACGAGTAGCTCTTTCCGGTAATTCACTCTTCTGCGAAAAAGGTCTGAACAGCACCCACGAGGCACCTATGCTGCTTTGTCACATGGACACTGAACAGCTGTTGCATTCACCATCTCATTTCAGAAGAGAAGAGCTATACTACACGACGATGCTGAAAATCTTGTTTGCATCAAAGCGCCTCGTACTTAGCAACTGATGAGGATGCGAGACAGTGTGATGACCTACCTGTATTTGACAAGTGTGTTTTTCACCTCGTTGGAGAGAGCAGCGCAGAGGAGACAAGTCAGCGAGAGGGAACAGGGGAGGGGAAGAGAGAGCCAGTGAGGGAAGGTGTGAAGCAAACGCTGCGAAACATAGAGCAAGGACAGGCAGAGAGACACACAGAGTCGAAAAAGTGAGACAACTCTGCAAGATTGAGGGAAAAACAGCAAATCAAAGAATTGGCCAAATGCCCATTTAATGCTGGAGGATCGTGTTTTGTCAAGGACGACACAGATATAAGGGGTGAGTATATATTCTGTTTGATGTGGCTATTATAGCAGGAAATTAAACATTTCAAAAGGAGCAGCTGCCAACTGCTGAACTTACTGTCTAGTAAAATCACATTATAGATTCTAACCTCATACATTTTTATTAGCAAATAGTTAACAGAGCCTGACTTACTTTATTAATGAATCACGGAACAAGTGCTGGGCTTCATCAGCTGTCAGCAGTGCTTTTACAGTTAAACCTCAGAGGTGTACTGTACATTTTGTGCAGTGGTTCATCTTAAATCTTGGTGTTTATTTAAGTTTCAGTATGAGTGTAGTGTGTGAGTGTACTCAGGAAAAAGTGGGAGGTAAAGGAAGAAAACTGACCTGATTTAAGGCATCATTAAAAGTCACATGACCAACACTCGCTTCACTGTATTCTTAGAGGAATAAAAACTATTTTAAAGCTAATATAAAATAAATTCAAGAGTTGAAACAAGTGGTCTTAAGTTGATGAATAGAACATTAATCAGAAACCAAAAGCCCACCTTGTCTAGCTTTTTCAAAGATTAAGATTTGCTGGGGTGTTGTTTTTGCAGCGGTTTGAATTCTTAAGATTAAATAAGGTGCTTGAAGCCATCAATAAGCGACTGAGGGTATTTTGACTACATTCTTAAATTATAAAGACTAAATAATCAATCGGTTAACCGAGAAAATTAATTCAAGATGCAACCAATTTGTTTCTGTAGCTCTAATTATGAGCATTTTCTAACCATTTTAAGTCATTAAGACATTCACTGGTTTCAAGTTCACAAATGTGAACAAATTTGAATGAAAATAATAGCTGCAGTCCTGACTTGAGCCTTAATACGTTATCACTCAAAAACAGCAAATATCTGAAGATGAAAGTGGGTAGTTGCTGCTGTGCTGCAGGATGATCTCAGTGAAGTGTCTATGATCGTGCATGATGCGGCTTTATTTAGCTCTGCTCCATCCTCCACCGGTTAAATCATAATCAACAACTGCAAGGAAACTAACAAAGCACCTGCAATGTTTGTTTCCTATTTTTGGCAACCAGATAGTTCATGACCAACCTCATTCCTCTGCTTTGACGCCATTTCTCCTCCAGTGTAGATGTCTAATCAAGTATCCATAATGACACCGGAACATAAAAATTCATGGCATGATTGGGACTATTCATCTCAGTTAGGAAAACGTCCTTGTGTTTGTCAATCTAGTTAGTTGAATCACTGAAGCTTTAATGTGATTTCCTTTTGTCTCATTATGATTGAGCCTTGATAGGTGCCCATTAGTGGCCTTGGTAAACTATGGCTGCAGGGGAGGAGGATTGATCCTTGTGTTAATGTGTACAGATAGATGACCGTGTTAGGATGTAAATAACTGCCCAGCTATTTCCCTCAGTCTTACAGGGACATCGACACATGCACACACACACACCATCATGTATGCGTTTACCCCTGGCAACCGCACAATCAACCCCCAACAATGTGAGGGCTGAGATGAGACCTGATAAAATGAAATCGCCTTGGGGTTACAAAGCAGTCAACAGCAGGTCATTCCTTAGGGCCTTTAATGCCAGGTGATGTGCATTAATACAATCAATACACCTGAAGTACGACAAAAGTCTCCTCTTGCCCATGCCCGCTCAAGGTCTAGACGATGAAAGCCTTTCTGTACAAAAGACATTTAAAAAAGCTCATGAAATATTTCTAGTATGAAAAGCTCCTATTTTTCATCCTTCAAAAGAACCTCAGACTGGAGCCGCAGTCATGAAACAGATCGACCGGGTTCTCGCTTACTGAATCTTAGTGTTGAATGTAATAGACGTATAATCACAGTCAATCAAAACACATGAATGCTAAAAGCACTTGGGATGTTTGTACAAGCTGTGGTGCTACATAGCAGCCATCCAGGAGGTCACGAAACAACAGAAATCAGCACGACCTTCAATTCAAATCAAACAATCTGTTTACATAATTTCCCCATCAGGCTCCATTTTTCCAAATCAAACTGAGGACAGGAGAGCTTTCAATAGATTTGCAAATAGAAAGTCAACCGCTGCATTAAAGGAAGAGATCTGAATAGTCACCAGTCTCATGATTCAGTTACAATGTCTGCATGACAGACCTTTGAATTGAGAAATTCCCACACCTTTAATAATTAAAATAAACATCAAACGACTGAGGCTTTCAATCGTTTCCTTATGTGTCACATTTATTTTAAAAAAAGGTCTATTACGTGCAGTTGTGTTGTTTCATCCTGTTCATATGCACTCCGCTCAGACAGTACTGGATGACAGCATTATTAGATAAAGTGCCTTGTTATGACAAACTGCACCCTTGAAGTTCTTTCCTAACATAACGCTGTGTCCCAAAGAAAAAACATTGCTGCTGCCTATACGCCTCCTCCTCCACCACCACCACACTGTAGGTAAAGCTGTGCTCTTGGCCTCTGTGCTCTGGGACTCTGAATCTTGAAAGAATTGGAAGAGATGGTGCAAAGGTTGAATAAACTGCTGGAGGCCATTTCTATCCGGAAATACATAGCATCTGCACATATGAAAAAGTTACAGGAAGGGAAATTGTTTTTTTTTTTACGTTTACATCTTGCCAGTAATACAAAGAAAAAAACACCTCACCAACTTCATAACTTACCCAAGTGGAAAAGGGAGGTTTCTATGATCAAATTCCTGATTTCATGGCTACCTTAATTGGCCAGAAAAACGACTCTTGAAAGCATCGCCTCCCACGTACAATTAAGTATCCTCTAGAGAGCCGAGCCTCTTGCTGTACAGCATGACTAATCTGACAATGTGGGCAAAACAGAGAGACGAGAGATACGAGTCAAACAACTCACTAGAGCACCTTTGGCATTTACGCTACGAGAGAAGGGGGGAGAGCAACACGCTGCTGCAGCACTCCTCTAATGGCGTGAGAAAAACAAATCCCATCAGCAGTTAAATGCTTCAATAACTCATCCCGATTTAAAAATGGCCTCTTGTTACTTCCTCCAAAAACAAACAAGTTACAGTCCTACACAGACAGCTTATACTGAATAATAACCAAGTTTCTGGTTTTATTTTATTCCACTTCTAACATTTTATAATGGCTGACAGAAAAATATGGAGTTAAGTTTCCAATGGGTGACATTCAGTTCAATCAGAGCTTTTCATCATCTATAAATCTCTCAAGATTTTGAAGATTAAGCATCTTTACATTTTTTTAATTTTTGTCGACAAAACAGGTACGTGTTTCAATAAGAGATCGATGGTTTAGGTAAAAAAAAAAAAAAAAAAGCCAATATTTTGCAGGCTATGCTTCTTAAATGTGAGGATTTGATGCTTTCTTTGTCATATCTGATATAGTAAGTAATATATTTGTGCTTTGGTTTCCAGAATGACATAATAAAGTAAAATCAAATCATTTATATAGCCCAAAATTTCAAATCTGCTTTAAGAGGCTTTATAGTCTGTACAGGGATAAAAGCAATATAAATGCATGACCTTGAGCAGCGGATTGGCATAATATGCACTTTACTATTTTTTCTGTAACACATTTTTAGATTGAGTGATTAATCAACCATCAAAATACACAGATACAACAAAAGACATAATTCTCACATTTTAGAACCTGCAAAATAATGGCTTTTTTTCTAGAAAACGACTACAAAGATTTAACAACGACTTATTAACTGACCCTTCTTTGCAGTTCTGTGTCCATGAACATTAAACTTGATAAATTTCAAGTAAAAACCGGGGATGATCAGTGATTCTTCCTAGAATATTATTATGCATGTATAACCTGTAACACTTAAAGCTGCTTTTTGACACTCTTATCGCACAACAAGCTGTAAACAAAAAAGAGTCGACATAATCACAGCTTCACGAAACAACACGGCTGATTGGTTTCTGTTAATTAATACAAAGCCTGTGTGTTGGTGTGACCCTGTTTTGAATAACTGCATCTTAATATCCATATCACATCCTGTTCATTTAAAAACTTAAACGATCGAAGAAAACAACAGTGTATGTTGAAGTGCTACGCAGCCTTGAGTCGTACGTTATGAAATCCACTCATGTATGCTGAGAGGAAACTGCAGTGGAAGCAAAGTGAAGGTTTATTCTTACTCTATATACTCCATCCAGGCGCTAAAACTCTTCTGCTTTAAGTGCAGTGACAGTTTAGAGTTCAGAGTGCTCAGTGTTATTCCACCACAGCAACACTAGATGGATGCATTGTACATCATCAGGTCATGAATTCCTAACACACAGGTAGTTATCATGTTTACATTCAGTCTGACAGAGGGTTTACGCTGAAAATAAAGCCAGACTGCCAATGCACATTTGTCTAATAATCACTGAAAAAGAGACAATTAAGAGCTGCCCATTCAATGCCAAGAATCGTAGCGTTTGTATTCTGTACAGTGTCTATTGATTATTTTATACCTTAATAAGCCGTCTATTATTCGCTCATTTAATGTATTTTCCCCATAAAAAGTCAGAAAATAAAATATGTCTGACTACTTCCACAAGCCAAAACTGACACGCTCAAACTGTCAGAGAATATTACATTTAATATCATAAAGGACTAAGAAAGCACATCGATTTGCAGTGAGGTTGCTAACTGATTTTCTCTTCTCTAAAGCACCATTTCCACAGCCTGTTCAAGGCAGAAATGTTATGCTTTTATTCCACCTTTAAGCCATCAGTGAAGTAGTCACAAAGCCAAATCGATGTCTGTGTAATGCCTGGTGCACAGTAGAGGATTTTCAAATCTTAACCACTTTTAAAATTAGCTGGAATAAAGTCTTATTATTATTATTACTACAATAGCTGTATTTGGTGTAAACAGGCAATGCTGGCCAAACAAGAGGTCTTCCTAAGGCAAATACAGCAGGATATTTGTTTAAAAAGGCCTTAATTCTCTGATTGCAGCTATGAAAATATTTTACTCTAAAAAGGCTCTGCTAGATAACATTTGCCTGGTGTTAGTGAAAAGGAGATTACTTAGCCTTTCTAGAACTTGCTGAAACTGTGTCAAACAATCCATAAAGGTGGAAAGATGATGGAAGAAACACAAAGTACAACAACTGACCAATCATGGAAGCCCTGAAAATCCAGCAGCACCTTTGTCAGAGCGGACAGGCAGAGCACCAAGTTGAATCCAGTTGGAAAGAGACAAATGTCTAAGTGCCAAAACACCACTGCACAAAAACAAAAGATACAAATGAAGTTCATGAAAATGAGAGGCAAATATACCGCTACAGTGTGGAACATTTCAGGTCATCAGTTGTCCACTGGCTGCCATCAGCAAGAACAAAATAAGTACCACATTTCACATTATGACAGCATGCGACAACACGTAAGAAACTGTAAGACAGTTTCTATAACTGAACAGCAGCAATATTCATGAAGCTGCAAACTCCACGTCAGTCATGATTACTAATTGCTGTAAAGCTATAACAAAGAGCAAGTAACACACATGAGCCGCTTTGTGTAGTCAACTTAATGCATGCTTGGCTTAAACGAGACTCTTGCTGTGTGTCACATTTAAAAACGAAGCTCTGGTAAACCACTGAACAGATTTGAGAAATGACCCTCAACCCAAATGAGACGGAGCTGTCATCTGAAACGATAGAGCATTCCGCCTAAACAAGAAAATGTCTGAATCTCTGCTTCAATAAACTGCCACTCAGGTCTGCAACTAGTGATCCTTTGGGGACAGAAAAATCAACACAAATGAGACTATAGGGAGCTCAGGAGGGCCAAACACTGACCAGTGAGGCTGAAATTACCAAAGATGTTCTATGTAACCCTCTGACAGCACTGCCTATACCGAGCAATTAAAGCCCCTTAAGACCACAGACATTTCCTTTTAACTAATTAGTAAACGGAGATAACTTAGAGAAGTGCAATTAAACTCAAGAGTAAATGACATAGAGCATATTTATATTTTACTGATCCACAAAGGCTACATAGATAAATTCATGTTTTTTTTGCCTGTGACAAGTATTAGATAATTGCCACAATCACAATGATTTGAGCCAATTGTAATCATCTTACATAACTGAGATAATCGTTTCCAGTCACATGCATAGAAACAGCTGGATCAAATTAACAGAAATGTCATATTTCCTTCAACATTTCCATGTCGTTTTCCATCATTTCAGATTTGACCGGCATAATGACGCCCCCTTCACCTGCTATGGTTTAGACACCTGAGTGGAAAATTAGTGCCACAAATTGTTTATCTTGAGATGTTTGACTTCAAATATTTGACTGACTGCATTTTGTTGACATTAACATCATAGATCTAGTTTCACATCACAGCATCACTGTGGATACTTTTTACTTTTACCCCCAGTAGGTTGTTTATTTCTCTTAAGAAATAACAATTTTTATTTATACATTTCAATTTTCAATGCCAATAAATGTCCCTTTTTCTTCATTAGGTGTGTGTGCATTATTAAACTATTACTAGGCTTATGACAGTGGCATAAACGAAGAGAACCATAACATTAAATATACCACTCCTTTAGTTCAATGTCTCATAAAAAACTGGCAAGATGTATAGTAGCTAAAGAAGGATTTGTAGCAGAAAACATGGCAATTAGACTAGACTATTCATCATGGCTGAATAAGACCTCACAGCTACAATAATTTACTGCCCTCACTGAAATTAAACCACTTCATTTTTGATTGCCACTAATTACCATGTTGACTTCTTTATTAGTTAAACCTAATGTAAAATAATTCTTACTTCTGGAGGCTCACATGTTTCTCCTGTGAAACGTCAGCCCTTCACTTCAGGCGTGGTAAAACAAACATGAGCTCCACAGCGTTCTGTGAACAGGCCTCACCTGCTGACTCCAGGAGGACGTGGTAGTCTGTTCCTCTCTGAGTGGGCGTATCGTCCTCTGGCTCCGGTCTTTCCGACGCCTCGTACCGGTCCCAGTTTGACTCCAGCTTCCTCCTGGAGAACACCTCCATCCTGTCGTCATCCTCCTGAAAGGTGTCCCCTTCATCTCGATCCTACGATAGTATAAGTAAACGATCCAGGCGAAGATGAGCGATATGGCCAAAAAACTGAACTTAATTTTCAGTGTCGTGGACGATTCATGATTTGAATAGATTTTTCTGCTGTCTAAATTATCTCAAAACAAGACTCAAACATAGTGTGTGCAATCAACAAAAAACAATAAAAATAGAAAATAAATTAAAGCCCCATCAATAGGCAATGAACATATTTCCATCAGAAGCAATAATCTCAATTTTGTGATTTTTTTCACATCGTTCAAAACCAAAAACTTGATTAACAGAATTAAGTTTATATGTTGCCTGAACGTAAATCTAAATGTGCTTCTAGTGACCTTCTGCATGACAGGGGTGTAAGAAGCTAGATACACTTTTGTGGTTTGTGATCCTGTATTGATGTTTGTCTTTTTTAAACTCATACAGGCCAATGTTAATTCCTTATCTCGGACACAGAAAAAGTACTCTTGTATGATGTTGGATAATATAGGGACTGTGACAAATGCAAATGCAGATCCTAGTGTGATTGCATAAGCTCATTTTTTTTACTCAGATTTTATGCATATGGTGGTATGTTCTTTATGCAAAATAGCAATGTACCAGCTTGCTTACAGTATTACCATATCTCACAATATGCAGAAACATAACCCTGTATCATTATACGCATCACACTGCCAGATTCTTGTCAAAACACTTCCCTAGAAAATGGAAGTTACCAGATTCACCAGATAATCCTCAGACTTAAGTCTTTTTTTTTAAACAAAGTTCTACATTTCGAATACACTTCTGATACATAACACAATGTCTCCGTTGCGTGGCTTGTCCAGGTTTGTTCTGGAGGGTAGAATGGTTTAATTGCTGCTTCTGAGGCCAGCTTTGGCTCCCACTAACCCTAGACACTGTGGGTGTTATTAGCCCTCAGCTTAAAGGGGGTGAAAATTAGTTCATTACAGCTTGGATGAAATGGATGGTTTGGCAAATGTGTGTGCATCTACTTCTGTTAACAAGAACCCACCACACTGTAGCGTGCATAATTAAATTAGATTTTTTTTCATTACGCTTAGAAAGAGTACAGTGTTCTAAGCCCAAATCTGCTCATGATCCAGCACAGAGGCATCTGATATTTCCGTGCTGGCACTCTACAGTATCTGCAAATGTTTTGGACTCTGCACTTGGCCTCAAAAAGATGTGTGTGTCTTGCCCATTAATTGCTTAATTTGGTTAACTCCTCTGGCTGTTGCACACCCACTTTCCTGAGATTTCTACAGAAAGAGTCCAGGACCAGTGGGTTAGCTGTGGCTAGTTGCCCAAAAAGCATCAGTGAGTACCAGAAATAAGAGTTTAAATGAAGCTACTTGTAGGAAGTGTCATATTCAAACATGTTAAAATGGGATGCAGAGATTGAAAAGGCTTTTCAAGCGTTGCTAAGTGTAAGAGTCCTTCACACACAACAAAAAGTAAGAGAATTATTTAAGAGACGGACACCTTACAAAATTGCACCGCTGTATCATCTTGTCGTGTCAGGCTTTAAATATTCAACTGTCCAAACAAAAAAAGGTCATTTTTGTTTGTTTCATTTAAACAACCTTTGAAAAGTCTACACCTACATCTTTCCTAATAACAGAAATAACTCCTCTATTGATGTGTCGACAAAACATAATTCAAAGAGCAATTTGTAAAGTGGTCATTAACACATAGCTCTTATTCATGATTGGTAGCTAAGTCAAACAAAAGGGTGAAGGTAAATGGCATGTCTCACTGTATCACAAAGAACAAACGTCTGTGCCAAAAACTCATTACATTTTCTGACTCATACGTTTCTTCCTTTTGCCAAATAGCTGCAAAAAACCTTTTGATTTTGTCGTCATGGAAACGTGCAACGTGAGATGTGCCCGACTAACACAGCACTGGTTTTGTGAACTTTTTTAGCCATGTACAGTGTCAGAAATCAAGCAGAAAAACACGACGCCATGCTCTATTTTTCTCCAGTAACATGAAAGACCACATAACAGCGATGGATGCACCGAGGAGAAATGTTTGATTGCAATCAAAGACCCCTATGTACCGAGGGAGATTTCTATGATTGCAATCACAGAGCCCCTATTGTTTCCCTTCTAATTTTGTAGTTACCGTGACAGAGGCATCAATCGTCAGAGCATTGTGGTGGAAAATTAAGCTCGAGCTACTAGTGTCATACATAAGGCCAAGATTATACAATGACAACGTTAAAAAGCTGTGGGTTTCATTTCAAGTGCTTGACTCTTGATTCATCCGTCCAACCTCTAGACATGCATTGCATGACTTGAAGAGTGCATGAAGAGTAGGAGCTGGAGCTGTGCGATATGATGACAGAAAAACCTCCATTGTTTCATTTTATGCTCTGTTGTTTATTTAGGCTTGTAGCGTTTCACACTCCTTACTAGGAGTGGGACAGATACAGGATTGTAGCAGATTCCTCTTGTGATACATTATCGATATACTGGTGCCAGACATCAATATTTTTTATTAAAACACACAGCACACATGGGCATGGACGTGGAAGTCCGTGTGTGTTCATATTAACTATGTGAGACAGACACTAAAATGCAGTGAATAAATGCATAATTCCTGGTTTTTGCCTTTTAAGGAGTATTTTGCCTCTTTCAGTTACAGAGACACCATTATGTCTTGTAGAGGAATGAATTGAAATGTATCAAGGACGTTTTTACAAATTATTGATATCTGCAGAATAAAATGGAAGGTTTCTGAAGTGGAATTACTGACTTTGAGGGACAATAGCAGCTTGAAAAATAAAAATCACTCCAACCTAGATGCTTGATGTTTAGTTCCACATTTGCTGATAAATTACTTTGAGATTCAGATTTATTTATTTAAGCATTTTTTTTTTTAATTTGCCCTAGATGTTCAGTTCAGGAGCTGGTTTCTAATAAAGAAAAAATGTGCCTGCTCCAAACTATCATTATCTGATCTCTGCCTTTAAAAATCCACTGTCAAGTCGACATCTGGTATCAAGTATTGGCGAATCGCAGTATCGTGATACAATCATTATGGTGATTATTATGTGATTTTTTTCTGATGTGGATGATGCTTTGCACATGGGCGTGGTGTGTCGGGATATGAGATTTTGGTCATATCGCAGGGAAACAGATGTTCTCCCTGACAGATAGAGGCGCAGCTGAGTCATACTTTCACTCTTATTGCGCAGCTGTGAAAAGTACAAATAAGACGTGCCGTTTTGTCACAACTCTTCAGTGACATACTTTAACAAACTTGCTCGCATCATACATTATTAAAGAAGTATTTACGGAACTCAAGGAGCGGAGCTGTTTATTTAATGAGACTGCAGTAGTGTGGTGCAGGCTACCGGCTGTCGGTAGACCTGTTTCACAGCAGACATTTTGACTTGTTAAAGCATAAAACACACCGGTGCAACTGACATGATGAACAATGGCCGCCTTACATTCAGGTGCAGGGTTTTGTTCATGGTGGCTCTGTGGGACACTGAAATATAACAGAGCCGTGATTACAGTGACACCTGTGCTTTTCCTGTTGTAACACCCCAAAATGTCTGCCGTTAAAAAAGTCTATTACAGTGAAATGCGGTCTAATTAGCTGAGAAAGAGGTCCTGTTGAGTGTGTGTGGTTTTCGGAGCGGGATAACTGGACTGACAGTGGAATAACTTCCATGCTTGCTCACCCGGCGACTGAAGTCTGCGTGGCCGCCTCCTCCGCGTCCACGCCCGCGGTAGTGGTCTCTTTTGCCTCGGCCACGGTGGTGGCCTCCTCTCCCGCGGCCCCGGTGTTCACCACCGTGACTGTCGCTGTCGTTTCCACCCCGACCACCTCTTTTCCAGCTGCCTCCTCTGCCTCTGCTCGGTCTACCTTCCATCACTGTTAACGTTAGCCGGACAGTTTAGGCCGTGACACTACTCGCCGGATGGAATGGGTGTCTCAGCAAATTGTGTCCTACGACAAAAAGCGTTTTTTTGCTACAGTTCCGGATCTCATGTGGACCAAAATACATAATATACATATATATATATATATATATATATAAATAAGTATTTCAATGGTGCCATTATTTAGTCATTAGAGATGAACTGATGTAGGTTTTATTTAATGAGAAATAGAAAAAGAAATTTGTAACAAAGTCCAAACATATATATATAAGAACATATTATGGAGCATTATAACTAATAAATAAAAGCAATTATAAATGAGGAAAAAATTGGGGTTTTCTATGTGTTAACTCTGTACTTCTGTACTATTTAAGTAATATTTTGAATTCAACACTTGGTCCGTGGAATATTTCTACAATGTGGTATTTCTACTTTTATTTAAGTAAAGGATCTGAGTAATGTGATGGACAGATGTTAAACACATCAACCTAAGTGTCCAAACAGCCACAGAGGTTGCACTGTTGCCTCACAGCAAGAAGGTTTTGGGTTTAATCCCCAGTCAGAACAAGGCCTTACTGTGTGGATGTCCTGCATGTCCTGCACGGGTCCTCTAGTTTCCCCTGCCATCAAAACATGTATGCTAGATTAACTCTCCTGTCAGTGCCTTTGCTTAAGATACTGGTTTAGATCTGGAGATGGTCCCTAGTCACCTTCAGTTTACCAGGATGGGTCAAATGCAGAATCCAAATCCCCCTGTGGGGACATTAAAAAGAAGTAAAAAAACAGCAACATGTTGTGTTTAAACACTGTTTTTCTTTTCATTTCAGGTGCACTTTTTGTTTTACATGGAGCCACAGAGGAGCATCTTTCACTGTGTTTCCAACTTTACCAGTGACATCAAACACAACGACATGGATGTTGATCTTGCAAACAGCACTTTCGGAAACACATCACATGTCCACATTGCTCCCCACAACGTTTGGGAGGCCATAACCATCGCTACGGTATCAGCAATCGTCAGCTTAATAACCGTTGTTGGTAACGTGTTGGTGATGCTGTCGTTTAAAGTCAACAGCCAGCTGAAGACTGTGAACAACTACTACCTGCTGAGTTTGGCCTTCGCTGACCTCATCATAGGAGTGCTGTCCATGAACCTGTACACAACATATATCCTGATGGGATACTGGTCTCTGGGGAACCTTGCATGTGATCTCTGGCTAGCAGTGGATTATGTAGCGAGCAATGCTTCAGTTATGAACTTACTAGTCATCAGCTTTGATAGATACTTTTCCATTACAAGGCCACTAACATACAGAGCTAAGAGGACTCCAAAAAGGGCTGCTATCATGATCGGCCTGGCATGGCTGGTGTCTTTTGTACTGTGGGCGCCACCCATTCTTTGCTGGCAGTACTTTGTAGGAGAAAGAACAGTGCCACTGGACCAGTGCCAGATCCAGTTTTTAACTGAGCCTGTGATCACATTTGGGACAGCCATTGCTGCTTTCTACATCCCAGTCTCAGTTATGACCATCCTGTACTGTCGGATCTACAAGGAGACGCAGAAACGGACAAAGGATCTGGCAGAGCTGCAAGGCCTCGCAACGGAGAATATTCCAGAGGGGACTAAACCACAAAAGACTATCATTCACTCTTGCTTTCATTTCACCAGGGAGAGGCGAGACCGGAGTCAGGCGTCCTGGTCGTCATCTAACCAGAGTAACGCCACTAAAACCACCACTAGGTCAGATGAGGCCTGGGCAAAAGCAGACCAGATCACTTCCTTTAATAGCTACACCTCATCTGAGGAGGACGAGCACCATGTTTCAGTGGAGACCCCACAGGGATCCTTCAAAGATCAAAGTAGCAGACAAAGTAGTAAGAACGGACAAGTGGCTGATTATGCCGAGGATCAGTATTTTTCCACACCTCCCAAGAAGAACAGTAAAAAGGGCATTTCTTATAAGTTCAAACCAGGCTCAAAGGGTAAAAACAGCGATCCTACACCTGCATCTCCATGCCCTGCTGAAGTAGAGCAAACAGCCAAAAACCCCTCCCCTGCCTCATCCACTGCATCCAAACCCATGGACCCCGCCCTGAAGAATCAGATCACCAAGAGGAAGCGGATGGTGCTGGTCAAGGAGAAGAAGGCAGCGCAGACCCTCAGCGCCATCCTCCTGGCCTTCATCCTCACATGGACTCCTTACAACATCATGGTGCTCATCTCCACTTTCTGCGCCGAGTGCATCCCTACGTCCCTGTGGCACCTGGGCTACTGGCTGTGCTACGTCAACAGCACCATTAACCCCATGTGCTACGCCCTCTGCAACAAAACCTTCCAGAAGACCTTTAAGATGCTTCTGCTCTGCCAATGGAAGAGGAGGAGAGGCGAGGACAAGTTGTACTGGTGTGGACAGAACCAGAATGTCAACAACAAAATGACTTGATCTGGCTCCGCAGTATTAGAACAGACTTATTACTTTTGCCTACATGTGGATTTTCTCAATATATTAGTCGGCTGTCAACTTCAGCATGAAGCGCTGCATGTGATTTTTGTGTAAAATACATGTTGGAAAATGAGCTGAGCCTGATCTGGCACCTAAACTGCTGTTTCATTTTAAAGATAAAAAATATCATACAGGTGGCTACACATTAACACATCATTTAAAGTTAAAACTACATGTAGATTATGGTTTAGAATAGTTTATACTCACATGCTAAGATGTGCGTTTAAAGAGTTACTGGTTACTGTAATCATTCCTCCTGTCCAGACAATACTTTCATAGTATGTCGCCCAGATACTTGATACAATGCAAGAAAATCATCAATATTCAATACATCGTGAAATCTGAGTAAAAGAAGGAGGAAAAATACACCTAAAAAGCAGGAATTATATATTTATTCTCTGCATTGCAGTGTCAGTTTCACAGAATTTTACCTTGAAACGATGTACAAAAAAGGGCATAGAGTCTTAACTCGGTGCCTCTTTAAGAACACACTGACTACAGCTTGTATGTACTCGGGTGCCACAGCGAAGTATTACGATATATATTCCCGTATCTACGTTTTTTCTCACCCCTATAAAAGATGGGAGACAAAATCCACAATAGTACTTCTTAGCAAAAAGATCATTTGATAATATTTTCTAAAAGATCTCCTTCAAATAGGCTGGTGCTGTAGACGAATCACAATAATCTACATGACCTCAAGATAAAACATGATTCAATAATAGTCTTCTTCACTGAATCTATACACTGTACACTGTAAATGCCAACAAAAAAGGCATGTAATACAGTAAGTTTAAGGCCTTACAAGATGATAGAGAAAAACCCAACAAATACCATTTTAGAAAGCATTTGGCGTGGTGAAATTAAAACTGAAATTTGAGGTGAACAGAGAACAATGTTCGTCCTTCAGCACAGACATCGGTCCGCACGGTGAAACTCATCACTGTGAAGGAACAAGAAAAAAAAAAAAACTACTTTTAGTGCAAGGGAGTTTAAGTTACAATCTTGAAATGTCCCACATTGTGTTTCCTATCAGAGCTACGATGGAGATACTCCTTGATTCCACTTTTATTCAGCTCAATTTTCTTTCATAATTTATAGGGGTAATCAAAGCCACTGGGATCAATAATCACAGAAACCAGTAAATCATTCAGAGTTGTGAGTAAAAATCCAGATCCTATGTTTTAAACTTCATGTATTCCTTAATATTTTGCTCACTTGAACTGTATATAAAGGACGTAATGTAGGCTCACACATTTAAGATGATTTAATGCATAAAGGACACGTTTCACCGCTACTATTGGATTTTACACGTCAAATATGTAAATTTCCTAGTGTATATGAGTGTTTAGTGAATGTTTTATCTCTTGTTTTCTAACTTTGCTGTTGCAATTGATATTTGATTTTGTGTTCAAGGGCTAATCTGTACATTTCTGTGCATTTACAGCTGCTTACGTTTCACAAGATGACATGAGATCACACCTCCATTCCTGTCAATGTTCATGTTAGTGTAAAGATTTATTAAATGACAAGTAAAGACACTTTGTATTTGAAGAAATGGAAACCTGACGATCACCACATTCCTCTGACGGATGAGTGAAGCTGTTGTAAATTATGCGCCGTCTCTTCTGCTGTAACGTCACGTTATCTCCCTGAACTCTGTGCCTTCTGTTCCGCTCAGAGTGACTTCGTGAATGAACCTGTGCTCATTGTTTGTCTGTGCAGTTTTGTGAAAGTGAGTCTGTTTGTACTGATATGAAAAGTGAAATACAAACTTAAAAGGCCAAATTAGAGCTGTGTCAGCATTTGACCAACTCAGTGTGTTAATGCTTGGACTTAATTTTCAGAGAAAAGCAATTACGCCAGCCAAGAGCAGACACGTTCTCCTACATGTCATCAGAGGTTTAAAGACTCTATGTTAGTTGTCAAATACTTCACGGGGTATGTAACTACTAAAACAAAATCCTAAAAGCTCCAGCGCTCACGTGGCAGAGCATCAGTTTCAGTGGAGCAATGTAACTAGGTACGATTTTGAGGTGCTTGCACTTTATGTCAGTATTTCCATTTTCTGCAACTTCATACTTCTACTCCACTACATATCAGAGGCAAATATTGTACTTTTTATTCCACTGCATTTGTCTGACATTTCAGATTACATCCCCATTCACCCCCCTTTCCTGTCCAGTGAAAGCCACGTCTCCAAATGTGTCGGTTTCTAATGTTTATGATAAACTGAAGGATTAAGTGTTCCTTCGTGGGTTGAGAAAATCCTTGTCCTTCTTGAGTTAAACACATTATTTAAAAAAAAAAAATCCATTGTCACAAAGCTAAAACAGGCCTGTTTGTCTAAACTCAGGAATAGTTGACTTTTTGGAGATACATGGTTCTCACAGTGCAGCGACTCTACCAACATATGATGATCTTATAGAATATCATGTAATGTGCTCAATCATATCTATACAGCAGCAAAGATATATACAACAGTGACCATTTTACTGCACGAGACTACTTAGAACTTGAGGACACTTTACTGATAGTTGAAAACTTCTTCCACCACCGGTCAATCTCTATGACATCTATGAACCCGCTGATAAAAACTATGTGATCTGACTGAAAGCCCTTTGAAAAAGATGGAATCCTTTTGTGAAAATGTTCTGCATCCTATCAGCAAGTACAGCACCAACCAAGGACATCTACAACGTCACATATTTCATCATGGACTTCATTGTCCCTTTTATTAAAGATAAAGCCAGTCATTGCAGAGACGTTGAAAGCAACAGCAGCTCTTTCCTCCTTTGAACTGCCTATAGTTACCATTTCAATTTATACACCGTAGGCACAAATGTATGTGCGTTCTGTCATAAAGTACATACAATTTAAAAAAAGCGAAAAGGCCATTTTCTCCACTTTCAAACACAATGTGAAATAATAAAAACACTTTTTTTTTAATATACATCACAATTTATTTATCTAGGCTTTTAAATAAGAATTTATCAGTCTTAAAATTCAAATGCATCTTCATTCACAGTCGTGTTACTGAGTTCGAAAGACAAAATCTCTGAATATGTATATATGTTCTCTTTCAGGTAGTGGGAGTAGCAGCAGAGAAAATGCACACTGGAAGGTTAGCACAGAAAATGTTGAGCAGGTGAGTAGTATAGTCACATGTAGAAAGTATAGAGCAAATGAATAACAGCTTTTGCAGACTTTAAGAAATTTCTATGAGTGCAGTATGAAAAAATTCTGACTTTTGATTAGTTTCCAATATTAGAAATCAAAATGTGCTCAATACATCTATCAGTAAAGAAAACTGTACAATAGACCCCGAGGGGGAAAAAAAATGACACTTAAAAATCTTGCTTCCATGGCATGGCTGGTACGGCAGACTGAGGAGGTTTGTGCAGTACTACCTCCTCTTCACCGCTGGCCTCGTGCCCTTGCTGCTGCCTCCTGCCTTGCCAGAGCCCTTGGAGCCAGAGAAGAGCTTGGTCATGAGTTCAGAGACGTCTGGAAGCTCGGGGTTCGGGTTCAGCATGTTCATGGACTGCTCCATTTCCTGTAGATATGTAAATGAAAACAGCTGTGTATAGAAAACTAAAGGATGGAAACGGACAGCAAAAACTTCACTGATTTAAAGCAAAATGCATTGAATCGCACTACAGACTTCACTGACTTAAGATAAGCTCACCACAGCTGACATTTATACTTATTCTCACAAGAAAATGTTCAAAAATTGATCTTTTAAAAGGAATTGATCCTCTAAAGTTCAGAGACACTACATGATGAAGTCAGACAAACGGTACAACACAGTACTAATAACTCTGGCTCTTACCTTTCTCATTTCTGGGTCATTGGTGTTGACAACCTTGGGCAGTAGAACAATAATCAGCAGGGGCAAGACCATCATCATGACCTGTAGGAGCATCAAAAATAAAACCTTTAAACAAGAGATACTCAGCTTTTACACTGGGATCTAGGGTCTAAGCAAAACCAAGGCTGAATGATACGCAAAAAAACGTTTCGATTATTTTGACAGATTAGAGCTACGACAACTAATCACTTAGTTGTCAACTATTACATCAAAATTTCACACCGTTTTCTGACATTTTACAGACCAAACAATCAATCGAGATAAAACAATCGACTAGATTCATTAGAGAATGAAAATAAAAGTTAGTTGCTGCGGTTTCAATGAACCACCACTTTAGTAAGGGTAATTTGCATTTCATTTTCACTGAAATGATTTTTACTTTTTAGATTTTTGCTGGGGTCTGCAACAAGTTATGTTCCCTTACATCCGGAGAACATGATTAACAGGCCGGTGCATCTGTAGCCCAATCTGTAGCAGCACAAATGGCAAATTTTACCTTTATTTTTTACGATTAATTGCTCAGCCCTAAACCATGTTTAAATCTGAGCGCATTCATATTTTGTGGTAATATAATAATGTGGTTTTGTCCTTTTCGTCTTTACAGGCACAGTATCATCTGACTGATGAATAAGTTTCGTTGACTATCTGATGTGTGCATAACATGACTTGACTGTTCTGGAGAAATGAGCTGCATCTGTTAAATAAAAAACTGCGCTTGTATTTTCCAGGGAAACAGGAATAATGATTAAGGGGAGATGACCACAGGGATCCAACAATATTATATAAATTAGTCATTTCACCTGTCTGCTTTGTCAAGTTAATTCATTCACTCACATAATAGATTGTATAATATTCAGCACAATCACTTCAACTCTTTCTCCTCACCATTGGGTTCATAAGGAAGTCTGTCCAGCCCCAGGTCTCCCGCTTCATGAAGTAGCTGTGAGGGCCACTGGCTCTAACTTGTAGAGGATACGGCTGACGAATTACTTCCGAAGTCTTGATGTAGTTGACAAGACGCGCCCTGTCAAACAAGTAACAAGACGCTTCTGAACACAAGTCCACTGAGCGGTACAGTCATGACTTGGGTGATTAAAATGTGGATGCCTTACCTCATTTTCCCCTTGGATGTGATATCTACGCGTACTGGTTCAAATCTAAAGGTAGGGGTGACAACTTCCACAACGTAAGATCCTGAAGGGATGTCATTCACGGCAAAACTCCCATCAGTTCTGTAACAAAAGAACATTCACCTTCACTTTCAAGTCACCAAATGTCCTGTTAACAAAGGAAATCTGATTTTTGGAGACACGTCCATTTTTTGCCTCTATATCAGTTTGAATATTTCTCAATAATTACATCATATTAAAATATTCCACATGCATGTCACCATTGCAGCAGCATTTATAGGACTACCTGTGGGCAAAATACAGTCTCTTAAAATTTCACTTTAGTGAGCAAACAACCACCCATAAATCTCCAATACTTGGACGGAGGTAAGAGGTTTTCCTGGTTGCAATTATCAAGTGTTATAATGTCTTCCTAAAATGTATGCTTTGGGGTCTCTAATTCACTCCCTTTCCTCGTTCGATTTAAAAAGGTTACCTTTTTGTCACCTAACGTCCAAGAAAAGTAATATTGGGCAACAGGAAATCAACAAGATCTCCTTCATTCACCCACTGGATAAGAGACATCCCTTATTTTCTAAAAATGGGATGGACAAATGAATAAACAAACAAACAAGGCTTGTGCTAAGACACATTTCTGGGTGGTTGGATTAAAATGTACTCTTGCATCAGACAAAACTGCAGTAACAGCCTCGTCCCTGAAGTGCCACGGTTTGTTATGGTAACAACAGCTATCGCAATGATAAAGGCCGGTGCTAAGTGTGAAGCTAACAGCTGAACAGAGTAACAGGCCGGAAGGATTGTCAGGTTTACAATTATTTAATGCCCACTGTTAGCGCTGAATTCACAAATACTAAGCTGTAAATTAGTTAGGACAGTAGTGAATGGCCATCTGCCAGTAGCAGCTGTTCCGTACTGCTGCCCAGCAAGAGCAGCTAAGGTAAAGGCTAGGCGGCTAACGCTAAAGCTAACTAGCCTAGCTAACCGGTTAACACGTAGAACAGCGGCTGCGTCTTACCGTAAAAAGCCCACATATTCTTCACCTTCCACTAAGACCCGAGCCGTGGAAACCCAGTCCTGCGTTTTCACTCCGGGAACAATCGCTCTGCCCTCGATCTTGAAGCGATCTCCGTTGGACTGTGTGGATACACCTGCGCTAGGCCCCGTGTCCATGTCAGTGAAAGCCCACGCCACGACGAGTGTAGCTTGCACGAAAGCCCATAACAGCGGTGCTCTTTCTCTTCGCCACATCTTGTATATGTTTAGAAAATTAAAAAGAGCTCTGACTGGAGTTGTGAGAACATGTATTCGGGAGCAATTTGAAGAAGAAGCGGAAGACTCGGCACATCAGCTGTCTCTGCGGAAAACGACGTCACTCTGACAAAAAAAACTTTATTGAACAAACCAACCGTAACACTGTGTTGTGATATTTAAAGAAATGAACCTAAAATCACCCATTTGCGCATGTTTTTAAGGGTAATTTTTGACGAAATCTTGTTAAGAACATACACTACTAATGACCATGACCTGATTAATGAAGTTTTTCTTATTGTATCTTATGTTATCATGTCCGTACTGTAGATAAAACGCCTATATATCCATTCCCTAATGTACCTTTATGTATAACATTTAACACAGTACACATTCATTCTCTGTATTTTGCTCTCCATTATCTGTACACACTGTAAGATAGGCCGATCGCTATGCTGCAGTACTTATTTTATCTGTAAACAATAAAACACATTGTATCTACACAATGGCTAAAGTTTAATTTACCAGTAATCCTTTTTCCAAATAATAAACACATTTGCAACTGTGTGAGATTCCACATTTTCAACATGAATATCTAAACTGTAATCTTCACCTTTTTTGTTATTGTCATTTTCTGAGATTTCACTGCAAACGCGCACTTGGAAAATTACTTTGATTAATAAGGTTTAATTAAAAAAATGACAACCTGAAAAACACGTTAAGTCACTTTGGAGCAAAACCACTGGCAAACGACAATTGTATTTATTTAAGGTCAGTTATATTATGATGTACTTTAATTTTGTTTACCAGGTATTGAAGCATTTATAGCATCTCTCGTCCACAACTTGACAGTGTGATTAAGACTGTTTCTGCTGGAATGTAACAAACATAACAAAATGTATTGTGCCTTTTTTTTGCATGTACAACACAGTTGAAATATCGAGAGAATCACATTTTGATTTTTAGAAAATTTATTTAAAAGAAGATTAAAAGAATCACTTGTTTTTACATCTTACATTATACAGTCAAACGTCATGAAGAGGCAAAATGAAAACAAAGGAGCTCTAATAACTTAAGACTGATTCAAGTTCCTGATTCCAAAGAATCCAGGCGCAAAACATCAAAACAGCGGAGCATTAATTACATCCACAAGTGCATTTGCATTCCATGGCAAAGAGTGGTGTGGTGAGAAAGAGCTTGGCACTTCATAGAGCGACGTACACCCAGTCTCGTGGAGGTCTGCTATGTGCCCCTTCACAAGACGGTCCACTTCAATGTGAAGCAGTCATTTTCTGTGTTTTTAGCAGAAAGGCTCTCTCAGCCGTCCTTAAGTGTCTCCAGCTCCAACCGAGGGAGTTGTCTGAATCGTCAAGTTCAGTCCCAGTTAAGAGGTTTGAGTTTAAGTGGCGGAATGAACCAGTCCATTTGTCTGGCGTCGCTATCAGTTCAAAACACAGTCATGATCTGGCAGTAGTGGTCACATCCGCAGAATGCTACATGACATCTGTCAGGGCAGCTGTGAGAGATGAGCCTCAATGGCCTGCAATGACAAGAGGAAACAGGAGTGAATAACAAAAACGGTGCTTTACATGATGTCAACACAATGCATAAATAGAAATAAAGTCTGTACAAATAGGCAGAGAAAAGGTAGAAATTTCAACCTATTTTGTTTTGTTGCTTTATTTTATCTTCTCGTGAAACACTTTGTAACTCAGTTAAGTGCAATAGAAATATGGATTATTATTAGCACTATAGCATTTGCTTTCAACTGTTTTTGTGAACATCTCATGAGTGACTGCTATGGTTTGATGTGTTTTCAGCATGAAACAGGATATAAAGATTAAACAAATGAACCACAACCACGATACAGACTCGTGTTACATATCCTAACGTAGGTAAGCTAATATTAGATCTGGAGGGTTTTTTTTTTTTTTTTTAGGATGGGTGTGGTTTGTTTGGAGTGTGTCCACCCAAAATCAACAAGAGGTGGGAAAAATATGTCTGCTTAAACCATTGTGTGACAGTATTCATTTCAATGCTCTATTTGATTTCAATTTGTGTGATATTCCTTTCACAGAAAGAAACAAAAGTTGGATTATTTCTAAATACGCTCTACTGGTTGTATACATTTTAGTTTCTGAACATACTGCTGATCAATTATTTGAATTACTGAAGGACTCCCAAGTTTTAGTTGTTCTATTACTTAATGTATTTGTTTTGGTCCAAATGTTTTTGTTGTGATACTATTCTGTTGGGTATTATGTGTATTATTCATCTGTATTAAATCTAAAAAAAAGAAAAAGATCTTTATAAAAGAAAATTCTTCAGCTATGAAGGTATCGTAAACAAAATGGTGAGATCTTTCTAGAAGAAGAAGGCTTTCTAGATTTACATTTTCTGGAACATTTCCAAACATGACAACATGTTTACTATGAAACCTTGCATCTTCTCCTTCATGATAAAATACCTGACAACAGTACAGAAAACGTGTTTTCACCTTTGCCAGTTCTCCCGTAGATCCTGGAACCAAACATAACTGGGCTCCTTCCTTCCATAAGTCCTTTAGCCGCTGCTTCATGACTTCAATATTCCTGCAACGAACAGTTAAACATTACCCTAATATGTAACATCATCATACTGTTGGACAGTATTAGTATCAGTGTCGACTGTGCTAATCAGGAGAATATTTTGTGAAACAGATACATGTTTTTAACAGTGCTCACCTGTCTTCTGAACAACTGTCCCGCAGTCTTTTCTCATTTTTAGAAAGTTCTGGCCACCATTTCCTGATGACGGCTTGAAGCCAGTGTAAACCCACTGTTATGTGTCTAAAAACAGATAAAAATAGGTTCAGTTATAATCTCATCTCTGATCATACAATATTCATGAGAGCTGAGTCAAAAACTCCTGGTTTTGCCATTTATTATTTATCAGTCATCCACAGATGTTTATAAGTTATTTATCAGACCGGCTGAAGTCTCTTAGATGAGCTGGGAATGATCTTAAAGACTAAATCAGATAATCAAATTCCCTTTAACCTCCTGTGACACTTACTCTTCGTATTTACTGGCGAGAATCACTTTCACTTGGGGCATGAGGTCAACGCAGCAGCCAAGTGATAAACATGGTGCTTCAGTTTGAAGGCTGAAAACAGATAAAACACAAAGTCAGTAATTTGGTTACTGGTAATGTGGGCACACACTGAATACAGCCTTTAAATAGAGGGTTTCAGCTGTGTGCTGTCGGTCATAGGCGGGGTTTAAAGATGAAAAGAGCAGCAATATTTAACATCAACAACCTCAGTGGGTATGAGGACATATCCTGTCCATTATAATATAACTGGCAAACACACGTGGAAATGTTAATATGTGGAAATGTTCTCAAATTATCCCCAACCTACATACCTCATCTAATTTGATTAATCAGCTGGTTTTGCTGAACAAGTGTATTCATAGTCATCTTACATATTGATGATCTACATTCCTATTTGATACAAGTTTGCAGTATTGAGGGAGGAAGCTGAATTATTTAAAAGGGAAAAGAGCAATACTCACTTGTTTGTTAAGACAGGTAAGCAGTCAAGCAGCACCCCTGTGTCCTGAATTCTGGGAAATCAAACACATTATTGACAATGAAGCACAGTTACATGTTTGAAAAGTGATTTTTTTTTATTGAAATGCTTAATTATTGTTGGTTTACCTTATTAGATAGGCCACTAATTCACTGGCATTTCTTCGCCATAGTGTTAGTGCTACTTTTAGTCGTAGATTCCTTCCAAATAGGACGTGAGTCATAGCTTCATGGTCCTTTGATAGCTACACAAAAAGACAAACAATGCAACATGAGAATTCAATGATTGCACCATTTATCCGCACAATGAAAGAACAAATATCCATGTTCATACTCATCAGGGTTTTGGCAGGTTTCTACAAGTTAACCGTAAGACTTTTTTTATGACCTGTCAGTGCAATTTAAGAGCCAATTCATGCCCAGTTGAGCTGGGGCCAGACTTTGGTGATGTTCCTTATGTGAATGCAGTAATTCAGTGATGGAAGTGGTGTTTACTGGTTGCGTTCTATGGCAGCTTTATGTTTTGCTATCTTCCCATGGGACTCTAACGTCTTTATACCCAAAGTTCCTAATTTGAGGGTTACAGCATTTAGACTTTTTACAGGCCTGCAGAAAACCTGATTCATGTGATTTTACACGGCACGTAATAACTGAAATGCAGATTTCCTGAGCTATATTCTAAGCATTTTAAGAACTCTGTCTCACCTCAGTGAAGTCACTGTACTTGGAGCTGGCCCCAGCCATCTTGGAGGCCTCTGCAGAGTTCACAGGGAGCCCGCAGTTGTCATTGTAGTGAATGCCCCGCACATCATCGGAGCACGTCAGCTCATTTTCTTTGTTGGCCATGCCGGGGTCACGGGCACGGCCTACATCGGATGTTTTGCGGTGCAGCTTTGTGCCCACCTCCACCAATGGACAACTTTTCCTCTTGAGAGACGACAATCGCTTCACTTTGCCTGGACTGTTTACGCTGTAACGCACTTGAAATCTGTCAGGAGGGAAGTTGACAAAGACCGATGGTGTATTTATCTTAACTTAGAAAACCATATAATGCAAAAGCACAGACATTGTGATAATGGATATGGACAAGTGCCTTAAAGGTCCAGTGACTGAGAGGGATTATCTGTGGGACACAGATAATGCCTGAGTGATCATGAAACCCACAGATGTGGATCAGAGACTCACCTTTCTTTATCTAATTCTTCCTTATTTATAATATCCACCTAAAACAAAAGGATAGGGGATGAGGCCACTACTACATTCTCTACATCTACAATACCACTGTACCGTACTTCACAGTGACAGGATTTTAGAGACAACAGGACAGTTATTGACAAAATAAGTCACAGTATTTAGTATTCATACCTGCTTCATGTTCTTTTCAGCAGGAAGATGCAGGCAGAGTCGCAGAAAGCCATTGGATTTATTGTGGTTGACTTTAAAGACTTCCCGTTGCCAGACATTCCTACCAGCTGCCATAATAAAGGGAACTGTGGAATAGACAACACATTATAAATTCAAAGCTTACAGGAGCAGCTCCTCATCGTCACTTTTAGTGACCTAAAAACCTACATCTCCGACTTGCTACGGACAGCTTCTAATATGAGCAACTGCAGTGTGATTGTCAAAGTCAAAGGGCAAACATTCAAATAAGATAAACAACTAAAACGCTACCTTGTGGTGAGAAAGGCGTTGGCTGTTGCGATACAAGCATTAACGTTAGCTAATTGATTAATGAGCTGCCACTGCTGGCACAAAAGTCACTCTGTGCTGCTTAAAATTCAGTTAACATGTCTTCTACCTTGCATCAAAAGAGACAACAAACGTATGGAGGAGTGCAGCACTGCATTTCGTTGCGTCCCGCAGCTAAAAGTTAGCTAAGAGCTAGCTGTGAGTGTTAGCTCGTAGCTCCGTTATCAAGGATAAACGGAGAGAGCAGCTAGCTGGGCCGCTAATGCGAGCTAGCTAGCT
>JAPQRN010000017.1:5839158-5857705 GCA_037367275.1 Coranthus polyacanthus | reverse complement strand
TGCCAGAGACATTCTTTGGTGGACAAAGCATTGAGATCCTTTACTGAAATACTTAAACCAGAGCGTGAAAATTCTCCTGACTTATATAAACATATTTAAGTATTTTCCAGCATTGTGCAGTAAATTAGTCCCTGTCTGTGTTTTACTACTACATATGATGTTTTTTGATTCATTTTACTGCCGCATTAATGTGCATATTGTACTACTGTAGATGTTTAAGGTTGAGTTCATTTGAACTACTTTATATACTTCTTTGTAGTTTAATCTAGTAAAAATACTTTCCACCACTGTTCTATTTCAAATCCCAGTTGTTTCACTATGTGGAAGGTGCTTAATTGTACCTGCCGTTACCGCCGTCTTCTCATGTCGTTGGCCTTCACATTTTCTTCAAACCTTAACTTCTACACACGGTGAAGAGGGCAGCGGTCATTGAAAACGTGTGACTCCAATGATGGCTATATTCGAACTTCTAAGAACTTGAAAGAGTGAGAAGCCATTAATGTGACATGTGTGAAATGCGGTGTGGGCTGTGGATGTTTTCTATTGTTTACAACCGTGGCGAAGGGCAACATTCTCTGTAATTCAATTTGTCTGCTGCACAACATCAAAACTCCACCTGACAAGAGATAACTCAGGGCCTAACCTCCGTCACACCATCACAAGCATGCGGCCTTCAGCTGTCTCCTTCACGTTTCACCTTTGACCTCTGGCAGTCATTCAAGCCTCTTTTACTGTCATGTTTTTACTTGGACCTTTCCACTAGATTTGCTTCTTATTTTCAGATATTACGCACTTGAGTGCTACTGGGAAGCAGAACATCATCAAACGTCCCATTAACCATTTCAAATCAGGATGTGAAACACGGGCCTGGCCAGTAAAAATACACTTGTGTAACCTCACGGCAAATGCGCAGACCAAATGATGATAAAGTGCTCTCACATTAAAAGCAGCAGAGCACGTTTCTTAGCACGGGTGGAACATATGGCAGCACTGGAGGTGTATTTATATTATTTCAGCCAAAGATTTATAGATTGAATTTGTTGAATGTGCTGCATGTCTTGGCTTGAGGTTTTTAGAAATGTTCTGCACTGCAGCGGCACAGAGCATGAAACTGACGATGCATCTTTGTGCGTGAAGGAAATGTGTAGAAACTGGCTGACCTGCCGGCTTTGAACAGATTTTCACTTTGTACTCACCACAGGCGTTGTTGAGCTATTGTGCTACAAACAACAGTTACACAATCAGAAACACTTCGAACAAACCCCTTGGACAAGAGAAAGCAAAGGCAAATAGATAGGACCAAAAAAAACAGAAGCATTTATAGAGTGGGTTTATTTCATAGCTGTACATTTGTACTTTATTCCCCAGACATTTTGAGTTTTAGACATATAATATCTGATGAATTGTTAATGCATGTGAAGCACAATGAGCAGCATATGCACTTTTAAGGCAAATAGTTTAAAATATTCTGGGAAAAAGTTTCTAAAAGAACTAGGCTAAGTAAATAAAATAAGCAACTACAACATAATCTGACGGATTATTCATCTGCATCATTATCCTTATTATTTCATCACACATATAACTTTGTAACGTGAAAATTTAGTCAGTGCGAATGTACTGAGTTGTTGCGTCAATGGGAGCACTTTCTTCCTTCCTTAAATGCGTTCAGTTTCTCAAGGCTTTGAACTAGGCTCCATAACAACTGTCAGACCTGCGTAATTTCCATTTGAACCCCCTTCCCTCATGGCTCTCAGTCAGCTGGGTCTGTTTTGGTAACCCCGGGATCCCAACACCCAAACTCACGGGCCAAAAGGAGACATGCAAGAGTGGCCCCATACAGGAGGTACGTTGTCCCATTCCCAGAAACCAGAGATGAAGTCAATATTCCACCCATCTATATTCAACTGACTTTATGCATGGATGAATAAACATTAAAAACGTCCCCTGAAAGAGGGATCTGCATCGCTGACTCCACTAAAAAGTCTTTAATTTTAAAATTAGGACAGGAAGAGGGTGTCGGGCTGTGCGACACTGGCGGTTATTGTTACGATGCCAAAATTTTCCTAAAAAGCGGCATCCTGATGTCCCCGAACGCCTAACGCTGCTGCACAAACACATCTGCACGATGTGGCTCCTGCAGTTGTTCAAGTTCACACTTCACAAGAGCTGACTAAAAGTTAAGTTCAACAGATTAAAATGAACTAGCTCAAATTCATAGTTTGAATTTTGACCTGACCCACAGTCCCAGAAAATAAAGATTTTATTTTCTATTTTTTAAATGAACTGCTCTGAACTGTTATTTTTTCAGTAGAACCTCCTCCTACCCTTCCTACGTGACTTCTACTAATCACAGACATTACTTTTAAAAGTAAAAGAAACCAATCTGAGTATATGTTTTTATCATAATCAATGGTGATGATGATTATGATGCACAAATTGTAGTTTCAAATTTGTCACCCATGTGGCTGAAATTGTATAAAAATGTGAGAATGCTTAGTTTTTACTCTGCAAAAATCTAAAACAAACTCAAAAGTAATTCTTACCAAATACATAAAATGACATAAATTTAGAAAAGCAGCAAATTACATTATATCAAATGATGTCAAAGATTGATGAGGGTGGTGAGATGAAGAGCCAGAATGCACGTTTTTTGTACATTTATCTGTTTGAGTGTTTGCGACAGAATACTATATGAATTGCTTATGTTATACATGACAGTCATGCACAGATGCATGGTTTGTTGTGAGGGTACGTAATAAAGAAGATTCATGTTAAGCTATTCATGGCAGAGCCTGGTACTGTCAGAGCGTTCACCTCCATGGAAGACCTCCACCTCCCTCTGTGGGAGGTGTGTGTATGTTTCCTTCACAAAACATTGCAAACCAGTTGGAAAAAGATCTCATTTGGCTACTTTCTGGATGCCTCCCCACTGGCGCTACATGCCTCACCTGACAGCTCCACCACGTCTCACGGCGGAGCATCCGTCTGCATGTTCAGGTGCTAATCTCTCAGTTTAGTCTCAAACTGCACAGGCATTTAAAAACACTGGAGTCCAAACTACAGTGAGAGAAGGCAGATATACTACCCAGCAACCAGTCCGTCAACTCTTCAACCTGATGGAAAGTCACTTCACAACACAAGAAAAACACACGTGCATATCATGTTCTGCTCTAGCGTTCCTAATTATCTTACCTTACTGCAGAGGAGCAACAAGCTGTGCAGGGGTGAGGTGAGGCTTATTCTCATTAATACAGAGGATTTTAGTGAACAGCTCAGCAGACACTCAGTCCATCATCGCATGCTTCGTGCCCAACACCCACTAGTCTCACCTGATATTTATTGACCCTTGTTTGTCCAATGTGATTTCACTTATGTGTACAAGCATGTGTACCAAAGAAACAGACTTACAACAATGTTTCATTGAAATAGGCTTTTTTTTGTCTTTTTTAATTGAAAAAAGAAACCCCTTTATATTGTAGACAGTCTAGAGTCCACTGACATTTCACACAAATGTGTGACAGGATAAAATTATGAAGTGATTACATTTTATATCCAAAAGGTCAAAGCTCAGCTTCAGTGTAACATTATGTTCTGTAAAAACACTTTTCTGGCCATTATTCAACATCAAAAGTCAGGAACAGAGGAGAAGATTGTGACCATATGTCACATTTGGTTACATACTGAATTGGTGACACTAGGTTTGGAAGTTTTGTCAGAAGATTGACCTAATATACACCCAAATATGACATGTTAATCGTTAGAGCTTGGGGTGAATTACGTCTTGTTTCATTCTGTGTGACATTTGCTCAGCCTGTATTTGCTGAAAGAAGGTAACACTGGGTAACTGTTCTTTTAACTGTTCTTTTCTTTATTTTTTGAAAAGTAATGCGATCTGCTGAGGGGCATCCAGATCCACTATCGAAATAAAAAAAATGGGGCTCTGACATTTCTCTAAAACTTCATCCTCATCAAAATGATCTGGTTGAAATTAGCTTCTGGATGAGACAAAACAGTTTGAATACACAAATAACTGTCAAAATGCTGTCCCTCCACCAAAGTCAACCTCATTCAAATTGCTTCACTACACTGTACGTATGTGTTGATAGAGGCTCTTAATTAGTTTGATGGATGATAACTCACAAACATTCCACTGTCCTGACTCTTCCTCCTCCTCGTTGTCGTCGTCGTCATCCTCCTCCTCCTCCTCCTCACTGTTGTGCTCTCGCTGCTCTACCACACGTCCACAGCTGGACTGTAACAAGGTTTCCACTGCTCTTTCACTCACCCTTCAATTCCTAACAAGAAGTAATAGGACACACCTGGAGAGAGCATGAATCACGGACCATTTAACCAAAAAAATATCTGACTACAATTTGAAGGGAAAGGCAGAGATAAAGAGAGTAAACAGCTGAGGGGAGAGGGGACGAATGCATTTGCAAACTATGAGGGCACGCTATAAGTTCACATGCAGCCTGAAACAGCTCTGTCAATGAGCCACATGGAAATATCAGGAACAGACTGCAGCTTAACTTCTGCTGGAATGCTGCGTCAAGTTGTGTGAGCGTGAGGATGAAAAATACCGTAGCGTGGGTTCAGACGGGGTCCTCTCCAGGTGACCAGCACTTTGCACTGGTTCTCCTCTAGACACCACCACCTACTGGTCAGAGTGACCCAGCCTCCTTAACTGGAAGCAAAAACACAACATGCTGAGCAGATGTGAGAAAGCCGCCCAGAGGCTCCGTGGGCTGCTGGAATAACAATCAAGTGAACATCAACACAAGGCCATGTGAAGAAGAAGAAGAAGAAAAAAAGGCGCTGATCACGTTCTCAGCTGCATGCCGAGCTCCTGTCCCAAAGCAAGACGAGGTCAGCTGACAGACAGAGGGAGAGTGGAGTACTAACAGCACCTGCCTCATCCTTCAGACCTCCACCGTTTTCGGACTGAAGTTCCAAGTGTCTGCTGGATTGTCCTCATAGTCAAATGACACCACAATCATGTGTTCTAGTCCACCTCGAATGCATGTGTGACAGCGGTCATCATGCCATCGCTTTAGAAAGCGTTGAGAGTTAATGTGTTTAACGGTAAAAGTTTTAACATTTTAACATCTGCTCCTTTCATGGAACCCTAGGCTAAGGTTACCCTAAACTAGAGTTAGGGTTAAGTTTATAACAGAAGAAGTGTGAGGCCAAAACACATGCATTAAACTTTATTTGTTTTTGTTTCTGTGTTTGTCTTCTATGTCTGAAACACAACCTAACTCTAACTTAACCTTAAAATGGATGATGGGTGACCTGGGGGATCTCCAGAGGTTATGGAGAGAGCTGCAGAACGAGGGTGTGTATTTTCAATTCTGATTTCTGCCTACTGTAGCTTTAACCATGTTGAGTGACAGTCGGCAACACAAGCAAATTAAAAACGGCAGACTCAGTCTTATGTGTTTCCCTCTCCAGTGTAGTTTAGCTGATGTAGGAGTTTACAACATACAATCAGCTTGAAATGTGACGACTGGTGCCCAACCTAGGACCCCACAAATAGGGAGTCATTTAAAAAAAACATCATGGTGCGTGCTTGATGTTGTTCCCCCATCTGTATCTTCAGACTAATGACCATTATTGGCAATGTAAGAAATAGTACAGTATACAGATAACTGGCACATACCTCCACCAAGGCTTTAGCAGGTGATGTTAGAAAAAGCGAAATAAAAAAATCCAGGATCCACCCATTTCTATGCATCTACCCCAAAAACAAAGGGGTTTGTCCTTGGCCGATGTCCTGCCCTTCCACCAAGGTTCATGAAAATTGGTAGCTTTCACGTAATTCTGCTGACGGACAAGCAAACCAACAAACTGGGAGGACACTCAGAGAAGGCATACCTCTGCCAAGGCCAGCAGGTCAGCTAATGTTAAAGAAAGTGAAAAGAAATTCCAGATACACGCATTGATTCAGATCTGCTACAAAATGTAATGTGTTCTTCCTTGGCCCATGCTCTACCTCCTCAACCAAGTTTTATGACAGTCAGCCTGGTGGTTTTTGTGTAATCCTGCGGACAGACAAACAAACGGCACTGAAAATATAACCTCCTTATCAGAGACGACAAACCAACAAAAAGATTCAGCCTTGATAAACATCTATCCTTTCAAAGACACGTAACAAAGTAATGTGAGTAAGTAGTGCAGCCTCCAGGACGACACCTACAGAACGTCTAATTCTTCAGTGTCTGGAACATATTTTCCCACTGTTGGTGATAGAATAACATACATGGAACTCTTTGACCTGTGGAAGTTAATCTGAGCACCAGAAACATGAGGAGTAAACATCTATGTGTATACATGTGCTTGTCACTGAATACATGAAGTTTGTTTGTACAGGGAGGTGCACATGTACCAAACCGCACACCTCTGGAACAATCAGCTACTAACACAAATCCTCCCAGGATGGATTTTGTTCCATGGACTTGATGTAGAAATCTAACAAGAACATTTTACAACCAATGTTATGCAATGTAGAGTCCATTTATGGATGCTTTTATACCTGATCCAACTACTCGTCAGTAAATATCTCACTTAGTCTGATTGATCAGGTTAAACCTTAAATATCCCACACATCTGTTACCTCACTGAAGGCTCCATCTTAAATTAAAACATGTCCACTTCTTCTCATTTTCGTGGGAGGCTCGCTCACACTTTCCCTCTCTACGCACTTTCTAGCTGTCCTACATTCCTGCTGTCCCTGATTAGTCACTAAGCCCTGTGCTCTGTTATTATTGCAAGAGTATCTCAGGTCATGAGACTTAAACACCAGCAAATTCCTGCCCTCTGAACGCCCCATTCCCCCTGTTAGGTTTTGTCCATTAATGCTGTGAATTACCTCGCTATCCCAAGCATGAGCGGTATGGACGTCCAGACGTGGGCTTGATGAAAGGCTACAGTTCCCGCTCTGTGGTTTACAGGCCGCCGTTTAATGATGCACATGCTAATTGTGCTTTAAATGGTTCAAACTCTTTTGCAGCCGGGTGGACTCAGTGCTTTGTGGTTTATTTGAAAAAATCAGGGAGCTAATTATGATGTGAAATCCATACGCATTTGATCGCCAAAGTTATTTGTGCTTTCAGGGAATATTAACAGTTTTCCTGGGATCGGTAAATTGCTAATAGCTGTAGAGTCATCCCAGAGAGGCTGCCAATCCAACTAAAGGAGATCAAATGTTTAACTTACATCAAAGGATCCATTTCAGCAGTGCTACACCTGTATGTTGACATTTTTTGACAAGCTTCTAAAAATGCTTACAGCCTCCAAAGACAGTCCATCCTTTAATTACAATCATTCAAATTTTTCCTTAACTGGCCTAAGATTGACTGACGGTATGATTGTGTTCACTGACATTTCCTTATTGTTGCCTCGGCCAAGAGCTCCAGACTCGCACATGTGCAGAGGAAACATGTGCACACACAAGACCGCAGTTGTCACACACAGATGCTAAATCAGACAAACTTCACTGAAACGGCACTAAAATTACTTTGCTGGTCACAAAGATGAGAGCGTTCTACTGATAAGCTCTTAAAATACAGGGATATGGGCTCGGAGGGAGCTATCGCGGCGCTAATCAGGGAGGCGGATCTCATGTTACTCTCACCCCCATGGGTCTCTGGGTCGAAAACACACATGACTTAATCAGCGACATTCACGGAGCCGGGATCTTCGGAGTCAGGGGATCACATTACCCAGGTAAGGCCCAAAGGAATGTGACATATACTGTACATGTTATCAACTCATGACCAGGAGCTGATGAAAGGTCGACCTTTCTGATGATTAAACATGATGTAACTGACAACGGTGACAGTCCACAGGCCATGTGACGCTCAGTGGCAAACAGAGCCACCATAGTCCGCAGCCTGCAGGAGAGAGAAACTGGAAACTACAAATAACGAGGTCTTTATAATGTTAATGTGTCTGAGCTGAGGCGGCGCTTTACTGGTCGAGACTAGTAAAAAAAAACAGGAATGTTTTATTAGGAAATTTTAGAATAATTACATGCCCATCATGCAGGTGTGTAAATCATTAAAAAGGCCACCCCCACCCAGTGCGAAAAACTTGTCAAAGCAATTGTCAGTTCAATAAGATAGGTCACAGTAAAAGGAATTCCAAGGCAATCCATCAAAAATGAGAGAGATCGAGATTCACTTTGTTCATGCCCTAACTGAAATGAAACCTAAAAATAAAATTAAAACCAATAATTAATACAGCATTTACAGAATAGTCATACATATACATAGTAAGTCAAGTCAAAGCAGTTGCCCACATATATGAAATACTGTTTTTATTACAATAAATACAATACGTCTGTTCAGTTCATGAGATTTTATACAATATTTTAAGGTTCCTCCTAGTTTATTTCAGTATTTTATTACACGTGATACCATTTTAAAATTTGCACATAATCTCTTATACTTTGCAATCAGTCAGATTCTGGTTTGTTATTTACTGCAGTGAAAAGGAGCCTTTCATTTGTGTCCCTGACATTGTAATGGAAATGTTAACCGGGGTTGTTTTTGGTGGAGTTTTCCATTTAAACGGTATTACGTTCTGAACTTAAACCCACTGATGCAGCATTACGTTGTTTAAAAGCAGCATGTTCGCCCCTTTCAGCCAAACACCGACTGATCCTCATATGGTGCACATGAAGGAGGCCGGGCCCCCTGTGCCACTGAAGAGGCCTTTTGAGAAGACATCTCTCTGTCTGCAGGTCTAATCTTCTCTGTCTGTGCCTGAATCTACTCAAAGCCTCGCTTATTTGCCAGCTTTTGCTGTTTACGCTCCATCAGAGATTCAACCTACGTCGGCAAAGGTTGCACAACCGGCCCATCAAAGAGTCACTTAAAACTCATGGATGATCACACAGACATGATGCTTTTTAAGGGTTTTTCTTATGTAAACATTCTTGTTCAGTGGTTTGCTCTCCACTAAATGCATCTATTCATAGAGTTAAAAAAAAATTATGTGGTGAAATTAAGTTATTTCGTTGTTAACCATGTAAGTTTAGGAACACTGGCAGTCGGTATCAACATTCTTCACTGTCTCCAGGTTAAATCTTTAGCTTAATGCTGTCACTTTCCAAAAGGGAATGTTAAGAGTCACCTTAGACAGAAGCTCCAGCCTCCTTTGGCCACTGGGTTTGTGCATGTAAATAAGAGAATAGCAAATGTTTACAAAAGTACCACAGATAACATTAAAATGAGCAAAACAACTGTTTGAAATAAATGTTTCTCTCGTCTTGAAACAGGACATGAGCACTCATTGCCTGTGTTGAAGGGCATTCTCGCGCCTACCTCGTCTGGTCCAGACTTTTGGACTTCCCAGTTTGATTTAAACTGAATTTGCACGTAGGTCTTTAGTCCGACCAAGAGAGGAGGTTTCGGTCCAGATGAAGTTAAATATTAAGCAAATGAACAACATGCCCTCTATAAACAGAGATGATGATGAGTCCACTACAAAAATCGCAGTGTAAAAGCAAAACTAAGTGACCTCGTTTCAAACGTTCAGGTGTGAAAACGCCTCCAGGTTTGTTATTTAACCACTTCCATCCAGTTTCTGCAGTTCATCATCAAACCGTTCACAGAATTTACATGCAGTTATACACATAACGTAAACCTTGGTTGTTTTAACAGTCGACGGGTATTGTTGGATTATTCAGTAATCCATCCATCATATTGTTTGTTCAAGTTTTCAAGTGTTTTATGTCCTCCACAATATACAGCTCTGGAAACAATATTAGACCACTTGATACTCTTGTTTTCATAAAAAATCATAAAAGTGGCTAAATAATTACACACATTCATAATAGGCATGATACAATCTGATAATAACGAAATACATTCAATAAATTATGTATAAAACATGAAATATTGAAACAGTAAAATTCCTAAATTATTCACTGAATGACCAAAAACATTTTTCAGACACCGTTATCACGTGAATCAGCAACATAAATAAGGTCAAGACAATCCAAAGTAATTTATAACTGAACTGAGAGAAGAGGATTGTGGGATGAAGAGAAGGCGGCCATTCTGGTTCTTCACGGTGAGAGAGTTGAAGACAATGCAGTCTGAAAAAAAACCCCACTTTGTCACATCTTCATGAGAAAACTAATGAGTCAGAACGTTACAGTTTTTGTTCACAACAACTCTGAAATATGGACATCGGTATTAGCCTCAGAAATGTAGTGTTTATTCAGTCTTGAATGTAATCATAATGCACTTGTGGTATGTTATAATAACACCACAACAATGACCAGATTGATGGATGAATCCTCAGGAAGTTTTTTGGTGTGAGTGTTCAAACAGCGTGTGTGTGAAAACAGTCATGGTTTACTGGAAGCCACGGCTGAAGGAATCTCTCAGATATCAATTTAAGGTATAATTTAATGCAACATAATTCTAAGAGACAGAGACAACATAACACCTCTCGATAATCTCTGGCAGCAGATCAGTGTGAACTAAACGAACACACCACTGATAAGAGGGGTCGGTGCTGTTCATGTTCACGCTTTTGTAACATAAGGATTGAAGAGAAAACCCCCTGTCAAAGATCAAACACATACATATGTCACACTATACAGTAACAGTGTGTTATCTGCCCAAACTTGTCAGATGCTCATTCATCACGGCAAGTAAACTATATGTGCACAAGAGAGGGTCTACGCTGTCTGAAGAGGAATTTTCTTGTTACTGTTAAAATATTGCTTCTGAATCTGAAATATATATATATTTTTTTACAGAAATAAGCTTTTATTTTAAACAGTTCACTGAAGCTACGCACACCTGCAGGTATTTTCTTTCTTTCGTGGCCACGCGTTTCGTAACTTTCAAACTGAACTAAATAAAGGGGCTTGAGGACGGTCGTAAATGAACAGCATCATAAATAAAAATCGGACTGCTTTGAAGGGTCATTTATGCTGAATTTGCACGCGTCATTTATACACTTCATTTGATATTTGTAATTTAAATATTGTTTTATGCAAATGGGAAGGCATCAGAGAGGCTGCTGGGAAGGACTCAGCATTCCTCTTCACTGAATCCTGCAGCTTGTTTCACTTTCCACCCTGAAACAGTCGACAGACACACCAGAGTAAACTGAGATAGAGAATACTGTGGAAAATCTGATATATTTTCACCCCATCAACTTCGGAGTTTACAGAAGACGTTCACAGCTTCTTTATGAGGAAATGTGAGCGGTGACTGTCCCGGCTGAGTCATGGTGGTCAAACCACAAAGTTTACACTATCAACACCCAAAAAAAGGACCAATGTAGATGAGTCTTTCTATGAATAGTCCTGCCGTTAATGATACATTACATAAGGTTAATTAGATGTGGATTTAGTTGATTTTTAAACTATTAAAGGTTGCTTTTGCAGGTTTTCTTTTTCACAAAATGGACTTTCTCAGCCAGGCTGAAATTGTTCTTGGATTCTAGAGGGAATTTCTCAGTTGATGTTGATTTTGCAGTAATTATTCTTCATACTTTAAGTAACACCACACCAAACTAAAGTCAGACATCCAACTGCGGCTGATTTCAGTAAACCTCCTCTGTCTCCAAGACTCCTGCCTTGAAGATCGAGTATGGTTTTGATCATTTATATATTTTTTCTTTTAAAGCTTTTTTGGCAGATGAAGCAGAGCAAAAATAAGAGCAGGATGTGTGCGTATGTGTTATGAGATTGATGAAAGAAGGTTTTTCATAGCTGTCTGTACCTATATCAGGCTTATTTACACCTTTTAGTGATGATAAACAGCTTGTTCAGATCTGTCAGTCATGTCCACCAGAAGCTCACCACAGCTGGCAGGTTGGAAAATATTTGTCATTTGCATTGCTATGAAAGGAAAAAATATCTTATAATTCTGGGCAGATGTTGATGGTTTCTGTTGAAGCTGTTATTGAAATTCATTTTGAATTTTTAAACCCGGACCTCCAGATGCAAGTGATGGTGAGTTTTTAACTAACAGCTGTTTTGTGGAAAACAGACAGCGACGGCCAAGTGTGTGTGACAATTTCAGCATCGGTGGAATTAAATGACTAATACCGGGAAAGACAAACTCATGGCTCACAGCTTTGAGATGCGATTTTTGAGTAGCTCCTCTTTGATTCCCTGAGCATCACGAGCTGGTCCGCAATATTGCCAGGCTACGTGATGTAATCCTGTCGGGATCAGCCAGACAGCTTTGTCACTAGCTGGCAGTGAAGCTTCTGTATATAAAATCTGGTAGTGAAGCTCTTTGTCCTAACCCAAGTGTTGTAAAGGGCTGCATAAAGTTCTCAATATTGGAAGGATCAAAGTTTAACTGTCCAAATGCAATGATGGCTCCCTGGTGGAAATGAACAAATAGGTAAAGTGCTCAGTTTTCTTCCACTTGCCGTGTCTGAACTGTGGATCACTCTCTTAAAGCTCAGGTGCTCCAAAAACAGGAAAGGGAATCTTTCCAGAACCAATTAAAGTGATCGGTTACAGTTAAATCATAGTGTCACCCAGTCAGGCCAGCGATCTGGGGAAGTAACTGTTTAGGTAGACGCAGGAGAAAGGCGAGATACAGACGGACTCACAGTGAAGTGGATGTAAGGAGGAGGGAAGGAAAAGCGGTGAGCGGTAAGTAAAAGGCAGGATGGAGGTCGGTGCGTGGAAGACATAACTGTTGAATATAAAAAGAAAACAGAGAAGGAAGACTGTAAAATACTTCAAACGACGCCTCACTGCCAAGTTTATTTTATATAGAATTAATGTTATCTTGTGTAATGAAGAGAGGCCAGACGCTGAGGTACAGTACGAGGGGGAGCAGGAGGGTGTCGGATGGTGTGTGAGTCCACTCAGAGGACCTCGTACAATGCCTCTCTCTGTTCCTGTCTATGGTCCGATACTCCCTCCCATACCCCGTCACCACCCCCCTCACCACCAGATATGCTCCGGGGCTCCAGAGACAGGGGGGCCGGGGCCTCTGCATATTTCTTTTTTCAAGCTGGACTTGGTCTCCTCAGAGAAAAGGCCTGTCTGGTGACCTTATGGTCAAATCTACCTTTCCTGCTCTCCAACACAGCTATATCCTTTCACGAATGAACATTATCCACCTGTACTTTACTAGAGAATCACATGCAGCGAACATGTGGCCACTCACTGACACACACACACACACACATACAGAATCACAATCATCTGTCAAACTATGTTCACACCACCCAAGCAGCGTGTAACAGTACATGTACTTATCCTTAACTGCGAAGGTACAGACATTACAGCCCGATGCATGCAGTCATACGGAAAATTCACGACATGGCAATAGCCACATGTGCGAAGATTGATGAACGTAACGCAGAACCATAAGTGCCACACGTAAACCTTAAGCTGTAAGCCATTAGCAAGTTAGCACCATGCCATGCTAAGCTGAGCTCAAGCTGATTGGCATCCGACTGAGTCGTCACGCTATGGTGAGTGCAAATGACGCACAGAAGCTTGAGGATCTGCTTGCTTCTTTCAAATCAGCTTTGTGGGAAAAGTTCGGTTCCCAAAATGAGCTACAAATGTTGATTGAGAGCAACTGGTGAATTGGACGAGGATGGTGTGTCTGCGTTGTTCAGCAGTTGTAGGGTATGTGTGCAGAAACGCACCAAACATGCTAACGCACAGAGGAAACAGAGGAAACCCCAGTCTCAGAGTTGGGCTTTGATGTTGTTTAACAACAGCCTAAGTGGCCTACGGTATCATTCTATTCTTTATTTTGTACTTCCAGAACATAAGAAATACTTTTCTGTTTTATAGCTGATTGTGATTGATTTTTTTCAGCCTTACATATGACCTATACAAGACTGTATGTTCTCCTTTTACATTTTACTGCTTACATGGACCACCATTGTACCAAACTTGTATGTCCAAGCTGTGGTGTGAACTGAACCATGCCTTCTGTGTACCGTTAAACCCATACTAAGAAGTGATTAATGGCATTTGTGCTTTACCACAGCTTGGCTCACTTTAACCATGCCTTACCATGTTGACCTGGGCTGACATGACCTTTGCAGCAGGAGGTAACTGCACCAGGTTTCACTGCCAGGATCCTTCTACCGAGCCGAGCCGAGACCCGCTCCTCAACTGAGCAGTGTCGTCACTGTCACCGGATTCCTAATGGCAAAGAGCTGCGAAATGACAGGATGAGCCGGTTCAATGTCAGCCCAAACAACACGAGTATATAATTCACATGACTTTCAAAAATACATTTTAAATAGACTTTAAACATGGGAGAGACTTGTGAGGTTTAAACTCTAAGTGGGAGAAGTGAAGTTGGTGAAGTTGAGGTGAAATGAAGAAGCCTCAAACAACAAACAAGCAAATAAACCTAAAATAAGCTTCTCTTCAAGATTTTAAAGACAGTCTTGAGGGCCTGAGTTTTTTGGAGCCTTCATTTTGCAGTCATTTGAGGACCAGCGGCTTCAATGCTTACTTCTACCCCTCATTAAAACTGCTCTCATACCTGCCGTCTCGTGTTTTTTTTCTTTTCTTTTTTTTCTTTCCCTGCAGACCAGGATTATATTTGCAGCTACTGCTTAATGCTTAACAGCCCATTTCCTGTAAAGTGGCAGGCTGGGTGGGACACACCTCAGCCACACAGTATCAGGTGTCTCTTGGCATGCCGTCTGATCATTATTTCTGACATATAAAGACATTCAAAGTTGCAGCGTGTTTGTTTGCGTCAAAGCAGCAAAGTAGAAAACGTGGAGACGCTGGTGACGCACCAGGTCGAGGTGAACTCACCACATGTGCTTGATCACGAGGGAATCGTGTGATCCGACCGTTCCAGGGACATCCGTCAGTGTCTATTAGAGAAGCAGCAGAGCTCAGGGAAAGGATGGTCACAGTGAGCATCTGTTGAGCTGTTATGTAACTTTAAATGAGGCTGCGGTTTTAAGGCTTTGGCTCCTGACAGAGCAACGCTGTGCTCAGGGTGAATGAGGAGTCCTGGCCTGTCCTACCTGTCTCTGGGATTTTCTGAAGATGTCTGTGACAGATATGCGCCAACATAAACAAAACATCCATGCAAACTATAAATATGTGCATGCAAAATACACTAACCCTGATGAAAGAGATTTATTTTTATGTTCGCCATAAAAACATCTTACCGAATATCAGGGCAGGGGTTTTTTCACTACAATAAAAGGGTAATAACACGTTGAAACGTTCTTTTCTCACATAATCTATGTATAGACGTGTTACTTGCTTAATGTGTTCTTTTCCCTGTCCCTGCATGTTACATTTTCACTTATGTCCTTTGTTTGATTTAAGCTCATGGAATTAAGGGGCACCTGTCAGATGAGGGGTTAAGTCCAGCAGGGTTTCCACAAGTTATATTTAAGGCCTTTTTAATACCATTATGGATGCAATTTAACAGTATTTCACATCAATAATGAGCAAATGAGTATAAAGGATATGAAAGAAGATTGAACATGGACACGGTCTGAAACGCCTCTGCTATGTCTTCATTACTTTTACATGACCGATGTTCAGCTACTATGCATAAAGTCCAGAACACCTTCGCTTTTTTTAATGTTGGTTTAGATACAAACAGTCAAGGTTTCTTACGGGAGTTGAAGGAGTTAACATTGCTAATGCACAGTAGGTTGTGTTGGGGCAGGATCTTGGTGATGCTTGCTACAGTAATGGATGCTGGCAGGCATTTATGCCTTTATAATTTGAGCATTTCACAAGGTGGAGCAAGCTACAAATTCATCTTGCACTTACCAATATTAGATGAAATTAAAGTTACCAGAAACAATTTTAACTTATTACCTCCTAACCCTAACCCCTAACCCTGTCAAAAAAGCATGTAGACATTTTATGGCCTGAAATTCAAATGATTGGATTTAATAATTTTAGACTTTTTAGGGACCTGTGGAAACTCTGTGCAGGATTTGTTCATTGTCTCTGGTTTAACTCCGCTTTCTCTCCCATCGTTTCATGTTATCTCTTTCCTTTTAGAGAAAGACACAAAATGCCCTCAAAAATGTCTTCTTTCCATAGCTGCTCTGTCTGTTTTACCGCTGTTTATCTCTTCCCTCCCACAGTTCTGCTTTCTTCTCTTTTCTGAGTGTTGACAGATTTCCGGTTTTAGCAGAGGACGGTCTCATCCAAGGCAGCAGAGACTGACTGATAACAGTCTGTCTGACTGTTCCAGGTCCCTGTTCCCTTGGGTGCTGTCCTTAGTTCAGCCATGGCTGCTTATAAGTTTCTTTTTGTACTGACTGAATGCAAATGAACATTTTACTGCATACCTTCCTAGGTGGAGAAGCCGCAGCCCTCACCACTGTGTAAAATGTAACATACAACTGTGCAGATTTGTTGTAAACGTCTGTGACTCACAATGCATCACACTCCACACTGTGGCGTCTGTGTGAACATGTGTGCTTATTGTTTATATCCATGGTAGGAGCTGGAGCAGCTGACTTTACAACACCGTGCAATAAGCTGCTGAATAATCTCAAAATCAACAAAAAACAGCTGGTCTTTTACAGAAAGGCACACTACCTTTACTCTGTGCTCTCCTCATTCACACCTCCAGAAAACAGAGCCCTCCAGTGTGTGTTAGTATGTATATATATCACGTGCGCTCAACCTGTGGAGCTCTGAAAACAGACTGTGGAGGTGGTCAGTTTGGAGGAAAGTAGAAAAACAAACGTGGCAGAACCAAACACTGCACTGGATTCAATGAAGAATCTACTGGGAATTCCACTTGAATGAGTCATGGCAGCACGTTTTTGAAAGTTACAATATGTAGATCTTTTATGCAATTACAGTGAAGCGTCTTTCAATAAACTGAGATGGAATATGTTTCTATTCATAGAAAAAGAAATGAATACAGTTGAAGGAGTCTGCTGTATGCTGTACGAGTATCATACAACAAACATTAGGGTTCAAAACTGAGAAAGTGTCCAAATTATGAAATGCGTTCATTAAAAAGTACCCTAGAAAAGCATGCGACTACACCTTCGTATGATGATGCAAAAGATGAAAATGAATGTTAACTGTAAATAGTAAATAATAATCAGTCTCATTTACTTAGTTGCAGTAAATTTACCTACAGCACTTTCCCCATCACCAGCACAATGATAAAAAAGATGTTTGACTGGACATTCTTGTCAACTGCTGCTGACAGGACATCTACAACTACAAAAAACGTTTTTCTTTTGTTTATCGGTTTTTAAAAAGTGACTTTAAAATGTGTGATGTCACCATAATGACACTAAAAAGACTGAAGACTACGGGAAGGTGTGGGTGAGGCCGGTGTGAAACGGCAGCCCTCACGTGCAGTGGAAAATGCACAAACTATTTCACTGATTTTTATGTAACATGGTGCATAAAAAGGTGTTTTTTTTCAACTTTCTTTAACACTGGAGAGCTCCAGACAAACTTGGAACTAACACCTTCGCTGACGGTCACCTGTAAACTGTGGCATCAACTGACAAAAAGGAGGAAAACACAGGTAGTGAGTTGTGGTTTGTTTGTAAATGAATAACATTGTGGAAGGAGAAGAAACGTGAACTACTGGCCTTGGAGGAGGTCCGCACTCTCTTGAGTGTACTTCTGGTTTGGAGTTGTGTTTCTGCAGCCAACATGGCCATTCTAATAATGTCTCAATTTTTGTTCGCCATCACAAATTTACACTGTGATATAATGCCAACGTTTGGTTGAACTGGAAAAAAAAAAAAAAAATCATCATTTAAAGTAAGTTTGAGTTCATTTAAGAACGTCTGGGTCGTTGTTTTTTTTAAAAAATGATGAAGAAGCTCCTCTGTTAGAGTGCCTGCAACTTTAGTGTTAAAGAATACTTTTTTCCATTAAATTAAATGTTGTCTTTTGTCTACTGTCTCCCTGTAGCTCTCCTGTCGGGGTGAGGGTTCAGGGAACAGAGGCCGGCCTTCAGCCTGCCTCGCTCAGGCCTTTGGCTGGGTCGGGGCTCTCTCTCTCTCTCTCTCTGGAGGCCCCCATGGCCCACTGCTCTCTTTTCCTCCTTTCCAAACGAAGTGGGTAAAGTCAACACATTTGGAGGGAGGAGGAGAGGGCCGACGGAGAGAGCTGGGAGACAGGCCTGTGGTTGTCAGCGGGCAGAGAGGCGTTTGCCAAACAGTTGCTGGGTGTGAGTGAGCGAAAGAACGAGTCAATGAGTGTAACTGTAGCGAGCAGAGAGGGGCTGCAGCATTCAGGAGGCAGAGATGCCGCAATCCCTTCAGCATGTTGCTTTATCTCTCCAGACATTGCATGTTATTTGTTATAAGCTCTGACCTCGTAGTCTCCGTTTAGCACAGCGGGTTCAGGAGGTACCAAGGTTAACGAAAAAGAAAGAAATAAGGAAAACTAGGTGTGGAAAAAAAACATTTTCGCACATCTGCATCGCCAATTTGTCCACACCTGGCATCGTGGCGGTGAAGTCGGGGGAAAAAGCGCCAGAATCACATTAGGCATTGCTTTGAATCTGACTGTGTCTTAGATAAGAACTTGTAGGTGATAAAATATGTGGAA
>JAPQRN010000017.1:5820335-5839058 GCA_037367275.1 Coranthus polyacanthus | reverse complement strand
GCCAGAATCACATTAGGCATTGCTTTGAATCTGACTGTGTCTTAGATAAGAACTTGTAGGTGATAAAATATGTGGAATGCCATGAATCTAAAAGTCCACTGAGAAGGCTAAACTAGCTTACCTTGACAAACACCCAATATATGTACCCTGAGCCTAATAAAAACTGAGCATTTTCAAAAAACCAAACTATCAAAGTCACTTTAAAGGTTAATTAAAACTAAACTGGATTCAAAAAGAAAAGAGGTGCTGACCCACGTCTGGTACCTGTTTAGAATATCCAACTCAATTTACCTTTATATGAGGTTTTTTTTAGAGAGAACATAAAAAATAAAAAGGACTGATTTCAAAATCAAAAAATCAAGTTTAGGGTCAAAGTCAATTTTGTAGCCTGAAGTCTGATTGGAGAAACAAAGAAAACGACTGGAGGTTTAAAAAGTCAAATTCGAGGTCAGGGGGTCAAGTTAAGGCCAAACGTTTAGTTTAAGGTCATAAGGTGTAAGTAAGTGTTGCAGTCCCTTATTTTTTTTTTTACTAGTTGCGTGCATCTCAATCCGCCTGCGTAGTCGACTGTATAGGGGTTTAAAGTAATTGATCCCGTGACCTTGAACTTTGACATTTTCACCCCAAAATGTATGGGTGTTCGGGGCAGGGTCATGGTCAACGTAACTGCTGAGTTTGATCGTCTTAGCTCTATTTGTTCTCAAGTTGTGAACGGTGTGAACAAAATCACCAATACGCAGACAGACGGCACTGACCGCGCTACCCGCCGTCGACTCCGTCAGCGCGGCAAACTGGTAACAGCCTTTAACCTTTATCTTGCTTTCTTGTAAAATGCTGCCTCCCTCTGGTGATACCTGGAGCTATTTTGTGAATCTTAATCTCACGGGTTGTACCTGTAACAAGACTCAAACGCTTTTCCGATAATAAAACAATTCAGCCACTGAGCTAACAAAACAATTTGAACCCGTTACTCTGGAAGCGTACATGTCTTGTCTTAGGCCACAGAAGCAGACGTACAGACGAAGCGATTCAGACATCACACTGGTCTGAGCAGAGGATGAAGGAGGGGACTGTGGGTTGGCGTTTGAGCTTGTGTGTACAGTACGTGTGCCCTGGCTGGCACCGTACCAGTCGGTAAATATGACTGAATGATTTTGCTTCAGTAATGGTGCTGCTGACCCAGATCTGAAGACAGAAGGCCTCACAAGCACAGAAACCGATTCATATGCTGTTCACGCCGCTGCAGGAAGAGGATGTGAAGGACTGGGGCGGTGCCACACCACAGGGATGTGATCGTCTGCTCTGACCCGGCTCAAATCAAGTGAAATGGGTCTCTTCATTATGGTTGAAGAGGTAGAACACAGATTAAATTTCACTGATTGCAACAAAAATAAAGTCACTTTGTCTGTGGAACATATGTGGGTTAGACCGATTTTAATCTTTAATGACCTGCGCGTTTTTCGGCCAATCAGTGTGTCGTACCTCTGGCATAACACGGATTCCTCTTCAACCACAGTGTTATAAAAATATCCTATAATATGAAGTTATCCTATATGCGTCGGATTGTTCAATAATCATATATGGATCATATATTCCCTGCCTCAGAGAATCGCTGAGTGAGCCAACTAAAAGAATGGTTTCTGATTGGAGTCTCACAATGTAGAAAAATAATAAAAACTAAGAAAAACCGTGGAAAGAGAATGTGTGTCCAAACGTTTGTCCGGTTCTGTGTATAAGCAGGGTAGGTTGGTTGTTAGTGTGCTGAAATTTTTAAATTTAAACACCTGAAGCAGTGACGAAGGCGACCAATCGTCACCGTTTACCAGCCTATAAACACCTTGGCCCACAAGGAGCTTACAGTCTACGAGTAGACCACTCCAGACGTACGTTTAGAAAACAAGCAACAAAATACAGTACGTGTGAAATATCTGTTTCTTAGCCTGTTGTTACCTGATTTAATGTTGTCAGTTGAACACCAAAGCCTATACTTTTTATGTGTCTTACTCACACAGGACTCACTTCTACACGTCAGCGGTTTTAATCGTGTACATTCATTTGAGGTACATGCACTTTACTTGAGTATTCCCTTTTCCCACTACTTTATACTTCTACTCCACTTCATCTCAGAGGTAAATATTACACGTTTACTCCATTTGTCTGACAGCTTTAGTTTCTTTTCAGATTACAGCTTTTCATCCCCTTCCTGTCCAGTGAAAACCACGTATCTCCAAACGCGTTCCTTTGTGGATTCACCTTAAACATCTACAGCAGTAAAATGAATCCAAAACCATCATATATACTGTAACAGTAAAAGAGCATTTTCATACTTCATCTGCAGTTTCCTGATAATACTTAGATACTTTTTAAATAAGGATTTGAATGCATTCATTTGAATTTAAGAAAAGGATTTGAATACTTCTTCCATCCTTGATGAAAACATTCCCAGTCTCACTGTGGTATGTGTGGACGTGACACAATTTAACACATCGACAGGAATGTGCAGCGACGTGGAGCAAAGACCACCAACAGCATTTATAAGGATCACAAACAGAGAGCGTACAAACAAGAATATTTAAACAATTATGCCATTAGCTAATTTAGTAATTGCCTTCTTGCCACTGTGGGAAATGTTGAGGTTTCTGTCAACACCAGCTAAAACGATAAACACTGCACACCAGATTCTGTGTGTTAAGATGTGGTGGGAGGGATTACGTCGCATATTCAACACTCATTAACTGTAAGGCTGATGCTGGTGGTTTTACCAGGAAAAGAAGCTGAGGAGGTAAAAAATTGTCACTCAAGGTTAATATGAGCTGTATTAACTTTGGGTCATAGCAGCTCTCTGGCTCCAGATATGTCAAACTTGACCTTCTCTATAAGGAAACGCTCACTTGGCTTGCAGACTACCCACCCTCCTCCTCCTCCTCGTCCTCCTCCTTGTTATCGGACCCCCCCTCTGAGACTTGGCCTCAGCTGATGCCGGCGTGTCGCTCTGCTAGCAGCTGCTGCTGTTTGACAATTGTTCAGCTTGTTCACAGACACTTTGACCTTTCACAGACGGCTCGTGAGGTCCGACGGTGCAACACATGAAACCACTGCTATACTCCTACCTGCGCCGTATAGGCCGCTGCACATGAAACAGACCAAATCAGAGGATTTTACTCCACGGATCCCCTACAAAGCTGCTGTTGATGCACGAGGGCCAGACGTCACTGGCACAGACGGATGTTTGGCCTGAGGATAATGCTCACCTCTGTCTTCTCTTATACACCGTTTGATTTCTAGATTAAATTTTTTACTGCAGCGATTCCAGGTGCGGGGGTAAATCTATGTATTCTCCTTTTGCAGTCATCCAAAGAGACATCCTGCAGTTTTACATAAACGGCCCCTGTATTCATATTACACTATCCAGTCCCTGTATCATTTGCATTAATGTGGAAAATCTTCCATCAAAGTAATTGCTTGCAGTGCATGACGACTTTCCTTTTCCCGTTGGACACCGTGAAGGGATTTGCTCTTAAATTATATCAACGTCTGTTGAAAGTAATGTTCTACCTTCCAACACATGAATGGATATTAGCGATTATGATGACATAGAACAAGTATTTTGGCAACTTCTGTGTTTTTGGCACTCTCTCTGTCTCTGAACTTTAGATCACATTCCCACTGTCCTCTGCCTGTTTTATGTGTGAAGTGAGGTTTTAACTGCAGCTCCAAACAAGACACAGTCCAATTTGTATCTCATAGTGAAACAGTGAAATTGATGCTGACATATAACTGCCTCGTTTACATCAAGGCTTCGTCGGTCGGCCATGTGGCCTACTGTATATTTGGGAAACGGAGATCTTTTTGTGGTGGGAACATACTGTGATGTGTATATTTTTGCGTCAGGAGACATTTAACAACAGCGTCTTTATGATGAAAGCAGCAGGGTTTTGAGAAAACGTAGCAGCTGTTATGTGCCAATAAATAATCCATTCCGACCTAAATGACAACTGTAAATATGTTTTGTTATGAAAGATGCCGCCCACATCATGTTGTATTCCAACATAATAATTAAATGTTGTTAATGCATTTTCCAAGGGCAAACATTTTTCATCCTCAACATAAATGTAATTGGATTTGCATTCCAGTTATATATGCACTTCTTTGAGACTCCACCTCATCTAGACACATAAAGAGATTAAATAAAAGTGTACAAATCACTGTCTCATGCCGCACATGCTCCTGTTCTTATATATATTTTTTATATTACCTGAGAGTGTTGATTGAGGAGCTGATAGGCGTGGGAGGTTTTGATGATATAAGATGATTTATATTATGGTACAGCTCGTCAAAGCTTTTGTCGGACATTTATTTCTGCTCATAAATGGCGCCGTTTGTTGCTGTTTCTATCTAATACTGCACTCCCGTTGGTTTCTTGTTTTAATTCAGTGAACGTTGTAGTCTCCTTGTTGGTCCACACATGCAGACATACATAATTAAGCACTAAGTCAGGTTAACAAGCGATTATTTCCTACACTTTTCAGTCAGTTTCTTGCATTTTTTTTCACCGTATGAACAACTTTTGGTGCTTGATAAAAGCTCTTTGTGGTTTCCCGGTTTGATCGACATGAACAACCATAAATGACGCAAACTGGAGGCTTTTTGAGAGTTTGCGATAGTATTATTTGGCAGAGTTGCATGATAGAATAGTTTTGAGTCCACTGAAGAAAAAATTGGACTGGGTATGTAGCTGGACTTCTTTACTACCGCTAGACAAAAAAAAAACCACAGTTAATTTTCTTCTTACATAATTTTTTCCTTAGTTCTTTGTGAAAGTCAAACAGACACGCTTTATACTCTTTGTGGGGTCTGACCCGGTTCAAAATAAGCCACATTTGTTAATCTTTTGTTGTAAATTTGCACATTCAGACCAACGCTCGCAGCGATGGTATGAATTCCAAGGTGAAGTTAATTTGTGGTGAGACACTGCCAATCTGAATTTCACATCTTGTACCACACGATTTCACCAAACAGGACTGGGCTGTTTCAGCTTTGTGTGAGGCTTTCTTGAAATATCTCAAGCATCTGTATTCACTGCTTTTAGAAAAAGCAACAATACCGCTTCCTTTGACTTAAAATAACCTCCCAATGGACAGAAATGCTGCCTTATGCAAGTATGGTAATCGTGGGCATATTGGTAGGCAAAGAAAAAATAAACCACCTCAGACAGGTTTTCAAAATGTCTGATGTGTAGTATTAAAGGATTTCTAGCAGCTGGAACCTAAAAATATGACTTCTCAACCTCAGCAGCTGAGAGATCCTGAATGTTGGGCACAGGGAAACAAAGCGCTCTGTTTTTGAGGTGCAGAAAAACGTTTGGCCTTTTGTTTTTGGAGTTATTTGCTTCAAGGCTGTACTGTTATTGTGGATGCTGGCTTGAGAAGGAATTTATAAATCTTGCTTCTTTGTTGTTGTGCAACTGTGTCTGCAAAAGTAAGGTCGCCGAACACCAACTTTTCAACGAAATTCAAACTTCTCTCCAGGCTTGTGTATTGGCAGAAATCAGGCGACAAGATGGTTTGCGATTCAACATATTGTGATATACTGTGTTATGGCAATAATGTGATTTTTAATCAAATTTTAGGAAAACTGTCATAGCATAAAGAATACGCCATGATGTGCCTTTTAAACGCACTCAGAACAATGGGATCTGCCTTTACATTTATCACTGTCCCTGTATCGTCCATCGTCATCAATATTTAGTTTAGTTTTTTCACGACAAACTCCCTTTTACTTTAAATTTGTTTCAAGGTTTTGCCAGACATTTACCTCTTAACCTTGAAAATCAGCAGCGTACTTAATCATCTTCACTCAGAGCCCATTCGCTTGCTCGTTTTGGAGCTTTTGACACTTTTTTATCAGTATAGAATTTTGCCAGCTGTCATGGAAGCGTAGACTCATGAACACTGAAATGTTTTATGACTCATCCAGGCTGGTTTGGAGGTTGCCTTTATGAAGATTGATTGCCATGATGATTTCTTATCTCTTTGACAACCAACCAAACAAAATCTGGATCTGAAAAACAATTAGCTCATTTTCTCTGCTGGTCCCAAAAGGGTTGCCCGCGGATGAACCGCAGGATCGCGTGTAAATGACACGGATCTATTTGGACATCTGGACAAAGAAAGAGAAAGAGCCTCTTGACATTTGTGGGTGCTCTGACATACACGGGACAAACTGTGAACGGATGGATGGATGTCACCCCGTTTGGTAGCACCGATGTTTACATTCACCTACTGTGTTACAGCAGTTATGGATTTTATGGATTCCCAGTGGGATGGGAGAAAAATGCATTGCTTTCCCATTGTTTCCCTCAGGATTTCAGCTGTTGACATGAGTGCTGAGGTAAACTACCTTTCCAAGCATCCTCGCCTTCACACAAATTCTGTGGTTGGAGAGTTTGATTTGTTTGTTTACTGGGAAGCTCTGTCTGCAAAGTAAAACTGAGACCTGAAGGAATGGATGAAGACAAACACAGAAGAGAGAGACAAAAAGAGAGGGAAAAAGAGATGGCGTTGGACAGATGTTAGGCTACGGCAGCTCCAGTAAAGCACAGTGTCAGACTGTTCTGCATCCAGTATCACAAAGATACTACTATGCAGACTGTAAACGTTAGGCTCATGGGAGAGGGAGCGGCCAGACAGCAGACATGGTGTGAACCCGCTGATCCAGACAGAGGAAGAGTCCTGCTGCTTTACAGAAAAGCACTGGTACCGGTAACAGGAAGATCCGTGAAAAAAAAAAAAAAAAAATCAGGTGGTACTTTTATCTTGGCACATGTTGAATGACTGTTGTGAAGTAATTTAACATTTCCAGTTCTTGAAGGTTTTTGAACTTTAAGTGTCTGGGTGATTTTAACCTTTTACAGTAGCTTAAGAAAGAAAGAGGAAATCGACATATCTGGATAGAGCACGTTTAGTACCTTTATAATTAGTTATTGTGTTGTTCATGAAAGTCACTTCTTGAAGCAATTAATTGTTCAATTAATTAATAGTTTTTTCCTCTGTAGTCTGTTAAAAGTAGAAGTTTAGTATGACCTCTGTCCCCGATCAAGCCAAAATGTATGTTACAATGTGAAGGATCAACATCATATCTTCCAGTGTTACATTTCAGTTTCCATGCTAGAAACAGAAATAAAGGATGATGCTTGATGACCAAGCGTTGACCACCATGAGTCTTAACAAGTCTGTTTCAATCAACGGGAGCACGTCCAACCCGTGTCCATTGTTGGAATGAACAGTAAGGGCAGAGTGCTGACGATACAGAATGATTAATCTGTCACAATATTAGCTTAAGTTGTTGCTGTGTTTCTGGAGAGCAGGACCTCATGGACCAGAGGTCAGATCAGCGTCTGCAGGCTTAGCATGATCCTCCAATGGATCAATCAAATCCTAGCATTCCAGAGGGAGCCGTTTCCACAGCTCTCTGAAGGAATCCCTGCACGTACCCTGGAGGAGGGGCCCCACCTCTCAGGAATGTCCCAAGACACCTTATCTGATGGGCCCTGGGTATGTAGCACTGGCGCATGGTAAACCGACCCAAGTTGGGCCTGGCCTGAGGGACATTTTGTGCCACTGAAGCCCCCTGAAGACGGATCCTGAGGCCCCTGCATCAATCAGAGGTTATCTGAGGGCCACGCCAACTTGACGCATTTATACACAGACTTCCCACCATACAGGTGACTTTTGAACACTGGGTCATCCTGTTATGCAACTTTTAGAGGTGGAAGAAGTAAAGAAAAAGACGTTTCCGTATGAAAAGTATATGTGCAGTAAAGCGGTTCCTACGTATGATGTATTTGGATTCATATTACTACTGCTGAATATTTATGTTGTATTTTACTGCTGCAGATGTTTAAGGTTTAGCTAAATTCATTACTTCATATACTGTTGAGTAGTTTAATCTAGTGCAATGCGTCATATTATGTAGGATCATCATATGAGTAAAAAGTACATAATTTGCCTCAGAGATGTAGTGAAGTAGAAGTAGAAATTTGCATAAAATGGAAATACTCGTAATCAAATCTGTACTTAAGTAGAGTACTGGAGTAAAAGTAAATCTGGTATCTTTGAGTGCCAGTTCTGCTACTCAAGATATCTGAGGTGCCTTAAAATTGTCGGTATTATGGGCTACAACAAATTATATTTTTTATCATAAACTACACTGATTTCGCTACTAAGGACGACATGTACCATACACATTATCTTAAAATGTAAAAATAATATGCTCATTCTAGAAACAGTTTTACCGACAACAACAGATTAAATCAATCAGGTCATTTGTAATAAATCATCACTAACCATCGCAATGTTTTAGCATCTCTCGTCATTTTGATTCATTGTCATCGCTCTTATCACTTCCATCTCCAGTCTCAAGCATTATATCCATCCAGGACAAAAGGTAAACCACCAAAGCAGCATCAGAGATTAGCATCTTTACATCTAACATCTTTATGACCTCTACTAGAAAATCAGAAGCAGAAGCACTGTGCATAGTTTCCTTCTTAATTCTGATTACATGGTGAAAGTGGATGTAAAACAAAAACCCTGCAAAATTTACATTGATGTTTAACATTTACATATGCTATTCCAAGAACTGGAGGCAGAACAGAGATGAGAATGGTTCCAAAGTGAACCACATAGAGCGGGGCAGCCAGAGGCTTGTGACAAATACACTGAAAAACCCTCTGGAACCATTTGCAAGTTCAACTCAATGGATATGGTGTGGAAATAATTCTGGCAAAGATAAAATCCTTTTTCCATTTCTACTATACTGTTGCCCCTTCATCTGTCTTTTTATTATGTAACATATAAAAAGTTCACTTGGCTTGCTTGGTGCCAAAAGCAACGCACTTCCTCCTAATTGAACAAATGAAAACAGGTCAAGTAAGGAAAGGGTGGATCAGCGTGATTTAAACGCTTGTTTCCTAAATGTTCATACAAAATAAGTACAGGGGTGGTAGTCATCACGTGGATCTTTGAGGCCCAGGTAAAAACCATTCCTCTTGTTCTTGAATATGATGAAGCATTTGCTTGAAAGACTAGCCGAGAGGCCAGGATGGTGTACGGAGCGCTGAACTCTCAGTCACAAAGGCACCATTCTGTGGGCGCAGAGAGAGGAACAGCAACACCCAAGGAAAGTATGACACTGGATGTCCAGGTAAACATTTCCAAGGCAGCTAAGTTTACAATTGCGCGTAGGCTGCCGCACACTCTTCCTCACCTCGCATCCTCACCCCTAATGCCCAGAAACACCCTTTAAATGGAAGAGATGTGAAGAGGTCTGAGTGCGGGGTGTTGGTATATGGCGGTTTATTTTCCCTGTATGTAAAAACATTCCAGGCGAGGGTGAAGGCAGACGAAAGATTGGGAGTCAGAGAGAATTAAAGGGGTTGCAAGGGTGTGGGACAAAAAAAGACTCAAAGTGCAGTTAGTGGTATGTATAAGGGGTGAGTGCAGGGGGGGAGCGCACGGACACGGGGCAACACGCCAGGATGGGCAGACCGCGAGCGTTCCCTTCGCAAACAGACAACCGTGTGTTCAGCGGGAACGGCAGCAGGGGCCCCCTTCACTCATGAAAGCTGCTTCATAAATTGGTAAACCTAGAAGGCCCGCCGCGCTTCCCCCACAGCGCTTATTTTCTCATCCCAATACCTTAATGATGAAACGGGCAGAGGGCAAACATGACGCACACAGACATCTCTTTATGGGGTTGATGCACACCTGCAGAGGAGACATACTGTCCATCAGGGGAAGTAGGTGGAGGAGACTGGGGTCAACACCCCACCATAGTGGACCTGTATTCCCCTCACTGCAGGACACAGGGGCAGCCACTGTACGTGAAGGCCCAGGTGCTGCTCAGTGACGGACAACACTTGGTTATTTCATGAATGTGCGGAATAATTAAATAATCACTTTTTTTTTTCATAAGCATCAACAGAAGATGAAACTGGAACTGCTTTAACTAGTATCATCAGTCTTCAAAAGTTGCTGAAAAGCTGTTTGCTGTATCAACTGATTACAAGAAGTTTCTCAAGGTTTGCATGAAGCCAGTGTTATATTTTACGCATCCGTGTGGTTCCGCTAGAGTCTGCGTGACCTAAATTATCATCACAGGGTGCATGCGAGACTCGGTGCTGATGTTTGACTAGACTACAAGGGCACCAAATACGTATGTGTCGGAAAACCAAACTGGACTCAGAATTTGAAGAGGTTGTGTGAAGTCTGTTGGTACCTGCATCTTTTTTTTTTCTTTTTTTTTTTTTTTTAAAAAACACTTTATTTGTGAATGATGTTAAAGCTGCAGGAGCCGAAATGGAAAAGTGAACCTACTTTTCCAAGCTTCCACGTTGAGACACGTTGTAGAGCAGTAGAGTCACGTCCGCGTTGCGTCCGACAGAATCCGATCAGCCATCGGTAATCCCGGCGCTCAATCACTTATTTAACCCGCCTACCTGCCTGAATACACTAAAATCATCTAAACATCTAAAATAGGGAAGGGCTGTTGTGGGATTACGTAGAAACACACCTCCTTGGTCTGTCATGTATCTGTAAATCACCCTCACATCTTTATTTCGGTGTAACACTCCGCTTACCAGTAATGGTTAGCTTACTGTTAGCCTGTTAGCTGTTACATTACTACTGGTAAGGAGCTAATGTAGGCTACATACACAGCTAACGTCAGTGTAAGTGTAGCTTATTACCTTTAGTGTTCAAACCATGTACTTTGCGATGATCTTTACTGAGGTGGGAAAAGCGCTATGTGCTATTTAACCGTGTCACTAGCAGCTGTTCACGCACCATTATTGGCCTGATTATTCAGAACACAGTTTGTTTAGTAAGGACGAAAGTATGACTTTAATTTAAGTAGGTGATCCTTTGTTTTATTTCCGCTTTCCAAGTTTCCTCTTCTAAAGGCAGCAGTTCTGGAAAGAAAGTGACGTGAATGAATGATAAAAAGATCAGCAGTAGGGCTGTTTTTCTGAAGTCTTTCGAATTTATCATTTAAAAGACAAATTCATAGTTCATATATGCAGTAATTTGTGGAGTGAAACTGCCCAGACGTAGGGAAAAGAAGAAACTGTGTCTCCTTTAACTTATCTTGTTTATTGGTGACTGACAAACCAGCTAGAGGTGCATTACCTCCGCTATCTGGAGTTCTTCTTTTAGATGGACACATGGATGGAACGTGTTCTCCAAACGGACTAGAAAGTAGGCTAATAAGAGCAACTACGGTATGCGTCCCTGGTGTCTGCAGCTGTCTGTGTGCGCATCCGTAAGGGAGTCCAACTGAGCCTTAAGTCTTTGTCTTTCTAATCTGCTGGCCAAGACTCTTCCCGTCTTCCAGCAAGTCATTTATCATAGAAAGACTAATTTCCCACTCCTCCCAAAATCATCCTCCAGAGAACAATGTATCTTCATCAAGCCAGCTTTAAAAACCAAATACGAAATGATTGTGATTTATTTGATTTGGCAAAGCTAAACGCACACAAAGTCCATTTTGAGTTGTCCTCTCTGAATCCTGTCAGCTGTAAATCCCATTCAGTGTGGAGATAAATAGAAAAGTCTGAATATCTTAAACATAAATTATACATTCTGTAAAGATTTGATAATTAGGTTATCCCTCAGTTCCGGGCTTGGATAACAACTTAGTATTCACAGAGCATTTTACAATCCTGCCCAGTATGTTAGAACATTGATGTATGATTAAAAAGGAAATTAACTTTCACTGCACCATATTTTAAAACACTAAACTTTCTGTTCTGTTGATCAATATCAATGACTCGACAACTACTTTACCAGGTCGAAAGATTTCTGGCTCCCAACATTTTCCGGCCCTTCTCCTGTTTTGGAACAAAAATAAACCCAGAGGAGGATGAGGTACTCAAGACTAAAAAGCTTTGTCCAACATTTTGACTCTACGGATACGATGCTCCACTTTCTGTAGAAATGGGGGAGAAAACCAGTGTAAATGGGGTGGAAAGAAATGAGTATGATGAATGAAGAGGAAATGGTGCAGGAAACTGACAATATCTGTCATGCTCCAGGCATAATTTCTCACTTTATTCTTCTGATATGTGGAAATACTATCAATGAAATAATGACTATGCCTGGATGTCCCACTGAAGAAGCAAATTCCATACGTATGCAGGTAATAGTCTCTTATTCCAGAAGTTCATGTCTTCATCTCATTGTCAATAAAACCAATGAAAACACCGGAAACACAAATTAATTTAAACTTCTGTCAAGTATTTCCTTTCTGTCAAAACCCTGACATATTCTGGTCCATATATCAATGTCCAAAAACATCATAAAACCCAAACCCTAATCATGCATTGTTTTAAAGCCATAAATACTCACTGGAGCATCAAATATGTATTAATATGCATATGAAAATAGACCCTAACGAATGTGCAGTTTGCTCATGTTTGAGTAAAAAATAATCATAAAAGCTACAAATAGATTAAATCAATTACACTTTTATCCTATACCTGTCCTTGCATTGCAGCTACAGTGGGGTTAAAATTGTCTAATAATGCATTCCTCATTCAGGAATTAGACAGTTACAAGTTTAAATTTCTCATTTTTTACCACAGTTAGAGCACTAGTGCTTGGACCAAATTTATTCTGATGAGAGAGATTTTACTTTCCGGTATTTAAACTTTGTTTGTTTCTACATATAGTAAACTACATCGTGCAGTGATTTGGTTTTAAATTCTGCAAATTACCACAATGAATGGAATCACTTTTAAAGAAAAACACACACATTACATTGAACGTGCAGCAACATGTGACTTATTCTTTTTCAGGCCACAGGATCAAACGGTTGCATCTCTCAATGTCACAACATAATTGTCCTTTATCGATTTTCCTTACTGGGAAAATAATCGAGTCGATAGCTTCAGCATGCAGCAGCTTTAAACCACAGCGGATCACATCGCCGTCTTTGCAGTGGCAAGAACTACATCTGGAACAAGTGGCCAAAAAAAGACTGCTATTGTTGAAAAAAGACCTCTAAGGGAGGCAAGAAAATGGGAGTGAAAAAATGTGTTTGGTTCAACGGCAGCAACTGTAGTTGCGAAACATGCCGGACAGTAAATCATATTTCAGCCAATAAAAATGCAAGTCAACCACTTTCACGTGGGATCGAGCCAATTTGTTTGATAACGGGAGGAGACAGGAGGAGTAGTACTTCTTGTTGAATGGATCTGTTTGTGTCGGGAGACTTGTTTACCGCAGCTCAACCACACATGGAGCACAGAAATGTTGAATGAGAACTTCTGTGGAGCCACTCACAGGAAGCAAGCGAAAACCCCACATATCCATATGGAAATTTGATTTGTTCACTGCTGCCCAAGCTCTGATTCAACACCCAGGAAGACCTCCCACAGGTACATCATGGACTCTATGTTTTAGGGCTCCACAGAGAGGTTCTGATCCAGTTCGGGGTGGGGGGGTGGGGTTAAAGTCTCACAAAAGTAGACATAGAGGGGTGTTCAAGCCGGAGCCGGAGGTCCGGACCTACAGTACGTAGAAATACGTACTGTCAGCTCCTGGCAGAGCGCACACAGGAACTGCTGCTGGATGTGGGCGCAGAGTTGATGCTGTCTATGCCAAAGAAACCTGAATACATGGAGGTTGTGTTTAGCTTGGTTAGCTGTAACAGAAAACACTCTGCACACTCACTGTACCAGAAGAAGGAAATGGCAGTGATGTATCATAACATGAGTCTGAAAGAGCATGATTGATTTATTAGCGGTAAGATACTCTGTGTAAAGTCAAAAATACTTTTCCAGCTGCTGCAGGACTCCAAACCAAAAGCTGGATTGATGGTTTTTTTATGACTGTGCTCACTATCGTTTTCTGTTTGGAGTCTCTGCTTCCTTTTTTTTTTTTAACTCATACTGACTTCCTGACTTCTGTAATTACCACCATTAGGTCATGTGGGGAAAGGTAGTTTCTAAATGTATTTCATTTTGCAGATGAGAGTTAATCTGATTGCAAAATCATTGCTCATGAACCTGTTTGACATGAACCTCAATTTCCACCTCTGTGATACAGGTAATAAAATATGTCTTGTAGAAAAATGTGTTAATTCTGTCCTTTTAAAAGTAATTTATCTGATTAAATTAAGTCTACTTCAACTTGTCCAGGCTGCAAAATAATAGCCACTCACACATAAAAGCTCTTCTCATTTCCCTATTTTGTGCCTCCTCAACTCCTCGATCCTCGCTTGTGACCTGGATATTGATGATATTGGTGCAGCATCTTTAAAGATGTCTCAGTTCCTAAAATGTTCAACGAGGAGCGAAGTTGAGGAAGTTGGGTGGAGGAGCTGAGGATGCATAGGTATATCCTTTGCAGAAGATTTTTCGGCGCTTGGATCCGTGATGTATAAAAAAAGGCGTGACAAACATCTGGATTATGCAAACCACGGAGGAGCAGGCCTTCAAAAATTAACGTTTTCCTTATTCAGATCTTGTATTAGTTATTTAAAATCATCAAACGTGCGATCAAAAAATGTATGACATCCCTACTTGACACATTATGGCACGTTGTGAATTGAATTAAATGTAAATTCTTAGTTTACATGACCAGTGTTTTGACAGAGATCACAAACTACCGTGGTACACTGTAACAGGATCACGGACAGATGATACAGCTGTTCCACACGTCATATTTAACCGACATCTGTTTAAAAAAGACAGCACTAGTTAAATGCCAGTTGCCTCGGCTCCTCTGTCTTCACCTTGTTTCCTCTGCTCGCATCTCAGGAGGGAGGGAGTCAAGGAGGTAGAAATGAGAACAAGGGAGAGTTTCTTTTGCTGATGTTCAACTATGTAGAGACAAAAAGCTGAAATTGGAGAAACAGAAAAAAAACCCCACAGGCCAGGTAACAGCATTGTTTAGTCCACTCATTCATTCAAACATCACACAGTAGTGAAGACAAAAAACAACAACTAGATGACCCTGACCCTGAACCGGAAAGTGTAACTCATTCACCTTGTAGGCCTTTATGCCGTGCATTATTTTTTTTTACATCGGCGTAGCTCTTTAAGGATATGTTGATCCCTTAAGGGCACAAAGAAACAGTGGAGTCAAACAGAATTTATGTGAAATTGAAAAGCAACATTTGCTGATTGTCCAGAGTTACTTAATGTATATAAACACTTTGTTATTTAACAGATTCGAGGGAGATGTCTGTAAGATGTTATTCAGCAGTAACCTCCTTCACACACTATCATCTCTGTCTCACACAGGCCTGATGTTGGGAAGGTAAACCCGCTCTCACATTCTCAGTAGCCTTCCCAGTCAGATGCACAGGCCCCTCTCTTTGCTGCTCACGGAAGGTATTTTTCTAACCTTCAGCAACTGTTTTAAGTAAACATCTATTTCCAGTCAACATCGCGAGGCAGGTTTTCACGTTTTACAATCATCGTTCTGTCCTTATCGACAGGATGCTAAATAAAAAACAAGCCACATTTCAGACTGGTTTGGAGTAATTTGAGTTACATATACTGTCTGGATCGCTATACGGTAGCTGCAAAGACTCCGGTCGAACCCGTTGCCAACTAAATGTAAATCTAGGACAACGACTAGGTCAGTGGTTCATTCATTCATCAGTGGTACGCTTTTTTGGATGTCTGCTCTTAAACGCTTGTCAGACATATTCAGCTTGGTTGGATATGTCTGGCAATTTAAACACCCTAACTCTCAGATTAAAGTGGGGCAATTCATCAAATGTATTTGATAAACACCCAGTTTTGTTTTTGCTGTAGATCTACCAACTTTCCCGCTCTCAGTAAAGGCAGAACACTCTCTTCCGACACATAGTGGACTGCTGTCTTTCAATATTAGGCTAATACTGTTTTTAGAGAAGCACCAGTGGTCGATTTAGTGAGCATGCAAACTACATGTACTAGAAAAACTACATGTACTACAAAATAGACTTCATTTTAAAGCGCAACGCCCCCAACTCTGGCCCTCACTCCCCACTGCAGGATTTTGAAAGGTGCTAAAAAGTGGACAAGGGGCTGAGAGGGAGGTGTGAGTCAGGAGACGTTCAATGAGTGTCACCTATTCCACCTCCTGTATGCCGAGCCATGTGAGGGTCTAGTCTAAAAGGGATGGTTTGGGATGAGTATCTGTTCTAAGGGATGTCCACACCAAGAGCTATAACCATAAGCAGTGAGTGTGCACACTCATGAACAACATGGCTCTGTAAACAGCAGCTGAGCCCCAACATTAATACTTTTCACCTGTCGTAGGATATGAACTATGTGCAGATGCAAACTTTAAGTTGACACGTTTCTTAGCTTTAATCCACAAAGAATCCACACTCTAAGAAATGGTTTATTAATCCACTTTCCCCCATATGTTGAGCCATTTTCAACACTTTACAGTTTAAGTACTCTTTAATCGTTGGGTTAAAGAAATCATGACATGCCTTTTTTCCCCTTTTTCTATCTTGTTATTCATGTCACGACCCGTCTGATTTTTTTTGGGGGGGGGGATTCGTGCTGCCAGTTTGGAAATTATTTGATTAAATTGAGCTGAGAATCCAAACAAACAGACTGCTTCATTGTTAAACTACTTGCTGCAGTGAGGATCAGGCAGCCCACAAACTTCAATGTGCTTTTTCTCATGACAGCTACAGATATTGCAACTGACAGCATAATGCTGTTAGCAGTGACATCCCGTGATGCCTATTGTTCTCCTGAAAATCATCACAAGGACTCCACTGTCACAGATAATGACACAGAAAATGACACAGCATGACAGTAAATGCTGCGTTACCCAAGAAGCCTCGAAAGGGACTAAACATTTTCCACTGTTTTCTGTGGCTGATGTACTTCAGGCACGGCAACATGATGATTTTACCAGAGCGTTTAATCTTCGGTACATTTGAGCCTCCATATGTTATCGGTCCAATTCATGCAGCATCATCTGATCTTCTGTTATGACTAAGCAGGAGAGCTGCAGGCTCTTTGCAGAGGAGATGGTGAATAGGGATGACAAAAGGAGGTTGCAAAATGGCAAATCCTGCATGTGAATCAAACGCAAAGTAAAAGCTGGGAATGTTTAATTCAACATCTGGAGTCTATTCATCAATTTCTTATTGATGATAATTATTGCTGTGGGAGGAACAGTGGATAACCTCTATCAGATGCCGCCAGTCTGACAAAAGTAAGCCGTCTTCACCAGTTGTTTTCACTCTCACACTCAGAAGTGTTTTTGTGTGAGGAGACGTTCGTTGTCCTGAAGGCGTTTTTTTTTTTTTTTTTTTTTTTGAGAAAATTCTCTGCTCGTCCTTGAGGGATTTGGTTGATGTAAGATGCAGAGATGCTTTTCCAACAGAAGAAGACAGCAGATTTTATCTTACCCTTTCTTTTTATCTCGCCTGCAGGGTCAAAGGGCACACGTGAATGCTGATCACATTCGCAAGGTCGTTTATAGGCCATCTAAGAAGTCGGGAAGTTGATCTTATTTTAAATGATTAACACAGCTTTTTTAAAAAAAATCCTGCTCAAGTAAAAGTAGCATAAGCAGAATGCACAAAAAATGTGAAAATATCTGCAATGGTGGAAGAAGTATTCAGATCTCTAAAATGTTCAAAATGTACATTAAGTACGTAAGTAGGTCCTTGTCAGTATTTTACTAGTATGTATGTCATTTTTGGATTATTTTACTGCTGCATTAATGTGTATGTTGCATTCTACTGCCGTAGATGTTTAAGGTTGAGCTCATTTGAACTACTTTCTAAACTGCTGTGTAATTTAATCTACAGCAATGCGTCATATTCTGTGCGATCATCATGTGTTTGTAGCGTCGATGTCCTGTGAGAACCACGTGTCTCTAAAAAGTCAAGTTTTCGTGAGCGCAAGAAACAGGCCTGTTTTCAGCTTTGCGACGATGCATTTATTGATCCAAGAGGGTTTTAAAGAGTTTATTTAACTTACGAAGCAGAAGAGAATTTTCTCAACCCATAAAGGAAGACTTTATCCTTCAGTTTATCACAAAGATTATGATGGTTTTCACTTGACAGGAAGGGGTTGAAAATTGTAATCTGAAAATGAACTAAAACTGTCAAACAATGTAGAGGAGTAAAAAGTGCAATATTTGCCTCTGAGATGTAGTGGAATATAACTGCATAAAGTACAGTACTTGAGTAGAAGTTACATTCCATCACTATAAATTAAGATTAAACACTTTGAGCTTCCACATGAAAGTGTAAATCCGTAGCAGGCAACCTTTCAACGTGACATATTTCAAGATATAAAGACACATTTTGAATGTTCAGATGGAGATAAATGCATGACCTATGGTGGGTGGAATACTTTATCTCCGTGGAGAATTTATGAAGGGTGCACTCCTTAACTGTAATAGTCACTCTGCTGAGATCCTCCCTGTGCAGTATCTATCTCTGAGTAATAAATTCTTCCCATCCTTTCCCTTTCCCCTCACATGTCAGGGTTCAAACATCTTTAGGCTTGAGGATTTCCATGCATCTGTTCTGTCTCTGCATCTCCTAAATTATACCCCACCACTCTTTGTCTTCATCTAAAACAATAGGATGAGGAGTGGGCCTCATAAGGTTAAGGGCTGGGGGGGGGGGGGGGGGGGGGGGGGGGGGGGGGGGGGGGGGGGGGGGGGGGGGGGGGGGGGGGGGGGGGGGGGG
>JAPQRN010000017.1:5799896-5813152 GCA_037367275.1 Coranthus polyacanthus | reverse complement strand
ACGAGGGATGATGTTACGAGAGCTGTTCTGCTCCCATGGCCAGACGGCGGAGGAACTTCACAGATAAACAATTAAAATTAGTTGAAAATGTCTGATACACATCTGGGTTGAAGGGTTTTTGTCTTTCGTTTTTCCTGGGTCCACTGGGTCCATGAAATGCCAATTACACTGCACGACGAGCTGCTACATGAATTACAGCCTTTTGGAACTAATCTAAGATGAACATATGAGTTTCAGTTTGTTTCAGTGTAACAGGAGGAGTTTTGCTGAATATGCAAGTGAGTTTCTAATAAATTAAATCAGCGTACAGTCTGCTGTAATGTGTTTGACACTGCAGACACATTTTACAGTCTGGTCCATAAAATCCTCATTCAGACCTGCGGTTCCCGCGGCTTCGTACTGTCATCATCCTCGACAGTTAATGTGTTCTGCACATGCCCGGATGGCATTTCATCCATGCACTTGACATTAACAAGAGGTCAAAAAAAACACAAATGATCATATTAATGAGACCATTCCTGTAAAGGGACATTAGAAACTGGCTTCACGTGTAAGTTTTGTTTTTATTTCAGCTGAATAAAAAAAAGTTCTCTCCTTTTCTTTTTCCTTTAATTTTTATTTCACAGTCTGACTAATTACATTCTGTCACATGTTATTTTACTTCATTAGATTGAGCATAAATTATGTGTTGGTCAGTTAGATCTTTTAATTTTTTTTAATGTTCCAGGTTCAGGGTTCTGGGTTTATTCCTACATTAAAAAAATACAGTAAGTAAATAAACACTATGCATATGAAGTCACAGAAATCATGTGAGTTGTACAATTATATATGTCACCCTGAGACTGCGATTTAAAGTCTTTGACAACCTCATGGTTTTGTGTTCTTTGAATGTGAAGTTCTCAAACAGTCACCAAAAAACATCAACAAACTATATACTATATTCAATAAAGTGAGAAAAGAATTAAAAGCCAGTGTGTGTGCAGTGGATTCCCTGGCCTTAGAAAACCTCACAAGAGGATCAGAAGCTGAAAACTGATTAAGAGACTAATCAGTGATTTGATTTTGTCCAGAAGATGTTGGCCACTTTTAACAGAGCCGACCATACATTCCAGGAAATACACAGGGGATTCTGAATAGAAACAAAGTCTGTGTTTGGAGCTACTGTACTCGCACCAACACACACACAAAGAAAGAAATGTCTTCTAGCAGAAAGACCAGAAAGGGCCAAAAAGAAGGAAATAATTTCCATCTTTTCTCCAAATCAGATAAAATGGCATTAAAAGTGATTTAATAAGAACTCTTGGAAAAAAGATCCTGTTGGCTTATTTAGTTTGACTCACTGTAATTTATATAACCCAACCACAGTTTAAAAAACAGTTGCATTAGTATTCAGCACCACACAGAAAATTAAAAAATGCCATGTTTTCTCCAGATCCTATAATCACTACTGCAGAGCTATTGCAACAAATTTCCACACAAAGCCTTCACATATGGATGAAATGCCAAGGTCGCCCAGGACGGAGAGCCGCAGATGAGTTTGTTACGTTAAACTCAGACGAGGCTCATTTCACAGTTGGCACAGGTGTGAACTGTAATCAAATAAGTGATTAGAGACGCTGCCAAAGGCAGCAGGCTAACTAGTTTGGAGACATAATTGACATGAGCTTGTGTGTTTTCACAGTTTCAAGAGGAAAAACCTTCATAGGTTTGTGTTTCTGATCTCCATTACGCACTAATTTCACTCACTGTTGGCCTTGAATTAAAGCTACAACTTCTGCTTAATCCATAATCCTTCATCATTTAATTTAATCTTTCTTGTGGATACAATGCATAAATAAGTTACTGAAATTTTACGCTGCTGCACGGTATGTGTCACCTGAATCAACCGGCATATTATCTCTTTTGTTGTAGATTCTGCTGATGATGTTTAATGACTTTTTCTACACAAAGGGCGGACAATCTGCCCGAGCAAATCTAACATAACCTCTTAGATTTATCTGGTTCCCAGGCTTAGCAAGAAGTACATAACAAGTACACTAAGCTATAAGTTAAACTGCAGTATAGTTCACAGTATAGTTGCAGTACCAGATGAAACGTAGATGTAAACTACGTGAGTGCTACTCTTAAATTATACTTAAATGCATACTTTTATAAATTAAAAGTAAGCCAATTTAGTACCAAGTAGTACACTAGTACACAAGTATACTTCTTAATATACTGAACTTGAAGTATAGTTTTTTTTTGAGTATTTTAAACAATTCTCATTATGTTAAACAAAGTATATTGTCAAACCACTACATGATTGCAATTTGTATTTCCCTTTCACTGGTTCACAAGTAGAATTTACTGTTTAGTTGTTTGTCATATGTGAAAATACTCAACACAGAAAGCAAAAAGCTCTCGTGTTTTACTCTAGATGTGTGGCTTTTTGGCTGGGTTATCTACAGTATTCTTTGTTTTATTTATGTCTGTTAACAGTGTGCAGTTTGTGAAGAGCATCCTTCGCTGCCAATCATCTCCATGTGACAGGAAACCGACGCTTCCTGTTTATGTTGTTTTACACTGAAACGTACCACAAACACACGCACACATGTCAAATTCATACTCATACTGTCAGAAGATAAAGCCTGAATGATGACTGAGCGTTCCTCACAAGCATCACTTAGTGACATGAGTGTTTTGGCTGCCATTAGCGACTGGTGCCAAATTGTTTCCTGGTTCTGACTTAAAGCAAAACTGTGTTTTGTGTTTACTGCATTCCGGCAGCAGTAAAATTGCTGTGACCAATTGTTAGGAAGAAAAACTAAAGTAACCTCCCCAGAGATGATAAAATTCCAGTTGGCAAACAGCTTTTCCTGTTAAATGAGTTAAATAAACAATCTGAATCACGGTTTTCGGGTCTCGTAACAAATGTTCACACCCACACAAACATAAACACACAAACAAATTATTCACACCCGTAAAACTAGGTCTCATTGCAAAATGTAAGATACACCAGAAACAAGTGCGTTTCTGCCAGAAATGTAAGATTTCTTCCAATAATAGCTTTAGAAAAGGGAGACATTTTGTGAAATCAGTCAAAAAACTCAAAGCAAGCTTTTCAATTAATGGAGGGTTGGCCAAATAATGCGGTCAGTAACTGCTGCTCTTCAAGACAACTGAATTTGATTAGAATAGAGCAATAAGGCCGGTTCGGACAATAAAAACGTCTGCTCGGAGCTCAGGTGTGCCTTATGCAGTCCTGCAGAGAGAGTGAGCATGGTTGAAATGTGCCAAAACTTGTTTCTGTTTTATTTCAGAGAGATTCGAGAGCACAGATACCTAAATCCGTGCACACGTGAAAGATTGTCTTGTCAAAAAAAAAAAAAATGCCTACAAAACCCCAAACCTCAGAGCATCTGCAAAACAATTCCGGGCCCACAAAAAACATTTGATGCGCGCTGAGAATTTCTAACCGGTCGCTATAGTTACATGTGTTTACTCAGATGACGGAGTGCGGCTCAATCTAATCACCCTTTCAGACAGATAGCGCTCCCTGCGTTTACTCAGCGAGCAGAGCGGACGTCTGCTCCTCCCTGCTCCTCATGTCTTTGATCCTTCCCTTCTGTGGGCGAGGAAAAACAGTTTTGGTAGCAGGAGTCAGACGGCCTCCTCCATCCTTGCCAGTGAAACAACGATCCCTCTTGAATTCATCACACGCAGTGAGGAAATTCTCCTGACAGTAAGTGGAGCCACGTTTGGAAGACACATACGAAACAGCGCTTGTTTCCTTTCTCTTCGACAGTTGCTGACAATCTCAAGACGTTGTCCGCGTGGACCTTTCCATCGTCTTGTCAGCAAGGGGCGTCCAAGTGCAGTGTGTGGAAACCGGACCAAACGGGAGAAATCGCAAAGGTCCCGCCAATTTCTGCGTGGCCTCTCTGGACGCTTGCAAAAAGTAAACAGTGCTTTACATTCTCACGCACCGGAGACGAGGCCCTGGCTACATCACAGCAGCCTCGAGTGGAGAAACCAGTGGAAATCCAATTTGACGAGTGTAAAACAGGGACAGGGATGTTTTGATGTGTTTCAATACATATATGAAGCAGATATGGAAAGCATCAGTAAAGGAGATTAGTTTACACAAACCAAACAGAAATACAAGCACATACGGACTCACACACAAACGTAAAGGTACAGTTTTGACAGTGGCTTGTCACTGTAGCTGTCAATCATGTCAAGCCACACCCCTTTTTATATCATCACACCACGTAGAAGAAACAAACCTAAAGACGATACAGACTTAAATACAAAACCTTTGAAAATGAACTTCAAAATGACTTGTTTATTCATGCTGTTTTGAGAACCTATTCTAAAATGTCTAGTTTTAATGCATTTTGAGAGAATATCTGAGGGATGACGGCGAAAAATGTCAATGTGGTATAACTGTGTACTTGTTTGGTATAATCACACATTATAACTGTTTACCCTAATAGTAAATAGAAGTAATGGAACGCCATTGGTCTGAATATTATACAGTAATTAATTTGGGGAATCATTTCAGGCAAGTCAACCACCATTCAAGGAGCCATTTTGTTAATAATATACAAGAAGGCCATGTTACAGGAAATTATATCACAGCGAATGAGCCCTGAACTCTGCCAATGTTAGTAACTCCCCTAAAAAAAACCCAAAACGTGTGGTTTATGAGCTTTGCGGCAACCGGCCAGCTTCTAATCACACCAACAGCTGATAAGGTTGGTTAGGTGTGGTCAGAGAAGCGCTCTGTTGCAAACCCATTAGTTCTACATCACTGCAGTTAACACCATGGAAGGAAAAAAAAAACAAAAAACGGTGCTCTTTAAAGGAGCACTGCTCCACAGAAAATGTGTTGAGGGTCAAATACAGCCTGTAGATAGTGACGGTGGTCAGCATGGCTTCAAAGCAGCCACAGTGGTTTTTAACAGTGATCTGGAGTCAAGATAAAGACATCAACACATTTCAACAACAAACAAACAAAGCTAGATGTGATTATACGATCGATAAAATCTACAAATGGAGAAATGAGCAAGCTAGATAACAATCAGATAAAAATCAAACAAAAATAATTCACTAATGATGAAAAAGTTTAAAAAAAAAAAAAAGATGATGATTAAGAAAAATGGTTGGATTTATACCAAGGCAAAACATTTCAAATCTCTCATCTTAGATACTGTCCAGTATCTTCTAAATATTTGTACTTTTGCAATGAAAAATGTTAATATTGTACTATCACTAACCTTACAGCTGGCCTATGTGACGATTTATCAGCAGTGACTGTTGACAAGTGCATCAAATGATTCTAACTAGGAGCACATCTAGTCTGCTGCTTTTTCAGTACTGCTGTTATTGCTTACTGCTTTCCTTACATTGTTAAGACGGCCTGTCTACAGAGCCATTTGTAATCAGTTTAATTCACCAGACCCTGTTTTGGTGTATGTGGTGACATAGTTCGAACCCTCCAAGGTAATTACAGTAAGCTGTGACCTCATGCACGGCGTTTGTTTGGACACACGCTCTCATCTGTTGCCTGTGTCGCTTGGCGGTGCTCTCAAGCTTCAGAGCTCAGCGCACTCTTCCTCACCTTTCACGACGGACCTGCTCGGGCCACCCACTTGCAACGCCAAACAAACCCAACTCTGTCAGGAGCGTGGCCGTTTCCCGATGCAGCAAACCCACAGCCAATTATCTCAGCATGGGGAAGTAGGCGTGTTTGCCTGGTTTTTTAACGTAACGAAACCTGTTTTCATTGAAGGCCAGGATGCAGTGTATCTGAAAGACACTTTTGTTTACTCTTTGATCAAAAGAGAGAAGAGCTTTCCGAGTCTGCAGTCTGCTTCGTCTCATGTCAGACACGTAGGAAGTCTGAATTTCAGGCCTCGTCTTAAATATGATTTTCAGATGAGATCAGTGAATGAGGACAGACATTGAGGTGTTGTGGATATTTATATTATTTCCCATCTTAAAAATTCCGTGGAATGGTGAACACTTGCTAAACTATAAATCTGAATGCTTCTGAAGATGAAGATATACAGCATTCACATTTGATCTCAAGCCAGTAATGTCTATTAGAAAAGAGAATTTATGCTGTTGCTTGATGTGCCCTTTGCTTTCCTCCTCCTCCATTTCACATGGTCCAGATGAGACACTCAATAGACGTCCACACCAGCATCTGTCTGTAATGCAAGGCATCCTCGTCTGGTACATTCGCTGGGAGCATTTTTACCTGAGGCTGTTTTTCTGAAGAAGGAATCTACCAGATGGGATATGATGACACGAAGAATAAAGAGATTTTGCAAGATTGAAAGCCTAATGCTACGTGGAACTAAGGGCACAGCTTTCATGCATTAAGTAGACTTCACTAGAGGAGGTATGCAGGAACATGGCTACTTCAGTTCTTTTTTTAAAAGGGTTACAATTTGTAGTGATTTTTAGAAGAGACACTGGTTTGTCATAGTCCCTGATTTTACAGTCTACTTTTCCGTTAACTGCATTTGCCAACTGTTGCAAACTATTGTAAAAGACTCCCCACTATGTTGCACTTGAGCTTTTTTTCTTTGCAGTGACGAAATAAGGATGTAATTACAGCGGCAATTAACCCCGATCTCAAAATATTTAACCATCTCATTAGCACTTCATAACAGTGTAAAAGCAGAACTACAAAGCCTGCTGGTTTGGTCATAAAGCTGAAACCCAAAAAGCACACACTCCAGTCATGCAACCATCACCAAAAGACGGCACAACAGTGGCATATACAAGAGCCAGATGTGCAGGCACATTGCGTGGGATCAGCTCAAACAACAAACACTTTTTTAGAAAACAAAGGCAGAACAACACATGGTATGTGAGTCTCAAACTAAAATAAGACTGTTCCCTTTTCCTAAGACTGTTTATGACATCTTTGAAGAAACAAATTACCCCCTTCCCAAAAAACATTTTACATCTTGATATTGTTCATAGGAATGGCATTTTAACAATAACACACACACATCTCTATTAGTAAAGCTTAGCTCCATCTGACAAAACAACTTAGGCCTCAGTCCAGGTACAGTTTTGTTCATAGTGGGAGTTAAACAAGTAGGTGGGAACACTGCATGATTGCTGAGACCTGAACGCTTCGCTTCAATGCGCTGAACTGCATTTTGCACATTTAAAATATCCAGTTGATAGAAATAAAAATATATATGTAGGAATAAAGTTGAAGAAGGAGCTAAAATACTTTAAAATAGAAGTTGAAGTTGAAATAGTGTTTAAACTATTTCAACTTCAACTTCTATTTTACTATTAAAATATTATTATTCCCGCCTGTGAGGGTTGAGTACTATTTTACGCTCAGCACTCGATTCAATTCGATTTCATTCATATGGTCCAATACCACGAATCAAACATTTGCCTCAAAGGGCTTTACAGTCTGTACAATATACAAGACCCTCTACAAGACCCCCCCCCCTTGTCGGGAAAAACGGTAGAAACCTCAGGAAGAACCGGGGAGGGTTCCTTCTTGGACGGACGGACAGCGCAACAGGTGTTGTGTGCACGGACAACGGTAAACAGTGAAAAGAGAACATGTAGACGGCGCTCACCAGCAACACGAATTCACAGCTGAAATCCATGTTGCTGATGAAAGGTTTGATGTAATGATGCTGAACAGGTGTTGAATCCTCGTCCTCCTGAAGTGGTTTCACCCTCAGGTGTTCGTCTCAGTTGTATTTTTGCTCTCATTTTGGCAGTTTCTATGCTGAGATGATGGTATCTGGCAAAGATTTTCATTTTTTGAGGAATTTTGGAATTTCAGCATCAACACTGAAAAAAAAATTCCACTGTCTAGACCAAAGCCAGAGCACTTTTGGCCACATTGACTATCATTGATATTTTTAAACATGATCAGTGACATAAAAGGGTGATTTTTTTTTTTTGTATTTTCTGTAATAGCACAAAAAGTAATAATCTATCAAAATCAGAATTGTTGCTAATCCCTGACATATCTGATAATCCCTGCACAAAAAACCCCCACTTTGCATCAAATAGAAAACAATTAACTTTTTGTGTAAAAAAAAAAAGTTTTTTTTTATTAATTCACATGTGCTATACATGATGAGGACTGGAGTTAATGACCAAAAAATAAAAATTGTTGCCGTTTGTTGATAGATTCAGATTAAACTGTGACATTTCTGATCCTGTTTGGACAATTCAAAACAGAACCGTATGGAAAACAGAGGTGATTTGTGGTTTTACTGTGACAGAGCCATCATGTAAACTATCGGCCTATGCGAAGATTATAAAACAGCGTTTTGGTTCGAAGGACAAAAATTGTGTGTGATGTGATGTGTGTGAACGATGAGTTTCACACTTTATTCACTGAGTGATACAGAATCAGCAGCCGCACAATTATATCCTTTAAACAGTAAAGTTTGTTCCTTTCCTCCGGGGTTTTTATACGCTAGAGAAGAGGGTTTAAAAGGTCCCTAGAAAAGTAACTTTAACCGTACTTCATAAACAGTGCAGAATTCAGTGGGAACAGGAGGTGCTACAAACCATCAAATTAGGAACAAATGGTCCAGAACCTTACAAAGGAAAATCACATTAAAGCTGTCAAACCTCTGGAAGCAGTGGGAAGTGGATTAGAAAAAAGAAAAACAGACAAAAAAGCTAATGATCTGCAAATTTGCCAGAAATAAGTTTCCGTATGGAAAATATTATGTAACGTGCCCGTTCCTCTGTTTTTTTTTTTTCTAGTGAAAATGAGAGAGGCCTATTTTAATTCCACGGGCCTGTACATACATGTGTCTGCAAGAGATCAAAATGAATGATAGAGGTGGGCGATCATCAGAACAGCATGTTTCCCAGATGCCAAATTAATCAAAAAAGATAAGCTCCTTTGATGTCTTGCCCTCGCTCAGCTACAAATTTAATTATGGACAGCGGACCAAAAAAAAAAAAAAGATGTCTCAACCTGTTTCAGAACGTACGTTGGGAGAAGACGACATAATTTGCAGAGACAACATTTCTATAATGTTTAATAGTGAAGTGTTAGATGTGATTAGCACGACATGAGAGCATCAGGCAGGGGCATTAATGACCAAATCAAGGATGTTAACTTCAGAAATAAAAGGCCGGGTGGTAGGAAGATGCCTCGCAGATTTCACGTAGATGCAGAGATGCGCCCAAATCAAAGAGCAAGATCGAAAAAGTGAACCAGCTGATGAGCAGGGCCTGTAACCAGCCGAGAGAGATTTAAAAAGGGCTGCAACTAACAATTACTATCGTGTTTGACGTCACAAAACTTACGTGTGTTTAAAATGAATTGCATAGAAAACCCAGTTGAAATTCTACTACTCTTCTATTCTAGCTACTTTCCCGACATGGACACTGCTCTGCTGCTGGTAACACATTTTTACCCATTTACCCATAATGTGATTGGTTATGGATATGGTTCTACCTTACTACATCACAATCAAAGGATTTTCTAATTGGCTTGTTTTGCCAGAGAGGACTTTGCTAGAGGACTGACAGTACTGAGCAAGTTCATATTTTCAGTTTATAAACCTAAAAACCAAATAAAAGTGCATTTTCACAGTATGGTTTTTCAGCTGTTGTTCAAAGCTGATGATCTCAAGCCAGACATGTCGATGGAAACTTCCGTCCTTTCCCAGGTTCCCAACTCTTGTGCCTTTTCCTTCGCTAAACGACTGCTCGATACATTTCACAGACATTATCAATCCACGAGGGCGACTACGACCGCAGGTGTTTTCTGCATTTCCACATTCGTTTTCTGTCTCCGTCCCTAGCGGCGATTACTGTTTCTCGTTGTCTGAGTAAACTATGCGAGGTACTCTGAGAAAACAACGAGTTTCACTGCTGCATCTCATTTGCAGTTTGTCATAAGGTTTGAAGAGACCAGGTTATGTTTTTCATTTAGAGACAATGACTTTCTTTTTTTCCCTCCACGTGAGTCAGTGTGCGCACAGCACCAGCCTCAGGCATGAAAAAAAAAAAGACCCAAAATGAAAACTGTAAGTGGAATATTTGATCACTACAAGCGCATTATTTTAAAAGCACTCGTATAGGAATGTTTCTGTCCCGGGCTTTTTGATCCATACAAGCGGCTGATCAGTGTCACTGTGATCACTATAATTGGTTTCCACTTTAATTTACAGCCAGTAATGAAGAATTAAGCGAGCATCTCCATCGAGGAAGTCTTTGGTGTTTTATAATAGGAGGCAGATCAGTTAAAAAAGTGCTGACTGTGCTTGGAGTCTCTATTTCTCTTTGAGGCAGCCCTCCTGGATCAAAGGCATACTTGTCCAATCTGGGCAGTAATACAGTGATTTTCTTCAGCTCCTGTGATGCATTAGGCCCATTATGTAACAACACTTAAGGCCGCTTAAGGGAATTTCACCCACTTGTTGAGCCACAACATCTTTACTTCCTGGGGAATTGTTTTCCAACTCATCGTAATCCTAATTGACGGAACCAGGCCAAGGTGGATTTTGACATCCTGAACAACATACATTTTAATCACGGAAAAAAACACAAGATTTAGCCAAGAAATAGTGATGAAAATTGTAATTTCGCGTCAATTTCTATAACATCATCTCGTTTCTTGGACAAAAATGTAAGGCAAAGCTGCTATAAATGCCTAGACAAAGCCGTTATCCTCCAGACACTATAATAACCTCACAGCAATTAGGCTGCATCTGATAGTCTGTCTTATCAGTCCCTAGAGGCTGTGTACTCTGGCCATGATCAAGGTAGAGTGCTTCTGTCCGGAACTAAATAGCAGAACTGCTGGCTTAAACAACCAAACTGCAGCCGATGGAAAAAATGCATGGAAGCCTCTCTTAATGGGAATCTAAGATAACAGGTCACCTACATGACCCCTTTTCCTGCTGCTGACCTCCACACTGTTGGTGAGAGATGGACACACTGAACAACTCTCTGCTAAGAAGTTTGCTGTTTCGACTTAAATCTTCCAGTGTTGTGTCCGTAACTCCACAAGACCTCGTCTGTCATTGCAGGTTCAAGGCCTTTAGACACTGAGGTTTTTTTTTTCGTGTGTTTAATTTGCATGACAATACCAAGATCTATTTTTCTAATCACGTTGCGTGGACCGGATGTTGTGGGAAACCTGTTGATTGTTTGTGTTTCCAGCCTCCTTGTATTATACGACAAAGGGCAAAATTATAAACACAATGAAATTAAGGACAATGTGTGGAGAGGTGTGTAGCTTTATATACTTATACTTTGACTTTTAGATGTAGTAACAGTGTCAAAGTAACATAAGACACCGGAGCATATGTACATTTCTTCTGATGTGAATCTATTTGGACCTTTTTTATTGAACAAGCGTTGCAATTGTCACAAAGGGTACGAAGTTGTCGCTGGTATGAATTGTTTTGATGCCAAGTACATTTTGCATTTTCGTGTTGTTTATTCGTCACATCCTCAGTGGCCTTTTCATTGTTCAGTCACAGTCAGGCCCTGGTCCTGGTACCAGGGCAGCTCGGATGGAAATGGTTATTAAATAACTCAAGTAAAAAATGTTTTGAACTTGAACTGGATCCACCTTCACTGGAGAAAGGGAAGCGTCATAAGCTCTTCTCTTCCATGTCTTGGTGAGGGTCACTGCCTGTGCCAACCTGGAGATGTATTTTGCAGAGCACAGTGCTCCAGTGTACCCACTCGGATGACAGACGTGGGACTGGAGATGACCTTGTATACTTGACAAACATGTCTGCGTGTACTGGCAACGAACACACATATCCTCTCTCATCCACTTTACAGTGGTCGCCGAGGGAAAGAATGAGAGCAAAGGGGACAGGAAGAAGAAACCCAGACACCCAGCAGAGGAGCGGCCAGATTATAAATCACTTAATTGTAACCAGAACGGAGACTGTCCTGCTACAACGCCATCACCGCTTTTCCATTGCAACTTCAGCCACTGGCAGTTAATTCCACTTCAAAACAGTATGGTGAGATGATGGAGGACTGCGTCAAAATGAGGAGTCTTCATGGAAACTTTGAGGGAAATGTCAAGATTTCACTTTCATTTCCATGAACCGTGACGTATTATACTCTGTTGACACTTCACGTTTCCTCTGGATTTGAAAACCAAACGACTAGATCCAGAATATCTGCATTTTTCAGTTTAAGAGCAAAGTTTGGCCGCACATGAAAAACTCTCGATCATGTTGTGATGTTTGTTTATTGGATCGAGTAATGGGAAACCTTTGAGAGCTGTACACTGGAAGTCGGCGCCTGGATTCCAGTGCATTTAACTTTTTGCGAGTGGTGACAACCCAGATGTAGTCAAATCCTAAGTAAGGCTCAGCAGACAGAAGCTTGGAGTGGGACAGTAGATCAGAGAAGGCTCGATGACAGTGATGACAGTGAGTCAGAGGGACAAAGACAGAGCCAGACAGTCTGAACATCGCCGCAGGGGCATGACGCTTTTCATCTGCTCTGGATTCTCCTTTATTCCCATGGGTATCAGTCTCACGGGTGCTGAAGCAGAAATTCATGCGTGAGTGTTTTCAGATAGAAAACCCTTCAAACTATTCAAGCTGAGTAAAAACGATCAGAAAGCGGAGGTCTAGAAGCTCAAAACCTCAACATGACTCGATGTAAACGATCCCCAAGTGCACTGTATAAAGTTTTAAGAGTATGTCAGGCTTTCTGTGCCGAGTTTACAGCAGAAAGCCTGCTAAGGACAACAGGTGATGGGATCTTTTGTCTGTTTTTAAGCTGAAACAACACGTGTGCATGTGCGGTTTAGTCTCAAAACAAAACCGTAAAACACGGACGCGAATCATGGCATCTGTGTCTCAGCTCGTTTATTTGTTCCCAGAGCAGTTCCCTCTCACGGCACTGATAAGCCACAGAAAGAAGAGTAAACATTTATGAAGTATCTGAAAAGTGGAAATTTACATTTTGTTTTTTAAGAAAAACAAGAAGTTACGTAACGGTGTTTTCCACCCTCTACTGGCATGCTTTCAAAGGTGCTCATTCATGGAACTCCGTTGTGAGACGCTGGAAATGTTTGAAGATTGCCAAGGACATTTTAGTGATAAAAGTGAACCCAGGCGGAACGGCTTCTTCAACTTTCAAAAATCACAGTTCTGATGTAGAAGCCATCAATCTCAAGACAACATGAGGGTATTGGCATCGCCATGACGGACTGCGAAACAGTCTGACACGTTTAAAATCTGTGGAGTGTAACTACTATATGGAAATATGTA
>JAPQRN010000017.1:5770041-5799796 GCA_037367275.1 Coranthus polyacanthus | reverse complement strand
TAAACTAGATTATATCACAACCATTCATTTAAAGCTTTATATACTGCTTATAAATGCTGAATAATACACTGATGAAAACTTGTAATCTTAATGACTGTAACCTGCTAAGTCCTTTATTAAAAGTACTTCAGAAACACGACTGCTGACAGTGGTTGTAGAATATGACAAAAAAAAACTAAACAATATAGTTTGTATTTGTTTGAATTAGGTACAGCACCGTACAAAACAACACAACACTGTAACCAGTTGTACTTTACATGAAGAAACACATTCCTAACACTGTGTCCTGTGGCTCAACTGCACTTACTGAATCAGTGTCGTAAAAATCAGCAGATTTTTGCATTAGAGCCTGTCATTCGCGTTAATTCTTGGTTAAAAACGACCTCAAAGTGCTTAAACATGAACTCTGTTGTAGATAAGTGGCACTTTGGAGGCACTGACATAATGTACAAAGTTGCTAAGTAACAGCAGTCATTACACCAAAATGCCATACTTTTGTACTTTGCATGGTAATTTGTACTGTATGTTCTATGACAGTCAAAAAGTGATGCCCTAGGCGTGCAGTGAGATGGTGTTAGAGATTATCTCCCAGCTGCTTCACCCCTCATTATAGCCTTTTATCTAGCAGATGCAAGAGCAGATATTAAATCTGAGAAATATGCCAACCCCGCGGGCGTGGATTCTTCTCTAGTCTCCTGCTCAACACGGAACATCGGCGTCTGACAGGTTTCACAAACGCTCAAATGAAGAGGAAACTCGAGACAAGCAAAGACAGAGAAAGTCTGCTAATGATTTCTGAGTGAAAACTATTCTAAGGATGTGTTTGTTATGGCGTACTTCGTCTGAGAGGGAGCGGAGCTGCGGACGGACACGATGTGACAAGCCCAAACTTCACCCTGCAACTGACTGAGCACAGGCGTCGCGGATTTGTCGGCTCCTTTATCTCCCTGACTAATGATTTTTTGGCTGCTACTTGTCAATGCTTTGTTGCGATGTTTTGATTAGTTCAGGGCAATAAGACACGACACGACGATGTGCTGACAGCCCTGATGACTGTTGAAATAAAGAAAGATGTTTTGCAGTATTTTGGATACCAACCTACCACACTGACGCAGCCTGGAAGAATTTACCTACGGTTGTTGAGATCTGGTCTGAGTCTCGATAAAGTTTTGTTCAAAGCATTTTTGTATTGTGTTAGTTTAAGGTGACATCAGTCAGTAACAAATAGATTAATAACTGGTTCCAGTTCTCAGGCTAAACACGAGGGGCGTGTTTTCTTTGCTCCTCATAATGTTTAAAAGAACATCTCAGTGTTTTTTTACCTTTAATTTTTAACCCTATAAGGCTTGTGTCCTGGAAGATGCTGCCACTTGTGTTCAGCCAGTTTTATGGGAATGCTTTTCAAATACACTTCTAAGACCACAAGTTAAATGCATTCATGGGAAGAAGATCTCGCACACATACACAAAAGCTCAAACAATGCCACTTACTGTCGTATGTGTGTAATCTATTGTAAAAACGCTACTTAAACTCTGTTACTCAGCCCGACTTCACAAATGAAAATGACAATTTGTTGGATCCGTGTTTGTTGTCGTAAGAGTAGACGCAGGAAAAAAGAAAAAGTGATTGGTATTTTAGCCTTTTCCCCGACTCTTTTTCTAGCCATAACCACGTTGTTTTTGTGCCTACACCTAAACCAAACCGTAGCCACTGCATTGTCTCAGCCTAAATGAAATAGTTCATTAGTATTTCTTAATGCTATCAATGGTATTTAGTGTCGATGACATGAGGATTTTCAAGAGGCCAATCTCTTCCAATGGGGTGTTTGCAACCACGTGAATCTGGTGACGCGCGAGATTCAAGCGGAGGGCAAGAAGTCAACAGCAGAACGGAGGAGATGCAGTGAACCCTGGATTGTGCTTGTTTAGCTGGCATTACGGAGAAAAGCATTAACGGAAAATCACGGCATGTGTTGGACGTGATTCTTACGTTATGAAGAAGAGTGAAAATACACAGCATATACAGCGTGCAGACATATCCCTCATATGTAATAAATGTCATTCCTGAGGGGCAGTGTTCTTCCATAGCTTCATATTACTCCCCAAAGCTGCATCTTTTTGGGACTGATACCTTTAACAGTAATACTCCAATAAAACCAGAACCGTTATTTATTATTCTTGGAGTGAAGCATTGAGACTCACCGCAGCTCATCAACAATTCCTCTCTTGCTGCCACAGCACAGCCAAGAAATTAATACTCATATCATGGAAAGAAACAGCAGTTCTTACCTCCAAAATGTGTATTTACATATTATAAAATGACAGCAATAATCAAACAGTTTTCTTCCTTGTAAAAATATCAACGCAGTCACGATGTAAAACAACTTAAAAAATGTTCAAATGTCCACAAATACACCATGCAGCTGAATCCGTGATTGTTTTAACTAACTACTCACTGAGCAATAATTAAACTTTATGATATTTAATCAGCACATACATAGCGCGATACACAGTCAACACACTGTTATGTCTGGTTCCTGTGTCTCAGGAGCATGACAGGAATGCAGTCAGGAGCTATTTTGGTTTTTTTAAAGGAGCACCAGGGTTTTGTGAGGTCTGACCCCATGGGAAAACTGACGTAACACTTGGTCAATATTTGGAGGCCCACTCGACTTTTGTCAATGGCCTTGCCTGACTGAAGAGACCTCAGCACAAACGCGCAAGACCTACAAACACGTTTGCACTTCTGGGTCACCGAATGCCCTCACGGGAAGAGAAGATGAATAATGACTATATGAATATGAGGTTTCCCACAGTGAATCATACGTTTGTCTCCATGCATGTGTGCGCGGAGCGACAGAGGGCATACGGCGCTAACAAGTCCTCATTCACATGTTTTACAGTCGTCTAAGGACAAAGCCGCTCCGGTCATGTCACTCTTTGGCTCGGTGCTGCGTAGCTTTAAAACATCCAGTGCAGTTATATTATCAAACGTCCTGCAGTCACTGGAAAATGATCACTAATGAGCTACCATGGGACAGCAGAGGGGTGTGGACCACCCAGCCTCGCGTTACCCTGGCACATGCAGCCAGCATCACGCCGTCAAAAAGCGGACTACGCTCATCAGTCGTAAAATACAAAAAGTAGAAAAAAAACGGCACCCAGTTCTGATGTTTAGTTTTTGCTTCTGTGCCACGACTGGTGGAAGTCCTTTTTTTTTATTTATTTGGAAAACCCACAATAACGACGTGTCTGTACAAATTACACATTCACTGAATTTTAGTTTCAACCCAGCGAATACTGACCCTCAGCCTCTTACAGTTCAAGTCCCGAGAGGAAAGGTATTAGGTTGAAATTTACAACTCTATCCCGCTGCCAGAAGTCAAACAAGACACGAGTCAAGTGTTGACGCATTAAGTAAATATTTGAGGGAAATTTCACATATCGGAAGAAAATCTGCACATCGTCATAACATTTTGAAATGCGCTTCCTCAGAATAACCAACATGAGCCACTATGACACATGAGACCATTATAAATGTTTTTTTTTCTCTTTCTTTTCTATACTTTTCGGCTACAGTTCTCCACTGTATTCTGTTGTCATTTATGGTCCCACGTGATCCCACTTGAAATCCCTTCAGTGCTCTTTTGTGATCGTTATTTCTTATGAAACACAAAAATGTGAAGGATTACTTATCCATGAGCATAGACTTGCGTTAGACTTTTTTTTTCTCGGTAATGTCTGAAGGTAACGTGAAAACCTACAAGCTGTGTATTTTTATAAATACGGCAGTGATAATAGTCAAATACAGTACATGCATCCTAACTTCTTCTGCTGCTGCTGTACAATACAATTAACCAGGATCTTGTTTTATGACAACAATTGATGTTTTTAAATCAATTTCCAGTAATGTTCTATGTGTTATCTCATCTCCATATTAACTACCTTACAAACCGGTGCCAATCTCTGCAGTTGTGTAACACTCCGAGTGACGTAATAGTCCTCGCATCAGTTTAATATCTTTTTCCTGACTAATAAAACAGCTGGGCTTTGAATTTGCACCAAAAAAAAGCGCCTCATACCAGACCGTAGCGTTGTATAACTGATACCGAAAGACAAACACATCGATGACGAGTCCTCAGATTGTCCTTTGGTTTGTTTAAGACGTGTCCCTGGTTAAACTAAGCCACAGATGCTGAAGGATGGTGAACAAATGAGCTTTTGGCTGGTCTGAGACTTCATAATGATCGCACTGCTCTCAGTTGTCTGGGTCCAGATCACACATTTACGAAAACCCCTACGGCTTATCAAACTACCCCAGAGAACAGCAGGCCATGGAAAACACTGCTTGATGAAAAGTAGAGGGAGATTTATCTGTTTTTCTTTAAATTAAGGATTCAATTTAGTCGTTGAAAAGTGTTTAGTCTTGCGGCAGGTGGCTGTTTTAGTGGAATATTTTAGTAAGAGTTTATATTGTGTCAATCTCTGCAGGAAAGCAGTTGTGTAACAACTTGGCCCACGGAGGAGGAAAAAACCGCAGATGAGCAGCAGATCTGAGGGTATCTAATCTTAAATGCTCGAAAAACACACTGACATACAAATATTTGGATAGCTGTGTTTCGGATGAAGGGACTACAGGAGTCGCTTCTCGCGAAACATAAAAAATAACCTGACCGCAGAATTACTGAAGAAACACTTAAATGCCCCGTCTCTCTCCCTCCCTCTCTCTCACCTCTGCTGTGTCCAAATAAAGAAAACATCGCATCGGCCTGACACACACAGAAGGCGGCTGGCCTCACCTCAGTCTAAGCTGCTGTACAATGTGCCTTGTGTTAAAGCCAGCGGTGGGAAACACACGCACAGCGAAATTTAGAGAGGTATGCCAATAATGCTAAATACAAACACAGATCACATTACCTGAAGCGGCTTAGGAGGTTTCTCACCACCGCGTGATGCTGGCAAAATAAAACTTTGCAATACTAGGTTATGCATGATGGATATATAAGCATTACTCGGGGCAAATTTGGCAAAGAGTATTTCTATTTTATGCAACTTTATACCGCTACCCCACTACATCTCTGAGACAAATATTGTGCTTTTTACTCGACTACACTTGTCTGACAGGTTTAGTTATTTTTCAGATCACAAAAGTGTTGATTTTGACTATTTTTGATGCACTTAAATGTTCCTTTATGTGTTGAGAAAAAAAATCCTCCCTCCTCCCTCTTAAGCTAAACGAACTCTTTAAAAAAATTGCCTTCGATTAGCTGCGAAATGCATGGTCACAAAGCTGAGACAAAGGCTGTTTTTCTGAGCTCATGAAAAGTGGATTCTCTTCACCGGACAGCGGCGCTTCAAACACATGATCTTATAGAATATGATGCATTGCTGTAGATTAAACTAACAACAGTACAGTATATAAGTAGCTAAAATGAGCTCAACCTTAAACGGCGGTAAAATGCAACACACACATCAGTGCAGCAATAAAATGAATCCAGAAACGTCATATATCGTAGTTAAACGCTGACAGGAGCCAATTTACTGCACAATGAATACTTTTACTTTTCATACTTTAGATATGTTTGCTTTTAAATGCAGAACTTTCTCCTGCCGTGCTGTATACGTAAATATGAACACATATATTTTTACTTTCTCTTTGAGGAAAATGAATGCCAAACGCAAGCGAAAGTAGCTGAGGCATGGTTACAGATGCGGCCTTTTGACTGCGTCATAAAACTGATGAAACGGTGTGTTTGCCGAAAACAGTTGCTTGCTTCTCCAGGCATCAGGGTTGCGGCATTTGTTCTCCACTCACTCAAACATCATCATGGACTACAGCAGAGAAAAGCAGAGGAACTGTTGTCTGACTGAGGGCTATAAGCAGACATCCGGCCCCTCCCTCAGGTTGTCCCGTACCTGATGTTCCCTTCAGCATCTGCTTCCCAAATCCACGAGCTCAGGGCCTCTCAGTGGGAGGGAACTCACTTAAAATGTGATCCTGTCTTGGAGCAAGAAGCTTTACAGTGATATAACTTTGAAAAGGGCAGAAAACAGAACTGAGAGAAGCTTGGTAGATTTATGGTCATCATTGAAGTTGGTCCTGCAGCGCTTCGAAACAGATGACATTCTGCCTGAAGGAAAGAGTTCGAAAGCTTCCAGTTTGAAACGGAATTTTTGCCAGATTAAGGATCAATCTGGAAGAAGCAGCAGGATTTACCAGGAAGTAGACTGTAGTATTATCTCTACGGTTGTCTGATTATAAATCTGCAGTTACCTCCAGTACTTGAGCATCAATGAACTCATAGTCGAGTTAGACATACACTCAATAATTCATACCTTATAGATCAGAAAGTCAAGAAATGTGGCAGTGCATAACCAGTGTTAATCTTCCTCCACAAAATCATACACTCACAGCTGTCAGAACATAGTTTTGTGCCTTTCGTCACCACCAGCCGACGTCTGTTTGTAAATTGCAATTGCCATCCCCCATGGATAATTTATACATAAGATTAGCAGCTCTGACAACGTGCACAGACCAGGATTTCCACTAGGATTTTTGTTCCTGATCTTGTGCCGAGAAGGAATTTATTCAGCTGGACACATTTGAAATGTACTTGTTATGTTTCATTAACGGTTCAGGCAGGACATTTAAATGGAGGGACATTTGTATTTGCCGTTGAATTTGCTCGAATGACGCTGTGGAACATCTGCGTAAGCACGACACAGACTGTCCCTGATCACAAAACAGCATTCATTAAGTCTTTTTTTAAAAAATAGAAGGTAACAGAAGAAGATATTACCTAATTTCCCAAAGTTTAAAATAGAAATCAGGTCTAATTTCCAATCAGACAAATTCAAACCCCCAGAGTGGTCACAGAGGGAAAAAAAAATGTTTTGATTAATTCCTGGACATGAAGATATGTGTATATACAGAGAGCCAGCTCATCAGATCAGCCTTTGTCTCCAAGTTGAAAAGACAGATTCAAATTTCCCAAATCTCCAATAACGTATGAGCTCAACTTTGTCAGAACACAAATGACGTCTCTTTAAAGCCATCGTAAGGTAGACAACAAGCTAGAACGAGCCCTGCCCCGAGCTGAACATTGTTCTCTACGTGAGACGACACACGGACCATCTACAACCTGCAAAACCCAAAAGAGGACTGTCCGTATGAATGAATCAAACCGTGATATTTTGGTTTCTGTCTATGGCCAGTCTCCGAAGATGAACAATGCACAGCCTGCTTTATTTATTTTGTACCCTGACAAATAACTCATCTGCGACTGTAAAGCTTAATAACAAGCCAGCGGGATCTTTAAGACGCTTATACATCTATAAATCAGCACAGCATCTACTTTGTGTTTAATATGTTGCAGGTGAGGGGAGCTACATTTTTACTGATGCCGAAGCACATCAGATGAGATAATGACAGACACCCCGCGGTACAAAGTGCCCTCAGTGGAAATCCTGCGGACATGAAAACCACACACATACACCCTCTGCAGACAGGACATGTGGAACCTCCTTGGCGCTGAATGAATCCAGTGTGTCCCAACGCTAAATGAGCCGGCATCTGGTTCATCTCAGGAGCGTGTCCACCAAACCTCGACCAATTTCTTGTTATGCAATATTTACACAGGCAGATAGATTACATAACAATCGCCTTTTTGAAAGGACGCGTTTTCTTGGTTAATCAATTTGTTTATTGTGTGAGGTTATCAAACGTACACACTCGATGCTTTTGTTTAACTCACCTGATTATTGCACTGCTTTCCACCCTTTAAACAGCTGGCAGAGTTAAAAGGAATACACTGATTTAATGGATGAGGTAGCTAAGTTCTTACACCTGGCTCATCGCTATAGATGTGGGATGATTTAACCTTTCTCATGAAGAAGTTTTGAACGAATGCATAAGTCAAGTATCGAACACTGGGATTCAGGTTATTTACGGCCCTGCTCAGAATAGACTTGAAGCACATCGAGAGACGCAGTTGAAGAGATTTCCGGACAGAAATGGACGAGGTTATCGATGACATAAGATGGCAAACTGACCTCCTTATCAAAACAGGCCAAAAGTTACGTAAGTTGTGTTGAGCTTCACAGATCATGCCTAGTTCATGAGGGTGATTTAATATGGGTACAGTTATGCAACTCCTTCATTAAAACCGAAACTGTTTTTTTTTTTCTCAATCACTGGCACCCCAGAGCTGTAGGAAGTTATCGTTGGGTCTGATTTCTCCAAGGAGGAGGAAGGACATGAAGATCCGATGGTTTAAAGCAGAACAGAAGGCCGCAGTATCACGTTGCTAATTCTCCGATGCCTCACGGTGCAATAATAAGTTATATGATGGCTACTCACGGCTGCAGCACACATGGAAAGTGTGAGAAAGGACGTTATTGTGCCAATTAATTTACAGAAGGAAGCAATCTCCCACCAGTTTATGACACTGGGTTTAGGCCAAAGTTTTAGTGGGTACACGCAGTCCTATCGTGGTGTGGAGGTGCATGAGGCTGCTGTTAACGGCCATGAGGTAAGACTGGTGGAAAACTCATCAGGTCGCGATCAGCTGACCTTTCGGTGACTCAGTACAGGTGGAACTGACTCATACAAAGTGACTGTATGTTATGTGTAATTCAGTCATTTTCGTGCAGCCAAAGTGTCCTGATAGCAGAGCGGATAAACGTGCTCAGTGTCCTCAACGTCCGGCTTGGGGACCATAGCTCTACAGTCAGGTTTGGACTGGGACAACAGAAGACCAGTGATGTGTGAAGTGATTATGGAGACACTACATTGTATGAGTGAAGTTACTGAACATATTTTCTGTTTTCTATGTTGCGCCTTGTGGATGGTACCGGCGTAATCGTCTAACAGGCGGCTGCACATTTCACAACTCAAAAACAAGGCTCATTCTGATTGTAGCTCAGTGTCCTGCTTACTGGAGAAAGTCTGTGTTTTACTTACACAGATTAGTAAAATTATGAGGAAATGAAGGAGGTACAGTCCACACATGCCGTGAGGGCGAACGGTGGTCTGTTGCGCTGTATCTGACGCCCGCAAATGAATCAAAATGTGTGATCGTATGAATAAAACACGGCCACCAATTGACAAAAAAATGTGGCCACAGGCTCCTATATTGTGCAGATATACCTGTATGTTGGAACAAGCTGTGTAGTCTAATTCAACACAGGAAAAAAGTCAGATAATGCCATATTTAATTTGACGACTGACCTTGAAACTTGAAGGATTTTCTCTCTATAAACCCCAAAAGTATTTTTAAAAAGTATTTATGCACACAAAACACTGGCAGCACAATAAAAAGATAGAAAACAACAGCCGTGGACTCGCTGCTCAGGGCATTTGAGCCCATGTGGCGTGCACCCACAGCCACTCAGCTATCAGATCACCCCCAGAAGAAATTCTTGAAGGAAAATTCATCTAAATACTCCTGAAATTGGAGCTGTGCTTAGTAACTGCTGTGACATGTTTTATGATGCACTGAAATATCAGTAAAAATCTGTATCTGTCTTTCTGCAGTTTTCTGTTACGTTCTCCGATAAAACTACACCTCTGAAGAATACTAGAAAATTACAAACTTGATCTTAGCGTGACTGTAAAAATTATTTTGCTTCTGAGTGTAAATCCCTTAGGAGCGCAAGTAACACCAGCTGTGATACCGCAGACAGAGGGGTGAAGGCTGAGATTTAAAGCTTAACATCAATTCTCTCAACTGCATATTTGATTAAAAGAGCATTTCAGCTGCTGCCAGAATCCACCTCAGCAGTCCTCCGATGGTGTTTGTTAAAATTCCAAAGTCTTATCATTCCTTCTTGCTTCTTTTAGACTTTCATTCTGACCTGAATTCATCCATTTTATTGAAATATTTTTATTAAATTAAACAGAAGACGGAGAACAAGCGAGTGCGTGCGCTGCTGCCCAGTAACGCTCCAACACTGGTAGCTGTTTTGGTTTTGATGGAATCACACTGGGAGTGTTGAAAAGCACACATTCCATCACATTTCCTCGTCTGCAGCCTAAACGGGGGCTGCTGTGATTTGTTCTTCGCTTGGTATTATTAGCTTTATCTGCACCCGGCCTGCCACTGAAAAATGCTACTCCTCTGTGCTTCCGAGACCTTATTTGCTGATAAAATCGAGAAAAACTTAACCCTGCATCTCCGCCTGAAACATCGTAACAACAGGGCGGCTAAAAGGCTAAAACGTGACTAGTTGTTGTGGACGGGGTCAGTCTCGCTGATGGACAGTTACGTAAGGACTCTAATAAAGACTTTTATGAGATGCCATGGATTTCTTGCACTTTACTGAGGCAAGTCCTTCAGCGAAGTGCATTATGGTGTGAAATGTAGGACTATGAATAAATTTATAGAGCTATAAAGTTACAGGTGGTTTATTTTAAATGCTGTAGCAGCTGGTGAGCTTGCTGGACTGCTCTCCTCTCTGGCATATTTATTCCAATGCACACAAACACTTGCCCAAGAGGCATTAAACCTCACTAAGCCAATACAGATGCCATTTAGGCCAAAGCTGCTGTTGCACAACAAACCTCCGCTTTTTTTTTTTCTTTTTTCTGAGCACTTTAACCTCACAATCCAGATAATCCTTTTCTAAATGAAAACCCTCTCCAACACTTGTCTGGTTAGCAGATGTTTATTTATTTGGCGTTTTTGTTTTTCACACCATGAATCACTTTTTGCGCCGCATGCAACCCTCAGACCTCAGCTTACAGTGTGCTCTGGTTCCTGCCTCTGCCGTTCTTTGATGAGCCATTGTTAAAAGACAGATGAAAGACGCGCGAGTACGGCAGGCAACGCGATTCTGATGTGGCTTGAGGTATTTGTGCTCTGTGTTGGTACAAGTGTCAGTGAGTAATGGGAGGCTGTAGAGCATTCAATCAAGGCAAAGGCGATAGCGTGAGCGCGAAAGCTTAACGTCTGTGTTACTGAGTTTTCTTATGTGTCACAATCAGGGAGAGGAATTTCGAGGCATCTAGTGCGGTTTGTTTATAATAACTTGACTAATGAACTGTTGGGGGTAGCAGCTTTTCTTAGTTCAACTCCAACAGGTTGAACATGTAATAATTCCAGTCGTCACATATATAAAATCCACTATGACAACTAAAATATGATATCTTACTAGTTCCTGAGCTCCACTGTGTGTTTTTCATTTGTGATTCACACACTGGTTAATTTATTCAAGACAAGAATCATTTGGAGGGTGAGTATCTCTACCAAAAACATGTTGGTCGAGTTTTAATTGCATATAAAATTCCCATGCATTTGATTTACACAGTTTTAATATAAACACACCAATACAATAAACGTGATGCTTACTTGTCAGTCAAGTATAAATGCAACAAGTTAGAACCTGATTCTTATGAATTTCAAGGAAACTGGACTTAGTGATGAGTTGTATATATAAAATGTAATGAGTTCAATAGCACGATGGCATAAATGTTTGACAAATATCCATCATCAGTAAGTTTATTAGTTAATATGTTTATGTTAATACATCTTTTTTTTTTTTTGCATGACAGGGGACAATAAGAGCTCTGACACTGGAATAAACCAACCCTGTTACATAATGCACTGTATACCAAACAACATTTTTATTAGACACTGTGAACGATTTCAATAAAACTATGCAGTGCAATTCAAAAAAACCCATTTTTCTGGTTTGGTTGTGGCTCATGTTTGAGTCATTATTCTGTCAATCAGTCCAACATATTTTGTGCCACGTTGGTCCTTCAGGACATGTGGAATAAGTACAAAGCAATTGACAAATGAAAGTCTAATTTTCATCAACAAGTGTTGAGCCAAATCTTTACACTCCTTAGGAAAAATGCATTATTGTGTAACAGAACAAAGATAGATTGGTTTATGGTGTAAAACAGATGAAAGTTGGTCTCACAAAGCTGCACACTCTGCAGACTTCTCAAACCTTTACTCAAATAAAAGACCTGAGGACTTCCGCCACTAACTATTTATGAATCATTTATCCAATAACGGCATCAACATAATTTCAGCAATGACATATAGTATGTTAAGGTCACAAACACCTCAACGGGAATTTGGTTGTTAAATTCAATGACTTCATTTTCATTACTGTTTGAAAACCACTTCATGCACGTTCTTAGGAAGACGTGAATCCAGCTGCTTGTCACTGTTGAAAACCTTAGCGAGCGCAAGAATTTTGCACTTGAGCGTTGCAGGAAAGGAAGGCAAACAGGTTTGGTTTGTGTGCTGATGATGTATGTGCTGTTTTGGAACTGTTTGTGCTGGTCATGGACTCATTCATCTTCACCTCTGAGTTGTGTCTCCTGTCAAAAGTTTTCCCTTCCAGCCAAGAAGGTCACAGCCTTCAACGTGCCTCGGCCCCCTCGACCTCCGTCATAGTCATTCTTTCCTCTCCCCTCCTCTGATTCATTGTACACATGTTGCTTGGGCACACATACAGAAATTAAAAATAGTTTTAATCTGTTTAATAATATTTAATTCAGCGTTTAATTAAATTGTAAAATGTAAATGGAATATTCTCCATCGAGGTTTGAGCGAAGAAACAGGCCAAGTGCATAAATTTCAATTTGAGTAAAAGGCAGCCACTTACTTTTGGGAATGTCATTAATTTCCTCCCAGTGTTGTGGGACCTGGTCAGATTTCTGTTCTGCACTGTATAGCTTGGCTGAGAAGGAGAAGGAGAAGGATGACAGACGCTCTCACATGGCTAATAAAACAGTTGGAGAGCATTGATTTCCTGCTACTGGTTCTTCTGAATGGTGGGTCCCTACTGAGGCACTGAACAGTCTGTTCTGTGGTGAAGTGTACTCTGGCTGACAGGAGTCAGACTGAGATATCTATCAACGGACTCAGCTGTCCGTATTATGTAAATGTCTGTCTGTACATCAGATGTGTATGTAGCTATACGCAGACTTGAATGAACCTCTGGTGTTATAACACAGTAACGGTACAATAACAGACGGAGAGGTATTAACAGGACACGGGTTTTGGTTCCTACGCAGCAAAGACAAAACCACATCACAAAAAATAAAAAGACTGCAAGCATCGCAAGATTGTAAAACCAACAGACAGCGAATAAGAAGAAAGGAAATTAACAAAAGCATCCAACCTCCTACAAATGATTTCAGAAAGAAGGTTATGTACAACGATGAAGTAACATCCGCAGCATCATTCTGGGTAGAAAAAGGGTCCGTTAAGACTGCAGGAAGAAGTCTGCTAATGTGACTTACATCTGTTTTTTTCATGACAGTGTAAACAGCACGAATCACACGGAATCTGATCTTTTCATTTCTTGATTTGGGTCACTTCGATATGTGTTCCAAAATCAGATACAGGTCTGATTTTGTTCAATACAACCTCAGTCAAGAACAGTCATATCAACAGTCGTGCAATCTGTTCGCTGCTCTGGATCAGGGGTCCGATAAATGTCTGCGGAAAACAGGCTCAGGGTTCGAATTGATGGCGAGTTCCTGTAGCGGCTGTCAATCACGTATTTAACCCTCCTACCTGTCTGAAAACACCTGTGATCAGCCAACGTCTGCATCCACATAAGTAGGTAGAATTCTTGTTTCCTCTCAGACCACTTCAATTACAATATGCTGAAAGGTAATTATGGAATCTTTGCCCAATGACGGTAAAAAAAAACAAAAAAAAACCCATCAAGCACTGCAGCTTTAATGTCACGAAAGTCTGGTGTTGAAATAATGTTAAAAGCCATAATTATTTAGTCAAGACTCCACTCTGACATTCTATAGTATGTATAAATCAGTCAAATTAGTCAATGAGGTGTTCATATTTCATATACACACCCACAGTGTACACACATCCACACGTTGACATATTTACATACAGATTTTTGGCATAGCTGCATGTCCTGCCACAGGCCTCTTGGGAGGGCAAACACTTTCATATGGCCATGTCACAGCTGAGCTCCTGTTCCAGACACATCCTCTATCCCGTCACAACACGCCTTCTTCAATCAGCTCATATTTATTTCCCCCTCTGCTCCTCAATGAGCCTTTATGGACCATTTTCATCACACAAAACCCACCTTTGTCCACCACAGCCCTACTCTGGAAGAGTCAATCTGCATTTTTTTGGAAAGGCATTCTTTGATGTGCGGGTGTTTCCACTGAAATCGACGTAATTCAGGGAAGTCAAACAACTCTTCATGCGAGCCGGGTCGTGGTTTCTTCGCTGTTTTGTATATTATGTAATTCAGCCTGTCAGCTAGGGGGAAACGGATCGGAGACAAAATCTTCACATGTAATAAATCAAACACAAGCAAGACAACATGTGTTTAATCCCAGCGTAGAAACCTGTCACTTTTTGTCCTTTTGGTCGAGTTAGAAAAATAATGACGCAGCTCGTCACGAGTGGCTTCTGTTCTGCGTTTCACAATAAAGCAAGCAACTGACAAGCAAAAAAGTGCCTGGCTGAACAGCTTTGAAGCTGTATTTAATCAGCATGTATAAATGTGAGATTAACTATGTGCAGTTACACAAAAAGCCGGCTTCCATCTGCTGTGGGACCCACCGCAGTGCACGTAGGAGTACTTGAAAACTAAGAGACTGTGGAGAGTCTCACTGGGGTGTGGGGTGAGGGTTATGATGCCCGGAGGAAACTTCCAGGTGAAACTCTCTCACTGACTAACTGAAGTGACTGAATGACCTGAACCGTTAAAATAAACCCTGCAGCCTGATAGAAATGACAAGAAATCCTTTACATTTAACGACTCTGAGCTACTTAAGATACTTATGTCACATTGGAATGAGATGATGTTACATTTTATGGCTACCACTATTGGCTCAGCATCTTTTTTATGGTTTAAGAGACTTATTTTTAAAAGCTGTCTGAAAACTGCAATGAAAAACACCACAGGTTTAATGTTTTGTTAGATATCTAGCAATGAGCACCATAGTCTATCTAAAGCATGTTTTCTCCACTTGATGAATCATATTGGTTTACTTCCACCAACTCCAAATTAGAAGTCTGGTACTTTGTTAAGCGTCTACTTGTTTATCTCAGCTTTCTCATCCGTCCCTCCTTGTGGTCAAGCTGGGCCATAAAGTAAAGCTCTTGATTCGCCAGTCGCTCGACATCCCTACCCTCACCTAGGGTCATGAACTCTGGGTATTGAACTCTGGGTGTTGACTGAAAGAACAAGACTGAGAATAACAACGGCTGAAATGAGCTCTTTCCGAAGGGTGGCTACGCTCATTATCTGAGAATGGTGAGAAGTTCAGAAATCCGGGACGAGCTCAGAGTAGACCCACTGCTCCTCCACATGAAGAGACGCAAGATTTTTTAGTATGTATGAAACCAATAGTATATGAATTGCAAATTCATTTGGTTGCTATATATTACATCATGTAATACAGACACTGGATGTTGATGTTCTGTCAATTATATTGGAATTATATCGCTGTTCTAATATAACAGCTTCTTGATATAATAAGATCATATTAGACTGAATAAAATCTGTGTCAAAAACAGGATACCCCCTGGGCTTACAGCTTTGAGGGTCTACCAGGCATGTTCAGCTGGACGGACGTCGACCCAGGACTCTCGCAACAGGCCTTGAAGCAGCTGGAGATCCTTCAGGATGAGCTGGAAGACGACGCTGGAGACAGGGCTGCCTGGACGTCTCTGCTCACCCCCTCTTTCTAACATGACCCTGTTTGGAGAATGGATGCTTTGTTTAGTTCGTTTGATTTTTAGGTTCAGGTATAAGCTCATTAGTGCTGCAGTTTTGAAAGAGAATTCTTCGTTGCATCAGTCGTATGTTACAACATACATCAGTATGTGATGCAGCCTTTAAGTCTCATTAAACTTTTTCACATTATTTGTCTCATTTGTCTTTATTCAACATATTGAGAGAAGACACCAAAAACATATGCATGATTTAAATGGCTCCCGTACATATTTTAGCCTTCTCAAAACACCTGCAAAAAGGTATCGAGTGTGTGCATTCATGTGATAAATCAGGTGGTCAAAAGCCGAGCAGCGTGATAACAGCCTAAAAAAGAATGCGCAGATTGGCCGGTATAGAAATATGATAACCTCGAAGGAGTTCCCTTTCATCTCTTTCTTCCTTCAGAGTGCCATACATTTGACACAGTGGCAGATAAAGAGAGGCAGAGGAACTGAGATAAAGACAGACTGTACAAGTTAATTAAAAAATCCATTCCAGGCATAACTAGATTTGGTGCACGGGCGATGTCTTATGTAAGCTAGCACCTGGGATCCTTGAAGCATGCAAGCAATGCAGTACACGATCAGGTGCTGCGAGGGCACCGCCTTATCTGAGCTTCTAAAGGGCTGGGAAGGGATTAATTCAGGATTTATGTAGGTTATCTAACTGTACTAACATCTGATAGCTTGCATTGAAGTAGCAAGGTTCAAATTTGCAGATCAACACAAATCTGATAGTGACTGTTAATCCCTATGGGAAAATTGGTACAATTTTATACAAGTACATATGCACAGGATTTTAATATTGTATATGAGTGGGTTGTTTCTGGAGCTGAACCTGGAGAGGAACCATACAGAAATAGAGAAAAAAGGAAAATGGCTTGATAAGATCTGATATCTGTTTATTATTTAACTGGATGCACATATTGAGCCTCATGCATGAACATGTATGTATTTTTGTCTCTCTTAATTTTTTTCACTTCCTTACATTTGTATACTTTGCAGTATGATTACGATTACGATATATTTGAGAGCCAAGCTAAGCTGCTTCGTGTTTGTTCCCTTTGAGGTGGCGATGAAACTTGCAGATAAGTTAAATCAGGCAGAATTTAGGGAGTTTAATTCTTTGTAATCATGTACGGGAATCCCATTGTTGACAAATGTTTGACTGGCTACATTTTTCCTTTGATTCTGCTCAAAATTGAATGTCCTCTCCAGACTAAATCCTGGGACCACAACATGATGTCACTAAACAACAATTAAACTACAAATGTTTGTCCTGCGTCCGACTGTAGTGTAAACAGTGGGGGCCCTCCTTTCAGTATGTGGCCTCTGTGGCGAGCTAATGCCTTTAATAACAGAGGAGGAAATGGCTGAGCAACCACAGAAAAACATGGACACACAGTCGCACACATCATCACATCGCTTCTTTCCTCATTTTCTCTGCTCCTTCTGTCTGTCATTCATTGCATAAGCTGGACCTTTGCTTCGGTCTCATCTCTTCCAGCTTTAAGATCTACGATTACCGCTGCCGACAGACCACAGACTTCCAGGACAGTGCAGACGTTGCCAGCTGCAAGGCCTCCAAAACACGCACGTGATTGACAATAATTTGCAAGAAAAACAGTTGTGTGTCTGGGAACTTTGAGCAAAACAAAAATCCTCCCTCTTTCTTTCTATTTGAATATGATTTTATCTTGGAAGCTGGATTACGGGGGAACAATGCCCCTCTTTAATATAAATGTGTTTTCTGTGTAACTCAGTGGACATCAAGCATAAAAGCCGCTCCACAATAATCTCCCTGAAGGACTAAGGAGCTGGTAGACCTGCAGGGCTCCCAGAGTGAGAGTGAGTGGCGTGAAGGGATTTTGAATACGTGTGTGGGTGGGTATCATGTGGGTTTGTTAATTGATAACTTGACCCCCCACAAAGAATATAATGCTTTAAAGAGTTACAGTTACGCAACAGTGCCCCCGTTTCTGCTGCTGCCGAGACATTTGGTGACAAAGTTCACTCGGCTGTCAAGGTTGCTTTTCAAGTCAGTGATCCCTGTTCTTAACAATAATGATGATAAACAGACAGAAATGAATCCATGCTCAGTCTGTGCATTAAATTCTAGATGTTCTGATATCGCCAATGGCTCCGTGAACTGAGTGCAGTGTAATAATGGCGTCTAACAGTAGCTGTGTTTACATGATATTCCATTAATAATCAGAATAACAGCCCAGTTACAATATAAATGCCTCATGTAACCACAGTCAGAAGAGACTGGCCTGATTTAAGGGAATTTTCATTAGGGTTGAGAAAGGTTTAAACCTTTGATAATCCTTTCAGAAGGTTAATAATAACCTTAATAATAACCATGCTGACACTTTAAAGGTTCAATATGAAAGATTCTGCTCGTGAGTTTATGTGAAGTTTGTGTTGGAATCGGTGTTGTGCTCGGAGCTGATGTTTTTTTTGGGGGGTTTGTTTTCGGGCCCATTGCGGCGGCAACATTAGACGACGTGACGAGTTTACGGGAGGAACAGGATCACGGTGGTGGCAAAACAAAACCGGTCTGAGCTTAAATCCTTCAGGAATCCTTAAAACATATGAGGATTGTTGAACGCTAAAGCCTTGAAACAAGAAATTGTTCAAGCAAGTTTTTTGAAAAGATGAACGAAGTAGGAAAAAACACTGGAAAAGTGCAGAAAAAAAAGACCTCCCTGTTCTTCTTCTGTTATATTTCTGGCGATTCAGAGCAGTCGGAACCGCCTTGGACAAAAGGTTATAGTCAAATTAAATTCTTTGGGGCATAAATACATACCTTATTGGATCACATCCAAAAAACATAAAATGAAATTATATCACAATATAAGTTATAATGAGCTGACAGTGTGCAAAAGTCCAAGAGTGTGTTTCTTAATCCTTACACAGTCAGTATTGTGTGACAGATTAAATTTTGGAGGTATCCGCTTGACCTTGTGCACAAAAATATTGAGATAAAGAAATGTGTGCAGGAGCAGGTGTTCGGCTGACATTAGCACATTAATAAATGATCACGTGGGTGGTCAGAGGAATTAGCAGCTGCACGGCCTGATCCCACTTAGATAATGTTATTCTGAGGTTTTTCATCGTGACCAAGTGACCTTTGTGAGCTTCTCTAAAACCCCTTTATCTTCTTTTATTACTTTATGACTCTATTCCCACTCCGAAGTGGCAGACAGGACCTGATTGGCCTCTTTTGGAAAATCCCCCAAAAAAAAGAAACGTTGAAAGAAAGAGGAAGTCGCTCTCTCCCCTCCCCTTTCAAACATCTCCTTTGTTTTTTTCCTCTTCTCTGAAAGGTGATGGAGTCTCTAAGCACAACCTGTCATTGTGGGCCACATTTTCCCAAGGATTACTGTCACTGGCCTCTTCCTTTTGCCCAATCATGGCATCACTCACACTGTCCTTGATTTCAGTGTCTGGCAGGTCAACGTGAAGGTAATCGCTATTCACTTTCTAATCCCTATTCTCATTTTTTTTGCGGGAGACAGAGCTCGGCGAGTCTTCTCAGCGCCGATCACTCCTCTCGCGTCTTCTCATTCTCTTTTATTTCTGTCTGTTCTCTCTCCCATGCCGGTCAGCTGCACAACAGGTCCATTCTCCTGCTTGTCCCTCTCCCAGTTAAATGTCTGGATAGGCCATTAAGTGCTTTAATGACGCACAGAGGCGTGAAAGATTTCAAAGAGAAGCAGTGTCACCTCTGAGACTTCTGAATGTGTTTAATCAGAGATTTAAAGTATTAAAAGCCTCCTGATGACACATTAAAGCTGAATCAAAGGTAAACTGTATTCTTACATAAAACTCTTACAGGGATCAAAAGCGTGCCACTGTGGGAGTAAAAATAATGTATTACCAAAGCTCTGATCCCATTCCAGGGCTTATGTTTTCTGTGATTACAACTCTGTGAAACACTGAACACAAAAATGAACTGGTTTTATATGATACACGGGGCTACAAGACACGGACAAAAAAAAGGAAAATGTGATTTTCTTGATTTTTAATATCACTGAATATGTCCTTGTTTTCATTTTGGACGAAAACTTCAAAAGATCTCTGGTAGATAATGATGTTTTGTCGACTCCTTCTCGTGTGTCTCGAGTGTCTCCTTGCGTCGCACTTCATGTATCCATTAATATTTTATCCATGAGATAACTTTGCCACTGGATCAGCCGTGAAACCTGAGCCAGAGTTTGTTACGTCATGCCTTGTGGAAAACACACATCTCACCGGACTCCCCATGGCTGTCCACTGTCACAACCTGTCAGCGATGACACGTTAATAAGGAAATACACAATAAACTCATCGGTCAGAGTTATTTATGGAAGGATGGCTGAGGGTGGCTGTTGCATAAGACCATAATTCATAGTCGACAGTGTTCTCTTGAAATGAGATTTTTCTCAAGGCTGTTGTTAGAGCTGTTGCAGAAAAGCCACTCAAAATCACCCACCCTCTCTATCGATCGATGACACGTATGTGTTTTTTCTCATATTCCTAATGCCAATGAATAAGGACAGAGATAGAATAGATAGAAAATGATAGAGGAATTCAGGCTGTAATGCCACAAAACAATAGAAATGTTTAGGGGCAATGAAAAAGTTTGAAAAGTTTGTCTAAAAATGTTTTGAAGAATGATGTTTTGTCTGGACCACATCTGGCAAAAACACAAGTCAGACCCTAATGGGATGGTTTGTTTTCACTTTAACCTCAGTCTTGCAGAAAAATTACAGAGCTATTTGCACACTCATCATTTAAGTTTTCTATTTTTCTTACTTCGTCTTACCGATAACGGATGTCGCGTTTTCCAGATGGTAATACCAACATTAAAGCTTTTGGATTTTGTTAGTGTGACGGAGATAAGAGATGACCTTCCCACGCACACGTGCATCATACAAACACTTGAAAAGATCTGATTTTAGGTCAGTGTTGCATTAGAGTTGACACTATGGAACGTTTGGCTTTACCTTATCTCTGCACTCTGAGTACAAGTAAAGTACAAGCATCTGTACACTTACAGCTATGAGCAGAGTGTCTGAAACCTTGAGGAGGTCAGAGGTGAAGAGCCGCTGATTAGCCTGTCAACTCCTCTCTTCTCTACAAGGACCGACGCACCAAGTGCACCCTTCAGACAAACTCCCCAAAGCGTGAGACAGATGAGCAGAGCTGAACGCCACCAAAGCAAAACCAAAGAGCTTGTGCTGGAACGCTGCTGCAAAGAATTAGTGTCACCGAATCGGTCTGGTTGGGACGCCTCCTGGACGCCACCCCGGTGAGGTGTTTGGGGCATGTCCAACCAGGAGGAGGCCCCGGGGTAGAGCCAGGACACGCTGGAGGGTTTATATCTCCTGGAAACGTCTTGGTGCCCCCCCCCCACGGAGGGAGAGAGGGAGGTCTGGACTTCTTAGTCGTAGGCAGAAGAAAATGAATGGATGAATGATTCTTGAGTTATAGCCACAGCTGCTGCCACCGCAGAGGCTTAAAAAAAGACCAAAACCAGATTTTATCTGTACTCACACAAATGTCTTGGTGTTTTTTAGACAAAGACACTGGTGAGTTTCTAGCAAATAAGGACTCTGACAGCATAGAAAATGCCTTCCTCTAATGGGCCACGCCACGCCCAGACAGCGGTATATTTTAAGTCTCAAATTAATGCTGATCAATCTCAACGTGCACTTCTTCGAATCATATAAATATTCTCATATCAACATCTTTTTGATTTAGAAATGCTAGATCAATAATGAGCTCCAATAACGTTTTCATCCCAAAACTCATTTAACATGTACTAACGCAGTGGATGTCGTTACTTTACTGCATCATGGTGACTTGAAGAATACTATTTATTCAATAATAGCTCAGTATCGGTCTACTGTGCATCCTTTATTGCTTTACAGTGGAAAAAATAACTTCCCCTTTGACAAATCAGGCTGTTAGCAGACAGTGGAAATCGCAGCCCTAATGAGCCGCTTATCCTGCATTATGTAATCAAAGTAAAAGTCTCAAATGTGAGAGAGGGAAAACACATAATAGAAAGCAGACGCGGCAAAGACAACAAACAGCCACAATCGCAGGGGATTCACCTCAGATGTTAAACTGATGTTGGAACCGCTTCGGGTTTTGGTCAGTACAGTACAACAACATATGTGTGGATGTTACTTACTGTACGTGGTTTTCTAATTCCTCACAGCTCTGTACACCAGAAGCAATCCTCTGCCGCTTGCATTCAAGTGTTTCTATTTCCACTTCATCTTTTCTCCCTAGAGGGAAACACATGTTTCAGACTCCTTTACCTATCCCTCGCTATTAGCATGTTGAGTCTTACAAATACTCAGACAATGGCCTTCACAAAGATGAAATTCATCCAAAGGGTCGATAAATCAAAACGGATTTGCAAAGCTTTTAACACGTCTTGTTGTATTAAGTGACTTTAGGCCCAGTAGCAGAGTAGTTCATAAGATCTTGATACCAATATCTTTATTGATTCTGCATATCGGTCTGATTCTTTGATTCCCATATTGATTCCTGATCAGTTTTCTGTGTGGAAAAAAGCAGTCGAGAAGCTGATGGACGAGTCGAGCTGTACAGCATATTTGTACGGCACTCGTTTTCATTTAGATTTTTTCAGTTTGTGGCGCTAATGTTATTATAACACAGAACGTTTACCCTCAGTAACGGACGTGGTGCTCCGTTGGGAAGCAGTGTGTAAAGTGTCACATACATGGCATTCCTGGAATAAAGCCCAGGTTCCTCAGAAAGATGTGTCAGCATAATCCTGCAGTTTCCAGACTTACTTGGAACGACAGTTTTACTGACATTATGACTAGTCGTCTATGCTTGTGAATTTAACCCACAGTGACTCCTTCTTGTTGCAAGTTTCCTTGCAGCGTAGACACCTGACTTTGATTTCATTGTTTTGTAATGGACAGGAAAAGCATCCAATTTTCAATAAAAGGAACTCACAAGCATAAAAGCATATAATTCAGATGGACTGGAAAACGTGGAACTGTTTCTCAAGTGTTTCTCAATTCCCGTCGCAGTTTGACTCCCGGTCCTTGTGAACTTATGTTATTTCCCCTGTTTCTTCACCGTTTTTCTACTGTCCTGAAGTAAAGGCACAAAAAAACAAATGTAATAAATACAAAATCCAAATACAATTAAAAGATATCAGATCATACGCATCCTTGATTCCTTTTGTCACTCATCTTACTGTTGGTCCTCCGCCGGCCTGTGTTCTGGTCCACGATCCAGCTCTGAATACACAAAGGATGGACGGCCCCATTTATGAAGAGGTATTAAGGTTTAATAAACGTCAGTTCTCTTAGTGCTGCTGTGCTCTTGCCCTCCCTGATACAAGATCAAGATTCAACATTCCAGCTTTTGAAGTCGGTGCTAGTTTACCCCCAGAATTCGATATAGGGAGGAAGGGGAAAAAAAAAAACAAGCCAGATGTAATTATGGGAGAACTCATTTCTCCTGGCTTCCTGTTATTGAGAACATGCAGCAAATAGGCTGACGGCACGGTATCAGCCACATTAACAATGTTTCCTCTCCCAGTGTGAGTGCGGCTTTGATCTGCTGAGAAACAGTCGCACATACTGGAAGGAGAGATACGTAGAGACTTTAAATTACAATGTTCATCTGCAACAAAGAACAATGACTCGTCAAACAGCTCATTATAGGTTTCATGTGTTAACACTGCTTCTTTGAATTGCTTGAATATGTATCACATGCTCTTTTTCTCTCCATCAATGCTCGTTGCACTAATACAATGTTGAGGAAATTTGTGATCTAGGACATTAGTGCTGGGTAATTAATTGAATTGTACTGTATTTTGAATTATGATTTGGGCTTTGAATGACAGTGAAAGCAAGATAACGGAAAAAAACGATTAGGCCTATATGCGCTTTCAATTTGCTGTGATGCTCTCATTTTGTTGTGTATTATAAATCCAACTCACCCTTTCCTTTACATCTGTGCACTTTCACCCCTTCATAAAAGCTCAAACTGGGCGTCAGTTTTAGTTTTGTGCATGTATGTATTTATCCTTGTCCAGCAAAATCCAGTTAAAAAGACGCACTTTCTAAATAAAGTTCTGTAAAAGGCATGATGTTTCCACAATAATTATATTAAATAATCGTGATCTCAATAGTCGAGCAGTCCTACATACAGTAACATGAAACCAAATGAGAAGTAGAAGATGTGTCTGGAAGAATTTTTGATTCACTACCAAAGCTGGGGAAAATCACAGATAATTTTGAGGCTGTTTGCTGGAGAGTCCAACGGCAAATCTTTTCGAACCAACTCTTCTGATCTTTTGTTTCCGTAACATGGTTAGTTGCAGAGTCAATAGATTCTGCGATTAACCGAGTTATGGCTGGAAGATTAGCAATTGCTTGGACAGAAGCTTAAATGACTCCTCAAAAGAAATCCGCGTGCAGTGGTGCATCAATGTACTCCAAACAATACAACCAAAATAAGCAAACACGTTTTCCTGCTGGTAGTGTGACTGACTTAAATGGAAAATGTATTATGTACCGTAATATATTCCACACAAAAATTAAGTGAAAATAAAAGGAAAAGGCATATCCCAATATTTATATTTATTCCCAAATTGATATGTTTGTGTATATCATTTCCTCAGAACTTGTGGTTTCCTGCTGCTGCCTGGAGCGAGTGAGAACCGATGATCCAATGCTGTAGCGGCACGCAAGCTGTAATTTTAATGCAAACACAATTATAAAAGCGGGATCCTCCACTATCATTAGTGGTGAGAGTCTGAAAGACAGCAACTGCCGCAGCTGTGTACGTAGCTGACATTACACTGCTCCAGAATGAGTTGTAACTGTGTGTTTGGAGCAGATATGGGTTCAGTACGCCAACCATCCCCAACGTCCTGGAACTCAAAGAAAGAATGAGCAAGAATATTAAAGAAAAATGCAAAACAAATGTGAAACCCTACACTGGCCAAACGAAACAAGGCATCTGTACCAAACAGAGTTTAAGAAAACATGTATTCGAGGGCTTCTACGATCTGTAACTGTGTTTGCCGTGGCCTAATGCACCAAGACTTGATTTCTGCTGAAGGCATCTCCAGGCATAACAGACAGTGTTTTTATTTTTATGCTCCGGCAACAGAAAACCTCAAACAAGGACGACCGAAAACTGCACACAGGCTGCTAGTCAATACAGACACCACTGAGTCACATCTGTGGAAGAAAATAATTACTGTTATCGTTGATTTTCACCTCGTCTTTTAATCAATGTTTCCATGACTTTTATATATCAACAAGTCTTTGCGTTTAAAGTAAGACTTATGTAACCGTGTGCTGATTTGAAATCTTTCCTGCCAAGTTTCCATGGATATCACAGAGGGGTCTGTCCAACTCACACGGGACTAGTATGACCCGGGGATCTCTGCTAATTTGTACGAACTGCTGATATATTAATCCAGTTTGAGCTATGCCCATCATCTGTAAAGTAAAAATTACCTACAGAGGTCTTTTGATAATATTAGTCCAGTGTAAAATCAACATGGTTTTATTTCTCTCTGCGGCCTTTATTCTGCTTTTGCCGCTGGACGATCATGGAGGCTACATTTGGCAATTATAAAATTATGTGGTAGCTTATTAATGAGGCTTGACATCACGTCCGGGGGAATAATGCCGGTCAGGATTAGAGTTTGCTTATCCTGTGCGAATGCGTGAAACACAGACATGAGGGGGTTATTTCTAAATCACATACACATACAAGTTCATTTAGACTTAAAGTAAGGACGCTGTGCTGTCTTTACACTGTCTCAACCACTAAACTTCGGAATATTTTATTTTAGAATATTCTGCTTTCATGTTTTTTAAAAATCCTCAAACATATTTGCTTCATTTTATCTTGGTCGTGTTGAGCCACTTGATATTTTTTTTTGTAACATTTGTCTCTAAACGTGCTATTTAAATACTTTCTCTGCAATAGAATATAGCTACTAATTACTGTATTTTGTTATGTTCAGATACTGACCAGCTTTCAAAACCTGTACCAAAATGTATAATTTAAACTTGAGGTTGTACCTGATGAGTGGAATCAATAAGGCAATCGATAAGGAAGCAGGCTGATAAGCAGAGAATCGAGAATGGTAATGGTATCAATAAAAGCCTATCAGTTCCCAGTGACCTGCAGGTTTCTGTTGATACCGTCTGTGACCGTCTGTATGGATTCACTCATGCACAGTTTGATGCCATTCAAGTGATTATGCTTCCCCAATAACACTAAAAAAACCTCCTAGACTCGATCAGTTCCTCCCTCTGTCCTCCGGCAGCTCGATGCTCTGCGAACCGACCGCCGTCGACTTTATTTCTGTACTTGAGTATTTCTGTAGGACGTTATCCTCTCGTGTTGAATGCGTAAACCTTTCTGATAGAAATACAGTTGATATTATTTACTATGAATGATAAAAGAACTGGCCTCTGTCTTAAGTGATGAGAGACTCTGTTTTATCAGTTTGGGAATCTCCTGAATTCCACTGGAAACGAGTAAGAGGGTTACAGCCAGCAGGTAATATCAGGACTGAAGCTCTGGTCTTAGAACGGCCACTGATCTTTGATCCTGTCTGCAAGGCTCTACACACAGTAGTCACGCATACCATAAATACAAGCCGCCACCAGTACTCACTATTTCCTCTGTTTCCATTACCATTCTCTGTCTCGCTTTCCATTTCTTTCCTCCTAATTAATAACCAGTTGTGAGCATGGCAATTGGCACAGCAAATGTTATCACTGTGAGGGCATCCTCAGCTAATTTTCCCATGGATTTAACATAATTACCAATATAATATGACAGGCCTGAGAACCAACATGAGTCATTCACATAAAGTGAGTGCAAAGCTATTCGCGTTCCAACTCCTGCTAAATTAACTGTGCAAAATACGCTCCTATGCAGAGCAAAGCGTTCGGTCACGAGGCCGGCAACGTGACCGCTTTGCTTGTATGGGCAGAGAGCACGGAACATACCTTAAAAAAAGAAAAATGAAAGCTATAGTGATTGCACCCAATTAAAACAAGGTATGTATTTAAATGACATCTGCATTTTGAATTAGGTGTATTTTCATCAGCTGCGGAAAGCGGACGTAATGCTCTGTTATAAAGTTAAAATTAAAGTCCGTTTCAGTGCTTTGAGGATGTGACTCAAAACTAAACACAAGTGCGTTGAAACAATTATATTCTCGATCCCAGAATATAAAACCACATCGTCCTTTTTTCTTCCAATATTTTGGTCAAACAGTTTGTTAAGTTTACTGTAAATCCTTTTTTCCCCCTTTTTATTATTTTAGTTGACGAAGTGTGATTTCTGTAGGTGGAGCTCAGCTGTTGCGACAAACAAAGAAAACTCTAACTTCTGCTAATTACACAGTTCTTGCCCTGTTTATTTTAAAAAGCTGGAAACTTAGAATACATCACTTCCTGTGTGACAAAGGGCGTCTCTTGCGGTAAAAATGTACTTTTTACAGTTTATTGTCTGCGGGAAATTCACTCCAGGGGTATTCCCTCTTCACATCACAAACATGCAATGGATATTTCATTTAATACGTAAACAGAAATATGGGGATTCCCACCATCCGTCGCCGGAGCTGAAGACCGTTTCAAAGGTTGCCCGGGACACGTTTTATGAGCACCTTTCATTCAGGGAAAAACTCAGACAGCAGACATTCTTGGCATTCCTGCGCCCTTCCAGTAAACACCAGTAGGGTGTTCAAAGTGGCATTTGATTTCTGACTTTCTCTGACAGCAGCTTCACGCATCTAATAGGTCATCTGTGCATTGTTGCTCAGTCTGCTGCTCAGTCTTTCATGTGCGGCTCTGAATGCAAATCCACACAACAAGAGGCTGGAGCTGGAGGACACATGCAAGCCACATGCTCTCTGAATATCACTCTTTGATTCTGTCTTTTATTCCTGTTTTCTAACCACAGCTACACAATTGGCTATTCATTTGATGTAATCGCTTCTACAATGAGAAACCACTGGAGTTTCCCAAATATTTGCTTTGCACTGTGCAGAGACGTGTCTTTTATTGGTCTGCACGTGCTCCATACACACACCTACACAGTGTCCAGCACGCTCCACAACTTCAGTCGTACGTCAATTCGAAGCTGGCACATCTCTCGAAACTGAACCTTTACACGCTCCAGCACTGCGACAAATCCTCTGCATACCTGTGGCCCTTACCCACCTGCAGAGTAAGTGACAAGTCGGAGAGAAATAACGTCATGGCCGCATACATACAGGGCCGAAGGCATTGTAGTAAATCATTGCTCGGGCTTAGCGAGACTTCTTTAGTTAAGGCAGCACAGAAACCCAGCTGGCAAAGGGCCGTCACAGCTGAGCTCAGTTCCTGACATTTACTGGTAATTATCAAAAACATTCTGGATTTCATTTTTGCACAATGGGACTTCTTCTGGATCTCAATTGATTTGTAACATCTTTTATATGCTGTGAAAATTACAAACAAAACAGTCAAAATAAATGACCATAATATTTTTATAATATGCTGGGTTTTTGTTGAATGATGAAATGATCTGGCCACAAAACTCCCTTTTTCTGTCTTTTGTTCATTTATTTCCACCCAGAATTCAGAATTTCTCTGCATTTCGTCCATTGGTTGATTTCACAAGTTCACAAATCAAAAACGTGTGAGAATCAGTGACTTAGAGACAGAAAAGTTGTACTGATTTTGGAGATGACATTGCTCACCACTAGAGGCTGATAAAAGTTATAGATAATGAAATGCTCATTCGACTGTTGCCATGCCTGAAATAGTGATAAATGTTTCAGGTTTCTGCTTGGTCTTACTGTTACTAACAGCTATAAACTTGCTGCGAGTGTACAGCTCTTTATAAACCAAAGGATCTTGAATAACTGCATGTGCAACAGCTCAGGATTTTTGTGGGAATTAGTCACTTCTTTAGGCAGATTCTTTCTTTGATGCTACTTCATGCTGAACAGATTCAGAGGCATTGTGATTCTTTGAACTGTGCTGATGATATCCTCACTCTATTTATCTGATCTCAGTTTATTGGACAATTGCTTGACTTTTGGAATCATATCCATGTGAAGGCGGATTTTATGTCAGAGCAGACAAATGCTTGGGTCAGATCTTTATTAAAGCTTCACGACATGTTCATTGGCAGTACTGGGAAGTGTTTTGTCTCAAACAGTCCACAGCAAATCGCCAATGATCTGTTTGTAATAATGCTGTCATTACCAAAGGGATGGACTGAATTTAAATAATGATGGTCTACATCAACCAGACATAATGCAGGCCTTTGTAAATCCCAAAGTGCATTGATAAAAACATCAGATACCAGAGGAAAACTTCATATCACTATTAAATAACAATCTGAACAGCTGGGGTGCATGTGGGTTGGTTATGCAATAACGTATCTATTAGTAAAGGTACTGCCAGTGGGTGCGTTTCAAAACCAAGTAGTGCAACAGAGATGCTGATTCAAGATGTTGGACAAACTTTTAGCCAAACAGCACTGGACCCATGGCTAAGGACATGACCTGGCAGTCAGCACGCAGCACGTTTTTCTTTTGATGGGCCAACAAAGGAAGAGAAACTCAACCCATTTTAATGTTATGTCATCGCCCGGACGCCCAGGTCAAGCAGGTGAACGCTGTCTCCTCACCCGCACGCATACGGACCAGAAGAAAACAAACACAGAGGGAAAATCAAATGATTTCAGTAAAGGTCCTTTTACTGCGCGCTGTTGGTTAAAACAGTGGCTCGGGCAGTTTACGTGGATGGGATACTGCAAAGAAAGGAATGTCTGCTCTCAGTGTGGCCCGGCATTTGCAGACTCAACCACAAACTTTATACATTAAGCAAAGACAACAGAAAAACAGTATGAAGATAGGACGATAGGAACAGATGTACTGATGGAAACAGAAGCATCCATGACATTTATAATATTCCTATATACGCAGACACGGTAAAAAAAAATGCTAGTCATTATCAG
>JAPQRN010000017.1:5750689-5769941 GCA_037367275.1 Coranthus polyacanthus | reverse complement strand
GAAACAGAAGCATCCATGACATTTATAATATTCCTATATACGCAGACACGGTAAAAAAAAATGCTAGTCATTATCAGACATTGGAGCTGTTTTCTTAAAGTGTTCCTTTTCTGTTTCCTAAAGAAGAAACATCATCCAGTGCAAAGAGGCTCAGTGTCGTGTTTTTGATTGTTTTCAGACAACAGCGGAGCTAAATCAGGTTACAGATACACATGCAGCATTGTTTGTAGGATGGATTCATAATGTTTCAGTTACAAAGAATGTAGCCTGGCACCGCCAAACTAATTCTCAAATGAGAATGAGATACAGACACGGGTGAATTCTTGCTGTGATCTCTCGGATGTCGTTTTTGATTTCCGTTATCAAACTGACTAAAATGCCTCTGGATGCAGTTGGACAGACCAACAACCAATCAGAGCAACGACATGTTCGCAAATTAAACTCAACGAATTCTGTCATTAAAGTTTCTTTTAATGGAAAATACCAGAAAATACCAGACTGACAATGTTGTCACTCAAATGATTTTTTTCTTATCTGGCAATCATAAAATCCACTGGTACAAGTTTCATTGAAGATTTCACGCACATTCAATGCAACAGAATGGTGGGAACATATTTTTCGAGCATTTAAAAATCATAACATAGCTGTATATGATGAACACAGCCCAGTCACGAACACTTCCACTCGTCGACCGAAACCAGCTGTCCCCGGCCAATTAACTCAGCCAGATCGACGCTGACTGGAAATCAGTTTGAACGGGAGTCGTGCCAGACTGACCTGCCAGAGCAAATGAAACATTTGCTTTCAGGCAGATGCGTCTGGTTCCCAGGCTATTTATCAGTAACACAGTTAACACGGGATGTATGAATGTTTCTACGTGCAAGTGGTGTTCGAAAAATTTTCAGGAGGGAGCACCAGTGCTACTTGTGGAAAAAGTTAGTCTGCAAATGTTCCCCCGAGATCTGGCTTCTACTGACGAACCCTTTTAGCCCCTTATGACCTAAAGTCTTGGTTTGGTTCTTCTCGTTAATCTTGTCAATCAAGGTCTTAGTAAAAAAGTACATGTAAATATGCAACTGCCACAAAGAAATTACTTAATTAATACAGAAAGCTGCGATTGGGTCTTAAGTAAGTAAATCATAGCCCTTGAGTTCACAGTGTTGGGGTATGTTTCCCTCAGCGACCGCCAGTCCACTCGGAAAATCTTCAAATAGGTAACTTTAATCTCCAGTTAGATTATTATCTGTAGGTCTTAGGAAATGTTATACTCTTGACGTCCCTCACTATAAGCTAAATCCTGGTGAAAAACAAGTCACTTTTAACCATCAAGTATCAAGATTTGCTATCTTTTCCATCAGGGGCTGTGTAACCTGATATAATACCAGGACTGTGTTAATAATCATATCTCAGCAGGTTTTCCTATCCACCAAGTCAACAAACATTCCTCAGTCGTGACCGTGACAGACTTTCACAGACGTCAGGATGGCTCCCGGGGTTAAACACAGCTCCATCCCCAAACAAATAATGGCTTTAACTGATGCAGAAAAGCAGAAAGGAAGCTAGAGCGGTGATAAGGGTCTTATCCGAGGTGTATCAAAACAGCCGCAACACCTGCAGCAAGCATGATTTTAAGATTCGATTAGTGTTTCTCTGGCCTGACGCAGCAGGATGGGAGTGAAATAAGGTGATTTAGCAAAGGTCAAGATACGCGAACAAACGCTGATGTTTGATGACTTTGTGTGACAACATAAATAAGCCGTGAACCTCAGAGCACTCCTGTTCTGGGGCTCTCGAACAAACTAAGGGCACTGATAGAGATGTGTGTCTGTGTGTGAAACGTTTGTATAGACTACACTGTGTCAAAATGTGTGGCTCTGTTGAAGTGCTATGTTGGCCAGTAATGTCGGGCTCAGACTACAAAATATCAGCGCAATTGCGGCCCAGTCCGGCAGATGTAAGGTGGCGAAAATCGATCGTTTCATCTTGTGTTGTGTGTCTGAGTGCGACAACTGATGCCACATCTGGGACCTCTCATGACAGAAAGACAAGCATGTTACAAATTTTTTTTGGGCTTTCCAAGGGGTTCCATTACTTCCTTACAGAACTGTAAACACGGTGAAGCGATTGTTATTGTAACCTCAAGTATTTGTGCAATCCAAGAACAGCTCCGCAGTCGTTTTTCTTCCTTCCTTTAGGTTTTTCCGAACACAAAACAGCCGGGACCATACACACCAATTTGGGCATTTCTTGTTTCTGAAAGTCGGTTTCTTGCACCTCCTTCCTGCATGTTGTGAAGGATGACGAGCGATAATTGGCTGGAGAGTAGTCCGTCATGTCTCTCAGACGTCAGGTGAAAGTATTTATGAATCTACAACAACCACTGGAACTGATTTTCTGTAGGACATTTATGTATTCCTTAAACATGTACAATCTTTAAAACATAAGTTGCATCTGATTTCATAGCATTTAAGTGTATGATAGAGTAGGATTACATTATCATCATGCACTGTTGTTAACACCGATAAATACATCCTCAAAGTCCAAATAAATCCACCGCCTTCCTTCATATTATCTTGTCACTTGAATTGTGTCATGTCACGGTGTTTTCAGTACATCCTGTAACTTGATATCTATGATACTTGACAATGACATAATGCTGATTCGAGTTTCTGTCTCTGATCAAAGCTCAGTGAAGGAGTTCCTGCAGAAAACACACTGCGGGTAGAACGACTCCAAACTGCATTACTCACTTCATGAGGCCTTGACGACAAAACGTTACGCTGAGGTTTTTTAACAATCAGGCCAAAAGATCATATGCCGATCTTTTGATGTAGAATCGCGATCCACGATCTGAATCACTGTTTTCTCACCTCAAGTTACAACCCAACTATAACAAGTTTTTCCTCTAGTTTTCTCTGGTTTCTGGAGACTGTCAGTGATGGCTTTTTGTTGTTGTTATCTGACTAGAAACTTTGGACCGACATGACCACATTTTCTCATACATACATCTGCGACGCTGCAGTGTTTCCATTTATCTATCCATTTACCTAGACTGCGGAGGCATAATTTGTTCCCCCGGAGTTTTACAATGAATCGGAAAAGTTTTCACACTACAACATAACTCCAAAGCATCTGTGTGAATCAGATTCGCTGCACGTCGGAGTTCAGAAACCCGCAGCTCATGGATTTACGGTGATTCTTTGTCATTATTCCTTCAGCACCATATCAACACTTCTAACTCTGCAAGTTAAAGCAGACTAAAACCGAACACTTGGTGCAGACAGACGCCAAAGTATCGCTATAAAGAGAGTGGAAAAAAAACTCACTAACCTAGCAACTCAACTGTGCTGGCATCATTAATGCTACAAACCAGTAGGTTAGTGCAACGCCTATGTGCAACACTGTAGAATACTGTAATTGCACTGGTAAACGAGACATTTAAAATGAATGTTAGCTGAGTAGAAAAGTTTTGAAATTTATTTTTATGATCTGCCCTTACGATAGGCACTGGCAATAGACACTACACCAACACCAACAAGAAAATTGTTCTGTGGAATGTTGACAGTTTTACTCAAAAGCATTAAATGCAAACCGCAACGAAATCACATAATGAATACGCAAGGTTTGGTTGCATGAAACCCCAAGCGTGCTCCCTCCCTGGCTCATGTAAAGATAATCACATCCCTTGATAATGGAGCGTGCCACAAGCGACACACAGTCAATCATTCAAACGTGTGTGTTGTTCGGTGTTGTTTGTCGCAACAAAAGAAACAGTGAGAGAATAAGTGTAGCCAGTGAGACATTAGTGGATAATAATGGACAAGTCAATTCACCTGTATGAGAGTTTTGAGCTTCACTGTGCAGGAAAACTGTCCTGACCAACACTGGTAACACAACAAGCTTGTTTTTATCACCACTTAATAAGGTGGCTATATCCCTTTTCAGACTTGACTTAATTCTTGTGTGCATGTTTTAAACAGCAACTTTCTGTTTTGGGGTAAGTTTCCGCCTGTATTTTAAATCGTCTAAATGTTTTTCTTGTCGTTTACATTATCAGATGAAAAAAGCGCGAGCGAGCGGCTGTTCGCGGCGCGGCCAACGAGGTCTGACAGGAGCCTCTGTTTGAACTCCGTCTGCTTCTGTATCACTGCAGGGTCAAGCTATCCCAGCTCTATTGTCTCTCCTCCGGGCAAGATTAGCGTTTGTTTATTTTGACATTTCCATGGAGAAACACAAAAAATGACACAGATTAGAAGAATTCAAATACAACTTGAAGCCGGGGAACATTTCAGCCTTCAGTGTTTCCAAGTGCGTCATACTTAATAATGTCAAGGACACCGACTGATCTCCAGATATTTACTTAGAAAAGCTTCATGCCAAGTTTCTAATAGATCTGGGAGTAAATATAATTTTGCTGAAAAATAAATAAAACTATGATTTGATGACGTTTTACGTTGATATTTTGAATAAAAAAAAAAAAAAGTTATTTCAAATCAGATCATGCCACAACCTTTCCAAGAAGCCACAGCTGAAACACAAACATTTAATCAGATGATTAGACAACGATACCAGGGTTTTTAGCTTTTCCAGTTTTTTTTGTTCACAGATACAACAACAGTTATTGGCCACAATTATAATGATTTTGCAAGAGGACCCATTCATTCCTTCCATTCATGGCAAAAATGAATGGAGTGTATATAAACACACCTCTTTTTGCACATTCCTTGACTGAAGAGGAGCAGGGAGAAGAAAAAAGTCATATTTGACTTACTGACATATTTATGAACGACGCACATAAATGGTCCGTCTGCCCCAGTTATTTAATCACTTACAGTTTCATGAAAAAGTACGAATCAACTATTCAACCTAAAAAACAAATTACCTGTCAGCTTCTTTTCATACTTCTAAAAATAGCTTCCTGCGCCGTTAAGGAGGCTTGACAAAACGCAGCAGGGAGCCCGGCAGAAACAAATTCAACCCGCGCCCTGTGTCACACATTCTGGATCAAAGTGGAGGACTTGACTGCTATTGTGCTGTAAATCCTGTTGATATCCACACAAACATGACCCCTGTTACTCCCACAGAACAGAGGCTGGGCCATAAAACTCTCTGCAGACATTTCCATTCAGGACTGTGCTGCTCCTGGGGCCGGGCCAGAGCACCGTGAAGAGTGATTATTTTGCAGCTATTTCTCAGGAGACCCCCACAGAGAAGGTGAACCCGGTCGGACGCCGAGGGGGCTGAAAACGACGTAAAGTTGTTTTGCCGGTTTTGAGGTCACTTGGCAAAAAAAAAAACAAAAAAAAAAAGAGACGATGCGCTAAACTTTCATCAGTCGTGCGTATCTTTACATGTGTTTATCCGCTACATCCTCTTTTTTTAATCAACCAAAACAGACTCAAGGCTTCAGGACGCACACACATATTTTCATCTGTTTTAATAGTGCTTTCCGCTGTGTGTGTGTGGGTGGACTCATCAAAATTTATGGCCGGTTTAAATTCACTTAACATCTGACCTTTTGTTAACTGTCACCATGATTTTTCGCTTAACCAAATATTTTAGTTACCAAGCATTAAAAAGCAGCGTGTGCTACAGTTGAGCTAAAACAAAAACAGAAGAATGTCCAGAAAAATCGCTATATTTGGGTTTTTACATACAACATTTATCCCTAGAGATCAACCAGGATGTTTTTTTTGCTGATGCTGATTATTTAGACAGAAGGGCGACCGATGTCCGATGCCAATATCATGACAAAATAAATAACAATCATACCTAATGAGACATAAAATTGCTGAAGTTAACTGACATAACAGTGACATAAGTAGGTCATGAATGAAAAAGGTTTAGTGCACTTACATAAAAATATCACTTATCAGCACATAGAAGCATCTTTATTTCTGAGGAAGAATAAAAATTCCCAGCTATCTCAAAATGGCATTTATTCGTCTATTACAGTTTGCTTTGGTGAAACTGTCATCTGATCACGCGATGGATGCTCTCCACCACCGAGGGTACTAAATAGGTCACTGTTATGACACTAGGGTTGTGACGTTTGAAGGTACGAACACACATATGAACACCATGGAAACGCACTGCTATCAACTCCTGTGAACATACTTTAGTGTGACAGGTTTAAAAGCTTCCCTGGACTTGTGAAGACGTTGAAGGACATGGTACAAAAGCATCGCTATCCACGGTAAAGAGAATGCTGTATCGACTTAACCTGAAAGTTTACCAAGGAGGAAGCCACTACTGCAAGACGGTTATAAAAAAAAGCAAGATTGAAGTTTGCGAATTGAGCGCTGTAATAAAGATATTAACTTCTGGAGGAGCGGACTCTGGTCAGATTGGACAAAGTAGAATGGTTTTGCCTTCACTGTTATGTATGGAGGAAGAAGAGTGAGGTTTGGAACTCAAAGAACATCCCAAGTATGAAGAACGAGGGAGATGGCATCGTGTTGTGGAGATGTTTTGCAGTAAGAGGGATTGGTGCACTCCATAAAATTCATGATGTCATGAAGAAGGACAATTGTGGAGCAACAGTAGCACTCCCTTAGTTGTTAGAGTAATAAAAAAGGAATAATTAAGAAGGACTGTGGCATTGTGGTCGCATGCAGCCCATGGGTGAAGTGCAAGTCTCAGACAGTTGTGTAATGCCTGTCGACAGGCTGAATGACTTCGAGAAAATAAGAAGAAAAGTTTCTTTTTAAAGAAAAACACAAATTTAAGTGAAGCAATTTCCTTCTTAAAAGTCACAGGAGATCATCTGATGGAAAGCAGCACTGTCGTCCAAAGGCTGTAAAATATGCAGCTCAAAACCACACCCACGCTATTAATGAGTTTCTGATTCTGTTTTATTAGCTTCTACGTAAATGTGTCTCATTAAAGCTGCTCCACCCGATCATGTTTGCCTCAGACTTCGTTCAAGAATGCGATAATCACAAGATGAAGACATTTACATAACCTAATGCGTCTCTTTACTCAACAACGGCTCTTTGTTTTATGAACCACAATCATATCTATATGATCAGTGTCACGATTTAATTACGCTTGAATCTTGCGTTAATCAGTTTTTAGTCAACTATGAAAACAATTAGATGACAGCGGTTGAAGAAGTATTCAGATCCTTTTCTAAAGTACGAATGGCACACTGTGGAAATACTCCACTACAAGTAAAGTTCTGCTTTCAAAACCTCAGCAAAACTATTCTCAGCAAAATGTACTTAAAGTATAAAAAGTAGCCGTTGTGCAGTAGAATGGTCCTTGGCAGTGTTTTGCTATTGTATACGATGTTTTTGGATCTGACTTCTTGTGTGCAAATGAACAAGCTCATCTATAATCGAAAACATGGTGCAAGTGTTCCTTTCAAGTTTAACAGACTGGATTTGTCATGTTTCTTTGCAAATGTAATTCTGCGTGCAGACTACCAGAAGCTTTCAGGGTGTTTTTTTGGCCCTTTACTCCAATATGACAGCTTTGACCAGCTCTACACATATGACTTTCAGATGTCTTTAAAACACTTTAATATGATGCCATTGTTTCACTGACAGTCCTTCAGTCTGTCCCAGGATGCATTCCTGTTCAGACTGCTTGGAGAACGCGGACATTTGTGTCCCAGATTACCCCTGAATGCGTCTTGAGAACCACGTATCTGTGACAAGTACATTTTTCATGAGCTAAGATAAACAGCCCTGTTTTCAGCTTCATGACAGTGCATTTCCCAGCGAATCCAAGATGCTTTTTAACTTCAGAACAGGGAGAATTTTCTCACTTCTGTTCATCACAAACATTCAAAATCAGCACATCTGGAGATACATGGTTCTCCCTGGAAAAAAACTAACTAAAGCTGCCAAATAAATATAGTGGAGTAAAAAGTACAATATTTGTCTCTGAGATGTAGTGGAGTAGAAGTATAAAGTTGTGTAAAATGTACACGCTTAAATGAACTACAAGTATCTATCTATTTGTAGTAAAGTACAGTAGTTCATTAAAAGTATTTAGTTACATTCCATGGCTATAAATGGCTGACCTTAGCATATTTTCTCCAGCATTTGCAGTACATTTAGCAGTTTTGTTGGTCTAAACAGTGCCAAACTTCAATCTTCAGAGTGGGAAGGAGATACCCTTGAGTCTCTGCCTAACATTTATGAAAGGTCCTGGGAGATAAACCATCAAACCACCAAAAGACATGAAAGATGACTCTCTTCTGACAACCCTCTGCCCGCATCCACACATTCTTGCCCTGACGGCTCTTCTCTCCCCAGCTGGTTACACAGCCGTGTTCTTGTTGTGGTGCAGGAACTTGAAATACTCTAGATTCACTCGTCATAGCGCCGAGTCCAACACAGTGAACTTGTAACCTCTGGCCTGCAGAAACGTTGTGAGATGGTTGAAAGACGGGGAACGCAGCGTGAGACAGGTGGTGGTGTTTGTGTTTCACACATGAGGTCAAATAACTGTGACGAGCAGATGACCAAAAGGGCTTTAACTCCACTTTTCTCAGAATTTTTCCTGAAAGTATGTCACATAACTTTAGAAGTTAAACAAGAACTTAAAAAGACTTATTACCTTAAAACGTTGACACACACACTTCCATATATCAGTGTGTCATGGTCAGGTGAGTACTTGTAAAGACTTTGGAACCACAGAAACATTCATGTGGTGTCACAATATGCTGTATCCTCTGGGAACGGGAGATGAAAGTAACAAGTCACCTTTCTGGACATGTTCTCAGTGACCCACATATCTTAAGGAGCTTAAAACTAGGTGACTGACAACATCATCAACGCTGTGAGAAGTACGTACACAGCTCAACTATGTGCTCGGAAGGAAATAGTCATGTCAACAGTATACAGTATAGTTCCTTAAAGATTCGAGAGAGCTAAATGTCTTCTGAGGCAATGTTTCAATCCAACACCAAGCACCAAGCATGATTACAACCAATCAAAGCGGTGAATTCTGACATTTTAGAAACTAGAAACAATTTTTCAGACCCTCTCTAGTAGGTGTTGGAGTTTGGAGTTTGAAGCTCTGGGGTTGACAGAGTTCATACTCAAACTTTTCTTTTTATAATCCTTAGGACAAGGTTGGACTGTGTACATGTCAACATCTTAACCTATTTGGGTTTATGTCCTTTTGTTTGGGGTCATAACCCTGAAACAGCTCAGTTACCCTTAACCCCCCCCCCCCCGCTGTCGCCTGGCAACCTCATCAACAGAGCCGCTGATACAAGCCTGGCTTGTATCACCGATGACACAGGAGGAAGAACAACTGATATATTTTGGGATTCATTCATCAAATGTCCTGAAAATATTTTGGCAAATATCAGTAAAAATGTTACATCTTGCCAAAACCAGCAACTGGTTATCAGGATAAAACTGTTAACTGGTGTGAGATTGATAAATGAAGAAAGCACTTTGCCATTTCGTCTAAGATTTTCTTTTTTACCTTCACATAAACCAAAACGTGTCAGATATTTCAGTCTTGTGGGCCATGATGAGTTTGAGAACTGCGGGTGTACGGATTCCAAAAACTGTTACCAACAAAAGAAGAAACTTCATATTTTCATGAAATCAAGCTGTTTCCATGGGCTCGTGGGGGGATTCACAATCAATTACGCTCCAACAATAGTCCATAAAAAGTCTGGTAAATTTAATAAGTTAATAAACCACTTAAAAAAACAGCTTTTTCTAAAGCCAGGGAATAGTAAACCTGACTTTCCTACAGTCAGTGCGGGTTCTTGAATAGCAGATCTCTGCTTAATCTTTTAGTTTCAGATGGATGTTTGCCAACACGATGGCTTTTGTTTGATTCTCAGTGTTGTTTGGAAATCGCAGATGTGTAAAAGAAAAGCTGCCTGTCAGACGCTTTAAAAACTGACTATACAAGGCCCCGTGTTCCCCTTTTTAGCTGAATAAGTCTCGTCGGGATAAAAACAACAACTCTAGAAACTGGTACAGTAGCTTGCATTAGCCAGCAGTTTTTATGCTAAAGCCGGAGAACAAAATGCCAAACATGAAACTACAAATAGGGAAGCTTTAGGTAAACACTCTGCGTGACAGACATTTTAACATCTGTTTTGTCAGACAGATTTAGTAAACAAAGGATTTCTCCCTCTGAGAGCAAACGCTCTGAGGAGTTCTCAGCGTTAGAAACCCGCCTCATGTAAGCCTTTTGTAAAGACATTAGACTCCAGAACACGTACACATAACCTCCACTGTCCCACTGAATCTCAAACACCACAGATAACATGAAGTAACATGACGGTCGGGAAGTTGCCACAAGCCGACAAACATCTGGAGATTCAATAGATGGTGACAGTTTGAACATATTTCCATAAAATACAAAGCGGAAATACAAAATCCCCCCCAAAAACGTATTCGTCTATGCTTTTCTTTACCTTTAAAACTATCCTGTGAACATACAATGCTTGAGATTGAAGCGTGAGGTTAAACTTGCGTGTCTGGCCTTGGTCGAACACTTCGGCCGCTGCCTCTTTAATATCTGAAGTACGTTTTTAAATGAATGAATCTTGTAATGAACTATAACTTTTTAGAACACGATGTTGATTTACAATTATATGTTTCTCCATATCTGGCAGCGGCAGCCAAAGATGAATACAACAGTTTTAGAAAACAACAAATAATGAAGTCCTTCAGTTCAGAAGTGGTTGTTTTGGATGGTATTTGCATGTTTTTTTTGGTCTGGACAACTTTTTGTAACAACTGCCGGGGCAGTAAACTCTTACAATGAGCAGCTCCTCAGTGAGCAGGTGGTCAGAGGATTCAGTGAACCATCAGTGGCTCACTCATGCACTAAATAGTTGCTGAAAGATGTCGTCTCTCTCAGAAGCTCGTGGCTGTGACCCTCAGGGGGGTCACGAAGGGGTCACAGGGAAGAGTGAAGCATTTTATTACAAACGGTGATCCTACGGTATTTTTTCAAAGCCATACAAATTCTTCAATCATACACAGTGACTGAGAATAATGCAGACAGACAGAGAAAGGCTGGTCAATCTGAAGTTTAATCTGAAGGCCCAGGCCACTTAAAGGACCTCAGTCATTCAGGCAACAAGCTCTCCGAAGCGAACGACCGGATATGACGTTTGTCCATGTCATCTGATACAATCCAAACAGCAGGCAGGAGAATTTGTACACAGCATCACAGATAATGCTGCTGCATTTAGGCTACGGTTGCAATGGTTAAGCAGGACTTTTCCCGTATGGAGGATTGAGAAGCAGGTCAAGTTTTGTGCCGCCTCCAGCTCTAGACATTTCATAAGGAGGGAAATGATGAGGGCAGGTGAAACTGTGGAGACCTCATGTGATTATTACAGGTAGTCACAAAGTAATAAGTCATGTTACTGTCAAGACACAGTCAGGTGTGAATGTACCGCACGACCACAAGAGGTGGAAAAGAACAATGATGGAGAGGCTCAGAGTCAGAGTGTAAGACGGGACGAGGACACGAGGTGAGGGTATTCCACTGTCAAGTCATTATTAGGAGTGCACTAACACAAAGCCAACATTCACGTGATTTAGTGTCACGCTTTATTCATCGTCCCAGATTTTCTCAAAAACACAGAGTTGTTTTTTTTTTTAACCTAAACTGCAGAACAAATGACGGAGATGCCAAAAGCATTGTGTCCTACTGTGTATCCTCATGTAGGTAGCCATCCACACACTGAAGATGGATACCTGCAAATGTCATCATAAGACAGATATCCATAAAGAGGCAGAAGAAAAGAAGAAACACATTGGACAAAAAGGCTTTACTCAACAAGTTACACTATACAAATACGCCCGTGAGTGCGAGACCACGGGCGTATTTGTACCACACCTGCCACGTTTTAATCCAGGAAAAACCACGCATGAGGTTTGGTCAGGTTTCGGCACAAAAACAACTTGGTTAGGGGTAGGAAAAGAATGTTGCATGATGGTCGTTGTCATGGCGGCAATAATATACACAAATATGGCTTAAAAGCAACAACGTCCACTTTCAGCTAGAAACAGGACACGAACACTGGTCTTCTGTGTTTAAGGGCCACTGCTTTGTTATTCCAGGCTCCACCTCAACCTTCTCCCTGTGAGGAGTTTTGTCTCTTTATAACAACACCACCAGACTGGCATTGATCAGTCTCATCACATCAATGTATGATATGACGAAGGCCAGATGTCACTAAACAACATCACCATAGTTCGGTCAAGCGACATATGAACACGTTTCCAACAGGAGGACGGGCTTCTTTCAGCATGGGTTTACTACACGCTAGAGTGCAGGAGAATGTGGCACATTTTACTGTAAGACACATGAGGTGTGGCGCGTATCCTTCAGTAAAACCATTACACCTGATGTAAACAATCTGAGGATGCCAAGGTGTGGAGTGCCTGTACCTGAAAGTGGTGTGCAAACAAGCCCTCAATGAAAGGCTATTTCTGTCTTCGCGTGTCACTGCCAGGTTCTAATCTGCACCCGTTCCCCGTAACTGCTGGCATTTGAGACGCTCATCTAATTGTGTGTTTCTTCATTTTGGCGCTGCAGGTCTGAACAGATGTCTTCTTTTGTCTTTGCCCCTTGTCCCCGTTTCAACACTCCAAATCAGTATGTTTTTTTGTTTGTTTTTTTTTTAGCTCTCTCTGGGAATTAGCTTCAGGACATAACAACATTCACATCGCTCCAGAGTTTGCAGCGAAAAGAGCTAAAAGTGGTTCCTAAACAAAACTCGGCTGCTGAACGTGGCAGGCCATTTACACAAAATCCATCAGAATCTGCGTTGTGAAAACAGCCCTGATAAGCTCAGATTTGTTTTCACTGATGACGCAGGACAAGGAGGGGTATTGTAGTGCTGCTTGTTGTGTTGAGTGAGCTGAGAGGCAATCAGAGTGATTTCTGTCCAGCTTTTAGACAGATAAACAGAGCAGGGATATGGAACAAGGCTCCCAGGTTATTTATGTATACTGCAACGCTATGCTAGGAATGTGGACGTGGCAGATGACCTCTCTATATCTCCAAATAAGGCTGCCTGACAGTTATTTATTGCCCAGGTCACGACAGTTTGTGTTTGTTTACCGCAGGAATGTGTCATAACCTTCGGCTTCTCCCAAAAATGATGTCTAAGGAAACAAAAAAAAAAGAATCGTGTTTTTACACTGCTGCGTATAAGATGTGTGTGTGTGTGTGAATGTGAGTATGTGTGAGAAGAGGCTGGAAGATGCATCATACACTCAAGTATTGAGCCTGAGGATATGTCATTTTCCACTAGAGATGATAGTTTTCCATTTGTTGTGGTCTAATTTAGTTTTGATGCCTTCAGGAAACAAGTGAAGGGCAAATTAAAATTATGTCATAATCATTGATATTTTAATACCTTAACTTTATGTAATTGCTGATCTATTAGGGTAGATAATGCACTTTGCAGAAAAGCTAATTTTCATCTTGTTAAGGATATTGTAACGCCAACCTCTTTTAAAGAGGAGGTTGAAGGAATGAAAGAGGGAGCTTGTCTTTGCAAAGGTGAACACGTCTGCAAAGTATGGGAATCAAGCAGCCCGAACTGTTCCAGGGAATCAGCACGTTATCCATCTCACCAGACATGTTACTACCCTGCATTATCTTTTAATCTTTTAATATATATAAATATGTATTATATGTGGATGTGGATGGAGGGGAGGAGGCATTGTACAACATTCTACACCGTCTAGAGTTAATCCTGTTGCACCAGTCCAGTGTAGGCTGCTAGTGTTGATTTTCTAACATTGACACTAGTGTAGAGTCATATCACCACTAATCAGTGTTGGCCACTGTTAATTTTTTAACTCCCTACAGTGTTGATAGAACTCTAAATGAGTGTTACAAATGTGACATTTTCAAAAGTGTTAATTTAACATTCAAAAGAGTGCACATATAGACACTAGAGTATGCACGGCTGCATGTAAGCAGAAATAGTAGTCGAGTCATATGAACAGCTCAGCAGGGATCTTATCTTTTTCAGAATAACAGCAAAAAGCATTTGTGCATGAACATGTAGTCAATGTGACTTTACAATGTAGATTTCTCTTAACTACTCAATGGTGTGATTGCACAAAAAGTAAAAGTAAAATAAAAGTCTCAAGGCTTCAAAATCCTTCCTGCTACTGTTTCTATATCTCCTCTTTTTGGAAAAATATATAAGGGAGATGTGGAATTTAGTAATAAAGGAAGGCAATATTAATGGACTGGAGCCAGCAGACTGATTAAAGTTTTCATTTCCACACTGCTGCCTCTGTAATTCCACTGAATATCTTTTCTTAGCTGTAAACAGCTGCTTAATAGCTGTGACATCACTAATGGTCAAGACGGACTGCTCTGTATTCATTCTCCAAATTTGGGGAAAACATTTCACCGGAGGCCCCATTAGAATTAAACAGAATCGGCAGTTACGCTCTCAGCAGCAATTATATCAGATGATTCAGAGCACCCAAACGTCTTTTTCCCCCGTCCCGCTGAGCTCTGGAATGCAAATTACATTGTCCATGGACGCCCATGAAAAGAAGCTGGCACACCGTGACCTCCTAATAGGCTGAAGATGGAACTGGATCAAGAGTACATTCCTAGACACTATTAGATATTTAGAAATCACAGAGTGGCCGAGCCTGTGGCAACCAGTGTCTTTCCCCGTGCGCAGACCCGGCTAATGGTTCTGGCTCAGTTCAAGTAATGTCATGGGTGAACACTCCAATGAGTAGTTTATTAGGAATTAGAGGGAGCAGGGACGGGGCTCAATGAAAGAGACGCACAGGTGGTCAGCTGTGGCTCTGCATCGCTGGAAAATGGATTTGGAGCACAAGAATGCATCACATCTAATTGCGTCTGTCCTATATGGGTTGAAAGTGCACACTGTCATTTCATTGTTCAAAAGTAGGGTTGCACCGATTGTGAAATTCTGGGCCGATACTGAAGTTTGAAATAACGATTTGGCCGACAGCCGATGTTATTTTTTGCTTGTTTATTTTGTTTTTGTTGTTAGTTTTTCAGGCGTTTGTGCCGGGAAAACAATGAAACCATTATAAATAGAATACCTGGCTTTCGTCGCAATATTTAAACTTTACATGATCGTACGAATTTATGAAACAACCATGAATACAACACGACAGATAAATATATATTAGTCTGAACAGATGGGGTTTTTTTTTCTGGAAATAACAACATGACAACAGCAAATATTCATTTTAATTAACGAGTAAAACATACTATAAACAGTGTATGGTCATAAATCGTTTATAGCATTAATGTTGCCAGGCATAGGCTAGCGAATGTATTGTCTGTTGTATAAGTCTGTTTATAATGATTTTTATGATATTTACAGTCAGTCAGCATTAAGTGTTTGGTGAGTCCACTTTAACCTGCAGGAGTTTATGTGACGTGTTTTGTTGCCACTGAGGAAGTAAAGTCATGATGTCGTGAAAATAAGTTGAGATCTTCAAAAGACTTTTTTCCTGCGGAAATGTCAGAAAGACAACCTGTCAGACAGACAATAATCGCAGCCGTCACAGATGATGATCTCACAAAGACTTTGTGAAAACTACAAACTGGTTCTGGGAGGAATTGACTCGTTACAGTTCACTGCAAACCCAAACGTAGTGCAAAATTCTACTACCTAAATATTTTGAGTTTGTGTAACATTTTCTTCCTTTCTGAATCAGTTAAACTGATTATTTTTTATTGACGACAACTACAGTATGTTGCAAATTAAGTCAGTACCAAATACTGTACTTGTTTCTTATGTGCATGTGACATCATTAACAGGAAACCATCCAAATGCTTTATGTGAGCACTCAGAGTTTTATGCATAAAATCACAGATTGTACTTGCCAAGCAGGTCAAACTGTAGAGTTGTCTTATCAGAACATATGCGCAGGTGGCTGGTCAAAATGGTTGACTTATGTGTAATGTTAAATTTAGTCATAAATAGACTATTAAATGTTGAGTGTAGTTAACATGAAACGTAATCGTTGTTAACTTAATCCCATGGGACAGGTGAGTGAAAACCATAAGTCACAGTACCTGAGGTAAGTAATAATCATTTTGGTTTTATCTATAATCAAATGGCATATGTTGCATGTTATCCAGACATTTAAGCCCTGAAAAGCTCTGAAGTTCAAGGTTCAGGTTTTTTTTTTAGTATATGGCCAACTTATTTCGGTTTACAGTGTAACTCAGAGAGCTGTTGGTGGCTGCACACGTTGACTGGTTTTACTGATGTCATTTGTTTTGGAAAATGTGGACACTGTGTTTACTTCACCAGTAAGCAGATTGTTTAGTGTTTCTTCCAGTTAATGCTTAAATATTGCACTAATTTCAGTCCAAAATGGGTCTTAGTCAAACAATAACAAAAGCCATCACACGCCTAAGCCCTCCACGAACCCAGGGAAAACCCTCATATCCTTTCAGTGTAACTGAGAGGTGAATAGATATCGGCATAATTTGACCACTGAAGCTCCGTTTTTGTGTGCTTTGTGCTGGTTAATTGCCGTAAAGAAGCAGAGGGGGCTGATGGTGTGCGTGAGTATGTGCGTGTATGTTGGTCTGGCTGTTGTATTGTGCATGGAGCAATAACAGCAGTAATCTGTCTCTGTTGTGTGACCTCAGGCAACGTCTCACCCAGCTGAACAACTAACACAGCCCAGCATCGCTGCACAACTTACACCTTTTCTGGAGCTTTTCAAAGGCTTGTTTTGTCAGATGAGGCGTCCAAATCCCAGAGACATTCGATGCATCATCATAAACGGAAAAAAGCATCAAATGTTCATTCATCCCTGGTAAGACAAACTATTTTTTGGTTGATTTCCTGCGATTATAGGCTTTTTTAGCACTATTTTACTCCTATAGTGAATAAAAAATACAGTAATCATGCACTTTCTAACTTAGTGATAGTACTAATATACCGGTAATATTTCCACATTAATGAGTTTTGACTCCATGCACATTGTTGCCTGTTTATCTCCAGTTTTCAGCTCCGTTCTGACACCGAATCTCTGCTTCTCAACTCTCTGATAATGGAGCAGGCAAGAGCAAATGCCAGTTTCATGCCATATTGGATTTACTGTAAATACGAGCTGTTGACGGGGGAAAATTCCCCATGTCAACTTCTTAGTCGTAATTGCGTGTAGGGCGTGGGAATAACTTTGGTGGGCTACTGTCCCTCCTTCTTCTGGCCACAGACTTCAGGGAACAAATGTTAGAGTCCAGGGAAATAATTAACAAATCACTGAAAGCTGATCTCATTGTCGCTTCACACTTGTTTTAATGTTACAAGTCAAGTTGTGCATGAGAACATTATTGCCACAAAACGGTGACCACTGATGAAAAAAGCAAGCAGGCACTTGATGGTGCCTTTAGTTATTTCCATTTTTCCACTAATAAACTAACGGTTTGTCTAGGCCTGGGCACCGTTCTAATATTTTCGGTACTGGTATTGAAACCCCGACGACCTTGGCTTCAGTACCAGTTCCTGAGCGATGCTTTTTCCAATACCAAGTTTCCATTTTGATAAAAAGGCAAAAAAAACAAAACAAAATGTCACATTATTCTACAAATGATTAATATTGTTTTTCAGCTCCTTGGCATTTTTATACATTCAAAAGCAATTTCATCAAATAAAAAAATCTACTTAATTTGAAGTATGACAGCATAATATTATTAAAAAGCATGCTGTATTTAATATTTAATATTAAATGAAATGTTTTGATACTCGAGCACTTTGATTGGTGCTATAAAAGTATTGATGTTCGGTCCCCAGCCCAAGATCTGTTCCAGTAATAAAGAAGAAGAATTGTAATACGAATAATTGCAGCTATTTGTCTCTTTCTGTTCATTTTATGGAACTTCAGGTGCAGCAGTCTTTCCGTGTCTGGCAAATTGGGTGGGTTTTTGGATCCGTAGATGGTTTTCCAGATTCGTGGCGTGCCTTTCCACCACTTTTTTTTACTACAAATTCAGCAAACTTCCTCCTCCAACTTATTTGGATCTCATTTCTCATTTGTCTTCAAACCAAAATGAGCCCACAGCGGTTCTGTGGTGTTTGGCTTTGCAGCTTTCCTGATGTTAATGTCGACAGATGCTCATCAAAATGCGCTCAGCTCAAGATAAATAGCCGGTGGCACCAGTTCTCCACTCAGGTGCCATTAAACCATAGCAGAAGAAGAAGAGCGCCAGTCAAACAGTGGAAAAGGATTTGGAAATAGCGATGGAAACTGCTCTACTGATAACAAATCTGTCCTCTTGAGAAGCAAATCAAATAACTAACCCAGCGATATATTTATTTGTATCTCGAAGCTTTATGTCTACGTCAAACCAAACAACTGACTGGAAATCAAACCTGACACTCTTCACCATCTTTCATGAATCATTGTCTTCATGACTCAAAACTACAAGAGTCTTTGATGACTCAGCAAGGTGTGCCCAGAAATTGCAGGTAAGTCACGTTAGGGTCGAGTCAGGACCTGTTATGGTGGTGAATAAAAGGTTTATTGGAAATTTTGTCAGGTGGTCATGAATTGTGTTTTCCTGTAGCAGGATCGAACGGGAACAGCTTAACAGCAGCAAATGATTCATTCAGTTACAAGGAAGGGAAATCACATGGAAAGCAACAGGATACTTGTGCATCCTCTGCTTATTTTTCTTCTCATTTCTTTGTTTCTTCTCTTCATATCTATAGTTATTAGTAGGACTAGAAATCAAGAACCAGCTCCAGCTGAGAACCGGTTCCAAACTGTCCGATCCATTGGAATCATATGCCTTTGAGTTTATAAGTGTTTTTAATTGATGCTGACAGTCGTACGACGTCAAACTTACGCTGCTCGAAACAAGTGTTAGCGTCAGCCGAGGACACAACCGTTCAACACAAAACTGATCGGGAATTAATAAGCGAATCAATAAACCATCAGAGCGTAAGCCGGCTTCAAAATGACAATAAAACGTGGCCAGTTCAAGTGTGTCAAGGTGTGAATCTCCACAGGCCTTACGAGTCGATTAAGATTCATCAGTCGATAATTCAAATGCCCAACAATTCTCGATGCATCTCAATGTGTCACATCCTCAGTTTTTCAATATTACCGCACGTGGCAACTTTATCATCAACGAATGCAAGCAGTCAGATGTATCTGAACTGGCTTTTTATTTGGAAAGTGCTTTCAAAAACAGCTGCATCTTTTCAACACCAGTATCTCGTGCTTGTTTACTGCAAACAGAAACACAAGTATGTGTTCAGACAAAT
>JAPQRN010000017.1:5714114-5741603 GCA_037367275.1 Coranthus polyacanthus | reverse complement strand
ACAGTGTAAGGAGGTCCCAGATGCTTGCTTTGAGTTTAACGGCGTGCACCGCTGTGAGAACACCGAACCTGGCTACAACTGTTTGCCCTGCCCTCCCCGATACTCAGGACCCCAGCCATTTGGCAAAGGTGTGGAGCAGGCTGCTGCTAACAAACAGGCAAGTACAGTCCTGTTTGTGCATCGAGGCGCTGCTCAAAAAACTGCAAAGATTATAGGGCCTTGCGTATGTGTGAGTTAATCTGATGTCAGGAAGATGTACGCAGTGATTGATGGGAAAATAAATATACTGTGATAACAGAAACGGTGTTAAGTACAGCTACACCTGCAAATCTTGGGTCATGACAATGCTCGTTTATTCTGATAAATGTCTATGCACATCCAGTCAGTAACTCACTTTATTCATCCCTCTGTCACTCCTCAGGTATGCACACCCCGTAATCCCTGCCTCGATGGAAGCCACGACTGCAATAAAAACGCCCGCTGTAACTACCTCGGACACTTCGCTGATCCCATGTATCGCTGCGAGTGCAAGCCCGGATATGCTGGAAACGGCCATATCTGTGGAGAGGACACAGATCTGGATGGATGGCCCAATGCTGATTTGGTTTGTGTGGAGAACGCCACCTACCACTGCAAAAAGGTATGTAGATGATGAGACTTACATACTCTTTTTCCAGGGATAAAGTCAAATTACTTGTGTGATTGCTATAATCGTGGCCTGTTTTTCAGGACAACTGCCCCAACCTCCCCAACTCTGGGCAGGAAGATTATGATAAAGATGGCATTGGAGATGCTTGTGACAATGATGATGACAACGATGGCATTCCTGATGACAGGGTAAGTGAAATTTCTACCTATGGCCATAACAGTGAACAAGGGTGTGTGTGTGTGTTCTCTGATTTGGATTTTTCCATTCATTATTCATGCTGTCTGGTTTAGAGGGCAGGTGTAGAGGGGAAGGGGAGGGGAGGCATTGGATTAAAGTGAATGTTTCTCCTTGGCACGAGCCAAAACCTTGAATTCCAACACTAAGGTACAACATTGAAGGAGCTGCACTGTGTGCCGCTAATCCCAACATTAAATTTGGGACAGGGCCTAAAAATAAAGCACCTTTTCATGCTGTAAATCCACTCCCGTCTATGAAAGCGAATGACAGCCCCTGCACCTGAAACCCTGTCCTCAAAACGTTCTCCTTTTCCCTCCATGTTTGAAACAGGACAACTGTCCTTTCGTCTACAACCCAAGGCAGTATGACTACGACCGCGATGATGTGGGTGATCGCTGCGACAACTGCCCCTACAACAGCAACCCCGACCAGACAGACACTGACAACAATGGAGAGGGAGATGCCTGTGCTGTGGACATTGATGGAGATGGTAAGAAAAACAGACCTTTACACAGTAGCGACGAGCAGCTAAGTACTTTTACTCAAGTATTGCACTTAACTACAATTTCGTGGTACTTAAACTTTACTTGAGTGTTTCCCTTTTATGCCACTTTATATTTCCACTCTACTACATTTTTTATATTAAATATTGCACTTTAAATTCCACTACATTTATTTGTCAGTTTTAGTTTCTATTTACTTAATCATGTGATGAGCCCTCATTTATCTGGTGTCCCTGTATATAAAACTGAATATAAAGTAGATTCACCTTCAGCAGCTCCAACAGTAAGATGCTGCTTTAACACTGACGCTTCAGTATTAATAATCTAATGACGTCAGATATAATAACGTATCAGTCAGTGGGACCACTACTTTAACCTCAAGACTGTAACTATATTTTCTGTTAATACTAATCTACTTTTACTTAAGTAAGACTTTTCATGCAGGGCCTTTACATGTAAAGGAGTACTTTTTACATTGCTGTATTATTTTTATTTATTTCTGCAGGAATACTGAATGAGAAGGATAACTGCCCGTATGTGTACAATGTCGACCAGAGAGATACAGATTTGGATGGAGTGGGAGACATGTGCGACAACTGCCCTCTGGAACATAATCCCGATCAGGTGTGTGGACTCACACACCTCCTTTCCGCATTTCCTTCCACATCACCCGCCAACAATAACTCTCATTCATCTCCCTGCCTTTTTTCTGTAGCTCAGCATATATCTCTTTTTCAAGTGAGAGAAAGCCTCAGTGATTAGCCCCGTGTAGCTTTATCACGCTACGTAAAAGTGGAGTAAATCCTGTCTGCAGCTCAAGGGCACATCAGTTCAATAAGGCGTGGTGGGGGGTTAGGGGTCTTTTCAATGGCCCTTTGACTTTGGCTGGTTAATGTGAGGGAAGAGGCCCGAGGCTGGATATTAGCGAGGAATTGGCTAGCCCTGGGCTGTATGCATGCCCTGTCTGCACACAACGGGCCTGCTCAGTCCACCTGTGCCATGCTACACTGAGAAATAGGAATGTGTTGAACAACGGGACTCAGAAAAAGGATGGGGGAGGGAACAGGGCATCCAAAATCTACACTAATGGTCTTTAAAGAGTGGATTACACGCTGCAATTAAATACCCAAACAGACATGTTTGGACAGAGGCGCAGCAGTGTTATTTAGTTATTCAACGTTGGAAGTTGTGATATTGGACAATAATTTTGGCAGCCAAATCCTTTCTTCCCCCTATTCATCCACCTCATCCCATTTCTTTCTTAGTGCCACTAGGTGTGTCTCGTAAGTAATACTAACATGGCTGTGTTGTTCAGGCCGTAAGTAGTGTTTAACAAGCAAATTGTGGTTGGAGGAGGACCATGAGAATCTCAGGGAATGATTTTTGTCAGTCGATGAAATGTGCCAAGAGATTTTGGAGGAATTAAGTTTGACAGCTTTACAGAAGCAGAGAGATTTGAGCTCATGGAAAGCGCTTTATGAAAGCAGGAGAGAAGACATCAAAGAACAAAGGCAGTCAGGAAACACCACGATGAAAGGAAATAAACATCTGGAATGTATTGACATGCTAGCATGCGAACGCGTCGTATTCCCCTGAAGCTATACAATAAAACTGCAGTTCTGACTCAAAATGCTCATATCTTGCTACTGTAGGTGGATTCAGATGATGACCGAGTGGGAGACAAGTGTGACAGCAACCAGGACATTGATGAGGATGGACACCAGAACAACCTTGACAATTGCCCATACATCCCCAATGCCAACCAGGCTGACCATGACAAGGACGGCAAGGGAGACGCATGCGACCATGATGATGACAACGACGGCATTCCCGATGATAAAGACAACTGCAGACTGGCCTTTAACCCTGACCAGCTGGACACTGATGGTAAGCACCTTCAACATGATCCAATCTGAAGGATGTCAAGAAATTCACAGCTATATCAACAGGATGTTAATATACAATATCATGCATGGTTTCCAGGTGATGGCCGTGGAGATGCTTGCAAAGACGACTTTGACCAAGACCAGGTGCCTGACATCTACGATGTGTGTCCAGAGAACTTCGACATTAGTCAGACAGATTTCCGCAAGTTCCAGATGGTTCCTCTGGACCCCAAAGGCACCTCTCAGATTGATCCTAACTGGGTCGTCCGCCATCAGGGCAAAGAGCTGGTTCAGACTGTTAACTGTGACCCTGGCATCGCTGTTGGTAAGTAAAGGATCTGCTGTGACTGTGGAAAAATTGAGACCATCACTGTAAAAAATTACCACAGGTTTTACCATCCATGACAACATTTCTCAAAAATGAAACATCGGTTGTGCTTGACGGTTTATGATCATCCATCTTCCTCTTGATTACAGTGGTTTTCAATGGGGTTCAAGTCTGGAAATGTTTTCATATTGAATATATGAGTGCAGCCGGTGTGCATTCAGTAGCCGTGTTGAAATTACAGCATCTAACTTGCCTTTTTGTTGTGTGTTTTTCTAAGGTTATCATGAGTTTAATGCAGTAGACTTCAGTGGGACATTCTTCATCAACACAGAGAGGGATGACGATTACGCTGGCTTTGTGTTCGGCTATCAGTCCAGCTCCAGGTTTTATGTGGTGATGTGGAAGCAGATCACACAGACCTACTGGTCAAATAAACCCACCAAAGCTCAGGGCTACTCTGGCCTGTCTATCAAAGTGGTTAACTCCACCACCGGACCAGGAGAGCACCTCAGGAACGCCCTCTGGCACACAGGGAATACCCCAGGACAGGTAAGACATCGGTATCAAGTGGCCGAGTCTAATCTGTGATTGATTTATAAAAGCAAGAGGGGTCACAGTACATAAAAACATAAAAAACATGTTGCTTACTTGCCATGTTACAGGTCCGCACTCTCTGGCATGACCCTAAGAACGTTGGCTGGAAGGATTTCACAGCTTACAGATGGCATCTGATCCACAGACCAAGAACAGGACATATTAGGTGAGCAAATTACTCCACGCATTGCACACTGCTAATACCAAAACAACAAGCTTTTTCTTTAATTTCTTTATCTCACCAAGTAAAAAAATGTCCTTGAATTCTGCAGAGTCGTTATGTACGAAGGCAAGAAGATCATGGCAGATTCTGGTAGCATCTATGACAAGACATACGCAGGTGGAAGGCTAGGTCTTTTTGTCTTCTCACAAGAGATGGTATACTTCTCAGACCTCAAGTATGAATGCAGAGGTAAGAATTGATGAAATCTATTCAAAAAGTAAGAATGGCATCAAGAATTTGATGACCCGCTCATAAACTGGATGTCCAACTCCTTTCATGTCTCTGTCTTCTAACAGATGGATAGAAGCGCGGCGCAGGAAGCTCTGAGGAATGCACCTTTTTGTATAAAGTATGAACTTTTGTATTCTGATGCAAAGTCCAGGGACCGATTTATCTCCGCGACTCTTTCTTCTGCGGCACGCACACTCGGACGGGGCGAAGGGCATGTGGTCAGCCTCAGGGTAACTTGAAGCTGGTTCGGGCAGAGCACCAACCGGCTGACTGCCAGTTGAGGATCAGAGAGCCCCTTCTCCTCCACCCTTAGCATCCACGAGAGCAAGGAGAGCTGGGGAAAAAGAAAACATGCCCTCTGGCTTTGCCAATAGGACACCAACACCTTTCTGTCCCAGCTCTCCCTGCTTTCTCGCTCTCTGAAAGACCTCATTCATCTCTGTGCGGGAACGGTTCCCCATAGACAACTATGCACTTCCAAACCTTTACATCTCTCTCTGTTTTTCTATCTCACCTCTTCAGCCTTACTACCGTGCTTTCTGGGTGGACATCCCAAAGAAAAGAATGACGAAATATTCCCTTTGCTTTACTAGATCTGACAAGATGTATATTCGGAGTGAAACATTTGAGGACTCAAAGGATGAAGACAGCAATAACATTTTTTTTTTTTTAGGAATCTTAAGGACTTGTGATTTTAAAAAAAGATCTGTTGGGAGAGGAGTGAGAAGAAAGTAAGGGTAACATGGTGTTACTGATGTTTGTGTTTATGCATGTATGATGGCAATTGTCCATGGACGGAACAAGAAAGTGGTTGAACCCATCTATCTAAGAATCCATGTAGAGAAGAACTACGGAGAAAAGAAATTAAATTTAGGTTTGAATACACAAATTATGTTTACTGTCTGGTTACGTAATCCGCTCTCAGGTTGGGATGGAAGGAATAATCTTCCCTTATTAAACAAGTAGAAGAAAACATAAGGATTATGTTTAGCGAAAGAAAACAAAAAGATTTAGCTGTCTCAAAGCCAGCATTCCATCCAAAATACTCACGTCAAAACCTTAAAAAGACATATTTCCCTCAACTTGTGAGGATTTAAATTTGAAATGATGTATATACATGTAATTTATTGACTCTTGCCTACAATGTAGGCAGTTAAAGAAATCTAAATACTCACCATTACTACAGTCAAAACTAACCCAAAATCAGGTATTAGAAGCAGGATGCATGCTCATGTTAGTGTCTCCCATCTCCTGCTGTCGACAGTGAATTAGATATTTTTCAGACAGGGCTACTTAGCATGAAGTGTATGTGAGTTTTGTGCCTTTTCTTCAGAGAGAGATGAAAAACAAAGGAACTCTTTGATGTACAAATATTACCTCATTGCTGTTGTATAATTTGATCATACAAAAAAAACAACCTAAGTACTTTTTTTTTTCATTTTACTTTGAAATGATGGACATCTTAGTGCTACTGTAGCATGAGCTGTAAATAGTATATTTCATTTCTAGAAACACAACAGAACTCCCAGTCCCTTGATCCACACCGGTGAAAATGTCAGTAAGAGACATCTTTTATAAAAAAATAATTTTGCTTTATCGTGTATGTCCAGTGCTGTTTTAGCAGATAAATTATTGTTCTGTTTGTCTTAGCTGTTTGTGAGCGACTGATTTGTGTATGCGTGTGAGTGTAGATAAATGCTATTTAAATAATTTATCAGGATTTGTTGCCTAACAAAAGGGCACGTGTCCATCTGTATAAACGGTTTGCACACTGACATGAGGATGTTCTGTTCTTTATCGTTTTTACCTTTTTTTTTTTTTTTTGTTATTGTGTATCAATGTTACCATTATTTTTGTACAATTAGTTTTGCTTTTCTGTTCTTTTTCTTAGTTGTACAAAGCAAAAAATGCTGTTTTTATTCATAGTGATTATTTTGTTACTTACTTCAAGACAATAAATAGTTGTTAAATTTCTCAACCCTGACTTTGCTTTTGTTTGTCTTAAACCACAAGATTCACGTTATTTTAGCATTTTTTCATTTAGGTGTAAGTGTCGCGATCAGGTCTAAAGCTTGTTTAGGTGATGTGGGAATAAAAACACTTTATATTAAAATTAAACTGGCTCAGACCAGACCAGGAGACATCACAAAGGCCACTGGCTTTGATTACGTGTACTGTAGCCCCCAGTGTTCAAAATGATGGCCTAGCTCCTCCGATGCACAAATGGACTTGTACCTTGAGGCTTGTCTCTCTCACATGGTCTCAGTGATGAAGGCCACATGAGGAATGTGACGGAGACATCTGCTCTTTGGCTTCATCTACTTGACCTCTGTGTGGTCTGCACTGACCTCTGTGCGGGAGGTTAAACAACACAGAGAGCAAATATTAGTTTGACACAAACCTTGACACTGACCTTGTGCTTCTGAGAGACGCAGACTTAAATGATCTGCCGGTAAAAAAAAACAAGAACTTATTGGCCTCATTGCAGTATTACCAAACAGCTGAGTTGAATAAGAACTCTGCAACAGTGTAGAAACTTTGCATGATCAAGTTACATACTGCATATACTTCTGTATACAGTTATGATTATAGTTGGGACTGATGTGATCCAGTATTGAAATTGGGTGCCAATACTGAAATAATATCCAAACCAGAACTGAAAAGAAGTGAACGGGGCATCTCTAGTAATGAGGCTAGATTCCTAATTTGTAATATTGTACGTTTTTTCTTTGTTTAAACTGACACCCATCACCTAATTGCTGATGGTGGTTTTGTATCTTTGGAGTCACAGAAACATGTATTCAAAAAGTTTTAAAAAATGATCCGAAAAGAAACCAAAGGACCTGATCCAGGCAAACTTGCAAATAAGTAGACTTAATAATGCTGTCAACATAGGGGTTAGTGAGTTTATTCGTAGAAGAACAAAACATCTCTGTGCGCAAGAGCTTTTTATGGAGGTTTCGACATGTTCAACAAGAGCTTTTCATAAACTCAGTATAAGAGCTGCACCGTTACATTTTTTCAATCCAGGAAATCAATTACAAACTTATTCTTATTAACAATGACAGCCCAGCAGGGGTTATTATGGATCATTACAATGTGGCACCACAGAAGGTTAGACATGTCACACATCTCTGCCAGCTGACCGCAAACACCCACATGTTTGCTCTCGGACCCTTTCTAGGCTCGGAGTCAGGATGTGTTGCCACATTCGGATTTCCCACCAGTTTAAAAGAAATGCACTTGCTACGCAGCACAGTTTAACAGTATTCCTTATTGCCCCGTATTTGCAAAAGTCTGCTTGACTTTACCTAGTATATATGTAATGTCATACCACAAAAAAAAAAAAAGGATGGAGTTTGCATCCAGAACATCTTGACTCGTTGCATTTCTACTTCGATTTCGTGCAACGTGAAAGGATGTTTCACGAAGAAGGCATTTACAAGTCAGGGAGGGAGCACATTTTGGACAGGCGTACTGCTAAAACAGCCCTAAAGAAGACAAATATTGTCTCGTGTTAACCAAAACATCTGCCAATGGGGTTAGTCTAGCCACTGAAAAACAGTAATGGACTGAAAGTTAGCAAAATTTAAACTAGCAGTGCTTATTACACGTAAAGTTATTTAGGATAGCGTTATTATTGTTAAGTTGAAAAGTTGTTCTCACTCTTGTTACTGGTTAAATCAAGTTCGATACTAGCTGTAATATTTTATTAAGACAAAGTTAGATATATTTTTTCATAAATGAGATCACTTTTCTAACATGCTCGACATCTGCCTCTGTCTCGAAAGACTCGTTTCCCAGACGTACGTTTTTATTTGCTTTCTTGCTATTCCTTTTCTGCAGTGTGTCGTGTAGGTACAGTGATGTACGGGGTGTAGTGCTGTCGAAGAGGCAGAAGCATTTCTGTTAAACACCTTGATGGTAATTGTCAAAGTTAATGTCAAAGTTCCTGTTACCCACTCTTAGATTTTCCCAGCAAGGCCACGGTCTCAAACTGGCAGCCTTCCGGTCACAGGGTACTTTTATGATTATTTTCCAAACACACTCCTCAAATAATGACAGACCAAAGACTTGCCCAATTACCTCCAGCACCTTTAAAGGGTCCGCAAACAGTACCTTCAACAGTAAAAGGACATGAACACGAGCCTTGAAGTGCAGTGACTAATGCAAAGTGCTGATGAATGGAACAAAGACCTTCCACCCTGGAGTTACAACAGCTTTATTTAGCTCCTGTAATCCACCCAGGGAAGTGGCTAGACTGCGCTCCATTTGCAAAACCCGCTGCCACAATTGGCCTCAAACCTCGAACTTCAAACCCGAAACGCTACATTTGATCTGGCCGCCGTCCTCCTCAGTCTCGTCATTCAACACCTTTACGCTTCATCCTGCGGAGCATCGAGGTGTTGAAGTGTTACAGTGAGACGGAGGACCCCCCACTGAATCCTGCAGCTTTTACCCTAAACGCGCATCTGTAAGCACAGCACCGTGAGCCACCACCTGTACATACAGACGCCTAAATAAGAATAGAATAACATTTTCTTGAACAATAAAGACTTGGTGGATGTAAGTCTGGAATGTGGTTTAGTCAGGGCATTTTTGCTTCATTATAGTATTATATCCACGGGTGTGGAGGGGATCAAAATAAAACCTCAGTGACACCTGCGCTCTACTGTTTCTAAGACAAAGCAGCTGAAGGCACATTGTTCAGATATTCACTTCAGTCATCCCAGATGTTGATATGAGTCATGTAGCTGTCCTGGCCGTATCTACGCACACGGTTTAACGATAATAGAGAGTGTTTTAAAGATCAGAGATAAGACAGCGTTGTTATAGGAATAAAAAATGTAGTTTTGGTTTGTTCCGTTTAAATATTGTTATTATCCGACCTCACGAAAAAACGACAACACTACAATAAAAAACGACCGGTGTTTAAGCACCTCTGACGACCTTTTGCGATCGTCTGAATAAGTGCATGGAAAAGAGAAAACGGTGTCAGTCACGTCGATAAATAGACAAACCTTACAAGGAGGTGGTTGGGGACAGATATGGGAGAAAAACAAACTTTGTGGACTTAAATACAAGTGACTGGTGCTCGTTTCTGGGGTTCGATTCCTTGTAACAGTAACAGTAATGTAACTTTCTTATTTTAGTCCTTAATACAATCTTTTCCTAACCCTAATCTAGTTGTTCTTGTGCCTAAATTTAACCAAAACTCAGTCATGGAAGTGTCACAGCCTAAATACAGTTAAGCTGTGAACATTTACGTAGTCTGTTATTTGTGTCCGTAAAGTACATGCATTCACCTATTCTGTCGCTTACGTCTGTTAATTAAATTACATTTTTAGACTTTTAGAAAGTGTCTCCCAGAGGCCAAGGCGAAGTTGCTAAATCACTTCTTTTGTCTGCGCAACAATGTAAAACCTGAAGGTAATTGAATACACCATGATATGAAAAAAGAGAAGAAAAGTGAAGCAAGAACTTGTTTTTTTTTTTACCAGTTTCAGTTGACTGTTTTAGTTTTGACATCAATCAACTAATTGTTTCATGTTAACCTTTGATATCTATAACATAACTGACTTTGTTGCAAGGATTTTACTATAAATTGCCATTATTGTAACCTAACCCAGGTGTATTTTTAGATTAAATTGCTATCGATTGATTGATGACTATCCTGTCTTTTACATGGCTTTGACATTGCCATTGATAGCTTATTCTTCTCCTTAACACAGCTGAACAGTGGTGAGTACTTCATACAGTACATGTGGAAGAAACAGATCTTTCCGAGTGAGGTTTTAAGTGTCAAACAGCTGGATATCGTTACTTTATGAATGGTCAGTATATAATGGCTCATTGTGGGACACTTGCTTTAACAACCCGGACTTTCTGAACATAGAAATTCTAGGACATTTATGAGAATTACAACAATCGTGGCATCGGTGAAACAAAGAAATGGCTGTTTTTCATTATGTGACACGTGGTGACATAACTGCCATTTAATCACATAAACACTTTGGCTACTTTTCTGTAATTCCCCCGTCTAAGCCCTCATAAAATTATTGAGACCATCGAGAACAATATGGTTCCTGTGATTGTTGGCAGTCGTGATGGGATTCCTGACTGGGATGTGCTATGACCTCTGACCCCTGAGCTGGCTGCACCTGGTGAACTCCAACTTGCAGTGAATATTTTGATGGAAAAAGGCGACCTTCGTCACCTTTAACGCATAGCGGTGGGTGAAACTCTCATCTCCAGACATCATCATAAAATGTCATCAATCCCTGCTTTCATGGTTCTCCAGCAATGGAACGTCAGTGAAGCAATTCAGAAACAATGAGGTGAAAATTGTAAAGTGTCTGGTATGAGAACTATGCATAGAAATCGGATCATCAACGAGCGCTGACCGAGACGTGTCGCGCATGTTTGCTCACCTCACGAACTGTTCTCTCATCTGCGTGGTGTGTTTTCTGTGCGTTACTACGGTTTGCTTTTCCTCGGACACAAGTGAGGCAAAGAAAGTATCTGAATAGTGAAAAGATGAATGTTCCAAAACAACCCGTTAGGGATGAATTCATCCGTGTTCCCTGCTTTATTGCTTTGAGAAAAACGCCAAATGCCTGCTTTTACTTTGCACTGTGGAAATACCAAGCACATGCTCTTCTTGACTTTATATGCTTCCATTATCCATTATTCAGGTTAACCACAAAGAGATAGAATATCTTTTTCATGTGTGGCTTGTTATTGAAAATGTTGAAAAGTAAAAGTATTATAAGTAGATTTCCACAGAGGACACCCTGTATCCAGCGAAGAATTCAGAACAGCTTGTGTTTTCTCTAAGACCTCTTCCATTCAATCTCAGTTCATTGAGTCTAATAAGTGAATTCAAATTTTTACCTTCCTTTGCTGCTTCATAAAAGGTTTTTCAAGGTTGTAAAATTCATTATGCGTACTTCATCTTTAATCATTAAGTAATGTTAACGCAAACATCACGCAACCTTGTAATCCTTGCAATTCAAGGAGCTCCTTCTTGTTGTTGGTTTCCAGACTTGTCTGTGATAATGACATGTCAATAACTAGAAGGGCACTACAAGACCGCATTCCTCTGCCAAGGCCCCACAGTCCTGTAATTCAATCAAACGCTCTATCTCGCAACGATAAAAAAATATTCCAGCCTCCGCCCACTTGACACGCCAAGCCGCAAAAATCATTCCAATCGTGTCATTCCCTGCCTTTATGTCCAGGGTTGACAGCAGACTGCGGGACAAATATAGGACGAAGTGTACGCTGGGATGTCAAATCTCCTTATAATGAAGAATACTTGAATTTTTATTGTACTTTATTATTGAAGTTGTTTTAATTCACCTATTAATCATTATTTTCATACCAAAATAATTATCTATAGCAGAAATACTGTAGTGGTATTAAGTAAATCCACTGACTGATTCCGGTCTGTCTGAACTCATTGTCTATGATTCAAGATTCAGAGGAAAGATCATTCAAATCATGGATCTCGATTTAGGCAGATCGTCTAACAAGTTTCATGAAAATCGGTGCAGCTGTTTTTACGTAATCCTGCTAAAAGACAAACAAACACAGGCAATGATGATTTTTTTTTTTTCTTATAACGACCTTAAGAGAAAACCCACTCATCGCGCAACAATGCATCCACTAACTACGGCAAAACAAGCACTAAGCATTGTGCTTTTTATGCTGGTACAAAATAACAGTGATTCAAACTACTCTGATTTTCTTCTTGGCACTGAAACGGTAGTAATTACCGTATCCAGTTTTAGTGCTCATGTAACACTCTAAGTATGAAGGTGAATGGTCTCTGCAGACAACAGCAGAAAGGAGAACCCCAGACACTATTAGTGTGCTATTCATTAACCAGACTGGCAGCAGATGAGAGAGGATAGGGACTGAAGGAAGAAGCAATGGCTTTTAATTTCCTGAAGGGAGCACGCCCTGCTGCAGCTTCTGTTTATCCGATGGCCTGTAATTCCTTCTGGTCTTGTGTTGAGTTACAGACTCGGCTTCAAACACACAACATCCATGCCACAGCAAAGACACTGTGTGCCCATACAGTATTATATACCTCTATCTGTGCTCATATGACTCAGCTGCAGGCTAACGTCACTGCACAGAGCGCAGGGTCTAGTAATGATCATAACAGCCGGTGGACCAGCTGTGAAGGCTTAAAAAAATAAAAAGATATGCTGGTCAAAACATTGATATGAGCAGAGTGAGTTGGTATGTAACTAACTACAAATACTTTGTTAATGTATTTAAGTAGAGTTTTCAGGTACCTGTACTTCACTCGGATGTTTATTTTTTGGGCAACTTTTTCTTTTAGTTCCTACATTTTAACGCGTACAAGTCATACAAGTCAAAGCGTGACTCTCAGTTTCAGTCAAACGCTTTTTGAGGGGGATTATTGATGATCGGGACAAATAACGCATTCATAAAGAGGATCCCTCGGCGTATCCCTTCTGAGAATATCATGCACGACAAACGTAACAAGAAAAAAACAACATAAAAGACATGAAAAGGAGGTGGAGTGTGGCGTAAAGGCATCAAAATGTCCTACAAAGGGCTACGTTTTACTTCTATACCCTGAGTAACTTCACTTTTACTCGAGTATAGCAATTAAATTCACTGCAATAACAGTCCACAGGAAAGAAGCCACATGTTCTTAAATATCACCAGCATCACCTGGCGTACCTAAGTAAAGAGTAGTAGGAGTAAAGAGTCCTGAGTAAAGAACGTGCGTACCTCTGCCACCTCTAGATGGTTATTTGGAGCGTGATGTGTTCTGTTTGAACGCTCAGAGCAATGACCGACCATTTCCAACCAGCAAGAGGAAGTCTGCAAGTGTTTCTGAGTGCTGCTGACCACAAATTGGGCCACCTCCCACTCTCTACAAAGACGTGTGAAATATTAGAGATAGCTGCCGCAGACAGATTTTCACATAGACACTAAACTTCCCTGCAGGTTGGCACTGCGTGAGAGACAGAGGAGTAAACAGTTAAGATAGAGACACCTGTGTTTCATTTTCGTGTCGCTGCTAAGATCCAAGAAAGTCTGATCCGTGTTGATTTGACATGTTATGTTGGTGCAATTTGGCTGCTAACAGAAGCGCTGGCTCACGCATTAAGTAGGTCAGGAACGTCAGGAGTAACCTAACGCAGATGGCTTGCAATGATTTTAGACCTCATCTTCTTCCTTCTTATTTGCGTATTTGTTCAGTTGAAACACGAGCAATTTCAATAAAGTGTTTCAGATTCGGATTCCACATTGGAAATGGTAGAATAATGAAAATAATAATATAATAGTATCTTTATTTACACGGCACTTATCAAAACCAAATGAAAAGAATCAGGTCGAATCAGAGAAGATGATGCAATAAAAATACATAAAAACTCATCTCTTTGTATTTTTTCCATTATAACGTCGCACAAGAGGATGTCTAGGCTCCCAGAATGCCTTATGTCAAGAGTTAGACGTCTACTCTACTCACTTTCTGTAAACGGGACTGGCACGCACCCTCATCCATGAAATCCTCACGAAATAATGCCTTTTTCCATCCTTTATGAGCAGACAAAATGTTGACTTGAATCAGCAGTTCTCTGCTGCTTCAGAGTCCCTGCGGCACCGCCGAGCCAGGAAAGAATAGACCAAGAAGAAACAGAAAGACAGGCAAGCCTCAGTTTCAAGCTCCTGCCGGTACAATGACAAGTTTTACAGAAGTGAGTAATGTGGACTACGGGGCCAGACCAGACCCCAGATTTCCACTCCACGGGCTGTGTGACAGTTGGAAGTTGGTAAGTCAATGAGAAAAAAAAAAAAGCTCCCTGTAAATGAGGCCGACTGAGAAGTTGTTGCCAGTCTGTCAGTGGGCATGACAGAGGGAAAAACACGGATCCAGGAAATGCTTTTATGAAGCCGTCAAGTCAGGGAAGAGTCTGCGTCTTGACACACTCTGCACGTTCAACTGCAGTACATTTAGCGTCATACAGAGTTTAAAAATAAGGGTCATACATATCACACACGCATGGAAACACCAGGTCTTTCACCCACTATCATCTGATGTTGTCAGGGTTGTAGTGGAATGTAGTTACAATTACAATAGTCTCACATGGCCAGATCTATCTCCACACTTTGTTAGAGCTATGTCAGTGCTGCAGAGAGGTCTGGCATGACCCACTATTGGCGCTGGATGCAGAGACAGTGACTTTGCAAAAAAAAGTGTCAGAGGAGAACTTTTTTTGGTGGAACATTTGCACGTGGGTGAATTGAACCGTGGTATTAAAATAACCAAATCCCCACAAAAGAGAACGGCACGTAAAAAGACGCAGTGTCTTTGTAGCTCAGAGGTTCTTTCATGTAGCGAACGGTAAGACGCAGACAGGGTAGCAGCACAGTACATCCTGTAAACCATAGTTTAAGGAGGTGATAATCAGAATACGGTCACGTGGTTTAAATCAACTGCATTTTTCACTCTGAAATTTAAAAGGGGCAGACTATGCACACAGAGGACGGAGTTACAATGAGCGATCAAGCCGCCTGTTCGATTGAATAGTAAATCCAGATGATTATTTATGTTCTACCTTTATCACCCATCTTATGCTGTGTTTAAAGCAGAGAAGGTAAAAGCTGCCGATTTCTTTTAAGAAGATTAGCCTTAAGGTAACTTCAGAAACTAAGTGAAAACAAAATGTTACAAAAGGGGACTGTAAATTCACGGTCTTAGTTTCGTCTTTGTTTACCTGTTTTCACTCGATGCCGTGGAAAACAAAAGGTCAAGGGATAACCTTTTCGCCAAACAAGACATCACACTGCTTTTGTGTTTGTGTTCTCATCATTTCCATCTCTGCAGCAAGTGTTGACATATATTCAAAGTGACTCCTCTGCCAAGGTCAAAATACGTCACAAATTCCGTTTAAGGGCACGTATTCTGTAATCTGTAGAGAAAGATATTTGAAAAGTAACCCTCCCAACACTGATATTGTGTAGATGCTGTATTCCTTTAATAGTGAAGGTCAGATTTGGTCACACACATATCTAATGGCAAACTGATGTTTACCAGCAACATTCCTTCACCAAGAAAAGGCTTTCTGCTCACATTACTGGGTCAATGGCATTTCTTTACTGAGCTGCCCACATGGGATAGTTTCAAGAGTAACTGGGAAATACCTATGTAAAGGTTATGGTCAGAAAGCAGTACTGTGTCTAATATCAGGTTAAAGCATCCTTATAAAACCAAAAAACACTTTATATATAACAGACAAAATGCGAAATTTGCGTAATGTAAAAGTTGCTGCGTCATCCTGAAACACACCTGACGGTTTAAGTGGTTCTGCGTGTTTTTATGAAAACAGCCGCCCTTTTTCATTCCTGTGACTGGAACTTCGACAGAGGAGATGAGAAACGTGAGGGCGCGGTGTTGGGTTCCCTCCAGACCCATTTTGTGTCCTCGATCGGTGGCGCGAGACAAAAGGACCACAGAAACCAGAGCTTGAGGTAGTGCTGCACTTTTGCTGTGAGGCAGGCAGTGTAGAAGAATGGAGCCCATTCTCTATCCGGCCTGGCTAGCTGTACTGTACACCCTGGAGAAGCACTCAGCACTGAGGGCAGATGGGTTGCCTTGATAATGGACACACACACACACACAATCACACACACAAACCCTCTCTTCAGGATTCCCTTTGCTTGCCAGAGCCTGAAAGAGGCGAGGGACAGTTTGAGGCATTTGTGTTGGTGTGAATTCACTCGCTGGCTGAGTCACTATAATCACGTTTGTCTGGCTCAAGCACAAACGAGGAGAGTGAGAAAAGCACCGTCCTCGTCTCATCTGACACCGCAGCCTTTTGTGTAAAAACCGACTCTGTTCATCGCTGCATTTTTTTATTTATTTCGTTTTTTTTTATGTGTGTGGGAGTCCTGACACAAAAAATACGGCACTCGAGAGTCGATGTAGCTATTGAGAGCTGCCTCGTTTCTGCCCTCTCTTTTCACACACACGTACAATGAGAGCGCCGAGATGCTTTGAGAATGGAACTGACACATGTATTGTACTCAAAACCCAGAATAAATTGTGCAGAACATCGCGAGTATCACACTATCAACAATGGCCAGCACTTTAAAGGAACATGTACTACTAATCAGTCAAAACAAAAATGCTGAAGTGCGTGGTGAGTCTTTAGTCAGGTGGATGAAATCCAAAGCTGCAGGAAAAACACAGAATCCCTTTGAGGACTATGACTCAGGTCGATAGAGACGCCCAAAGAGAGCCGACTTCCACATATCCTCTGTCTGCTAAGGCACTTGTAAGAGTTGACGCTTCCGTCAAAAACACCTGTGCATAAGCTTGTTTCCTACAAATTCATGAATTCATGTGGAGCTGATCCATAGATCTACAACGCTGTGAAGTGAAGAAGTCTCTAATATTACACCAGATGATAGTTGCACACATTTGCTACTAACAGAAGTAAATTAAAGTGTAAAACTGATTTAGGAGCATGTGTGCAAATAATAAGGAATTGCAAAATTCAGCCTGAGCAGTTTCTGTTTTTTTAAAATTTGGGCTGATAACACAACAGCAACGATGATAAGTTGATCATTTTATCCACTCATCAGCGTGAAGAGTCCTGCGGTGGTTTCCCACAACGTGCATCGCTCCGTCTTATTCTTAACTTCTTTCTTGTCGCGACCACATCAGAATAACGTGCGGGACTCCGACCATGTTGCTAAGCGGCCCGCTCATTAATTATAATACAGCAGAAAACACAAAAACACACGGCAGCATCCTTCTTCCACATCTCTGTAACAGCTTCACGGACAGCTGCACAGGACAATGACCAACATTTGAGCTTCATTACTTTTTGTATTCAAATAATTATTTAGGTTTATATTATTAGTTAATACATTGTCATTATGGCCCTAAAGGTCTCCAGGTGCTCCTAAACTTTCCGACTTACGAGACTGCGTTCCTCTGGGAAAAAAACATTCTGACCAGTGAGGTCCAAACTACTGGTGTAAATGTTATCTATCATACCGAAACTCAGTCACTTTAAGTCACTTTAAGACACTGATGTAGTAATGTTCAGTAGTAGTAGCAGTTTCAGCAGTATCGGCTGCTGATGCTGAGCTGCTGCTTCTACATAAACAGGTCATTTGGTCCATTTCACATCAACAGGTGGTCAGTTTCATGTGGAGTGCATCAAGTATTAAGTTCACAACAAGTTAGAGTTGCTGCAGCGTATAAAATCTATTTAAGCTTCTTAAAGCCACTTTCCTTTTTTTTTGTCCCAGACACACAGCATTTAATTTATACTACATTGTAAATAATACTGTCTATTAAATACTTCAAATTGAAACAGCTCAAAGCCTAACCCACTGTAGTTTAGGTTTTCCGTTTCATACGGTGAAAATATTAGCCTTTTGTTTAGACTTGGACGTGAGAAAACCCCAGTTAAGCAAAAAAGTCTAATAGCTTTTGCAGGCGGTAAGTAAAAACAGAACGTTTAAAAGGGGTTTGTAGCCTAATATCCACTTTATGGTCTAATCTGGACACATTTTGGGAAGAAGTTTAGACGCGTTTGATTGAGGTTCAATGCTGCATCTTCTGTGACTCTCAAGCAGGTCTACGTACCGTAACCTGCGGCTCTGTGGCGCTAGCTTTAACATTATAATAAAACCACCCTTACAGCCAGCTGAAGCAGCATAGACAGAAGACTTTCACACAGCGATAAAGTCTGTTTTCCTGCAGATTTCCTAAAGCTTGTGATTACCGAGCTAATTACTGACATTCCTTCGAGAACTTACAGGCTACTGCTCAGAAAGTGGAAGCTTACAAGAACAGTGGGCTCCTTATACAGTACGGCAGCCAGACATATGCAAACGGACAATATGCTGTTCTGTCTCATAAGAAGCCCCTTAATGAAATATGTATGGTTTATGAAAGGAGGAATGAAGCAGGTAATTTAAGGACTACTCACAGGACTGTACGCTTCTAAAGCTGCATACAGGGTTTCTACACATTTACATTCCCAAATTCTTTTCCATTCTCGGATTTCCAGACCCCGTGGTAGATTTTTCAGTCCATGTTCGACACCTGAGTACGATAGGAATGTTTATTATGTGAATAAATGTTTTCAAATCCAACTGTTAAAACGCATGTAACACAGAGCGTTCGGTTCACGCTGCGGTCGCTCTCGTAAAATTTCAATCCATTTGACATTTGTGTTTGTTTTTTGTGTGTTTTAAATACATAAGGTTTATACACATATATAATGCGTTTATGTATTTGTCCAATTTATTTCAAATTCCTAAAAAACAGGTTCCTCCTTCTGTCATATATGTTCGACTGACAAATAAGCATCGACGTGTGTAGTTAATGTTAGAGCTGCGTAATTCAAACAGATAGAGATTTTAAGTGCAGTTAAAATACATGAATGGACTCATTTTAGAGTAATAGCAGCTGCAACAAGTGAAGATCAGGGGTAAATATTATGATCAATTTATTTGAGACATTTTTAACCATGGAACCAGTGGCAGGTTTGTATTAGATCCCATTAGAGGAACAAGAGTATTTCCATTATTTAACATTTCTAACACCACTCGCACAACGTCTCAGTTTAAGAATATTAAGTCTACCTTTAATAACCGTGTTTGTACGAAGCACCACTGGCTTAAATTTGACCTTTTTTCCAGTTTTAACGCCCATTATGGTCTCTCAGTGGCTAGACTCGCTGGCTAGAAATTTTATTTTCCACAGTGGCAGATTTTTTGCTTAACACAATACAACTTAGTTATATTTAGCAGTGTGTGGCTTCTTCCTAGTAGGACTGTTTTTGCAGTGTAAGGGTAACAGAATAGTCTGGAAACAAAAATATTTATCCACACTCACTTTTGTTTTCTCCACCTACACTTATCCAGACCTGGAAATGACTAAAATCAAACTCCGTACTTTTTCATAAACCTTCATGGTTGAGTCTAAAATCTTTACTCTTCATTGACAAATATTCCATTGTATTAAATACAGGTTGAAGTAGCAAATATAAGCATGCTGTGTACAGTTCATGCTTTATATGACTCGATATCTGGGTTTTTTAAACTGAAAATGTTCCGTAGTCTTACTTTTGAAGACTCTTGGTCTTGGTACTCCAGAGGGATCCTGTTCCCAGTATAATAACAAATTAAAAAAAATACAGTTTGAAGGAACACACACTAGTCTACAATCATCATTCATAACATTATAAACCACCAAACCAAACTCAAATGTATGATAGAGGTAAAGAGGTAGCGTTTTCCTTTGAGTGGAAGTGTATTGCTCTTGATGGGACGTCTACGCAGTTGATATCCAAAGCGAATTGCTCCCAAAATTACACAGAAGCAACACTGAGACGAATAAGCCTGCGGGTTTGTGTCCTTCAGCTGACTTCAACCATCACAGTTTTCTGGATAAAGGAACGTCACTGACGACTACACAAAATGAAACTGTCCCGCTGAGGGGGGTGGTAAATATAAGTGAGTATGACGGAAAGATGTAACCACTGTAAAAACACTACCCAGTCGACTCCATCAAACATGACTATGAGATCATTCGATTTCCCATTTCTGAGGTTTTCTCAGTTTTCAGTTTTGCGGTCGTGATACTGATCCAACGCGATCTAAAACGCCGGCCGCTTCCCACCCATAGGCGACAGACGTTGTGACCTAATTTTCTAGCGTCAGGTTGGCAGACCCTGAAAATGACAGGGTACAAAACTAAGATGGGCTGTAATGGGACAATCCTGGCCGATGTCTTTCATCTACTGTACACTCAGAGTGTTTGTGCCATCAAACAGCCCAGAAGTTTAAAAAAAAAAAAAAACTCCGACCTTTGCTAAACAGTTCCAGCTGTCATTTACTGGGGTGAGACACCCCTCGTAATTACATGGAAGCTCTGAGAGTTTATGGCCACATGTGAGAAGCCAGGTAAGTCAGGTGGGTGTGAGGAGAGACTGACAAAAACTGAAAACAGATTAGAGGTGTGAATCCTCACTGGCCTCAAGATGCAGTTTAATTAAGAATCAAAAAGACTTATTGATGCATCTCAGTGCATCACATCCTGTTTCCTACATTACTACGCAAGCGGTCAGGTCTGTCGGATCTCCCTTTTATTCAGAAAAAGCTCCCAAAGCTCAGACTACAAGAGCTGCATCTTTTCAGTAACAGTATCTGTGACCCACTTCAGTCTGTAAACATTACAAAAACAAAGCACCTGCACCTCTACATATTGTCAATCATGAAAATTCATTCAATTATTCTTAAGGTTTTATTCTTTACTTAACTGCCTTTTGTTATTGTTTTTATCAACACTTTTTCAACAAGTAATTGCTCAGCTATATTGTAGACGAGGCCTCAATTTTAATATATTCCAAGATAAAATAAAGATTGAATCATTAACTGTAGCCAAAGGCAAACGTCCGCATCACACATCAGGATAAAGCTTTCGAGGACTCAAGGTCAGAAACATAATTCTGAGCTATGACGGAGAGAAAACACTAAAACTGCCGACTATTTAGAAAGAATACGGATGAAGTAGAAATAACAGGTCGTAATGAAGTCTAACATTTAACTTGTTTTCAGTTGCACATGCTTTTCTGCTTACATCCGAGCTCTACAACCAACGTAGGTACCAAAAACACTTACATATTTGCTATTTTTATCCCAAAAGCTCCTGTAATTACATTGTTCAATATATAAAGCGTTCCGCTCACTTAGCAAACATGTATTTATGGTGTTACCTACATAGTAATTTAGGAATTAAAGAGTTTTAGGATGCCGACCACAGAAAAAAAAGAAGAAAAAAAAGCACAGAATTGCTCTCATTTTTCCATCACTGCTGTCCTTGCTTTGAGACGGTGACTAAAGAGGACACAGTGGGTTCAAATGTGCTGGCTAAGCAGCATCCCCACTGATGAAGCCATTTAAAGCACACTGCCTGACGAGGCTTAAGTCTGGTGTAACTATTATGTCCTTAAATTTGTCCAACTAAATTACATTCAAATGTGTCTCCGGTCTTAACGAGGCCAACGAATTACATGTAATCTACCGCAGCGATCTCGGTGGGTGATTATCAGTGTGGAAATGATCCATTTAAACCTGTAGCTGGGCTGTGCATGTGAGGCTGGGGTTTGTCCCAGAGCTGAGAAGCCCTCGTTGAGGGTAGAGTAGTGGAGTAGGTGGTTTCAGTGAACCGCAAATGAGCTTGATAGGGGTTTTGTAAGAGCTAAAAACAAAGCAGCTGTGTGGTTCCAGTCTCCGGACAAACACAAGAGATGCCTAAACGAAACTTCTACATCCTAAACTCTCTATTTGATTTTTAAACGAAGTTCATTTGGGTTACCACGAAAGTAACTCACACAAAAAAAGTTGAAAAGGGACTTCAGAAAATGTCCCTGATGCAAATAGATACGTTTACAAAAGTTACATTTTTGAGTAAAAGCACATGCATCATTGTTTTTGCTTATTTTGCACAGCACACCCACCTAAAATGTGACCTTCAGTTACAGATACTAAAAGACCAAGCCTTAACTTTTAGAAAAGAATACAATAGAACAACATATCAGTTTGCATGTTCAATAGTTACCTCTCAGGACGTGAAGTAAGGTAAGTTCAACCATGTCATGTCACAATCTTTTGGCTGCTTGACAAAAGGACAACCTGCACGGTTCTCATTTTTCAAACAAGCCTTTCTGATACAACATCAATCAGATTTAAGGGTTCTTGCCCCAGGAGAAGAAAAAAAAAAGGAACAGGAGAAAGACAGTGAAAAGGAACGTTTGGTTGGAAAAAGAAAAGCAGTATCAAACGCATGTAATTGTTCGGGGCTCCCAAAAAACAGGGACTTTGCTGACAGCGCCTTGCAATTGTCGCTACAACCCACGGCAACAACAACTAATTTGTTTGATCAACTCAAATCTGCACCACAAAGCTCTGTTTGTTGAGTTCAAAGCTAGATCTGAATACCAAAGCAAATGTAAAGTAAAAACGCTATGTCAGATACATCACAGAAAAAAAAAATCCAATATTGTGCGGCCCTAAAATAAGCATCTTCAGCTCTACATTGACAAGTTAAAAGGGAGCACTAGCCCTTTTCTATATTAGTACCAAAGCACAAAAATCCTTCCCTGGTCTCTATTTAAATCGAGTACATCCCCTTTTAGTATACCATACGTGTAATTATAGGATTCCAAAAGGGACAGATTTAAACCAGGGCAAATCAGTGCACTGTAGAAAAGGGCATATGATGTTGTATTTTGTAAAGCGCAGGAGACGCAACAGAATTGAGCCATGGAAGCTGATAAGACAGTCGAGGAAAGTCTGAAATCCCTGGTTGCTTTATCCTCCGCTACACCCCTGGTAAGAGTTAAAGGGATATTCCCTTGTTTGACACGTTTCTGTCTGCACACGACAGCACTGTGCGTCAGTCAACACTGCCCTCTGAGCAGGGTCACCACGCTACATCAGCTCCTACTTATCAACACTTCCAATGACATGCTCTGTTGTCGTCTTTCTGCGTGCTTCACTGGACAGCCACAATGCCCCTGCAGTGGACAACTTGAGTTTATTTCTTTTATCTCACAACAGAGGGGAGTTTATCAGATTTCAGTGCATTGTTAATTTCGCTTTGGCACAGTGGGGAAACAATATATAAGAGCATACGACCATAACAGGAGTAAAATGAAAAATAGAAGTTAATGGTGAGAGTGAGCGATAGTGGAAGTAAGGAGAGGGGAAAGAAAGGAAATAATGTACAGTATGGACAGGGTATGCAAAAGAGCTTATACATAAGATAGAGATGCGGTTGCAACTCAACTCCCAATATGAAGGAAAAATCATTTGTTGTATGCATGAACATGAAGTTCAGTAGGTTCACTGCACAACAGTAGAAGTTAAATGAAAAATCGGATCAGAATTGACAGCTGTTAAAGAGAAATTTCCCCCAAAGACCTCCATTTCTACTTCATGCTAGAGTCATGCAGAGAGCAATATTTCATTTTTTTTATTGTCGCCCATAAAAATCTGTGCAAGTGAGAGTGCATCGGTGTGTATATGTGTGTGTAACAGCATCTGTGTTTTTCCCTCTGCCGTTCGCATTAGCTGGAGTTAAATGGAACTGCTGCCGGCGAGCCAAATCCCTGGACGGGCCTGAGGAAACCCCTCTCTGTCGGCTACTGGACGGCCTGGATGCAATTAAAGTCCAATATAAGAGGGAGAGAGGCGGCCATGTCAGACCTGCCCAGTATAACCAGGCTGCGGTCGCAGTGGCCAGATGTGATCCTGCTCGAACCGCTCTGGCTCTGGCACAAACCACTCCGCTATTAATGGGGGGTGGATGCCACAGCTTCAGGGTGTTCCTGGTGCTATGAGAAATCACAGAGACCACATGCCCCCTCAAGGTAAAGGTTAACCTGGTGGGTTTAGCATACCTAAACACAAAGATGAGGCTATATTGGACCTCAACATACTGTACCTTTTTGAAGAAATAGTGGCTCATGTTTAAAACCTCCGTAAATACGAGGGTTGGGTATCAAACCTTTCTATGTTTTGGTATAAAGCCTGAAAATATATCTATTATAGGTGCACCACCTAAGCCAAATTAATTTAAAATTGACACAACAACATGGAGAGCATCAAAACTAATCTTGATCTACTGAATGTCTTTAGGAAGTTGTGTTTTTAAGCTTTTTGGACACTGTTAACTATCTAGTCCACTATTTTTGTACACAGATAAGGTAAGGGTAATGGTCCAAAATGATAAGAAATTATATATTTTTTATTGAAAAATGAAAATTTAATGTGGGAACAACCCCAAATCCCCCATGTGCCTAAGTCAGAACAAACTTAGGGAAAACCCTGCACTGTACAGAGTATCAAACATCGAAAAGTAATAAAATACAGTTAGATTAGTATTGTGTTTTTTACTTCGGCAAACCAGGTTTATATTCCTAAGGCCCAGTTCCAACAAAAGATTTGACCTGACAGTTCAAACCAGTGCAATGAGACAAGACGGCGTATCATTTCCTTATCATTCCCAGATGAAAGATGAGAAAACATAGCGATATCGTGGGTCTTGGCAAAAACAAACAACGGTTGCACAGTGAGAGGTTCAAAGACAGCCGCTGACCTGGTCTTCCTACAAAATTCTGACAGTGTCAGAAATGTAGGATGACCATCTCACAGTGTGACTGCTGCTACAATTGAATTCTTGTACTTGCATCGTAGCCTAAGATTCAGTACATTTATCATCGCACAGTCCGCATGTACAGTATGTTGTAGCCAATTTTATTAGATCCACGTCGCAAATTGTAGCTGCCGATAAACTGCTGAAATCTCACCGTCTGTAGGAGCCTTTAAGCAATATCAGATGAGCACAGCAATGATTCGATCTTAGGCTCTAGCAGATATATAATATCTCTCAAGCAGATCTTATTAAAGGAGCAATAATTTAAAGATGGACCACCAGAACAGGGTCCAAATTAATAAAGTGAGATCAGGATGATATTGACTTTACAGAGGAAAGTTCAATGTAAGTCTATGGGACCCAGGGCTTTTTGGAGCCAGCGCCCAACGGAGGTCAATGATATTACACATTAAGAAACTTCTGCATTGACTTCGTTCTTGCCCGGGACTGAACTGTTGCCAAGGAACACATAAGCATTTTCCTGCACTAGTTTACTGGCTTTGAGTAACTTTACAGTTTCCGCAGGTCAACTACTGTGTATCCTGTATGTTTATCTGGATGTTTCCATTTATTGTGCAATCAGTGAAATACTGGTAAGAGTCTGTTGGCAGTTGTTGACTCCCAGGCTCTGAACTCAAATCGCAGTGTTGTCCACAGTAGTCGCAAAATAACGTTTTTCCCAAATTATCCAGCCCTGACAGACGTTTTTCCATCGTCACGCAGGTGAACCTAAAAAATACCAAAATTTGTGTCATGATAATAAATAAATTGATTTGTTTGTATTCCTTTTTCCGCCATCCTGTGAGTACTTTAGTTAATGTTGAACTCAAGCACACTGTTTTCCATTAACGGGAAATGTTCTGATCTGCTGTAGGAAATGAGGTGGTTTTGTTCATCTGAAAAATAACCCTCCCCTCATCTGAGGTAGATTAAGGTCTTTGTTAACGGCTGTGCTCACACTGGGCGTTCAGTCTAGCAAAAAAAAACAAAAAAAAAAAACCTAATTGCCACTTTCACATGTCATATCAAAGGATCAGATTAAGAAGAGGCTTGACCAAAAGTGGTTAAGATTGTTGCATTACACAGACTCAGAGGTGGGTGAGGTGATTACAGTCTGCTTCGGGTTAACAGGAAGCCAAAAAAACACCCAAGTTCACCGTCAGAAGCAGATTAACGAAAGGATCAACACACTTACGTAGCTACTGTGGCAACACGCGTAAATCAGATTGTGTCCCCGGAGCTTGAAAACAGATTCATTATTTTAAACAAAGGGTCGTTTAAAAGTTCACATATTCCCCCTGTAAACAAGAACCTTGTGTCTTCTACTGAATAACCATGAGTCCCTTTTGTGGAAAAGATTTTTCATAACTTCGTTGGCATTTTAGGCTCGTTACGTAAAGCGATCATCTGCTACGTGGAGCCTGAAATGCTCTGTACTCTGTACCACAAACTCATTCTTGACACAAAACTTTATTTTTTTCTTCATACCTACGTGACTCATAAGAGCGAGCAGCTTTCTTTCAATAAAAAAACAAAAACAAACAAAAAAATTAATTCTGAAAAACAGGATTTCCAGACAAATATTACGTAAGTCTGCTCGAAAATGAATTCCAAGAAATGAAAGTAGTAGAGTCGAGTACTGGCTGATTCCAAGAGTGTAAATGTGTATTATTTGTTAAAAAATAAATAAAAATAAAGCGCCACTGGTAGGCAATGACTGCAGAGACGCATTCAGTCATATATTACAACAAAGAAACAGATTGCATTTTGGATTTTCTAATCTTGAATTCATGATTAATTCATTTTCACTTCGATTAAAAAGCAGCTGAATTAATTTGATGTATTGTCAACCCATCCAGCACCGCTTTTAGGAAATACTACTTTGAGCCACCTGGTTCTGATAATGATCGATTAAGCAATGAAACAAATAAGACTTTAAGGTAAAAAGGGCATTGATACGGATATCCAGTCGCTGGTCTGAGTTCGTCAGATTGAGACAAAAATCCACTGTGTGTAATGTGTGAAAGAGGACCTTCAGGACCCTTTGTGGCATCCAAACCAACCTCAACTCCAAGAATTCCCATACAACACATGAAAACTCACAAATGTCAGCATATGGAGAAATCAGGCCACTAATCGTCCTTTGTCAGTCTGCGACATTCCTGATGTTCTCCCCTGGCAACTAGGACTTAGGGAAGCGCAGAGATTTAGTTTGACAGCCGTGTCACCGAGCTTAGTGCTTCTCAGGGCGGGGCTCTCCGCCTCTAATGGGGGACCCCTATGGACTGTGTTTGGGTGAAGGGGGGGGGTGAACTAATATTGAAACACAATGTAGTCCAGCCAAGGTCTAAACATGGGCATTCTGCAGAACATCAAAACAAGGTAACAAATGTGATTAATGAGCCAGATTAATGAACAGATTTATAGGAAATGGTGGCATATAAGACAAAAACACTACAAACAACCGTCTTTTTCAGATTCAAGTTCAGTTTTCACTGTCAGTCAACAACTCTGGATCAAACGAGAGGATCATGATTTAATTTATTCAACTTTGGATTTTGTTACGAGGAAAGTTACATTGCTTTGGTTATTTTATACATTTTGA
>JAPQRN010000017.1:5700369-5714014 GCA_037367275.1 Coranthus polyacanthus | reverse complement strand
AGTGTTTGACTGACTTACTCGACACACGTTTTAACTTCTAGATTGGATTTTGAATGTAGTGTTTTGGTTTTTTTTTTTATTCAAATTAATACCACAAATAAAAAAAAAAAATCACTGACTCACCCGTTAAAATTGAATCACAATCAGGATGCACAATTTGAATTAGTATTAGTATTATCATAGTCAAACCCAAGATCGCTAACCCTTTAAACTGCACCATGTCACCTCTCTCGAGCGTTTGCTATACCTGGGTCATGAAACCCATGCACTCAAGCTGCATTGTTAACATGGACGTCATGTTGGGGAAGAATGAGACACATGAAGTCATTTGTTGAATCATCAGAGCCATATACTAAGCTACTGGACTGCTGTAGTAGTGTGAATCCACATTATTAAATGCTCCTTGAAGTTTTCATTTCAGGTATGAAGACGGGAGTAGCACGACAGGAAATGACACAATCTCTACGATTCATCAAAATGGGAGATGGTGAACAATGTATGTATCTGAATATATCTGCAGATGTTTACGTTTTGGGGGATGTAGTCATGACAGAAACCAGCTGTGATGTGGTTAATTTAATCATATAATTACGTACCTTTAACATATTAAACTGGAAATTACCCCAAAAAACATCCAAATCTTGGCTGGTCAGGTTAGACGATCCCTGATATGTACAATAATGTGTGTTCAAAGTGAAATTTCAATCGTTCTACTTGTTTTATGACTAAATATGAAAATATCTTGTCAGCATGTTGCCTCCAAGAGCCGAGCAGCTGTGCTGAAAATCCTACTTTATCAACATCTCAGCAAAAAAGATCAGCTGCGGTCTTTGATGCCACTTTCATGCAGTTGGTACTGTAATTGCCCATTTTCAGACTAAAGCGGTTTTGATCCTTTGATTAGAGACAGGGCCAGTTGGAAAGGCTCTAAAATGAGCGCAGAGGTTCCTGACCCAAAATAGTCGAGTCTAACTGGAGCTCCACTCTGGCCAGCAGAGGGCTGTTTCATGTTATGCTGCCATTGGTTATTCCTGTCACTTCTCCACGGGGTTCAGATAAACACTTCCATTCCACAATCCCAAAGACATAGTTAAGAGACCACGATTATAGCCTTGGGAGTGTCATATAAATATCTGCACTGGGAGGGAGGGGCTTCCTGACAACCACAGCTGTTCTCTCCCCCCCCCCCTGTTTCTATATAGCATGTTTCCAACAACGCTTCACTCCCAAGCGTGTTGACCTGTAAGGTGAACTGCTTCTGCACGTGCCGAGAGTTTCCCTTTGACTAAAAGTAGGTCTACTCAGACAGCCTGGCTCCCTGCGTATGCCTCAGACTCATAATTTTAAGAGGAAAGCGGTTATATTTATTCTTCTAACTGAACGTGACCCTTATGCACACTCTCGAGCATGACTTCTCATGTCTCTGTATGTTTTCAAGAGTCTGTGTAGGAAATTTATAGCTCGTGCGCCGTATGCAAACAGTGAGAATCAGTCTAAACATTATGCTTTGCTTTGGCACAAATTCCCCCCCAAAAAAGAAAAAAAAAGCAACTGTCCGAAGCGTGCGTCCACATTGTATGTCCCTCTCGGCTGTCTTATCTTGAATTTGTATCACATTTAAAATCTCCCTCTGAGAACACAAATCCACATTACATGGTGGAACAGGGGACAAATTGTGAGAAGAAATACGACCAAAATTCTCGCCAAAGTTTGCAGCTGCGGTTGCCAGGTCCTGAAAGGAAAAACAATGGGAAGCGGCTGAGCAGTGAATGTGGTCGGCGGCAAAACGGGCCGCCCCTGTCCTTTAATGTGGCTTCTAGCTGTCTCATTGGCCGCCAGCTCCTTGCTGATTTACACCACAGCAGTAATTCACAACCCAAACAAACCCCAGACAACTAATTATGTCAGGTTGATTCTGTCAGCTTATCATGGAAGCAAAACAGAAAGGAAAATGTTGACCACAGAGTCCGACATCACTAGACACACAATGTGATCACGGAGTCCTGGTGCTGTCTGTTGTGGCATGCTTGTGGATATACTGCATTACAGTGAATAACCCTGGGGAGACTGAATGTATACTTTATGAGGAGTGGAAAAGGGAAGCCTGCAGAATAACTCATATCCCTACTTTTTAAGAAGGTATGCAGTATTTTAAAACAACATAGATGCATATTTGTGCACAAATTACCAATAGTCACGGAATAAACGGCTGCTGCAGGCGGTGACTGTGCTGAATCCGCAGGGTTCATACATCTAGGTTAGGGTCTTTCTCTGGTAAAAAAAAATATTTTAAAATAATAGGGCAAAAACCCCATTACTTTGACACAGTCATAAAAGCTAGAAAAATGATTTGTAGCCCTTGCTTTGTAGGATATATAAAAGCATTCGTGTGTACATAAGGCTATGCATACTGACAATGTTATTGGAGAAACTAATACATATATGATTAAAGATTAAGCAGATAAAGAGTCTGATTCCTTTTTAAAAAAAAAAAAAAAACTCAAGCAGAAACCTCCACAATAACTGTATCATGTATCCAAAAAAAATCCTTTTTTTTTAACGCATAAACATCATTTACATTAAAATGTGACAACCTACCATTACTGAAGTCTAGACATTTTGCAAGTTTGTGGCTTCAAATTAATATTTTAACTACTATATTCCATTCCAGTAATTTCTCACCGAAATGATTCAGTCGGCACAAAAAAGTAATTTAGTAGTTGAACGAATGATTTGTCGCATCCAGTGCAGCTGTCAGTGAAGATGCTTTTTAAGGTGACGTATATATGACAATTCAGTACCAAACCAAACCTTTAGTTATGCTCTTAGAATTGTTTTAGGACAGAGTGATGTTCCGGGATGAAGCTCTCAAGCTGTTACGAATGAAAGTTCCCAAAACATGTGACACAAACGCGTTCCTTTCAGCTCATTCTCAAAGCGCAGACTGATTTGCATGTGGTCTGCTGTTGACTCGCAGCCTGACTCCCCGAACGCTCTGGGCTCCGTGTCCTCCCAGCATCACTTTGGCCCTGGTTCAATCTCTCTCGCCTGTTATAAAGGCTGTTTTTACTGCATACTTTCCCTGTACACTCCTGGCCCTGAGGTTTATAAGTTTCCAGCCTTTATGGCACCACTAAGGCATTTTTGGAGCGTCCTAATTTATTCGTCTTAAAATGGTCTAAATGATGAGCGTGAAAGGTGTTGGGGGACATAGATGAATGATTCAGAAGATAACGCCTCCTCCTTGTGTTGCCGGATAAACAACTGCGCATCTTATGCTGGAAAGTGTACGCTCAACATCTATTACTCCAAATGAAATCAGAAACACAGACCCAGCACTGCAGCTCGCTGATACTCGACTACAAAGGGCACACAAGGCGTCTAATATGATGCAGATCTCCTCTGCCTATCTGAAAAAAAAAGGATGGGAACAGTCAGACTTTCAGGCTCTTACAGGAACTTGGGTATTTCCTTTGTTCTTTGCTCCCCTGGAGGCCAAAATAAAGAAAAAGTCATATTTTTTCTCCTTAGTTTGTACTGTAAGCAGAACAAGAACTGGTGGTCCAAGGTGGCCTCTTATCGTATCAAACTCACTGAAATGTATACGTGGCGATCCATGTCAACCAGACGAATGATTGATTTAAATTCCTTTTAATATTTAAAACCATGAAGATGCATGTTAATACAGTTAAGCCTTAGGATTAATGACAAATAATTACTAATTATTATGACATAAGGAGCGGAAGAAGGACAAATCAGGATTACAACTCAAAGGAAAAAAATCATTCAAAAGTCATTACTCAAAGTGACAAGGATGAGAACAAGTACGGAGATTTGTCTTTTAAAAGCAATATGACGGAGAGAACTTTCAGTGTATCGCTCCAGTGTTTCTGTCTGTGTGCAATAAGTTACTGGTTCGAAAGCTGACATGTTTAATGATTCATAAACGCTTCGATGTGGCTTCTACTGAGCGCATATTCAGAGCATATTCTAACACATGGGTTTTGTTAAATCACAAATTTATACTAAGTAAATATGAACAGAAAAGCATTCCTTAAATGTTTTTGCGGACTTCAAAATCTACAGTTTGTTTCTTGGACAATCACTGAACTTTACACATTCAAGTGGGCCAAAACAGAAGTTTTTACAAGATATATTAAGTGTAGATCTGTTTAATTATACAAACGCAAACAGGAGAATTGTCTGGGGAACCATATTTCATCTTTGTTTAAACTAACGCAAACACAGAAGCAGTCGCCATAAACAGTCCCTTTAGAAACTTGAGAACAGCCCATGTCGGTTTCTTGAAGTCTTAAACAACTGACACAAACACTATTTTTCAAAGTTTTTTGTTTAGACTGGAGACTTTGACCGTCTTCATAATCTCGCAGACATTAAAAAGAGATGTGTGCAGTGTTTTGGTTTATTTTTGGTAGACATCCATGCCATTGCTGAAAATAAACTAAGGCCTTTTGTTTGTGCACTGAACCATCTTTTCATAGCAGCCTCTGAACTGCTATGTGCTGAGCAAGCAGAGACAAAGCTATGTATGAATGGATGAGAAAAAGGGAAATGGGTATCTCTGAGAAGAACACTTCTTTTTTTTTTCAGGGATGCATAAGGTCATGTTCTAGAAAACCTGAACCCCGAAAACCTCTTCTGCATGCAGGGAAATGATGGCGTGTACATGGTAAATGGATGCCAAGTTGTATCAAGTTTTGTAACGTGAATTTTAAATATCTAAAATCACAGGTTCATGCCAAATTTGCAAGTCTGTGTTGATTTAGATCCACCTAAAAATACAGCCACAGTCATAAATTCCTGCGAGGACTAATTCAAGGAATTAGGACTACTGCTCAGTCGGGTCTGACTTCCATTTAAAATGCCTGCCTGCTTTGTAAACAACTGCCCGTCCTGCTAAACGTTACGGGGAGGCCTCGCTTCTAAATCTGCTTTGCGTTTGGTAAGGCTGTAAATCTTTACACTAAAGATGTGGACAAGGTGTAAATCTTCAGCTCCTCTTTGCCCTGTGGCCACCTCCGCTGAAAGGAGCTCAGTGTTTCAGTCACACCTGCTCACCTTCCCCAGCCTCCAGCGCTGGAGGCTGAGATGAGACAAAAAAAAAAGAAAAAGAAAAGGGGGGCTTAGGCAGCTTAGAAGAGGGCAACGACCTCGCATAGCCCGAGAAGTCACGGCACCGCCTCCCGCTCTTCACTTTGGTTGTGGTTTTCATTGTCACGTGCTTAGGAAAGATTCACGACCGGTGGATTTCAGAGCAGTGAGCGCTGACCCACTTCAAACTGAAAGCCACACATCATGCAGTTTGCAAAGGCTTAAATAAACACACTACGTAGCCTCAAGTGGCCGTGCAGAGTGGCTATATAAATGCACTGCCATGTGACTGGGATGTCACTTATTCTGACTTTGAGGAGGAAGCAAAAAACTAGTGCCTTGTGTACTTACTCATTCTTAAAACCACTAACAATCTCTCTTACAGTGCAACTACAGTACAAGCAGTTTTAGCCACAGTGCACCTAACATAAGAATGTCATTTTTTTTTTGCAGACAATCTTGAGCAAGACAAATATAACTTTAGAATAAACACGTCTTGTATTTTTTCCTGAAATTATACCTACAAAGAGTTTGATCCATATTCCATTTATGCAGGAAGGTTAAAAATCATTGTGTGCTTAGACTGGGAGACTGCAGAGGACTTAACTAATGCTAACCAGGCAATGCGAGCAGTAGGCAGAGTTCTGCTTTTCATTAGCACCAACTCACTAACTGGCAAGTGCAGTAAGCTTAGGCTTTCCAGATGCTCCTGTCCTTATATGATCCTCAGTCGGTTCTACTCTGAGATCTCACCTCAGGCCTGGAAACCAAGACAAGGAAACACACAGCAAGGGAGCCCGCTCAGACAGCCAGCCCTGCAGAGAGTCTTGTGTCTCCAGGAAGCTGGACAGACTGAGAGAAGGCTGCTGCGCGGAGGGTATGCCACGTTAATGCCACATCTTTGCAGTCAATGATCAGCAACACTGCACAAACATACCAGTCATTCTTTTCAATGTGTTTATTTTACTGTTTTTAATGACCCGTCCTCTTAATGGTTTGTTATGCTTTCAGGTATAAGAAAAGAACAGCTTATGATCAAAAGATTGAACACAGTACGAGATCTTTCCAGCACTTTTCTGCTTATGTTTTCATTTTAAATATTAACTTATGCGATCGGTTAGATTGCTGACAAACGCCTGTATACCCGCTGGAGATGCGTCACGATATTTTTAAATCGAAAAGTAAAATTAAATGGTACATGTGATTATTGTCCCGTCTTATTTCTTAACAGTAACATGTTGCTACTGCTAAGAGGTGGCTCTGGTAAAACTTGCGTGGTGTTGTGAGATTCAGTGCTTGATTCAAACAGTTCTGTGTGGAAGTCCTTCAAAAACATAAATGAAAATGACGTACAGTGTAAAGCATCGCATTACCACAACTATGCACAATGAAAAGTGTGAACGAGACTCTCTTTGTGTGTGCATGTATGCGTGGGGTGATCGATTAGTATATTTGCTTGAAAACGCCCATCCCTAACACACACAAAAAAACAAGCAATTTCAGTTTAATTTCAACCAGATAAATGATAGAAATGCGATTGGAATAATTGGGATTTGGGTGGTCTGGCTCCTGGAATGTATCTCATCCCAGTGAACCGTACTGGAACTAAATGTTCAAAAGTGTTAGAGCGGTGACTGATTTCAGTTTGAGTCATTCACCGCCTGACGCTCACCAAATCAAAAGCTCTTGACAACGATGCATGAGCACGAACATGACAACATTCAGTCTTTTTTTTTTTACAGCTTGAGTGTGCGGGATTTCAGGCTAACGTGATCTTCGGAAGTTGCAAAAAGAATGTGTCATCTTTAAAGATTGAGGAACAGAAATGGTACATCTGTCTAGTAAATCTAGAGACTCACTTGTCCAATCAGGCAAGTTGTAAAGAAAAATTAGACATATTTTTAAGGAGCTGACAATGTAAGTGATAAGGAGTGATCCATCCTACTTCCTTCCCACTCTGTTGAGAGTTGCAAAAACCAGACACTCACAAGAAAATGGCACTTACAAACTCAGTCAAAAAACTGCAACTCTGGAATTAAACAGTAAGGAGGAAAAATATAAATTCCTAAATAATAACTGACCCACTAAAAGCTACTGCACTGAAGTTGGATCCATGTTGAAAAATGTGAACTCAAAGCTAATAAAAAGTCCATAATTAATCTCTGACAGAGGACCACTCAGCCAGAAAGCATGATGTGCAATAGCAACACCGCAAATGTAGCTGACATTTGGACAATATCTGCACTTGTCATCCTTTTTTGAATCCAAATGAATAATAAATGGGTCTGCCAGAGAGTGACAAACACTGGCTCAAGAACAAAACTTTTCATGGCTCTCTTTTTAAGTTTCGCCAAAGCATCTAGATCACACTTGGTATTGATGCCATACGGCCAACGCTGTGCAAAGAAACATGCATTTCATCCACAAACCTTCCCAATATTTATGATCTTGGCTTAAAACGTACTTATGGCATCATGCTTCCTCTTCCTCTTTGCAGAAGGCCAGGACAAAATGAAATTATTAGCACGCAGAAAAAAGGAGCAGACGGAATGCTAAACACACAGGGCTCTAGACAACCGGGATAACCTGGATAAATAATAAAGTGGAGGTATAGTATCACAAATAGAGTTGGAAACAAAGAACACCTTGTTTGTTCCTTCTCCAGTGCACTGTTTCTGTAATCTGTGGAACCTATTAGTGTTACATGTTACTGACCTTGAAACCATTGAAGGAATGTGATTCCCTTGAGCCGTTTAGTCACTGCATCTCCACCCAAAAACAAGCATTTTTAATGTTCCTTCACCGATTAGTTTCACATTTATCAGTTGTGATCTGGTATATCATTCTCTGCCATGGCACAAAAACTGGCTGAACATTGTCATCGGCCAATAACAGATGCTGATGTGTATCATTATTAAAGGTCGTCTCATAAATTTGCATGATTGAGTTTGTACTCATTCAAAGACAGTGTGATGAGTACAACAGTTCAGTGTATTTTTTATTATGAATTCTCTGCTGCCGTGGTGCAAAACAGAGAATAAATAACAATAAAACCAAAACAAATAAACAGAGAGTACTGGCATCAGTTATTGGCCAAATTGTTATTTTCAACATCTGTATTCAGAATCGGTGCATTCCTAACAAAAACTAGACTTTCAGATTACATTATATTCATAGATTCTGGATTTTCAAGCCACAGGGGGGAGGAGGAGATGTCAATTTTAACAGTTGTTCTTGAGGTCAATTGACTTTTTTGAGGAAAACCCACAAAAGACTGAAATTATGATTCACTGCAGAGTATTTTAATATTTCTTATGGACGGGATCTGTTTTTGTCAATGGAATATAAATATTTGTTCAACTGGAAAAAGCAAGACATTCATATTTGACCTGGTCCAAGCTCACCTCGCGCTCAGATTTTCTTTCACCACGGATGTTGTTGTGATCTATACTCCCCAGCTCTATTTGGGACTTCACAAACCAACCAGCCATTATTGCTGAATGTCGCCATGAAATCATATGCTGCTCGGATTCCTCATATTCCTCAAGGGGCGATTATGCAATTTATTGCACAGCACATAACCCTGTGGGTCACAATCTCAAACCCAAGAAGTTCAAAAAAAGTTCCTGGTGATTCACGACGGTCCCTGGTGTTGTGACTGCCAATGACACAGACAAACTGTGTTCATATAAGACCACACATACGCAAACAGCAAGGGATCCATTTAAATCTGCAGAGAGAGCCCAAATTCATAGTGAAAACAGATGGATGCTGATATCATCATGACAACAATTAGAGCATCACACCATGAACAAGTAGGGCACAAGCTGTGCATTGTCATTTAGAATAAAAAATAGTGGTGTTATTTTGTAATTCTCACAATTAGCCTAACCACAGTCAGACAAACATAATACCTTTTATTTCTGAGAGAAGCTAAAAAAAGAGGCTGAACTGTGAGATTACTGCCACCCACTGACAAACAGCTCTTTCACTACTGTTGCTGATTTGTGGTCATTTTATCGACGCGATGACAATCTTCCACCACAACAGTGATAAACCAAACTTGTAACACAACCATTTATGATAGAAGCTGAATAATCACCGAAAACTGAAAGTGGGTGAATCAACGTTTCGACAGTTCTACAGGGACAAGAAGGTTTTTACTGGACAGAGGTCGGACAGATAAAAAGTCACATGATCAGGCATTGGTAGATTAGACTGATTTTATGGAGAAATTGAAGAAATGTTGGGCAGACAGTGGCGGAATGTAAAGTACTTTCATTCAAGCACTGGAATGAAAGCTGCAGGAGCTGAAATCAAAAACGGCAGAATTTGAAAATACGCGCCATCCTTTTGCAGCTCTCTCCTCTCGGTCCAGAAAGTGAAGCCACTTTTCTGTGTCGAGCCACAGAGTAGAGCAGTATAGTCGCGTCTGACTGATTCTTAATTACTCCTGTCAATCATGTATTTAACCGGTCTGAAAACGCCTATGATCGGCCAAAACCTCCCTTCACTCGGTGGACTTTCGACAGCCCATAAACAGAAAGTTCGCAGTATATAACAGTATATAAAGTAGTTCAAATGAGCTCGACCTTAAAAAGAGCAGTAAAATACAACATACGCATTAATGCAGCAGTAGAATTAATCCAAACCCATCATATATAATAGTAAAAACACTTACAGGGACCGTTTTACTGTACAGTTACTTTTACTTTTCATCCTTTAAGACACATTTTACTTTGAAACACTCTTCGAGAAGATTCCCATCCTTAATCAAAATTAAGCAGAGAACTAGAAGTTACATCCACGCAGTCATAGCATTACCCACCAACAGAAGCAGAAACAAGTTAGTGAATACAAGTTAAATTCTTCAAATATCTTAATAATGTATATGGGTCTTAAAAATTGTAAGTTCTCAGTTATAGATCTTAATCCACCCAAGCCAAAAGAGGGCCCCACTGCTGATTAAACATCATAACCAACACTTTGATGGTGTGCAGAGTTACTGCGACGGGTGGCGAATAACAGGGTTTGCCGTCTATATGGGTCGCTGTGAGGTTTGAATGTGGCCGAAGAAATGTAAGAGCAGAATCAGAGGGCTGCCTGTCGTTATGTCAGCCAAGCCACAGCTGGCCAGATTACAAGAGTCTGGATTAGAGGCCAAGAGATGGAGTCTGGATGTGGATCCCATTGATGTGTAGGAACCCAAACACACACAGAGGCCACACGTTATTAAAGCATCAGTGTCACCATCGAGACATGCAAGGGCTCGAAGGTGCCAAAGCACACATATTGTGTTAAGTTACAAACCGAGCTTTTAAAGTCAAACTGCGTTACTCTTTAAATTTACTGGGGCATTCTCAACGGATGCGAGTGATAAAGATTTCAAGCAGGTGTGTTTTTGCATTTCCTTTCAGACCACATGGCCAGAAAATGTGGTCATGCAAGCTCTGCCAGTAGGCTCTGCATCACGGTAAACAAAACAAAAAGCAGCATATTTCTATCATTGGATTTGGCAGGACATTGTTTTCAGAGAGATAATGGCTTCTCATAAAAACCAACCAGTATAAATAGGAGAATGAGAACAATCTGCAGAGCACACTGAGCCACTAGCCACTACTGGCAAAGCATGAAAACAGCATTACGCAAACAAAGATGAGATATTGTCCTTTGCATCTTGAGCCTAATAAAATCACTTCATTGAAATAATATCCATTATCATAGAGCAGCCACATGACATCTGTCCAAAAAAAAAATATTAGTTAAGTTACTTGCTGTAAATTGCTTAAATGTTCAGTGTGTGATATTTAGTGACATCTAGTGGTCAAGTTTTAAATTGAAACCGACTGAATTCTCCTCTAACACTTGACTACAGTGGCCCAAAAAATGCAAAAGTCCCTCATTAGAGCCAGTGTTTGTTTAGTTCATCCTGAGCGTTTTAATTAAGGGGATATTAACTCAGTCAACCCTAAATCATACACACTGGACCTTTAACGTGACTAAATACAATAATTAGCAACAAGACTAATTATTGTACACCTGTGTGCGGACACATGTATACATTGGCTTAAACAGGGAAGCGACAAAATAAGTGTAAATGACACTGGACAATGTACAGGACGCTAGAGTAGGAACTACTATCAGTTTAGATGGAGACAAGAAGTAAATCAAGCTGTTGCTTAAACTGACTGCTCCGAATTCTAGTCCTTTTAACAGAATAAATATACTGCAAACAGAATAAGCAAATGTAGGCAGCAAGGGCAATGTCCGGAAAGACAAAAGAACACTTACAGAAGAATTCAAATTATGCTGCGACACCACAGACCTCTTCAGAAAGGTAAGAACAGTATTCTTTCATGCTAACGTTCATGCTGTGAGTTTCACAGCTGCTCTAATTGGCTCCAAATGTAAACAGGACGTTAGCTAATGCTGCTAAACGAGTTAGCGAGAAACTGCTAACACCGTAACTGGTTTTGCTCGTTGGTGTCTTACCTCATGAAATTAACATTGTAAATAAAAAATGCATTACAACCTCATGTTGAAGTCCAGTCTAGGACGAAAACCCAGTAAGAAACATTTCAAACGAACAAACGAATTAATAGAAAAGAATTGTCAGGAGCCTAGAAGGCGGCGGCAGCCATTGTTACCGGTCATTCAGTCGAGCGCGGCGTGATCGATTTAGCGTTACCTCTTGATTGAGTTGCTTTAAAAAGTAGATCCTTGTGGAGCCTTAGCCCTTTTAAATCTCGAAAGAGTAAGACAGGATATTAACATTACCTCCTACTATTGCTCCCAGCACAATGGAAGATTTAGCTACACTGGGTTTCCCCCCCCCCCCTCTGGATTAATGCAGCTAATAGACCTTTTTCACAGCAGATATTTTGGTTTGTAAAAGCAGGACGAGCACAGGTGTTCCTGATAATGTCAACTTCAACTGTGGTTCTGTTAAGTGGCCCTCAGGAGGCTGTTCCAGTGAACCAGAATTCACAATCCCAAGGCCTGAAACTGATACGCGTAAACAGGAAGCAGCCATTTTTCATCTGCACCTGTGCGTTATCCGCCTCAACGAGTCAAAATGTCCGCTGTGAAAAAGGCCTGCGACGTACAGTTACGACCCATTTTACGAGTGTTCCTACTTTATATTGTAACTGCGCTGCGTGTCAAAACAAAGCCTTTATTGTAATGTGCACAGAAAATCGAGTTAACCGCACAAGGAAACGGACACCTACAAAAGAACAGCGCATTCAAATAGCAGGTCAAAAAGGACGATAAATGTCAAGTACTTTATTCCGATGCAGGTTTAAAAGGATCATATCATATTTTAAGCATTATGTTAAAATTTGAGGTTAAAAAGAAAATATCAAGGAGTTTCAGTTTTAAAATATATGGGTCAGTATTACCATTACAACCCTGACAATACTCATACATTTAGTTCTTGATTTTGCATCATAAATACCAGACGCTCAAGTTGTAGAAAAAGATATTAGCGTAAGATATGGACATCCTGTCATGGACTATGTTTTCATTACAATAGTAAGATGAATTTTCCGAAACGTGTAATGTCCCTTTCCAGTTTGCTCCCAGATTGTAAATAAATAAAATATTTTACCATCTGTTTTTAAAGAAACACGTGCAATTCGCACACAGTTAAAATTTTCAAATATAGACGTACAATAGAATCCAGATACACGCGATAAAATGCAATAAAGTGAGTGGCTGCGTCTCGTGAAATAGACGACTGACTGCAATAATACGGGAGTTATTGTGGAACTGAGGTTGTTAACTCTTATTGTTTGGGAGTGGGGGGGAAGAGCCTCGATGCCTGGAGGTCTTGCATTTAACGCTCTTGTAACATCTACCAGACCGCAAAAGTGAAAAGAGTCCGTTCTGTGGGTGAGTAATGTTTCTGATGATGTTATGGGCCCGCCTATGAACTCCTGTAGGGCCGTTTTAACCACATGCTGCAGGCGTTTGTGGTCCTGAGCCGTACTGTCATCACCCCGGCAGACCTTTCTTCAAATTATTTTTAGATATCAGGTATCCCTTTATAGTCCCACACACACGAAAGTACTACTTGATATCTTGCTCAAAGGCATTTTAAGCGTGACAGTACTTGCTAAGCTGTGGTTGAACAATCAAGTAGATCCATAACCCTGACACTGGTGCGACATCCAGGACCGCCCCGCTTTCTGACGCTCTTTTCTTTTCTCTCCTTGGTCACTTCAGTCCTTTTAACACCAGGTTCCAGTGAACGGCGAGTGATTCTGAGCAGACGCTGTCTTCACCTTTCTACTCCAAGAAACTGACAGAGAAAATTAATTCACTTTTCGACGGCTGGCTGGAACCTAACTGCCCTTTCAACAGCAATTCAGTTTGCACTTGACCAGGAATGCAATCATAGGTCGACCAAAGCTGAGATATTGCGTTTTGGTCCTGACTGACACAGCTTTGTGTTGACAGAGAGAAAAATGGATTACGATATATTAAGACGCAGGTGTCAGACAGTGAAGCATATTTTCCCCGTGTGATATAT
>JAPQRN010000017.1:5632242-5666391 GCA_037367275.1 Coranthus polyacanthus | reverse complement strand
ACATTGTTCTAATCTATTGTTTGATGTCACTCTTTATCCTCAGTCATGTGACCACCTTCAAAGCCCTTGTTTACAATGTTATTCCATAACAATGTAAACATCAAAAATTTTTTGCACTATACGCCTCACACCTGCACATCAAGGGGGCGGGGCTAAAGAGATCAAAGAGATAAAGACATATGACCTATTTTTGACCCGAGGTGAACCAGAGGATCTCAAAAGTAAAGACGACACAAGGGTTAATGTAATGAGCAGAGCACTAGGACACATCCATAACATTGTCCATACTTGTGCATATGTTGTCAGGCATTATGCAGAGAACTCAGTTCATTTCCTGCTCACTGCTAGAAAACCCAAACCTAAGGGATTAAGATTTCACTGTGGGAGAAGGAAAGGGGAGTGTGATATTACAGACAAATGTGTGAAATTAGGAGAAAGAGATTAAATCTGAAAAAAAAAATACAATAAAAGTAGATTCAGGAAAATCAGAGGCCTTGTTGAAAAGCTAGTAAAGACTAGTAAAGACCTTTGCAACTTTGGTTATGTACAATAACATCAAAACAAGAACAGGGACAGATTATAAAGGACCACAGAGTAAAAGTAGAAGAGTCAAAGGGAATAAAAACAAGCATTCAATTCAGTTTTATTTAAATAGCTCAATATCACAAATCAAGGATTCGCCACGAAGGGCTTTACAGTCGGTACAATATACAACACCATCTATCCTTAGACCCTCGGTTCGAGTGAGGAAAAACTGCCCAAAAAACCCAACGCATCCCCAGCAAAATGCGTAAAATATGCTTCGCAATGTACCGCGAGTCTATCAAATGTTCACAGAAGTTTTAACATAACAAAGCTTTGAACAATTTGTCTAGCAAAGTGAAAATGTCTAAGAGGATATAGGGCAGCTTACTGTATGATATGGTTGGAATGATCCTCACATTAAAGCTAAATCCGGATTATATCTTCCCAGTCAACAAGCCTCTGTAATAAACCTTATATACTTAATGAATTCTCTCGGGGAGTCGACACAGGCCTTGTTCGTTTGATGCTTTTTTGCAGTGCAGAGTGCTCTGGTTAGGTAACAGAGATCACTTTCCCCCTATGATTAAATGAAAGTAAATTTCCACCCACTTGTTTTCTTCTGTCTGCAGGTGCTTTGTGTGAATACAGTACAGCACTGTGTATGTAATACAGTAAATACTCACGGCGTATAAGAACATGTAGATCATCAATTGTATTCGCCACCATCTGCGTATAACAAGAATTCATCTAATAGGTCTGATACATGCTGTGAAAATGTCTCTCCAGTAGTATCATCTACAAAGAAAACCCACGTGAGAAGAGTTAATGAAACACCCTCAGAGGCAGGAGCCAAGGCTCAGTGTGAACTGTCAGAAATGAAAGTGTTATTGCAAGCACAGTAAGATTCATTTACAGAGTAGCTCAAGGCTCTTTTTTAACCTTCGTGGATTTATATATATATTTAATGAAACATTATAAATGAGGTTGGTGGTGCATGACTTAAATTAACACATTTTTTCTCACAATTTTATGAAAACTGACTGAATAAAGATACTAAGTCTAAGCGAAGTAAGGGTCGTTACTTGTTACTTTGTTTAGGAATCATTGCAGATATATGCGACAGTATCTCAAACATTCAGCTACCAAAACATAGAGTGAATCCTGCGTTTGCAACTAGTGACAATAGTTGTGAAATACTGTATACTCTGATATTTTCCGAGACTGTTCGCATATACTTGCAACTAAAATTGTAGCAAATGTAAAAAAAGAAATTGGTAATATACAAATGTATATGTAAAGACATAGCTCATAGAATAATATGTAAACAAGTTCCCACAGAGGAGCTGCTTCCATTGACAAATCCTGAAGGAAAAATAAATAAATAAGTACAAAAATACATATAAACAAATGAAGAAGTGAATAAGAAATAAAATATAATGTAACGAATAACCTAAAATACAAGAAGAAATCCAGTTTTAAATAGCTATCTAATTCAGTGGGAGATAGTTTAGGATGTCATGTAGTATTTGTGCTTTTACAGTTTTTACTAATTTTAAAGACTTTAAATTAAATTTCCTCCTGTGATCCAGTGAACAACTTGCCTGGATTTACAGGTAGCCAATATTATATCAACCCTATATATTACACGATTTAGTATCCGCTATAACAAGGCTTACCTCGGCGAATTTCTTTGTTATTACTGTGTTGTTCTGTCGATTCTTTTGTCCCTCCAGTAAATTCCGTGCTTTTATTTTGAAGGCAGGCTTTCTCGCTGGCTTGACACGTTTGGAACCGCCCTCTTAAAGAGGTATCCATGGTGACCGCGCGAGAGCGAGGCAGCTGGTAGAGTTCTCACAGCGAGTGTTTCCGCTCACCTAAAATAAAGAGCTGTCGAGCCGAGGACAAGGAACAACGGGACATAACTGTCGGATACGGACGACGAAAACATTATTTTTGCTACTATTTTGCCACATTCGGGTCTGGCGGTTTCCGTTTACGACACCATTAATGCCTCGAATGTGAACCAGAAAGAGGAGGGCTCGTTGCTGGTAACCTTTACGTTGGTGAGTCTGTTTTTTTTTTTTTTTTCGCAAGCTAAGCACCGACAGGCCACTAACAGATCTGCCTCTTCCTCCTCCTAGCGTCTATATTTGTTGATTAGCTACATTAATATCAACAGGAAGATCATATCGCGGCAGGGTTTTGCTAACTCGTCAAGGGGAGTTGTAAATTATCTGTGTGAAAACCGAGGAAGTGTGTTGTTAATTTCCATAAGCTAGCCTTGAGCGGTGACTAATATCGCTTTAATAAATGCCGTATTTTGTTTCTGACAGGTCTAGTGGTCGGTCGGATGTAAGTTTTTATTGGAGGAAATGGCTTTGCTTAACAAATAAAGTGCTTTGAGACACATTAAAACTGGAAACCGGCTCAGTGAGCTATCTAGTTAGTCACGTCTAACAGTTAACAGTTACAGTATTGTTGCATTTGGGTCGTATCAACCGTTTTAAGTACAACAGAGCAAACGTTTTTCTTCTCGCGGTGTCGCATAGTAGGGTAGGCTGTATATTAAACCATTTTAAGTCAGAATGCGGGTTTGTGCGGCTGTGGTACGACGCTAAACCGGGGTTGGTTTTGTTTCGTCTTTGTTTTTGTGTGTATCGTCTTGGCAGCCCATCACACTCTTTGTTTAAATAGCTCGCAGTACAGTCGCACGTGTCGAAGCGTGTGACTCCGCTTTAGGACCGCTCTGAAGGCATCTGACCACGTTTTAAAACAGTTACAGTGACGGGCAACCCAGTTTTGACGGTGTCCCTGTGCCCGGACACTCGCACAACTTTAATTTTCCACTTCCTCGTTTTGTTCCGTTAAAGAGTCATATCAGTCGGGCAGGGGAGTGTTTGGCAGTTGTCACCACTGGCCAAACTCAAAGACGGGGAAATTAAATTGTAAGCTTAGTTTATCATGCTGGAGAACAAAGGTCAGCCATACATTTTAAGAAATCAATGCATTTAGGCGGCCCCCCACGATGAGTTAAATGTGATCAAATTGTTATTGACGATATGTCCAAAATATTGTTGTTATGTACTGTGTACCAGATGGTGACGTGAAAGGCTATTTTGTAAATCAAATTAGAACTGCATCTAATTTAATGAATGAATATTTGATCTACCATTTGTTTTCTTAATTATTTGATCGACCTTTATAGGGGGGGAAATCTCATTCTGGTTCCTTACAGCCCAACTCTAAAAGTTGTGTTTTTGTCCAACCAACTGTCTAACATCAAAGATAATTATTTAATTAATATTCATCGATTTGTTGGCTGCATATTGGCAGTGTTTTCCCTAGGTTTCTGAAATGCTTAGGTGTTTTGAGCACTTCGTTGACTAAAAACTATACATTTTTGTTTTAGTGTTTTTTCAACATTTAGAAAATTGCTCAAAGAAATGTGAAATATATCTGCTCATGCAACACAATTCCAATTTTGTGGATAACAGACAACCTCCACTTTTAAAAAGTTTATTTCCACATAAAAACACTGGCTATTCGGGCTAAAAAGAGTGCGTCTTTTCCCTCTAGAGTGTCAGAGAAATCTCTGCAGAATTGATCTGTTTCTTAAGCTTAGGTGCTGTGCAGAAACACTTAGACCCATCATCATAAAAGCAAAGTCTCCTCATGGTAAGGAAAACCCTGCACATCGGTATCGGCCGATATTCACTTTTTTAAATCTATAGATAGGATGACAGTCAACAATAGCAATGGGCATGTTTACCAGTTGTGTTATATTAATGTGCATGATTGAATTTGTGCTCATTCAAAGATAGTATAATGAAGACCCGTCAGATATTTTTTATAACGCAGATTTCTTTGTTTTACAGGCATAAAAAATGGAATCAATAACAAAAATAAAGTAAACAAACAAAAACAAACGCTGTTGCACTCCTATTGTTTAACAAGCATTAATATCAAACAAATGTTAAACAAAAGGAGGAAAGTCTCATTTGAGAAGCTGAACTTTTAGCATGTGTGGCAATTGTGTTTGACAACTGACTGAAATGAATAGTCAAAACAGTTGCTGATACATTTTCCACTGATTGACAATTCAGTTTAATCTATTAATCTACTAATTAATCAAATTTAAATCACTGCAAATGAATTCTGCTCAAACAAGCATCCATCTAATTGAACTGCGTCCTGTTGTACTTTGTACTACAGTGGGACACAAAATAGGACGTGTTTTATATGGCATTAGAGTTTATACTTTTTCTTAAGCGGTGTGAACTACATGTGAAAAAAACGTATAGTCTGTGTGGCAAGTCCTCACTACTTGTTTTAAAAGGAGAATCACTGACCATATCAATACCCACTGCAATGAAGCTCCAGGAATATTTGCATCAGGTGTTGTAGATCTGTGGTGGAAAAGAGTTTTGATGGTATGTCATTGGACTACTTTTTGTTGATTTGCTGGGTCTAATGGTCAGTGCTTGTGTGAACTACTCAGAGGCAAGAGTTATTGACAGGTTGAATTGTACTTTTATGGCTTGTTTTAAAGTCGGAGTAGCCTTTTCTTGCACACTTGATTGGCATCAATTGTTCAAATCACAAATGCCCCATTGTTTCAGAGATTGACTGCTTTTGTTCTTACAGATATACAATTGGCCACATTGGTTCTTAACTGTAAACACATTGTATAACTACAGTGTGATTTTCATAATTCATGGGCCAGCATTCAGAGGGTTTTCTGTGTGACAACATAGCTTAGAGAAAACATCTTGTGAGTAAAGATAAGAGCTGCTTGGCTTCAGTCCCATTCTCAAATTTCTGTACTTTTTACTGTGTCAACATACCATATGACTGTTTTTAGTGTCATCTTCATTATTTACTTCTTCTTTCATCTTACTGCCATTTCCTTTATGTGTTCTTTGCTCCTACTTTTTTATCTTCTGTGTTTTCCCGTCTGTTTCTGTCCTCTTCCTTGCGGCAGTACAGAGGGATGCTCAGGCGCTGTGGGGCTTAACACTACATAATACTTCATAACAAAGGATCCTTTCTGTGCTGCCATGCAGAGCCCCATCTCTGTGCTCCCTCCGCAGGCCCAGGCGGGCTCTACCAGCAGCAGTAGCACTGGGGCCTATCGGGTGGAAATCTCCTCTCGGCTGTTTCTTTGGCACACTGAGTGCTCTCTGTTCCCGGACACATGCCTCTGCTGCTGCTCTCCTTGGCTCCCTGTGCATTCCAGGAGCCCCCGGCAGCTGAAAAACTGCAGTAGCAGCCTGCTGGCTGGTTGTTTGTCTGACTGGTGTCTGAAGTGAAGAGTTGCATAGTTTTTTCCCTGAGCAGAGGGCCAAACAGACAAAGTATTCATGAAGTAAAAATCAGTGATTTCTTCATGCATTTGCAGGGTTTTCCCTCAGTTTCTGGAAGGCTTAGGTGCTGTGTGGAGGGGTGGGAGGTCATGGAGTTTAGTGGTCCTCCCTCAAGAAAATGTGCTGTTTTGTTTTGACTAATGTTAGACACTTTCTTATCATTTTGGGCCAATATTGCAATATTTAGACATTGGCTAGAAGAAAAGCAAACGATTGTGCTCACTGATGAAGTAAACACTGTCTCCTGAAGTAATCATTCATATTTTTGCAAGTGACATTAGTAAAATCAGGCTTACTGTTCAGAGTTTCCTCTCGATTCCTCTCTGAAACGGTTTCTCTGACAGTTTGCAGTGTTCACATGGTGTCTTTCTGAGCTCATTATCTGTGACAGCTGTAATTTTTGCCTGACTGACAGATTTTCTCTCTTCATTTGTGCAATAAAGACATAAAGAGACAATCGGAGCTCGTTTTCAGTCGTCATGACTTTATTTCCTTAAATCTAAATCTTGTCACTTCTCTTTTACCAAAATATTTTAAAGTTCTAACATTAAAATATAACAAAAAAACTTCTGGAATGATTAAATGTTTTGCTGTTCAATATGTAAATTAAATGTATCCTCACTATTAGCTATAGAATGTGTTTTTAACAGTATGTGTAACAAGACTTTCTTCTTGTGGTAAAAGTGGCTCTGAAGTTTAGAGCAGCTTTGTTCTTTGGCAGTATTTTTCTCATAACAATGCCATTCATTCCACTGTCCTGTTAATCTAACTGAGCTGCAGACTTCAGCATACTCTACTCTTCCATCTCAACACCCTGACATGTCAGAACTGACACATCCATGGTTTTTGGATGGCTCATTCATTCAAGTGATCGTGCATTTACTGTTAATGATGACCAATTAACAACTACAACTATTTCACTGCTAAATGAAATATGAATTTGGATCTTTAATGAACTAATGTTATCTGACTACATTCAGGTACTGGTAGGAACTCTTTGTTTATGCAGTAAAACACAAAGTGTTGTTCCAGGAAATGGCAACATAAACCATTGAAGTTTAAATTAGCAGCACTTTCTGTGTGTGTGTCAAACTCGGTGTGTTCAGCAGTGTTTGACAGGAACCCACACATCTGCAAGTTAGAAAGTTGACATTCAACCTTGAAGTATTTCTGTGCTTCTGCTGTCAAATTGCCTGCTGTACTATGAATCAATTAAATAGGTGAACATAATGCCTGTGCATTAAAAGATCTGCAAAAAATTACTTTAAGGCTCCAAGCTATATTGTTCTAGCTAATTAAAATGCTGTATTTTGTAGGATACACTAGCAGGGAGTTAATGACATTCTCCTTTCTCAGATGCTTTTGTGTGAAAGCAATTAAGCTAATTTTGCTTAAGTTTTCACCTTGCCAAGTCAATACTGTGCCCTCAGCACTCTGAAGAGGTCCATCCTGCATTATAAATGCCATCCCTTGTGGTTATTTACACCCCAACAAAGAGCCTCTGAAAAAAGTGTGTTGGTTTTTTGTCCTGTGTTTGACTTTTATTTGTCCCTGATAATACTAAGACATGATCTGCCAAAAACATCTCCGATAACATAGGGCCGATCTGTAACCTGTGTCTTAGCAGCCATGCTGTAGCACCAGCATGGACAAATCAACCTGCATGCTTTTTTGACTGTCTGCCCTTTGGCTCAATGCAGTACCCAAACTGTCCTGCCAAAACCAGCTTACGTCACTCTCTCATGCTGGCCTGCACCACATGCAGGTACGCCTCTCTATCCTACTCTTGGGGACATCAGAAAGAAGGCACGCAGTAAGAGGCCCTTCTGTTTATGTATTTAAATCATGGTTATCTTTGGTCATTTTAAATCTAGTGGAGTGCCAGACACTCAAATTGAAGTATGGGCAGTAAAATAAAACATGCTGACCTATTATGCTGAATATTTAAAGCTTGGCACAAAGGATTGTCCAGACTTGCACTATGTTTATGTGCACAACATATTGTGTTTTTTGCCCTTATTCTGAAAAATGCATTATTCCTGCTAAATTGGCTAATTGCTAATGAATGGCTAATGAATATAAATACCAGTATTCCACTAATACTCCCGTTTATATGCATTGTGCATAGTCCCATTAAAAATAGGATTTCTTCAAAGTTTTCCACCAGTGTTCAAACACAGCCTTTTCATTCCTTCAACCACCTTTGGCATTGGCGCTACGATATTTATGCACATCCTTGCAAACCGCTGGCTAGTTGGTTTATGTACAATGCAGAGAACTGACCATAAGCAGGCAAGAAGCTTTTGTTTTTTTGTTGCAAACTGTGGTGAAAACCCTAATTCAGATGCTCTGAACATGCTATATACATGTCCAAAGAAAGGTCCTAAAACCTAAATAATGGCAGCATATCCAACATGTTTTAATTGGAAACTGCTACATTCAGAATAAAGCCTAAAGCAGATTATCCAAACAGAATAAACTGTTTACATGTTTACACATTCAGAATATTGTCATATTCAGAATAATAGCATAATTTTAGTGTGCATGTAAATGTAATGACTGTTTCCACCTAATTCTTTACAATAAGAGTCATAAAATGTATGGCCATACTATGATATATTTTTGCATGTTTTATCCCTAACAAGGAGTGCTCCCAGTCCAGCAATCTTGTGCATGTGTGGTTACAGTTACCTTCTGCGTCACGATACCTCTGGGTCAACTAAGGCAGCACCGGTGGCAACGCAGCACATCTGAAATCAAATTCGCGGCTCTCTAAGTACAGCCGTGCCATTACTGTAGCCATTAGCTCAGCAGCCTTGTCTAACTGTAATGGGCCCTCTGCTCTCTCTTGAGGAAGTGCTGCCTGCCAGCCAGCTAGTTTTCAACAAAACACAGCTATTGCTACCTCATCCCAGTCTCTCTATACAACCATAACCAAGACTATGTGCACCTGCATCTCATTTATGTAATGATCATGTGCGCCTCACTGCATGCCCCTAATCAACCAAGAAATCCTTTTAGGAAGTTAGTTTGGTTGGCCTCATGTTGTGCTATTGTCTCTGTATATAAGGTATCCTATAGAAAGTCTTAATTTACAATGTGCGATTCTCTGCTGTCACACAGCTGTTCTTGGAATTATGTTTTTTCTTTATATTTAGAGTTTTTGCAGACATTTCTATAGCTGTATTACTTACTTAAAGTGCACTCAAATGTCATACACCCACAGTAGAGAAAACAAAATCAGCATAGAGACATTAGAGACTATCATTTTATATTATGATCATTCTTACAGATGTCTTGCCACTTTCTGTTGTCCTACCCCTGTTTCCAAACTAGAGAGCCTGGATTTTAAAAAGGCTGATGCAAACTTTAGATCTGCAATATGACATGCCAAGCTGCAAGAATTTTTTTCAATCCTGTCGATTCATCACCTAGAGATTCCTGGACAAATGTCTGACACTGTCAGAATTTGAAAAGTGTTCACTGCCAATTATAAGTCTTTATTAACTGTCTTATTTGAAGTATAATAAACCCAGGTATTAATCATTATGTTAAGTTTAATTAGTGACATCTTTAATGAGTGATAAATCCTGTGGCTGTTTTTAGTCCGTCTGTACTCTACAGCATATTTCAAAATTGAGATCAAAGATCACAAGTCAAATTGTCAAAACATTGTGATATAAACTTTTTGCCAGACCACCCATCCCTACTCTTTATCGAAATTAAATGTGAGAAAATGCTTCTGTAAGTTCTTGTTTATGTGCATTTGTAATGAAAGCTATAGTACAAATACATCTTCTCAGCAAGTTCCTTTCCAGACCATTAGAGCCTTCTGCAGAAGTTGCCGTTGTAATCACTGTTTTGTTTTGCGCTGACTCTCCCACTTGCATTTTTAGTCTCTCCCCCTAATGCTGCTACCTCATCATCAGATGTTACATCATCTACAGAGTGCACTGGTCAGTTTATTTAGTTAGATCTAGTGGCAGAGCCAAGAGTTGGGATTGAGGCGGATCAGTGGAGTCCTTCTGCTACTGCTGCCGCTGGTAGTTTTGAGGGTGTGTGGTGATTGTCAGTTTGTAGCTGGGGAGAGGAGTTGGTTGTTTAGATTAAAGTCACTTAAATACAGTAGGAGGTGGCTGATTGTGGAGCCATGAAGCATGAAACAAGGAAACACACAGTTATTCATGCGCAGGCATTATCAGTAAAGCAGCTGCTTCTTCATAACATGCACAGAGGGCCTTTTCTCTGTCACTACCTCTACAGTCTTTATAGCTCTCTCTCTATATTCCCTCCTGTCTCTCTCTGTTGCTTTTGGTTACGTAATCCCCGCTGAATGTTGATAGTAATCCGCGTCCTCCCTCCCCCCTCTCTATCCCTTCCTCTCTGGACAGGTTAAGCCGTAGAGGACTCTCGCTGGTCGCCGGAGGAAAAGATGTGCGATGGAATGGTAGCGTTTCAGACGAGAGCCCTGTCCTCCTCCTCCTCTTCTTCCTCCTCCTCCACCTCTTCCTCTTTAGCCCACAGGCTGGCTGCCTCCGCGCTTCTTCTCCTCTTCACCCTGCTCCCTCATGGTCACGCATCAGGTAAGACACAGACACACACACACTATCACCACCTCCCTTGTGATACACATCGACTGAACCGCCATCTTCGCCTGTCTCTTGTGAATTGATTGAGGTTATTTTCCCCCTCGTCTTGCAGGTCAGTTAGATTAAATTGGCTTCTTTTACCCTTGGGTCGGTCAGGTTGCTGTGTCTCCCAGCGCCACTCAGAGTTCAGTCCCACCCACTCTGTGAATCCATTCACTGGCCTAATGAGTCACAACAGTTTTCCTCCGCTATTGAGTGAAACAGAGAGATGATGTTGTCTGCGGTCACACTGCTGTCATAAGGTTTTAATCAGCCGTGACATTTAGAGTCCTCTGAGAGCTTTTAGCACGGCTAGCCAGCTTTGGTTAGTACCCCACACCAACCCTCAGATCAGGTTTAGTCTTTCAGCTGCAGATCCAAGGTTAAGATCTTGGCTTAGTATCTTTGAAGTCTTTTAAATTGAATTAATTGTCTTCTAGTGGAATCTGATTTGGTTCACACTGGGAATTTCAAGCCTCTATAGGTAATATATGCATTTATCAAGCGGTACAAGAAGTAGAGCTTGTATTCTTTGTTTCTTCAAAAGGAATATAATGTTAATGGTGTGTGCTACTCACTGAACCCTTTCACTTTTGCCAGCTTTCCTTTCACTTCATCCTTCCAATGTTCCAGTCCCCTCCCCCTCACACACACACTACCTACATCACAGCCAGCTTGTGAAATGTGCCAGATGTCCTTGCCACAGAGAGCAGGGGGACTCTGCAAATAAGTAAACGTGTGCGAGAGGAAATTTAAAAGCATTAATTGATTGTCTTTCTTTAATGCTCTGAATAAATAAATGTGTGCACAAGGGTGAGAACAGAAGGAATAGAGCGACAGACAGAGATAGGCGGCTGGGTAAGGAAGGGCTATACTGCTGATCTCAAGTGTATCGTCTCTCTCTGTCTTATGTAACACACATGATTCATGTAGAGCCCAGAGGGGCTGGTATCACGCTCACGTTCTACATCCAACACACACACTCGCACACACAGCCTACCAATACCAAGGAAATGGGTCCTCAAATCCCCAGCCCACGTGCTCTGTGTACTGTATATGTGTGGGTATGTGTGCAGTTCTTACTCTCTGTTTGCTCGGCACACTGGTAATTTTTGATTGTTACGCCCGTATAGGTTTGTACTCAGACTTCAGTGAGTCAGTCTATCAAAAGAATGATCCTGTATGAGCCATGTGACTGACAGTTGGTGTATTACGTAGAGACAAATACCCACGCTGCACCAGCCCCTTTAAGACTGCCACTCAAGTGATGGATAGGGACAGTCTGTTCTATCTCCTGCACATTTATTTACAACTATTTTCATGCTGCTTCATTACTTAACAAATGGGTCAGTGAAATTTTAAAATGGAGCCATGTGAGGACTGATAATACAAAGGTTATTTTTTAGGTGTAACCATAGCTGTTTATTTCTAGCATCAACTTCCTCATAACACACAAGGCAGTGTTTATGCTGACTCATAGTTCAAGAGCCGAGTCTTAAAGTCCAAAAAGCAGTAATGAATATGTATTTTGAGTTTGTTCCATCACAGAGGAATCTTATTAACCATGCAGCCAACTTTGAGTGATTAAAGAAAATCACCATTATATAAAATTAGGTTTCATATTTGTGAAAAAAAACAAACAAACAGTATTGTCTGCTCTGAAACACGCTGAAATCACGGCCAATCCCAGGAAAGGTGTAGACTTTCTCAAGTGTCAGATACCACTACAACCTGAAAAATGGATGCTCCGTCTAGCTGCTTTATTGGACTTTTACAGCCATACATATTTGAGCCAGAGCCAGAATCCAGTTCAGAGACTGAGATCACTAACCTACCTGAAAAACAAGCTCTGAGTCTGCAACAGAATGGTCATTTCTTTTTTCCTGTCTCTGTAAGTTGGCAATATTTTTAACAAACAAAATAACTTGGCTACGATTGAGAAGGAGAACCACTGATGTTCATGTCCTCATGTTTTTATATCATGATACTTGTATAGTTTTCATCATTTGTGAACACACAAGTTCATACTACTGTACATAGTTCAGTGTTTTCAGTAATTATTTTCTAACCTGTGTAAGTGAAACAAATGACTTTCCTTTTATACAGAATTTTATAATCTTTTGCATTGGATTAGAATGAGGTAAATTATATTGAACATACAAGTGACATGTACTGATTGCTACACACACTGCACTGGAATATGCAGTTTCCATAATCTATTAATAATGAATGAACCAATGAAGGTTCTGCTTGATCAATTGTTGAATATTTTCAATTCAGGCACTGTGGTAAGAAGTTAAATATTTAATCAAACTTAACAAGCATGAACAAACAAAACCTGCTGTTCCCTAATACATTTTTTGCTTTTTGAGTCCAAAATACAAAATGAAAGTTAGAGCTTTATGTCGTCTTATGTGACAAGCAAAGAAATGGGTTAATTGCGGTATAAAACGTGATTCTATCAAGAAATTGGAAAATAAATAACATGAATGCAGTGTATGTGAACATAAGACAACACAGTACTAAAATACAAGACATAAATGACAGTATTTTTAAGACCGTGTGTAAACAGAATAACGTTTATCATTTGAAACCTACACAAGTCTGAAATTATACATTAATCTATAATTATAATATTATAAAAGCGCTTCAAGGTCATCATCCAATAAGTTCTACTTTTCACCGGTCCCTCTCTCACTCGTGCTCACCATACATAATTCACATAGGTAATCCCTTGACGTGTTCCAGGGATGGAGATTGCTCTGGAAATTTTCATGAATATGAAATGTCATCACCACTGACAGGCTTATTCCAGACTCATACAAATAGCAGCGTGAAGTAGGAATAGAAATGGATACTAAAAAATACTGTACAGCATTTGCATACTAGAGCAGAAACTCAGAGATGCAGCACAGAGGAGTATTGAACATCTATTTTTTTGTCTTTGGAGGTGTACATGTCACTTTTGGTCCTGATATTCTTAGTAAATTGTATTTTAAAGTGATGGGAAAGTAGATGACAGGACAGCACGTACCTTTAGCTCCCACTTTTGGTCCCTTTAACAATGAAAGGAAAAGCTTGAAGCTTCCGCATTTGTGACTTCGTGTTCTTTGTGGAAAGGGCAGGACAATAATTTCTTGTACACGTTAATATGCTCTGTAAGGAAGCAGTCACAAACCTTTTTCAGCGAAGATATTTTTAGAATGAACCCAATTTCACTCTGAGTCATGTCACTTTTATCTGTCATTCAGCTGTTCTTTGTAAACAAGATTTCCAACAGCAAGTCTGCTGAGCTAATGTAAATGTAGCCCAGGAATTTGCGTTTGTGATTACTGTGTATGATTACATTTGCGTTTATGATTACAGACATTCTTCCAAAAGTAGCAACACACTAAACAAAACATGCTCTATATTCAAGTAGGGTGCCAGTAAACAAATGCAACAACAAAGCAGCACCTTGGGTTTTGTGTATGCAAAGGATAAATGGCATCAGTATGGAGGATTTTCAGGGCACAGTGCAAATATTGCCTGTTTCATGTCTTTTCTGAGTCTATCTGACATCCCAGTAATGTTGGCTGCATAGAGCTCAGTTCCTAATATGGTGTCAATTGCTTACAGTAAACCTTTGTGGTTTGTTTCTGAGGAAGTCGGCTTAGACAGTGAGTCAGAACTGAAAGAGGAAAGATGGGAACCTTGAGCGCCTAAGGGTCTGTCCATGATCACTCGTTGTTGTTTTTTCTGTTACACTGCTTTACTCTGTATCAGTAGGCAGAAACTCTGGCCATCCTTGTGGGTCCAGTTAAATAGATACCCTCTAAAATCCATTGTCCTGTGAAGTTGAATAAAAGCGCCACAGGAAAATACCAGCGAGGACAAGAAGTCTCCCACAAACAACCCTGCTGTGTACTCTGCGTGGTGGTGACGTTTATATATGGTGAAGTGTGAGAACGGGAAGTGGCTTTCCTTTGGAGCTTGAAGAAAAATGGAGTCATAGGGTAAAGAAAAGAGCAGAGGGAAAGGGGAAAGAGCAAGAGAAGGAGCAGAAAGCTGCCTTTCTAATGTCCTCTGAGATTTGTGTTTGTTTTTGACGATCGATTGTTGTCCATTCTTGGCTGGAGCTGCATACATTTTTCTCAGCCTCATAAAAGGGCTTTTGCACAGACCAGTGCCTTGTTTTGGCTGTACTTGCATCAGTGTGTAGGACCAACCCAAGGATATGAGGATGTTTTCTCGAAGGTTGAGTTGCTCAAGGAAGTAAGCTTGACAACTCCCTTTAATAACAGAGTAGACTCTAGTGGCCAACATAGCGTCATTGCTCTGACCACAGAGGAAAATATCTGAATGAGCCATGCCCTACTTCTGGCGTCTTTAAACTGTTTTAGTGTTTGAAACTTGTTGCTTTCTGTAGCCAGACAAAATTGTGTGCTTGTGTGTTAGTGTGTACAAAAAAAACCCACAGTCACTTTGCATCTGCCTGCCCACCGTTAGTTTCCAGCTTCTCGCACAGTGTTTGCTAGATAGGCTTGGTTTACAAACAGTGAAGCCTGAGGTGGGGAAACAATGGGTCCAGTGCAATTAACTGTTCAGAATAGTCCCCTGAAGTCCTGTTAGCAAGGCGGTTTGAAGGCTGCCGGGAGTAAAGCAATACGTTGGCTACTGGCTTCTTTCTGAAATGTGAGAACAAAGAGGGCTTTTAGGGGGGTGATGGAAGCCACGGGCCAAACCACAGCAAGCTGCAGCTCTACCAGATCACCAGTCTGCACTTACGAGTACTAACTCTCTCTGTGTGAGTATATGTATGCGAATAACCATATTTGCATGCACAAAATATTCCAGTTTTCACCCTTATTCCAAAAAACGACAATATGCCCATTAAGCTGTTTACATGGCTAATGAAACTGAATATTCCACTAATATTGTCGTTTATGTGCAGCTGTGCATACTCCTATTAAAAATAGGATTGATTTTCAGTGCTTTCCACTGGTGGCAGATCATCCTTTCATTCCTGCAATGCTTGAATAAGAAGAAGAAATATCTGAAATGTGGTTAAAATGATCTGTGTTCTTAAGGCGTTAAATTTAAGTGACCTTGTTGATTTCATATCCTTTATGTTATAATTGGAGACCTAATCCAGAATATCCAAACAGAATATACTGTTTACATTACTCGTATCAAAGAATAAGAATATTGAGAATAATAGTGGAATATTGGTGTGCATGTAAACGTAGTCACTGACTACACTGAACTCAGCAAAGCCCCTTTTCTGCGATGTCTCTGTTTTTCTTTCTCTCGCTCTCTAGGCTCAAGCCATTAGCCAGGTGAGACCAGAGACCATTAGCAGCAGTCTGGTCGAATCCATCAGCTTTTCCCTTTCATTACCTGTGTGTTTATCACTTGAGCCATCACTCTCGGCTCTCACCTTGTGTCATTTAACAGCTCTCCCATCCAATCAAACCCTAAGGGGAAACTTTAAATACCTCACCAGACTGAGAAATACTCCATGGAAACACATACTGCAGTGAGGACATGAGATGCAAGACCATTTCATTCACTTTAAACAGTTTACCAGACAGTTCCATTACTTGTTGAAAATCCCAGATGGCCAGGATTATTGTTAGCTACACAGAGCTGCCACCCCACCTGCTGCCACTAAGCTTATCATAGGATGTGATTTTCATTTTATGACTCCCATGTCTCATTTTTATTGACTTGGGAATTTAAATTTTACGCTGAGACGTGTGTTTTAGGACAGTTTTTTTTTTTTCTCACCACCTTGTTATTTGACTTCTAGTGTTGGTGAGCCATTATGACTGGCACGCACTGATTGACATTCATTAACCCTCACTATAAAGCACCAAACACCAACAGTCAAGTCTGATAACAACTGATACAAAGTGAATAAAAAAGTAAAGTTGCATGTATAATCAGACTATTGCAGCTGTGTAGTTGTTATTTAAATACTGTCACTTTATGTTCATATCAAGTTTTTCAGGCCTCTCTCAGAACTAGAGGATTATTTTGAAGCTACATTAAAGGCAAAGTGAGGAAAGGCAGTTTGTAAATTGTTTTCCAGTGATTCTGTGTGGTTGTCTGAAGCAGCAGGCAGTCATAATGATTTCCAAAGGGCCTCATCTGAGGGACCAGCCTGCTGAGTAGAGGACATCTCTGACTAATGAGCTGCTAAATATATCCCCCAGTCTCTCCTGTCTTCTGTTGCCTCTATTCTTTTTTCTTTTTCTTTAGTTTTTACTTCTGTAGTTTATTTTATCTCTGTCCTCTCTTGGCTTTTATTTTGTGTTTTGTATAATTTTTTGATTTGCACTGTCAAGCAATATCCTCAAAATCTTCTCAAGTACATTATCCTGTAAATTTACTGTAAAATCTCTATTTAGGGCTGTTGCAGATAAGAAATTCCTCCTGCTGTGATTTGGGTGACTCAACAGTATAATATGCGGTATTAACACAATGGATATTACTGTGGCAGCCCGCATTAGTCTAATTTGTCCCACCGGAGTTTAGTATTGAACCAAAAACATTTTTACATTACTCTTAATATCTTAAGAGATCTCTAACATTGTGCGTGATTGCGTCTGCAAAGTAATTTGTGTAAAACAAGACTAACTGCACTTCATGTGGGAGAAAAAGTCATAACACACTCTTACATGTTAAAACGGACTAACAAAACACTTTTAGTACTGACAGACTCTAAAGAATCACTCTACATGGACTTAAATACACCCGCTAGTCCAGCAACTTTAATGCTAACAACCCATAATGTAACCCTGTCTGTAAATGACTTTACACTGGTACTTGGTCAGTTTAAAATTTATATTAGTGTAGTACGAACGTTTGGACTGTGCTGTTATTTATTTTAAACAGATCCTATACCAAGTTAAGATCATTCTTTGGGAAGCATAGCTGTTGTGTTGTTGCTGAAAAACCATGACCATAGCGGTTGTGGTGGGTACTTGCCATCCCCTTTGGTTGACTTGTCAATAGCATGGTATTGCGGTTACAGTGATAGTCCTATCTCTGGTCACTGTTCTGTCTCTTAATTTCTTCATCTGTTTCATCTTTCTTTCTCGTTTTCTCACTTCCTTTGATTTATGTTGTTTCAGGCCCACTGAAACAGTGTAGGCTGATTTTCGTCACACCGTTAGTCAACAGCAACATCCTGTTCGAACAAGTTCATCTCCTTACACATAAGGCATTGATCATCCTACACTCATATGCTGCCTTTGCCAATGGTTGAGACATCCACATTGACCCAGACTGTGAACAAAACCATGATCAGACCCTGTGATGTGGGTTGGGATGAATACTGTGTATCAGATTAGATACTCTGTGTAGATTAAACAGGGGGCAGGGTAAAAAGTAACACCTTGTTGACAAGTTGAAGCTTGATTTATTTATCTACCCAGTTTAGTGTGAATGCTTCTCCTATTACCATCACCAATATCGTTGTGAGTTATTTGCTAACCTTGCAAACAACTAAAGCTGTGCTTTCTATTGCTTTACAATAAAGCCTTCTAGCTGTTTGCCAAAGGAAGGCTTTTAATGGGAAGCGGCAGCAGCAGTAAATGTTTAGCTTGCATTAGCAGTATCCTAACTACAGCAATTCTCAGGTTACACAGAGGCTACAACAGATATAGCTAGATATAAGTAGACTTTATAAAATGGAGATTTGTCTCTGTTTGTCAGCAGGTTAGCAGGCCATCAATTTAGCAGAATGGTATTTCAGTGAAGGACAATGACTGAAAAATGGCAAAACAATGTGGTTTTCTTTTGAGTCCACAGAAATACATATGATCATGCCTCAACATGCCACAGCTGTGCCATTGTGTGGAATTGGGGCAAAAGTGTCACATGCAAACTCTTATTTTTTTTTTAGTTTGTGTCAAGCCCTAAATCAAACTATGTCTATGCCTAAAGTGAATTTATCCTTAGTGTATAGAGTCTCAAACACAGTCAGTGTAAAGCAGAAAAATAGCGTGACCCGTTGAGCAGACAGACTTGCTGATATTGAGCTGAGGGAAAGGGCAGGGCATGTGCTATCATGCTTGATTTGTTTTGCTTGTTGTCATGGGTGGAGGTGGTCTACATCTGTTTCTCTTTAACTGACTGCATTTCACCACAAATAGCTTGTCTTATTCTATGCTATATCTGCTCCATTCGATGTTCGATAGCATTAAGAGTACCCCTCATCCTTACTCGAATTTCTACAACAAGCTTTTCCTCATGACTAGTGTTAAAGTTTTGCTTGAGGGGCTTGCTACATGTTTTGGCCTAATGTTTGTCAGTAGGATATGGTAATTAACACTGAATATTTCCTGTCTACTCCTCATTATTTCCTGTTTTTCTTTTGTACTGTCCGGTCCCATTTGTCATGATGTAACCAGTTCATTAGATGGAGTGTTGAGATGTTTAGTGGCCAGTTGGCTTAACTCCACTCTAATGCCCTCTGCCTGTATTACATCATCTGTAAACAGCTCAGTAACAAACAACAGCCAAATGGTGAAGGTCTTTGTATAGGCTCCACTGGAATCCATTTGTATAATTGTGTCAGGATTTAAGAGAAATATGCATACATATTTATATAGGTCTGTTTAATCTTTAAATTCGCCTTAATAATAATGACAAATGGCTATCCCTAGAGTCAAAGTGATGTCTTGAAATTGCTGTTTCCGGCTGACCAACAACCAGAAAACTCAATAGAAGGATGAGAATGTGAGCAAGGCTTTTAATCTGTGAAGCCACAAACAGCAAATACATGGTGTTTTTAACTGACTGAAACAATTATCACACCCAATCTAACAATTTTCTGTTCATAGGCAAATTCTTTTAGCACTATAATTAACAGCTTGTTTTGACATGTCTATTTTAACAGCTTGGGTTTATATTGTAAGTGTGGGACTGTAAACATCAGTTGAACCAGTCATAAGTAACCAATATTTATGACTTGCTTGGCACATTTTAACTTGTTTATAATATGTCTTGCCCTTTTAAGTTGCAGTATTTATTCCTGTTTGTAAAAATATATCATTATTGTTAATTGTTCATTGTGGTCTCCTTCACACTCAAACAGCTACAGGTTACTAAGGAGTCCAGGTAATATTACCTTGTTCTCGGTGCTGGCAGTTGGCCCAGGCTTTGGATGATGGCAGTGTATTGTGTCCACAAACTGTTTGCTGTGTTGCAGTTCCAGCCTGTAATATACACTGTACTTTGTATCTTACTCATGACGATAAACAGTAGCTTGTTTAATTCTTTCTTTCTCGAACTTCCCCACTGGCCACTAGTTTCTTGTTACCTACTATTGTTGTGCCAGTAAAAAAATTAGCCCTTTCTCTGTGCTGCAAAATGGTCAAAAATGTTGATACTGTAATTTAATACTGTAATTGTCCTTACCACATAATTAAAACCATATCTTCAGTGGTAGATATTGTCATCAAGAAAATCTTAAAGCTAAAATTGACCAGACGTGAATCTTCTGATCCAACTTGTCTTGACACGGGTGGCTTGGTGGGTACTTGAAGCTCATGGATGGCTGCCCAGTACTTTTTCTGGGAATGCTTCATTGTTGCCAAAAAACAGGTAGGGGCATTTGCTTTGTTGTGGATTTCTCAAAATGCAAATCAAAATTGAGACAGAGTATAAACATGTACAAACCCACAGTTGTTGAAAAATATTGGGAGCTCCTTGACAGCAAACTGCATACCAGCCTCCAATAGAGCACGCTGCATGTGTTGAAGAGGTTATGCACTCTGATGCCATTTGTTCACCCTCCTAGTCACTTGCTCTAGCAGTTGCTCTTTCAAACTGCAGTTGGACTTCATCAGGGCGATGATAGACTTGGGGCTCTAACAGTGGCTGCATTGTTGAATTATTGGAGATCTAATGCCAAGTGTGGAAAACAATCTGTGTCTTTATTGTTCGTTTCATCCCTGCCTCTTTGTTTTTTAAGTCAGTATAACAGAACTTAACAATTGGTGTTTGTTATAAGACTTTAAGTTTGTTCAACTACACATTGTCACATGACCATCAGGCATATAAAATCACCCTGGATACAATGGTCTTGCAGCTGTTGACAGATGTTTTCAGAGGTTTATGTTTATGTTTATATAGAAACTACGTGAAATCAAACTGGGAGTATACTATTTTGTAGCCACAAATAATCATTAGTATGAAAATCTAACCGCACACTTGCTTGTCTCTTTTGAGATGTCTGCCTTTTTGCTGATATTTCTTGAGCTGAGGAATGACTGTAATGTGTTGTGGGATACAGTACATCATTCATATGCCTCAACCTCCCTCCCAAGGAAAAAAATGTCTGTAGATATCTTCAGCTTTATTAGGAAAACTACAAAACTGAACATACAAGTCAAAATAATAAATACCTACATAAATAAGTAAATCTAAATCACTGAACATAAACCTCAAAGTAATTGATCAATAAATCTGGAACTGAATATTGAACTAACTATTTAGGAAGTCTAATATTAGCCATTGGCTACTATCAGAGCCAATGTCTGTGTAGTATATCATCTGGTGTTCTGGAAATTTCAGTGTCACACGTTGTTTAGTACGTACTTTTTTTTGGTCACAATCAGTATGGCACTAGTAGATTGTATGTGATACTTTATCTGCAGTGTAGCTGCATTTTATTTCCTTTCTGTGTAGCTGGTGTGTGTCTGTAGCCTGCTGTGCTGCTGCAGTCAACTTGTTTATCAAAAAAAGGCGTGCCATTAAAGATAAGTCTGCCATAAACGAACAACCAGCTGCAGACTAAGCTCTGTCCTACCCCTGTTTTAAACCATTCAGTACTATTACACCTTATGACACACTGACGAATCTGGTGCTACTGTACCAACACACTGGCATGCCAGCTCTGCAGAGCAGGGCTGGGATTATCTCCCTCACTTTCACCTTCAACAAATGTTACACACACGGCACTCGTAGTCTGCTGGCTGGCAGGCTGTGGGCCTCTGAAATATTATCATCCCACAGTTGCACTGACAGTATTTGAGGGGGGGCTTGTGTGTGTGTTTGAACACATGCACGTGTGTGTAGGAGGGGTCCCACACTCTCTTTTGTTTTCCTCTGAAAGCTGAGAAGAAGGAATGTCTGCCTCCCAGCTGTCCTCAGTAGTGAGCAGAAGAGAGAAGGGGGAGCTCACAGTTCGCCTTCACTAACATCCTCCCATCTGCTACTCAATGACTGTGTATGTGTGTGTGTGTTTGTATTTTGGGGTCATACAATAGTGACGCTCCCCCCTGCCCTCACCCACTTTGGCCTCTTATGCATATTTAACCCTTCAAATGCAAAGTTGTCTGTTGTCCTTTTCAGAGGCACGCTGCTTAAATCTGTCACAGTGCCCCATCCCTCAGTGAGTGTGGACAATGAAGTATAATAGCAACGCACGTGGCTCGCTAAACGCATTGGACAGCAGGGGAGGAATGGGTGGGTCACAGGAGGATGTTTCTGTCTGTTTAGTGACTTCCTTCACCCAGTGTGCTTGGAGGAACTGTATTCGTTGCAGCTGCAGGAAGAGATATTACAAGTTCTCTGGAAATGCACATTTGCAAACCCACAGCTGTTTGACTCATGTTTTCTGGCAGGTTTCCTGTTTACTGTAGAAATGACACTGTTGGATTTGGCAGTGGGGACATTCGCTGGCCTTTTTTGTAGTTGTGTGTGACGATGAAATTAGTACTCACCTCTTTGTCTGACACTCGGATTCATACACCAACCATTCACACATAGATAGGATGAGTAACACTAACCTGCTGTTTACAAAGACGCCTTGGGATACTTTCAACCTACACTTGGATAGTGAGTAAACTGTCCGCCTGTGTACTCGGGCTAAAACCTTTTGTATAAACGTGCCGGCACCTCCTTCACACCGCCTCTCTCTTCTTCATCTTCCTCCACCTCTTTCGTATGTAGCTCTACCTTCCCCTAGAGGCCGGCAAGATGGAACAACGACCCTTTTTGGAAAAATAGGTTCATACTTTGAGGTTTCAGCTTTGTTCTACATTCTTTCTGCACTACAGTAATACAACACTACCTTTTTATAAGCTGTTTTTCCCTCATTTTATTTCCCATAACCTTTCCCCTCATTCAACAAAATCTACTTTAGTTCCTTCTCGCCCAGCTGTTATGAGTGGACGGAATATGAAAGCAGAAATGAGTGTGTCTGTGTGTGTCAGTGTTACTACATGGCTATTTCTCACTCGCTCACAGTAGAACATGACACTGCAAGTATCGCTTACCCAGACTTCAAGCATCCTATGTTACAGCCCGTGTCACCCACCCAGGTCAGTATACTGGGTTGTGTCACCTCATACTGTGTGAAGTGTCTCTCACTGAAAACTCATCTGTGATGTTTGCGTATGTGTGGCAAAACGAAAGGAAGGACTTATCTTTACACGTTTTCACAACATATCACATTTTGCAGTTGCAATATGACTCATTTAATGTCGAGTGTGTTGTTACTGTTACTAAACGGTGTTTGAATTACTTTTTCTGTATAAAATGAAAGAAATATGAACATACTGCCATAAATCTTCTCACTTTGTATTCTGTTACTCTGAACTGTGAAGTTAATCAGTCTTGAATATCAGATTCTCTAAAAACGCCACGGGGTGCGTTTATAGACTTCAGTATCCCGTTGATGATCCCATTTTTGAAGTATCCCATTTTTGCATTTGCGTTTTAAGAAATGTGGATGAACCCTTATCCCATTTTGAAAATACTGATTAGGCAAACTGGAATACTCTGGAATACTGTTGCATGTATACATTTTACCCAGATTTCTGACCGCTGATCGCTACCTACCTGTGTAGTAGAAAAATTAAAGTGTCTCACTTCTGGGGCAATAAAGAATCATACTGCAAGAATCAAATATACTTGACAGTTTAGAAAAAGTTAGGGGAAAAAGCATAAAATTGCAGAAATATGCAAGTCTATAGTAAACAAAGTTAAAGTTAGGCTAACAGTAGGAGAGTTGGATTAAATTGCCAGTTTGTGTTGTGAGCAGATGCCTGCACAAACAGCACACAGTAATTAGTAACCTAGTATATATCATGTATATGGGAATATGGACAACCAGATTTCTGTAAATGTAAACACAGTGTCCTGAATATGCTCAAACCTGGAATAAGCCTCATAACCGGGATACTGCTGTACATGTAAACACAGTCACTGTCAGAGCTCATTGTGATGTGAAGTCATGGTTTGTTTTGTAACACTGAATTCCTAAAACCATTTTACAAATAAATGTATCAACATGGTTGCTGATTAACATTTTGTTTACTATATTCATCAATTAATTCAACAGACATACAACAGATGTAATTTGAAAAGAGACTCAAAACATTCAAGCTAGACACTGTCTACTGGTTGCAGAAATGACTGAAAACCCCTCCTATTTCTTCCAACACTACCTCATCATTGGGTCTGCTGCGCTGTGCTGCACTCTGTTAACAACAGCTCAGTTAAAAATCCCATGGATTAGTGGAAAAGAGGGGAAACGTGGCAAAAAACAAAAACATCCTCCGTCCCACAATTGACAACATCATCATCAACAACAGAGCACTTGGACAGGGGCCAGTAAAGAACAAAAACATATTTACCAGGCCGAAGAGAGCATCATCATCCTCTTGGCCTTTAGCTTAATCCAACACACAGCCCCAGCCCCCCTTAGCATTTATTCACACACTCAAATTCCCCTGCTCCTCCACACACTCGCACACATGCGCACACACACTGTATGCGAACACACCCTCTTTTATGGCCTATTGTTCTATAGAGCGACCAAACAGCTGGCTGCAGTGCTAGTCATCAGTATCTGATCTGCTTCACAGCGCTCTCAGCTTGTAATAGAGGATAATTAGAATTTTAATTTGCCTGGGCAAAGAGGGCTAAAACCCTTGTTTTCCCCCACCCGTGTTTTTCTCAGCCCCCACCCCCCCTCCCCTTGCTCTTAGCGAGCGGGTGCCATCGGTAACAGATGGAGAAAGAGAGATATTCACAGCCAGCCAGGCACTTCAGAGCAAGGCAGGGGATTTTAACACCCCATGGCCCGAGTCTCCTCCGGCACAAGCCTAAGGCGCTGGATGTTGGGATTAGCAGTCAGCCTCTATCCTAGCCCAATCGTCCCACAACATGAAGCGTTGCTCCAACCTTTTAGCAATTAAGCCCTTTGATCAGCCTACAGTTGTTTGTTTCTGCTTTTTATATGTCCAATTTGTTTTTAATCGAATTTGATCCGCTTGTAATTATTAAGTTACATACATGTTTTTCTGATTTTCTCTTCGGCATTTGTGTCTCTGTTTTGGTCATTATTATTTTTCCACATTTCTCAAAAACCTGTTCTTGCAAGCAAACTCTTTAACATCAGACCAGTGGGAGAACAGCTTGTGTTTAACCGTGACTCATTCCCTTCCTCATAAGTACAAAACATGGCACGCTGAAATCCACTCTGGCATTGCTTGCTGCTTTAATCAGTTTTTTTCCTCTGTTTTTAAAGCCAATATTCAGTCTAGGCTGAAAGGGAGATAGAAAAGAGAGATGGCTAACCTTGCTTTATATTTATATATATATATATATATATATAATGGTGATCTGTTATGACCACTACAAACTCTATGGATACTTAACCAGCATTAGGTCTTTCCTCAAACACCATCTCTCCATTTCTGCTTGCCCAACCCATAGTGTGGTATGTACTGTAGCTGACTGCTGCCTCCTCTTGTTGTTTCTCTCACTCTCTCACTCATACATAGAAACATTGGTCGACCTGCCACGACATGTCTCTTTTTGGCATGTAGTCGCTCAGGGCCACAGTGCTCCATGAAGCTGACGTTTTTCTGTGCTTCCTTCTTTCCCTCTCTTTCAGCCACCCCCTTTTTTTTCTGCCTGTTTTTCTGATGAGTACATTTTGCTGTCAGTATTTTCCTCTCTGTTACTCAAATCTTTCCACCTCTATTATGCTAATTTGCCCCCCCCCCTTTTTTTTTTAGCTGTGCTTGAATTTTTAATGTTGAATGTATCTGTATATGTGTCTCACTGTCTTGGTACTAAGGTAGCTCTTTCTCTGGCAGGTATAATCCCAGGGGAAAGCGAGTTTAAGTCAAAACTCTTTATACGTTTTATAGCCACTTTTAAGATGACTGCCATTTTAAGTGTTCAAAGTGTTTTTGCATGAACACATATACAGTATCTATGAGACAGTCCTACAGGCATGAAAGCAATATAAAAGGAAATCTAACCCTATTAACATTCCTTTTCCAGTTGTATTGATTGCCTTGCAGTGCACAACAAAAGATCATAACAGTGACTGTTGGCTAGAGGCTATTGTCCTAAACTGGCCCCTCAGGACTGTTTGTCCCCTGCTGCTTCTCAGCCTGGGGTCATCAATTCATCACCTTTACCACCTCCATTAGCAGCATCTCCTCTTTCGGGGCCTTTAGTCGCCCTGAAGCATCTCAAGCAACTGCTCATTCATGGTGTCGGATTGCATTTAAGATCTGTGTGTTTAGAAAGTGTATGTATGTGAGTGAAAAAGAGCATGCATGTGTTGGAGTAGAGAAAGATTAAGGCTCTGTCTACACTAATATGGATATTTTACGTTTTGGCCTGTCATTCACATGTAAATGGTGTTTCAGTAAACCTGAAACTTTTAAGAATACCTTTTCAAAGTGAAGATTTGTAAAAAAAAAAACAAAAAAACAAACAAAACAAAAAACCTCCGGTTCATGTGTATGTGTGTGGACATATAAAACAGAAAGTTTAGGAAACAGACGTATTACAACAACAACGGCTGATATATAGGTTTCTTTACGTTTGGTTCACCTTAGTCATTACAAGTTCACAACTTAATTTAATTTGTTGTACCCAATACTACTTGATCCACAGTGTCTGTGCTTTAAAGTCTGCCAGAAACAACAGTTTGAGTGTTTGTGGTTGTTCTTGTGTGTACAGAGATTTTGTAAAAATGAAGGTCATGTGGACAGATGGTAAATAACCATTATCACACATATAACGTTACATAAGTTTAAGCAACCTTCAACATGTATTTAGAGATATTATGTTATTTCTGTCAACCCAATATGTCTGGATCACTGATAAACCACACTGAAGCAAGACCACCTTCAACTCCTTGTTAATTTAACAGAAATGGTGGTACCTTCATTTTTACACTTGACACTAAAATATGTTCCCAGCTGAGTTTAGAAATTCACCCTTTGGTATCACACCACTTCACACACACACACCACAGTCCTAGGAGTGTCTTTGTTTGTGGGTGTTGACTTTGTGTTTGTGTGAGCGAGTAGGCACTGGCACATTTGAGTGTTTGCATTTAATCTTGTACTGTCAGCTTAGAGCGACGTTTCTCCCCAGAGATTAGAGGATGTTAGAGGTGCTGCTGTGGAAATAGTCACTCTTTCAATCTCTAAACATACACAGCGGCAAGACAAAGTGGTTGTTTGCAGTGGCATGTTTGTTTATTTCAAATGATAAGGCATTGCCATAGACCATGGTTAAAATTACTTTATAAATACACAGACCGAGGATTGGGTTATATGCCCATGAGCATTCAAAACATTCAAAGTATTCAAGCATAAATCAAACAGATAAGATGTACAGATAAAAGACTGAATCCTTCAATTGTTTTGACAGCCTTAATTTATATATTATGGCCCTGAGCGGTGTCAAGATGCCGGAGTTGGTTTGGAAAATGTTTCGACAGAAGTCAAGCCCAAACGATTGCGCAACTACTTCACAGATGAGTCAGATCAATTTTAATGAAATTGGTCTGTCTTTTCATGATTTCCACAGAACTTTGGTCAGTCTTTGAGATTAGTAAGTAAAGCCAGCCTCCTGCTGTGATGTCTCAGTTTACACAGGTGTTGCAATATTATATCAGACTGCTGGATTTAGATGCTCTGCTCTTATCCAGATTGCAAATGTGTGCATGTATTTGTGTGTGTTTCAGTGCGGAAAGAGTTTGCAGCACAAATTCTGATTTTTACTGTGATGAACCACAAATACGAGGAACATTATCGCTGGAACATGAGAAGGTGGATCAAAGCACAATTAACTTGAGGTCTTGTGCCTCATTTTGTCTTTATTGGCTGGCTTAGAGCTTCAAGTCTTTCATTAGAGCACAGTAAATGAGCCTCGCTAAAGATCCCCTCTCACCATCAGACACATGGACCTACTGCTGGTGTGGGATAAAGACACTTTAATGAGCAGGAGATAATCGAGAGAAATTAGATCTATATGAAGTTCCTTGTGACATTTTAATCCACTATAAGCTATTCTCTGTACTGCACAGCACCTAAACTGTCATGTTGATACAGTGCTGTTCCCTTGCCTGTGTAAAATGCAGCCTAGTTTCAAGTAACAATACCTCTGAGCTTTAATTATCAGCTCAACCTGTCAACTTGACAGACTTTCCCTGTGAAAAGTTGTTTGACCCAGTGGCTGCTGCCTGTAGAGGAGACGAGCAGACAGTTTATGTGAGAGCAATGATATATAGCACTATATTCCAACAGTCCCATGTTAATGCACTAGTAAAATTTAGATTCACTATTTTTGAGCCTCTATTAGACTTTAGACCAACCATAATGAGCACTATTAGCCAGTAAAAGTATGCATTATTTGACATAAAACACACATTACACACATTTTCCTTGCATCCCCAACAGGCCTGTAATACATGGAAAATCCCTGCCAGAGACATATTATGGCTAGAGGTTCTCTATAAAGCTACTGGATTTACTTATACAACTTGTATTTAATTTTGTTACCTTGCATTATTAACACAAGGTTGAGAAAATCAAATTGTTTGCTGGGCTATGGCTGGTTGTGTTCAAATAAATGACCATGCAAGTGATTCTTATAAGACGCCTCATATCTTATTTTTGTCCTCTTCAGAAAGAAATTCCTGAAGGTCTCCATCAATAAGGCCTTAACCCATAAGATGGAAAGACTGACTTTTCTGCTAGGTTTAAGAAATGCTTTACACATTGCAGGATGTACAAAATGGAAGAGCTGTTGAAATAAGATGTTTGATTGTTCCCTCTGTAATTTTCCTTTACCTTTTGCCTTCCTTTTGCTTTATATCGTTGATTATATAAGATGCTTAATAAAATCCTTAGTGTCAAAAAAGGCCTTTAACCAATCAAGTTGTCACTTCTATTTTTGTCTGCAGGCTGTGCGCGGCCACCAGGTGTACAGCACGGAGACCTGCTGAATCAGACTGAGGCTAACCGGGGCTCTTTTCCCCCGGGGACCCTGCTGACCTATGGCTGTGAGCCTGGATACACTGCAGAGGGACCCATAACCATCATCTGTACCAGCTCTGGAGCCTGGTCCCATCTGCCCCCACGCTGCGTCCGAAACAATGGTGAGCAAGTCTTTGGTGTATGTATGCAACCTAATGAATGAAAACTAAATATACGTATTCTACTTAAAATGTCCCCTGCTCAGTGTTTTGTGTAATATTTCGTAGTGAACATAGGAATGATGTAACAGATTTTTCGTACTGTGTCAAAGGCATTACATTTGGAAGTTGACATGTTATGTTGTGTATTTACAGCAGCATCAAAGCTTAAATATTACATAAAGTTAATAGGATATGACAGGGTTTTGTGAGAGCTTAAATAGTCCAAAATCAGATATGAATTTTGGGCCTTAAATGTCATGAATATGATATATTTGTCACACTGTAACAAAATTACAACCTACTACTACCACCAAACCAACATGGGACCAAAAGCAGTAATACAAACTGTGCAGCAGAATTTATCTCTCTAGTTTATTGTGATGTGGGCTAACATAGCATCTCAGCGCATAAAGAAATATAGCTACTTCTAGAAGTAATACGTTAAAATTGTTACAGCACATTTAGTGTCATCATTTTTTTGCCAGTATGGACATGAAATAAGTCTTAAATTTAACTTGATGAAAACTGCCAAACCTCTGTATACAGGATCACAACATCATTGAGAGCCATGCAGTAATGCTCATTTAACCACAGCAACCAATGGTCCAGAGGTAGAAAATATCATCTGTACGTGACAACAGCCGTGATGGTTACAATTCCTGCTTCTCTGCTTCTCTACAGTATGTTCACCCCCCACTGAACCAGAGAACGGGGGCTACCGCTGCCACCCCTCTCCCTGTCACAGCCTTACCCAGAAAACCGTCATTGAGTACTTCTGTGACGAGGGCTACGCTCTGAAGGGAGACTACAAGTTCCTCACTTGTCAGAATGGCGAGTGGGACGCCCCAATGCAGATTAGCTGTAGACTCACCCAAGGTCTGTAATCTATGTGTATATGGGTGACCTTATGCAGAAGATGTAAAACCACAATCCGAGTCAGTTATTCAGTTCCTTCTTATCTTTTTGTGTCCCTCAGACAAGGAGCCGAGCTCTCCTCTAGGAATACCAGCTCTCTCTATTGTGGCATCCACAGCGAGTTCTGTGGCACTCATCCTGCTTTTAGTGGTGCTGTTTGTTCTCGTACAGCCAAAACTCAAGTCGTTCCATCACAGCAGGTAAGGCAAACATACACAAACATGTAGTCTTTGTTCTAACTATATTTCAGACTATTGATTTAATCATACGCTGCCGGTCAAAAGTTTCTGAACACCTCCATCTCTCCAATTTTATTGAACTTTAAGCATTTTAAGTCCAGTAAATGACCTAAAATAGAACAATGTTAAGTGATAAACTGCCAGTGGTTTAAAAAAAAAAAAAAAAAAAAAAATTACGTTGCCAAAAACAAAAACTGATGTGCCTTTTTAGAAAAACCTCTTTAGGGACCAGGTAATGGGTTAACGACTTGCAGCTTTTTTGCAGTAATGAAAGTAAACAAGTCTTGAAAGTTGATGTAATTCTTACAGGTGTCCTGACGTTTGTTGACTACTTACAAACTATCTGTCTGTATGAAAGCAGTGTTAGACACTACACCCTCTGAAGCATTATTTGGACAATATTGCACTGCAGGGAGTTGTATATTCTATCACAATGGTAAGAAAAAGGCAACAAAGAAAGACACAGGCCATTATATAACCCTTAAAAGTGTAGAAAATGGGGTTCTAAAGCTACTGACTCGTAGTATATGTTTAATCTGAGTTACATTTTAGACTACATTTAAAAGTTATATTATACATATACTTATATATACATTCAGTAGATGGTCACTTGCTATTTGTACTACTAACCCAAGTATATAGCATAAATGGTTGTCAAGACATGTATTAATTACAAAACTGAGGCTTATTTCGTCCATGTCACTGAGTGAAATACATAGCTGACACTTGAGAAACATCTCTAATCCTCTGTGTTACTTGCCTCACTGAACTCTATTGAAAAGATGTTCAAGGAAATTTGCCACACCCCAAGATCACAATAAAAAATAGGTCATTAAAGTATGTGAATGTTTCACCTGTCCTACTTGACCTAGCCACTTCAACCTCTGTTGTGTTGTGTTTCATTTTGTTTTTCTCTGTTCAATAAAGAGGGTGAACTTTTATTACTCTTAATCAGCCTTCACTTCTTACAGAACCTGTTGTTGCCAGAAACTCTTGAAAGCTTTACTTATGTTTGCTCTGGAAGTACACAGCTCTGTTATGCTCCACTATGTCACATAGTAACAAAACACATCCTGCTTATGATTGTGTGAACACACCTGTAATTTGGTTGAAACTAGTTATGCAAACAAGTTGTCCACGTAGGCTGCTCGAGACTTGGCATCTAGTTTTGCAAGTTGCCATTTTTGGCAAGTACCTCAGAAGTGAAAGTAAGACTATGAGAAAGGAGTTAATCCCATCACAGTGGTTAACTGCTTTTGCAGTTGTGGGTCTGTGATAAAAAGGCCAGAACAATTTTATCTAATGCTCATTGGCACTCTTGTTGATTGTGTAGTGGGCCTGAGGGCTTAGTGCAGCCTGCTATAAAAGGATTGTACAGTCAACGCTAATCACCTCCACTCAGAGGTTCTGCACGACACACACATGACTGCATCACACATTTCATCTTGAACCTGATTATAGGATCCGCCCCCCTCTGCTCTGTCTTATTGTCCGTCTCACACTGTTTGTCTGTCCATCCATAAGGAGGGAGCAAGGAGTCTCAGGCCAGGGGAGCTCCATAATGGTGGAGGGGGTCCAGGTGACGTTGCCCTCCTATGAAGAGGCTGTGTACGGAAGCGGTGGGACCTGCAGCTCTTCTGGTTCTCCTCCTCCTCCACCACCTCCATCAGCTCCTCCAGAAACTCGAGTCCCCATCGTGCTGTCTGAGGGACTCCCCCAGGGGGCCACAGGAGGCCCAGGCCCCAGCAGAACCCGCCACCACAGAGACTTAGACTTCTGCCTCCCATCCACATCCTCATCTTCATTCTCCTCCCGCCGTCATGCAGAGACGGTGCTGGTTCATCAGGCTCCCTCTTCCTCTTCTTCTTCATCATCATGGGCTAGAGAGCACCCTGGGGGTGCATGCGCAGCCCCCCTTCCTCTCCGTAGAGACTCTGAGAGTAGCGACCAGCACAGTCTACTCTCTGTCACTTCTACAGACGAGTTTTCTGATGGTAAGGGGCAACAGTCTTTTCACTGATATTCTTTATACCACAACAAAAAAGAATATTTTTATTAACCAAAGTAGTCAGTGCTTCAGAATAGAAATCATATCGAAATACAGTGCTGTTTATTGTGTAGAAAAAGGAGATGCACAAGCAGGTTCATCCTAATCCCAAAATTAACCATTTGTGTTACTCTGCAACATGGCCTAATATGCACTGTTACATAAGGAGGACATACACGCATTTTTTCTGTTATGCTCTTTGATTAAGTATTACCACAAAGCCAACATCAGAGTTGTTGAAAATCAGCCCAAAGTGCACTTAACAGAAAAATGTTGCAAACAAGGCTGAACTGCATGCCTAAGAGAATCAAGGCGACACCTACCTATCAATAAAAGAAGTTGGCCTTTCTAACACTGCCCGGAACAGTAGGGATTGCGTCAAAATAATTAATCAATAAGTAAAATAATATCAGAGACTGATGCAAAAAGCCTGTTTCTCTCCACGTTTGTTACCTGTTGAAAATCAAGCTTTAGCTGCTTGAGCATCACTCTACTAGCTCTGTGTTAGCATGTTGCCTTCGTAAGTGTTTAGAGAGATTTGATTTTGTATTCACAGCAGTGGATAGTTGTTTCTGGTCTGCGCTTTTACTTTACCATCACCTTCTTGTACTTTCACACAAGAAATTTAAAGTAATATGCATATCTTCACACAAATTGTAGACCACTCTTGCCATTTATGTCCTATCTCCTGAGTGTGAGTCTGCATGTGATTTATACAGTCTATGGTATAAAGGAGTGTTGGATGATTTTATTCTATCACCTATTATGCAGATAGTTGAAGGTATTTCACTTTTTAAATGTAGTAACAAAATGATTAGTAACTCTAATGTGATTCTTGAACTTAGGAACTTAAGTTACATTAGTGTTATGACATGTGTTATGTAATGTAATGACAGTAATGCATTACTTTGTATCGCGTTACTTTCCAACACTGTTAATTACTCACATCATTAAAAGTAGCACAGTTTCAACGGTTGCTTTATTTGTTCGACTGGAATGTACACCTGACATAATAACTGCAAATGCCAAAAAAAGTAAATTTGCCTTGAAGTGTAACTGGGAATGTAACAAATGGCTAGACATACAGGAGCCAGTGTACTGGTCTAATATGTCTGCTCTGTTCCCCTGCAGATATTCCTCTGCTGAAGGAAGCATGAAGCCTGCCAGCCTGCTATCAGCATCAGCAGCAGAGCCCGTGTTTTCCGATCTATTACTGCTGACCAGGACTGACTGTGGCTGTCAACCTCCCCTCCCCCTGATCCCCTCAGCAGCCAGCAGAGCAAAGACTACAACTATGCCCATTCCCCCTGCAGCCTCTTCTGCCATTGCTACCCATACAGAGCAAAGCCAAAAGCCAGTACTCGACTTGCACCACCTCACTGCACCATAAGCGATGATGGAGCACCACTGGACCCGGCTACTGGATCAAACAAAATCAAGCCAGACAAGCGAAGTGGTGCCAGCTCAACGTAAACCCTATAAGACCCTATGTACATGTATATGAGTAAAAGAAACGCGAGTCAAGGTTGTGTACTATAGGCTATGTATTATCATACACTTGCCTCCTCCCAGGTGTAGTTCTCCATATTAACATTGCTCACATCGGCTTCATCGGAGCGGGCTATAGCAATCGAGACACGTAACCTCTGTCGGGGATAACTGCGGATAAAAAAAATAAATAAATAAAAAACTTGTGATGTTTGCTCCTGATGCTGTGGCGTTCAGAATCAGAATCGTCTTCCCGCTGTACTTGAAAAACGTTGTGAGTGACGGCTGGGTTTTGCGGCCCTCTTTGTGAATGCTGCATGTTTTTAGTTTCGCTGTCACAGCACGGTGGCCCACTCTGAATGAAGCATGAAGCCTCTTCTGTCTCTCTCTCGCTCTCTCTCTCTCTCTCTTGCTCTCTCTCTCTCTCTCTCTCTCTCTCTCTCTCTCTCTCTCTCTCTATCTCTCTCTCTCTATCTATATCTGTTTGACA
>JAPQRN010000017.1:5621609-5632142 GCA_037367275.1 Coranthus polyacanthus | reverse complement strand
TCTCTCTCTCTCTCTCTCTCTCTCTCTCGCTCTCTCTCTCTCTCTCTCTCTCTCTCTCTCTCTCTCTCTCTCTCTCTTGCTCTCTCTAGCTATCTGTATCTGGTTGGCATCTAGCATATGGATTAATGGGACTGCGAACCACTTAAGACTTCAAAGCAGGGTGCAGCGTTTCACGTCGCATCATGTCACAACTATAAAAAGACCTGCTCCTTTCTTTTCTGTTGCCAGCTGCAACTAGCAACCGAAAGGTGCTCCTTCTGCCACATTAGGTCGATGTGATTTGTGTTCTGGTCCTGGAAGTACTGCACACATTTCCGTTTCTGTCTAATAAGATGAGACTTAATGTCATGTTTTATCTGAAAGCAAAGGAGTTGGGAGGTTGTCTTTCAATATGGTGACAGAGCACACAACTTTAAGGTTGTTTTATTTGTTGATTTTTTTTTTTCTTCTGTATTTATTGCGTTGTGTGTCTCAGTTTGGTCTGCTTTGAGTTGGTGAATCTGGGTTTTTGAGTGCATGTGTGTGTTTGTCTGCATCTTCTGTGTGTCAGCTAGGCAGGAGAGGACATGTCCTCATATGGTAGGCGTCGATAAAGCCATTTCCTGATTCGCCTCTCCTCAGATCAGAGGCCGGGTTCACAATGTCCCTGTCTTTCACCATAGGAAAAAATCCCTCCTGGCATTGAATAAGTCACATGAACAAACCAGCGTCACGACAGGGAATGAATCCAGTACACAATGTGTGTATTATTCATTCATTCTTGAACTAGAATATTTATAGTTTTTTTTGCTGAATGGCTGGAAAACACAAGTCTCTTTAGAGAAACCTTCTCATCCACCTTCATATTGAACTGAAAACTCCACGTTTGTGCATTATTGACTCAGCTGCAACTGGTTGCAGTGAAATAAAAGTTTTGTTATATAGCACCCCACCCCCGCCACTCCAAACTCACTCTCCCTCCTAATGCCAAGTGCAAGCTTAAGAGAGAATCATGTTATTGGTTATAAGTCATCATCAGTTTTTTCATTTCCACTTGAATAGCTTCGGTCACCCTGGAAACAGCATGACTTCGCTTGTCAAAAAACACAACTCATCAGAATTTCCCATGTTTTAATTTGGCATTCGTGGCTGTCTGTTATTGTCAACGGCTACATTATTAATGTAAACAGAGAATGTTGCCTTAGACTTGTACATTTGTTTTATTTTTTTTTGTGTATAATCTTAAGCCTCCGCATTGGTTGCTTTACGATATTGCAGCGTGTTCTGTTTTCCCAATGGCCTTACTTTATTCTTTTTCTATTCTATGCATAAAACTGTCTTGTGTATTTATCAACGAGTTTACTTTTATTGTGGACACGACTAAAAGAATGTCCATCCTTCTTCTCTCCTCCCCTAGCTTTTCCAGCTACTGTGATGATGATGATGATAATAATGATGATGATGATGATGAACCTATAAGCACCTATATTTCACTATTCCTTTGCTTCTCTTTTGCTACAAGGCATTAAAATGTTATGGGATTAAAAGAAGAAAAAAAAAATGAAATTAACTTTGCGTTCAGAAGCACTGTTGTACGGTGTTGCTTCCCTGAAAATTACAGGTTAAAAAAAGTACACATCTTGATTCTTAGTTTCAATGCTTTCAGCTTTGGTTTTTCCTCTGTACATGGCAGTGGGTGTGAAAATAGTAATTTAATATTTGTATAAAGTTTAATTTAATTTTACAGTGTGTATATAACTTTCTAATTAAAGCTTTCTTTTGGATGTGAAAGATGATGTGTCATTTGTCCAGATTGCGGGCCTCCTTACGTTATACATGTCTCGGAAAACACACATTTGCAGACTTAAATTTAGGCGTATCGCAAAATCTCCAATTTTGTCATCTATTCATTTCGAAACCATTCATATCGGTCAAAAAATGAAGCATTTTTTGTGTGATTTTTAGGTAGATATTAACGTTGTTTTGCACATCAAACTACACAGATAAATGTTTATGGAATATGACAACCTTTCAGTATAAACTGGATGCAAAACAAGTAATTCAATACATTTCTTTATGTAGAAGCTCGTCTGTCGTGGCTTCATAGTATCTACTACTACTTTATTTGAGATCATTGTACACGTCTATTATTATTATTACTCTATAATACAGCTTTGTCATGGTTGTATTCTGTGTACTCCATCAGTTCAAAATTAAATCAAACATTAACTAGTTAAAACCGGACGTATCTGTAATGGCGGTCAAAGGTGATTTTAGTTTATTATCATTTATAATGGATACAGAATATAATAAATAGATACAGTGGACGTTAAAATGACCTCCCAGAAGCGACTAGCTCTACGAAAAGCCGTTTCAAATTTAAAACAAGTAGTTTTTTGTGCGCTTGTAATGATGTGAAACACTTACTTGGTGTATTGTTATGACCCTTGTCCTTCTTTTGTATTGTTTTGGCTTTCTCTTGTATTTGTTCGTGTCTTTTTTTTCCCCCCGTTTCTATCGCTGTATTTGAGCGACACCTAACGGTTAAAATGGCGGTCGTTTTCTGCACTGTCAGCCTACGTTGGGTCACACGTCACACCATGTTGCGTTATCTCGTCCCCTCCCATGCAAGCAGCGACTCCATTTTGTTTGAATCTGGTGTTTGCAGCCGCTGTCGACAGATAGCAACGAACAAACGCAAAGACAACTCCAAAAGGTATTTCCGCGTCGATTTAACGGCTTTATGTATATATTTTGCCTCGTACTTCTCGTTTGGTTGAAATTGTCGCGTATTTTCTCGCACGCGTAACGTTAGCTAGCTTGGGTTAGCTTGCTGGAATTTGTTTGCTAGGCCGCGCGGCTAACAGACTAGCCTGCTATGAGAAGAACCGAGGTCAACCGAATGTGAATTTGACGTTTCGAGGCATTTCTTAGATTATTTTGTTACCTTGATTTGTGACAATAACCTTAACGCTCGTTTGCAGACGCTAATCTAATCCAGAAACATGAGTGGGTGTCGGATTTTCATCGGTCGGCTGAGCCCATCAGCCAGGGAGAAGGATGTGGAGAGGTTCTTCAAAGGATACGGACGCATCCGAGATATTGACCTGAAAAGAGGCTTTGGGTTTGTGGTGAGTCACGTAAAAGGGAAATAACCTGGGAAACGCATGCAGATCCTCTTTCAAACATGTGGAAGTGTATAGTCTGTTTTTATTCATCTGAAAACAGTAAAAGCTTAATTACAGTGTCCTGGCCTACAAGATGCTCTTTCATTTGAATGGCCACACCACAAAAAAATCACAACCGTTAATCAATTCACGTAACAGAAATTCAATTCAGTTTCAAATGAATGCGATATCCTCTGTCTCGACTCTCAGGCATCTTCTGTAAATCTATCCGAAATAGAAGTCTCCACATTAAAAACCAACTCAACATGCTAGCATTGGACATCCAGAACTAAACTAGGCTTCCATGGATCCTCACATAATCATCTGTGTTTGCTTCTATTTATTTTACACTGCAATAGAGCTGCAACGATTAATCGGTTACTTACAGCTATTTTTGATCATCAATAATCAACTTTAGTAATTTTACAAGATTAAAATGATCATAGAGTCAGAATCTATCTCAATTCTATGCGAGTATTTTTTGATTTCTGTCCTCCTTTGTGACGGTAACCTGAATATATTTGGGTTGTGAACAAACAAGACATTTGAGTATGTCACGTTGGGTTCTGGGAAACACCTTTTCACCATTTTCTTACATTTTACAGGCAAACAATTACTCAATTAATCGCAAATGTAATCGGCAGATAAATGGAGACTGAAAATAATCGTTAGTTGCAGCCCCAGCCTGCAATTTATTCCTAAAAATTCAAATTGGAAAGGGATTATAATGCAGCAACCTCTACTGACGATAAGTGTGTGCACAGTCCCACATAAGGATTTTTTTGGTCAGTCTTTCCTCTTGACGTAACTGAACAAGGCAGGTCCACAACCTCACCATTTCATCATACATATTTTATTCAACCTCTTTTTAAATAATGGCATGCCGGCCTTTTTACATCGTACTGTGCACTGGCATCGCCGCACTGCAAAAAACGTGGTTTACTTTAGGTTTATGTCTTTACGTTTTCTATTTAAGCAGCTTTCACTACATTAACGTGTAACTGAACACTGTAAGGGAAAGGAGACGAGTGTAAAAGTGTGTAAATAGAGAAAATGTCAAGAGAAGATTGTACTGACGTATTTTCTCCACCGTACTCCAGAGAACAACACAGGCTTTAAGAAGTGTTAAATGTTTTTATGCGTTTGTTTTGTTTGCTGCAGGAGTTTGATGACCCCAGAGATGCTGAAGACGCTGTGTACGAGCTTGATGGCAAGGAGCTGTGCAATGAAAGGTAGGGAGAGGTGGTGGTAATGTGTATGGGTAATGTTAAAAAAAAAAAATTACTGAATTTGTTGGGTTTCCTTTTTTTCTTTTTATTAAATTTTATTGGAAATTGAATTTCAGGGTGACAATTGAGCACGCCCGAGTACGTCTGCGAGGTGGCCGTGGTAGAGGCGGCGGAGGCGGAGGAGGACGTTTCTCAGATCGCTATGGCCGCGGGTCCCAGAACAGTCGGAGGTATAAAAGTTTTCTCATCACCCGATATTTTGCTAGTAATCTGGTTCTTGAAAGCAGCTAGATTTTCATTATATTTTATTCAAAGTAGAAGGACACACATGTACTATAAGCATGTTGTAAACAGTCTAACACATGGGATTATAACCTTTTGTGAAGTGACAGGTTTTCTTGAGGTGAACTTTTTACTTCTGACATAACAGGAGGACTTTGTTTACCACATGTGAGCCTTGCTATTAACAAGTGTCTCTAAACTTTCTAATGTTTTCTGTCCAGGTAGTTAAGTCTAAATTTTCCCTTTTGTTTCAGTCGAAACCCTCCTCCGATGCGCACTGAGAACCGCCTGATTGTGGAGAACTTGTCTTCTCGTGTCAGCTGGCAGGTTAGTATCATCACATGCATTTTAAACACAGAAAGCCTCTGAAAGCTGCATCGCCTCCAGCAGTCTGCCTCCAATAACATATACATACATTTGTAGAATTTCCATGTTGTAAAAACCAAACAGAACTGGAGTCAAAGCATTTACTGTAGGCTTAAGCTAAGATGTATCAAAATCAATCTTTTATAATGATTAAGCCCAAAATGATCTTTTTATTTCAAATTATCCCTCGATTGAATCTGCATTTTATGCAGTTAAGTAATGAGTCAAAGAGCAGTAACAGCAAAAAACACTTAATTTGTTCCTGTTTTCAAATTTTAACCAATTCTTCACCCCTTTATTTGCCAGCCTGACTGTTGTGTCATGTGGAAGAGCTCGCTTATGGTGGAGTTAACCCCTTCTGGGTCCTTCTGTCTGGGTTGAGCCTGTGGTGTCAGCCAATCTGTCCTACTCCTAGTTGATGCCTGCTGGTCATGTGAGCGCTCGCTTCACACTAGAGGCGCTGGCGGCCCCTTCGCTCGCTCGCAACGCCCCCTGTTGAAGGCAGGGGGGCGCCAGGTGTGTGGCTGAGAGCGAGAGAGAGGAAACAGAGAGTTGGCAGAGAGAAAGGAAGGAAAGAGCGAGAGTCGATGGTGGTGGCGTATTGATCGAGGGTTCGTTAATTTGAGGGGCTTCGATCGATATCCCCCCTCCCTTCCCCCCTCTGGTGTCCCCGCACATCGTGAGAGAGAGAGTGTGAATTCCTCCCAGGTGCCCACGGATATAATCTGCTGTTATCCCGAGGTTATGGTGGGCTCGGAGAGCCTGCGGCCCACCCAAAGGGGTTCGCTCTCAGGTAGTAGTTTCCTCTCTTCACCCTGTTCACTCTCTTTATTGAGGCGGGGTGCCGAGACAGGGGCGGTCCCGGTGCGGAGCCCTGTGCCCTCCTTGCCAGGGAAGATGGGTCTCTTAGTGCCAAATGCTGCCCAGGCGGCGCCACTGCTGTTCAGTTCATGCAGATGGTGTCATCTGTCTGTAGTTGTAAAAGCAGAGGGTCCAAGAATCTTAAAGCTGTTACAAACTCAGCCTGTCCTGTAAATGCATATAAAAAATATTTTTTGTGCAAATTGGCTTGTACTTTTACTTTTTGAATGTTTTGAATGTTTTGTTTTCCTGTTAAACTTGTACGGTTTTGAAGGAGCAGCTGGTTGAACATTCTTTGAGGTTCTTGGACTCGTCCATCTTATCTGCTGTAGCCTGTGTAGTCCTCTGAGAATCTAACCATTTCTCTTTTTGGGTAAATCAGTCCAGTTTCATGTCTCAGCCTGTGCTTGTGTCCTGAGCCTGTCTGAATGCTGACTGGTGTTTACATGTGTAGGACCTGAAAGATTTCATGAGACAAGCTGGAGAGGTGACATTTGCAGATGCACATCGCCCCAAGCTCAATGAAGGGTAAGGCTTTTTATCTCTGTACACGTGGCTAATGAATCTCACAATTTGCATCTGCTCCACATCAAGCATCCATTTGTAGTCTGGGATTCCCTTCCAGTTCATGTCTTGTGTTGTTTCTGCAGGGTGGTTGAGTTTGCCTCTTACAGCGATCTGAAAAATGCCCTTGAAAAACTGTCTGGAAAGGAAATCAATGGCAGGAAAATCAAGCTCATTGAAGCAGCCAAGAAGAGGTGAGTTGTCTGCTGCTGCCTCCATTTACTGAAGACATCAATATATGTTAGTGAAGTTAGTCGATCGTGGCGTGTGGTTTCCACTCTTTCTTTGCACTGCATTTATTTAAGGAGAAGAGTATTTTATTCATCAAGATTAAGAAACTGCACCTGTGATAAAAGAAATTAGACAGCCACTAAAATTGTCTTTTCTTATTTATCTAACAATGTGTTTGTTAAACTGGAATTTGAACAATGTCATCGCACCATATGTATTGAGTAGAAACTAAGAAGTTTTAAAGAGTTAGAGAATTTGTTTTTTTAAGTGGCGTTGTATGAGGTGTACTGTCTGTCTTTCTTTTTTTTTTTATGTGCTAAGATACAGGTCAGCTGTAATGGCTACTGGTCTGCACAAGGGTCAGAAAAGCCCATACGACTTAAACAATCTGATGATAAAGTGTACTTCAGAGTTAGACTGGTCAGTCCTTGTACTGCATTAGAGTTATGTCCAGTATCTTCTGTGTAAATTCATCCAGTGTCCATTAGTCCTCAGCATCTGTCTACACCTGCTCATCAGAAACTCTCTTATTTATGAAACCTCAGTTTAAGTGCGCACTATATCTAAAATATTTTCACTGTTTTATCTTGCTGTCAGACGCCATGTACGGCGAGGAACTGACACCGTTATATCACTCTCTTCAGGTCATTTTACCTCGCAGAACATGGGACTTATTGGTCTAGCACTGTTTTGATTTGTTAGTTTGTGTTTTAACTAACCGATGATGGCAGCGATCAGCCAGAAACTTCCAGGTTCTGAGGTAGAATTGCTATTGCTCTCACAGGTGTTGTGCCTTTTTGAAGAGAGCGTTCCCCATCAGAAAGTGCTGTCTGATGGCAATGCAAAACACTGAGACCACATTTCAACTGATTTATACGTGGCTACAGCACATTTTGCTGCTGCAATTTGCCATTACTCCTGTTTGCGCCTCAATACTGGTGGCATCCTGACTGCCATTTACTGCACTGACTGGATAAATACCTCATACATCCCCACTTCAGAAATCCAAACTGACCTTGGTAAAGCATAAAGAGGTCTGTAAAATTATATTGACTTCAATTACTTTGCTCATAGCACATTTTTATACTGTATAGTCCGACGTTATGAGCATCAAACGGTCGGTCTTTCTTCCTGTAATGCTCTCGAGTAAATGTCCTCGACTCTTATGTTATTCCTTGTTGTTTTCCTTTTTCCAGGTCAAGAAGTCGTTCCCGATCTGAAAGCTCTTCTCGCTCCCGCTCCCGTTCACGTGGTCGCTCCCCGTCTCGCTCCCCGAGACGCTCCCGTAGTCCCGTCAAGGCCCACAACCGCTCTCGTTCCCGCAGCGGCTCCCCTGCCGGCGGCCCTTCCTCCCCAACCCCCAAATCCAAAGAGCCCGCCAAACGCTCCTCAAAGACAAGCAAGTCTAACACCCCGCCCTCTCCCCCACCTGCTCAGAGAGCCTCCATGTCCCGTTCCCGCTCTCGTTCTCGCTCCCGCTCCCGTTCTCCATCTACTGACAGTCAACGTTAAAGCTGTTTAACTAAAGGGATCGACGGTAGATACAGTTCGTTTCATTGTTAGAGTCAGCGTGGAGTAGCTGGCACACTGGAAATCCCACAAACTCCTCTGAAAGGCGAGAGGAGTTTATCTTCAAGCTTATGTTGTTTCCCTGTCTGGATTTTTCACATTTAGTATACAAACACTGTCGGACAGGAGCAACAACCACCACTTATTTTATTGTCATTTCGAGGCATTTACAAAAAAATTACAGGACACACTTGTGAATCGGTTTTTGTCTTTCTGCTCATCATATTTGGAACTGATGTGGCCCAAAAATAAACATGATTATAATGTGTGTGTTTACACCCAGTGACTCTTCACCGCTGAAATTATTCAATAATATTTTAGGCTGCGGGTTCAGCACTGCAGCTCAGCCATCGCTTCACAAAATCACAGACAAGCCCAAACGAACCAACGTCCAGATTCACCACCGTTACGTTGTAAAGTCATTTTCATCTGGGGGAAAACAAAGAGGGAATCCTTAGTACTTGGATGGTTTTATAAATTTGTGTGACCACTTTGCTTACATTTTGTGACACTTTTGCTTGTTTTTTTGCTTGAATGTAAGTGGAAATATCTTTTTATCACTCAGTTTTGTCCTTACTGTTCACATTATCTAAGCCCTTTTCCATATTTTTTTTTTTTTTCCTGAGCCAATGCACCTTCTCTCCCACAGATGGTGTGTGATCTTTATGTATGTGTGTGTGTGTGTGTGTGTGTGTGTGTTTGTGTGTGAGATGCTTGCATGTGCTTTTTTTTTTTTTTTTTTCTAATCACAATATACAGTCCTGATACGAGATCTTATTTGAGCTAAGGAGCTCAAATACAAACCACCATTTTTTTTTTTTTTTTTTAGTGGCATTGGCAGCTTGAATATTGAACACTTGTGAACAGAACAGTTCACTAGAAAAACAGTCGAGAAGTTACAAAATAAAATCATGGATGTTACTTTTTTTCCTATTTTTCTTTATTTTTCTTTATTTTTCTTTTTGCAGTGACTGTTGTATGTTTCGAGGGTATTCTTTTTAGGGGATAAGGTCAACTCTTTAATTTCGAGACTTTACATAATACAGTTAATTCCAACATCGTATTGAATGGTTTTTTGTCTTCATTTGATTTAGGGTTTTGTACATTGTTGCAGACTTGTTTTAAGTAAGTGTATAAATGTAATTCCAAGAATACTTGTTGGTACTGTGAGGTTACTGTGGTTCAAATGAAGATGTAGACAAGAGTTGGGGAAAATACATTTTTGTACATAGGGATTTTATTTTCAGTGAAAAATATGGACAATTTGTATGGTGTACAATGACAAAGGACTTAACCAATAAAACATTTGTCAGAATCAATCACTTGTCTTCCCCAGTTTTTTTTAACGATGACAAACCTGGTTCATCGTGTTGTCATTGGAAACTATTTGCTATTTACCGTATACTTCTCAGATTACAGATGAAAAACTAATCTGAGAAGTAACTAAAGCTGTAAAAAGTCAAATATTAACCTCTGAAATGTAGTGGAGTAGAAGTATCAAGTTGCATGAAATGGAAACATTGAACTAAAGTACAAGTAGCTCAAATGTGCCCCTGTAGGCTAACGTCGTCGTCGTGGTCAGAGGTCAAAGTGCTCTAGGACACGCCCACTTACACATAAGAAAATGGGTTGGTTGATAATTGTCCTTCGGGTCGCCATCATAGGCTGTATCTGTCAGTGTAAATACAGGTGTTTCCAGCAGCTCGCAACCTCTGCTGAAAATGTAGGACTGGAAAACACTGGCTCATCAACTACTACAGACCTCCGTTACCGAGGGTTTACGCGGTGTTCAAGTGCTGCTCGTAAATCTCTGCTCCTTATGAAGGGATTAGCGCTAGCGTGGACATGTGGTCAGTCTGTACATCTGTGTCTACGTCCTGCCATGCAGCCTAAGATAACTCCTCTTACTACACACACTGGAAACAATGGTCGCGAAGTGGATTAAAATACAATTTTCCTATTGGCGTTCAACATTGAGGAAAGCCGGCACCATCTGGCACCAGATCAGCCAGTAGGAAATTGTATTTTAATCAGTTGTAGTAACCAGTGTTCAACCTGTAGAGGGCAGACTAAATAGAGATTTAAAACAGACTGCTCAGGGGTTTAGTTACCCTTTAAGTACATTCCACCGTTTTTCTGTGGTGATTTCATGAGATGCAGATGAACATCTTGCGTCAGACATTTGGTGGAACGCTGGTGGAGATGTTATGATTTTTATATGTATTGTCTCCTCATCAAGTTAAATAAACTCAACGTTACTGGGCTTATATTGCTTCTCCCATGAC
>JAPQRN010000017.1:5600548-5618163 GCA_037367275.1 Coranthus polyacanthus | reverse complement strand
AATAATGTCATGTACGGCCAAATATGTCAGCTGTTAACGGTCACTTGAACAGCGTTGTCCTTTTTTGATGCTTTTGGCCTTCACCCCCTGACATGACTAATACTACCTGCTGCCAGAGCTTTTTATGAGAATTTAAACAAATATGTCTCCTCTGGACTTACGATTGGCTGAGTCTGAAGAGCGAGGAGATGATGTATCCGAAGGTGTAGCCTATAAATGGCATGAGAGCACCGATGGCCATTAGCGGAGGAGACAGCACGGTGAGGATGGAGCCGCCGATTCCAAAGCTGGCGAGAGCGCCGATCCCCACAACAGCAATCATCCATATGCTGAGACCAACCTGGGAAAAGTGAGACAAAAAAACACCGACTGTGGCTTCTTCTTGTTCACATATCACTACAGGACATAACGGGTAAGTCTGGTGATTGTCTGTATTTTATTGTTGCCAACAGATCCTCTCAAGAGGACAAACCCATCGGCTTTCCAGGAGCGTTGTAGTCAAGACACAAGCGTTGCGCTGCAGAATTTACTCAGTTCTGTGAGTTTTCTCTTGGACTCTGTCGTTACAAATGAATGTGGTTTAGGTTGCCAAATACCGTTACAGAAGAGCTGGTCGATATCTCCTCCAGACAACCACAGCTTCCTCTCCAAAAATGTCAAAACGTCAAGTTACTGTTTGCATTTGAATCAGGAAGGTTTAACATTAAATCACGGTATTGATGTTATAAAAAAATACATCAGACAATATAGTGATATCCCCGCATTTCTTGACTTGACTCTGAAATAAAATCCCACGTCCTCTCTGTCTGAGACCATCAGAAAGTGATCTTCAACACTGATCTGGAGAGTTGGGGAGTAGTTTCATTACATTTTGATGTAGTCTGCTGGTGGTTCAACTACATTCATATTTGCATGGTGACTTAAACAACTCATTTTTCTGTGGTTAGTTACTGAAACTGCACGCTACAAAGTCCACCTCAGCTTCTCTACTGTTGTTGAACCTCCTTTGCCTCCACTCACTTGACCTTCATGTGGTGCGTGTTCAAAAAGGGCAAACAAAGGGAAGCGGAGAAGTAGAGCTGAAATGCTTCAGACCAGTTTTCAAGCTGTTCATAATGTCTAAGAAGAGCAAGACAAAAGGACAAAGAAGCATTTTTAAAAAATAAAACAGGACATAAATCAGTGGGATGTGGCATTTTCAGAAACAAACCGTGACTGAATGCAGACATTATAGGGACAGACTCATGCTGTTTATTTTCTTTACAATTTTATGAAGTTCATGACAGTCCATCCTCTAAAATCCCCCAAAAGAGAAAAGTTCAAGTTCAAATTATACACGGCCATGCCCCACAGTCTAAAACCTGATGTAAAACAGCAGCAACGACTTGCTTTTTAATTTTCCTGTCTTAAATCAGAAAATGTGCACTGACCTTCGTGATGGTCTTGGAGTACTGCGGCCTGTAGTAGTTAATGAGGATGCCCATGCCGCAGGGAACGAGGATCATTAAAAGCGCGATAATAATGTCGACGTAAGGCACGGCGTTCTGCAGGTTGAAGCCTTGGCAGTACAGGTAGAGCTGCAGAGGCATCATACCCAACGCCAGCAACGTGGAGCAGGTCGTCATCACGATGCTGAGGAAGGAGACGGAGGTCAAGAGTGTCTCATCAGAGGCGATATCAGCAGTTCTCATGTCTTGTCTTTTTATGTATTTATTTGTATTTTAATGTATCTGGCTGCTGTTATGGCCAATAAAGTCAAGCGAAGCAACCAAAATGTGGTCCGTGCGTTCAGTCCATCGCACGCGAGGCTTAGTTAAAGACTGATAATTGTTTTAGATGCATAAGTCCACAAGCCCATTGTTTAAAGGTTTGATATTTCTACTGCCCTGTCATGTAGTAGCTGTCTTAACAACATTCACCTTTACACTTGAGAAATGCTATCTTGATTGCACCACTACGTCTGACTAAAATGATGATAATAGTATGCTTTGTTTTTCTTTTAATCTGTGAACATGGGTCTAGTGAAATCAGAAGGTCAGTCAGAGAGCAAAGACCTCCGTCAAGGCCAACAGTCGACGCTCTTCTTCTCGTTCCACTATATCGTCAAAGAGTGCGTTAAGGACTGTTGAAGAAAGGTGAAATTAAGTGAAATTAAAAGGGGCTCGTCTTCGGTGCAGCTGTTTTTCGTGTAATCCGGTGGTTAAAATGACGTCTACCGCCTCAACTTGAAGCAGAGGCGCGCCTTTCCTTTTCAGCATTTTAGGAAATCTGTTTGAACTAGTGCCGTTGACACCTCCATTATTGCCCGTCAGACCACAGCCGAAGACCAGATAAGATCCGGAGACTTCAGATAGAGCTGGAGCACGCCTTCATAATGAACACAAGTGGTCCTTGAAGTAAAGCCCTCATGGGGTGAATGGCCTAGCGGATGAAAGTGTCGGGAATTTTTATCACCTCATTATGATAATACGACAGGTCATTCAACTCTATTAATGACATGAAAAGTTTCACTGGTGATTAGACGTCACGATGCACAGCGACTGGTCCAACGTGATCGAGGAGACAAATGATAGACCATAACTGGCTCTGTTTCTTTGATATAGTGGCACAAACAAAACTCCATTCACCTCCATTATTTTGTTTGTTTGTTTTTTTTTCTGAAATCAACACTTTGGTTGCACCGTTCCTCACACGGAGTGAAGGCTGTGAGATATAAACCTGTCAAACTGTGGTAATAAAATGTCTGGGATTCAAGGAGACATGGTCGGTTGAAGGAACTCTGCAGACAACCCCTTTTATCTCACGCATATTGAGCATCTCTATTGACCGACGGGTCCAAAGTCACCCTTTATTTACGTTCGCAAATCAGTACTTCGACTGTGCAGTTCTCTCCTCTTGGTCCAGATCAAAAGAGTACGTGGAAATATGGGCGAACCTGATGCCGTTTCGCGCCGCTGTGGAAAAGAGAAGACACTTTTCCACGCTACATTTGTCTGATGGCCTTAGTTTAATTTTCAGATTACAGTTTCTAATGTTGAATGTTTGAGAAGAATTAAGTGCTGAAAAGTAGTGAAATTCATGTTAAACGTGTACAGCAGTAAACCGCAACGTGCAGTAATTTGAATCCAAAAAGATCATAAGATCAGTAATAAAACCATTTTACTGCACAATGACAACTTGTACTTTTCATACTTGAGGTATATTTTGCTGATAATACTTGAAATGTTTCCAGTGCAGTCACATTTCATTTGTGGAGAATTTTTACAGTCTGGCAGTAATACTTTTACTTTAATAAATAATCTAAATAGTTCTTCCTCTGACAAAAGCTATACACAACAATATCCGCCACAAAGTTATATCGAGCTTTAAAAAATGTCCAAATCCAATCCTGCAGTTTCAGAGTGAATGAACCAGGGATGGACTCGCGTGAGTGTCTTTCTTTACTCTTACACAGCTGATGGCCGTTATGGTCGAAGCGTCCATGAATGGGTTTTTAAGTTTCCTAAACCGAACCAGGAGTCTGTGTGTTTTGTACCTGAGGTTCATGTCTCCCTGCAGAGCCAGAGCCAGGAGGTTGGAGAGGCTTCCTCCAGGACAGCAGCCGATGATCAGCACCACCACGGCCGTGACCTCGGCCAGGTGGAAGGCCTGCAGCGATGGTTAAAAAAAAAAAAAAAGAACCTCGTCGCAAGCTTAACAGTGGCTGTGGTTTATAAAACATATGGGTTATAATGATGTGAACAAGTTAAATAAATGAGGATACTACTGAGGAACTTATACATATACTGTTATTCTTATACTGTTTATAATATGTGGCTTTAGTTTAGGAAAGTAGTTTTTTGTCCTTTTTACACTTTGAACCCAAATGCAGAACATTCAGGTTTTTGACAGAAAATAATGCAATGATAAGTAAATAAATATGAATGAACCCTTATATACTGTTCGTTTGCTATGCCTTCACAGTATGGTCTTTTGAACTGTCTGTATGAACCACAGATCAGTTTAGAATGTTTAAATATCCAATCTGACATTAATGAGAAGGCGATTGATCCTTATGTAATGTTTCAGAGAGCAGGGTGGATGTGGATGAAGAAACGTCTGCTCTTCCATAATATCACGTCCTATTTTATCCGAAGACGTGAAAACATAACAGCCACAAATATTTGTATTTAAACTGAACATATTGCAAGAAAAATCTTCAGCACCGATGCAAAAGTTTAGAGGTTTTTTTTGTTGAAATTTTCGCTTCATTTGTTTACTTTAGAAAAAGACATCGAATTTCAGGCTAAAAATGTCACCTAGAGTGTTTTTATTCATGTCAAATCGGGTCAGATTTGACCGGAACAGTACGTAAGGGTTAAATTATATGTAAGAAAATACATAAATCTAACATTAGCGATAATTTGGTTGATGCAGCAGGCTTCGAATCACTCTTTTACATCAATACATGAGTGCGAATCATCTTTTGTGATGCTGATTACTAACCTTAGCCAAACAAAAGGCAGTGAGAGGCATGATCCCGTACTGGGACAGTAGTGCTATCGCCACCCCTTTAGGCCTCACTATGTGATGCTGGAAAAAAGAGAAGAGATTAAAACCTTGATCCTAAACAACCCTCCAGAAACGTAGATGATAACACGATGCTGTGGTCACCCTGATCTTGGACACCTCCATGGTGCATCCCAGTGAAATCATGGTGATGAAAAGGACAATGATCAAAAGTATGTTGATGATTTTGTCCACTACGGGCGACATTAAGGGCATGAAAACAACTGAGCTGGTGTTAGCAGAGGTCGCGCTGTCATTTTGCCACAGATCTGCGTCAGAAAACAGATCTGTGTAGTCCATGGTGTAGGAGTTACGGTGCTGAAAACAAATGGAAACAAACGTAAGACATATGAGAAAACAAAGTGGATTTTAACCCCGAGGAAACTAAAAACAAGTCAATCCCTGTCTTCCCCAATATATGTTGACACAAAGAGGATGTGACACAAAAAGCCATAAAAATATTGGCACATGCGTGAACTCACGAGAAAAAGCCACTGAAGAAGTACGCACCCTGTGATATTAAACAGCGGACTTGAGGGCACAGATAGAAGTAATTTACTGAAGAAAATAAATAGATGTTACTGCGAAAATAATCAAATAGTCAGAGCATGAAAAGGCTGAGGCTTCCACAAAAAACTCTTTTAGCGACACTGTCACAAGATCAGAAAGAAAAAAGATGACATGAGCTTTAGACGAGCAGCAAATCTGCAGCGGCTGACAAACCAGGCCTGATTTACAAAGTCAAAATCCCCATATATTTATGAGAAACATTAGTCTAAGCTTCAGACGGTTTTACTTATTTCCAACGCGTTCCTCCAGTGAAGTGCTCTGCAACGGAGGGAAATGTTGATAAGCTGTGCTTTTCGTCAGACAAAGATTGTAGTGAGCGTAATCTTGTCAGGTTCATAGTGCACGTGATATGGTCTTAAGAACCTTCAACCTAGTACCTCATGCGTAGCCTCACAGTTTAAAACAGCTTCAAAAGTAACACTTAGTCGTAGTTTAAGAGCTCGGGATCAGATGAATTTTCCATTAAAGAAGTCAGAAACGGTTCTCCCCTCTCTCGTGTCATATTTACAAAGCGCCATGTGCTTTAATTCGCTACAGATTTGCCTGGAGCTAGATAATCTGTACATTTGAGAGAAAAGACTTTGCTTTTTCTTAAACCTCACTCTCCTTTGTGCTCCGATGCCAAGTTAACCTCCATCTCCATAGCTGACAACCACATCCTGCCTGTTGCCATGTTCACGCTGTGAGCAGAAAAATTACTTTCACAGGATTTTTCATTGTTTTGCACAAAAAAAAAAAACACACATGGAAAAAAAAAGAACAGAGCTTCATAAAGGTGTCTAGAAACTATTCACTGTCGTCTTGACTGTTCTGAAGGTGAGAATTGCACGCCTCCTCCTACAGGTCAGTTTGCACGAAACAGAAGCCCAAGTGGATTCCTGTTGTCTCTGCTTTTAGTCCAAACCCGACAGAATCGTTTGCGGCCGTCTTTCTATCATTGTGTTTACCTGCTGAGCCAGAGGTGTCTCGTCTCTCGTCTCTGAGACAAAAATCAGTCTTTGTGTGTTGTCGGTGTGTGTTTTTTTGTCAGTACTGGTGGCAGGTGAAGGCTACCGGTTGTGCAGAAGTGCCATCTAGTGCACGGCTGATTTCTGCAGCTTCAGAGACACATGAAGGAAGAAGGAGAGATCCTCATAAGCAACACGAACATCCACAGTGAGAACAACGGGCTTCATGCGAGAACCTCTTCTTATTTTAACTTTCTCTTATTTTGTTTTTTTTATTTTTTTTGCCAGATTCAGCAAATACTCATAACTTCAGATAAACACGACGACTGCCACTTGGAGCAGGTTTTTATTCAGTAACATCTTAAACTCCAAGTTCATTCCTTCAACCCTTTGGAAAACCGTTATGATGATAATACTGTTCACAGAATAATGCGGTTTCATCATATTTTTGGTATTTTCAGGGTTGTATTTACCTCTACATTCATTCAGATTCTCCTTTTATGGATAAAGGCAGACTGGGTTTAGATATTTCTCAACATTTTCAGATTCAAGACCTGTGCATATGTATACAGTGGATATGTGTACAGATATTCATCTTGTGCAGGTTCCTCAGTCAGTCTGTGCAAACACACAATATAAGACTGATTTAGAATAGAAAACTGCACATTAAAGACGCTGAATAAAAAGATATTGAAAACCAAACTGTATCTATTGCACCTAAGAAGAAAGCATTCAGTAGGGAGGTCTCATCACTCTTTTGGCACCAGTCTAATTGACGCCAGAAAAAAGCTCTTATGGAGCGTTTTCTACAAAAAGATGAATGCCAGAAAGACTATTTGTCTCCTGCAATGTCTCAGCATTACATCCAAAATATCTCCTTTTAAAATGATGTTTCTTATTCTCGCTGGGAATGTGTTTTACCGCGAAGTGAGTTTTTTGATGTTTCTATTAGTTTTACCAAGAACAAACTCTGCACATGGTCACAAATTACATTCAGCTCACACAGATTGTTTTCTCTGGCCAATTCTGCAGCTGCTGACTGCAAAACCGCTCTGCTCTGGAGACCTTTCAAGCTTAAAAAATAGTTGAAAGGTCTAGCTTTTGCGGAAATATAGCGTTCGTCACTGGGCACCACCCAAGAAAAATGTATTAAAAATCAATGTGCAGAGCATCAAATCTAACTAAATGACTTTTCCTAGATCTATGATTTGAGTCTGTTCTAGTTTTTCCAGTTGGTAGTAATAATGGTCCAAAATGAGTACATATACCTATTGCACCTAAGTCTTCTACAAAAAACGTAGGGGAAACACTGTAACCCAGACGCAGAAAACCCCTGAGAAGAAAATGAGGAAAAAGAAACCACAGTGTAAACACAGTTCAAATGAGCACATCTGAAACACGACCGCTGACATGATGAGCCGCCTGAAAGGTCTATAGGGATTCATGAGAAGACAAAACCTGCAGCTCTGAGCCAAAGCCCGTCCGCTGAATGACGAGGAGGGAACTCACATGTACTAATATCACTGAAGGTTTTGTGGAGAACGGCAGAAACGCTGCTCTCAATCCCAGACGAAAAAAGACACAAAGGTGGCCGAGCATTTTCAGTCCTCGGCCCTAAATTGTGTTTTGTTTGCCATTGAATGTTAAATCCCTCCCTTGGTGATTTTAAAAGCCACGTAATTGTCATGTTTTAAGCAAAACAAACCTTCCACTGGGTTGAGGACATTCAGCTTGGCTTGATTTCTTAAGTAAAGCCACCGTAAGACCGTGATGGATCTTAAAGCCAGTTGTGATTGTTGCGAGCAATAAAATTACAGTTATTTTAGTTATCCTTTTTCCTCTGCTGGGACATGACGCAAATCGTGGTTTTAACTTGTTTCTGGTTAAGTGTTGCTCAGTATTAGCTGGAACACGTTATTAAGACAAACTTAGATAGATATATTTTATAAATTAGATTACTATTATTATTATTTCTTAAAATTCCTTCATTGCAGTCAAACTCATAAAAATGTGCCTGAATCCTTTGTGTTTTACTTGTTGCTTCTGCAGTGCTTATTTTCCATCGCGTACGTCACGTTTTATCTGATCACGCCTGTATTTCTCATCTTCAACTTCATTCAGCATTTGTTCTTTTTCAAACTGGCGTCATAAATAAACTGACTGGACTTGACAGACGGTAAAGTTTGTGCGATGAGACCGACGGCAGGACGTGTTGCAGGTGAACCAGCATCTGCTAGTCATTCAAATCTGTTAAAAGGATGCAGTGGAAATACTGCACTGACTGCGTTCTGTTAATGAATAATAAGGGTGAGTCATAAGAATATGTGAAAGCTGAAGATGCAGATGAGTCTCTGTCCCAGTCGTACATTAAAACACACATTTGTCATCGTTCCTTCGACAAGGAAACGCGAGTACTTGGCGACAGTGGGAAGCGGAAAACCCCCCTTTAACGGAAAGAGAAAACCTCCAACAGAACCAGGCTCAGGGTGGACGGCCGTCTTTGTTTTTGTTTGTTTCGTTGCAAAAGTACAACAAAGTACATCTACTTATTTGTTCTGACGGTGGAAGAGTCAGTAAAAACGAAGACGTTACGGCAACTCGTGGCGTGCTTTTTTTTTTTTGGAAAGTTTGTGTGTCGTGAAGAGACACCGTTTTTTTTTCTTTTGGGTCTCAAGATGAGAATATTTTGAGCCTGTTTTAGGTGAAGTATCTGAACCTTTGTCCTATGACTTCATGGGTTCGACATGTCAAGCTATAGGCCTCATTTGTCTACTTATTGACTCCATGTATAGTTAGAGGCCTCTAATTGCAGGAAATTTGGGTATTGATTAGATAAGGTGTCCCTTAAATAAAAACCAGATGTTCTTGCCTCAGCTTCAGTCTACATAAGCAGGGACAGTAGAGCTGATACTAGATTCCATATTGGCTTCGGGACCTCTCCGGGTTATCCGTGGTGCCCGATTAATGCTGCCCTTACTCGTGATAAACCGTCTACATACAAGCAAGACGGTGTCAGCGGAGATCCTTTCTTCATCTTCACATCATGGCGGCACAATTAACAACACAGGCTACACGTGAGCGCATTTATTTGCATGTAGAGCGGGGGAGTGTTCGAATGCCAGGTGTGAACAGACGCGCTTCGAGCATCTGTGATTGGATCGCTCGTGACGCATAAAATGTCAGGTCTGAACAGGGCCGTGGAGAACTGGTATGAAGCCAGTGCTCATTAATATGACCCCTTTAGGGAGGTTTCCTACTGAGATGTGATTGCAAATCATTGTTTGAGTCACTGTAGTTGTGGAGCGAACTGACTGCTGTGAAGTATACGTGTATTTGCTGTGAAGTTCGTCAGCGCTTGGGGGGTCACCTAATGGCCCGAGGCTCCGAGCTACACCTACTGTATTAGTGTGTAAGGTCCGTCGAAGAACGGTCCAGCTGCTTCGAGTCAAATTGCTTACATGTGACCACATTCTCAGTCGAATGTTTCAAATATGGATGTTGCTGCAAGTTCTAAAACGTGAAAGCTTTACGCACATCTTACACCCAACAGGGCAGAAGGTCTACGCCTGTAATCTGTAATCAACGCAGTTTCAAGGTGGTTGAATAACGAACAGAAAAAGTTGTTTGTAGGACGTTATCACTTCGTGAGCTGACCTTTGAACTTGGATGTAAAATGCGATCGCTTCATCGTTTTATCTTATTACACATTTGCATGAAATGTCATCAATTCAGTTGTGGTTTAAAATGATGATACCAGGCTGTTCACTGTCACGTTCACTCTCCTGTTAATAAAAAATGTTGACTTTTCTTTACTTTGTCACAGTCGTCCAGTAATTATTTACATATTTATAACATATTGGCTCTTTTTTCTTATATTGGCACTTATTAATACCTTATTTTGCATGAACATACTCTACATATAGGCCATGAAATCACAGTTTAACGTCTCAGTTGCTGACAGGAAACTGGAAGTTGTTGTACCTTACGATCTTATTATACTTTGTTGAGTTTGGGGTTTTACGAGGAGGCGGAACCACAAGATTATAATACACGTGCAGCAGTTCCTTCATATAAGCATTAATCAGGAGGTTATTGAGGGAAAACTGTGAAGTAGATGTAGATTATGGTCATGCAGAAAAAGATGTCAGTAAGTGTTTCAAAATAAAAGCCAACGTGCTACTAATATGTCTCATAAAAAGCAGCTACAGCTTCGGAAATAATTATTGGACGTCTGACAAAGAACAAAAATCAGCACTTGTCATAAATGTGTCAATGTGCAAACGTGAGTCAAAAGACCAGAGGTCGACCAGTAATGGATTTTTGAAACGCTGATGTAATAACAGCAGGAAAACGCCGACACCCTCCAAGAAAACGTCGACGCCGAAAAACGCATGATGTATTTCTGAAACCAAACCTGACTTTATTTGAGACCAGGTAACCGTTGAACACATAAGTCAAAGTAATAAATACCTAAATGAATAAATAGGAGTCACTGAGCGTCAAACTCGAAGTGATTAATCAATAAACATGGAACTGAACTGAACTTTCAAAAAGCCCAGGGATGTAAGGATGATGTTACTGAGAAGCACATGTGTCATCTGTCTATTTCTGCCTCAATAAATTGTTTGGTGAAAATTGTACTCTCTGGTTTATCTCCGCAAAAGACGAAACGATACATGAAATGGTTGCTTTACAAATTCAGTATAGAAATAGGCTGTATTTAAATTAATGACAAAACTCAACTTGTAAACGACAAGTAACATCTGACAACAAAGAATATTCCAAGAACAGATCATCAAAAGGTCACGGTGAAGGATTATGTAGAGTTTTGGCAGAAAATCACCGGTGGTCTGATAATTATTTCCGAAAGCTGTGGTGAACGGTGACTGTGTGTAGATTAATATAAAGTGTTACAGCATCTTCTTAAGCAAAAATTGCATAAAACGTTGGGGAATCGAAGGCAGACGCTACTTTTCCGTAACAATAGTGTATGACAGTATATCGGACAGCGCTCCCCCTCCTTTCCCTTTCATAAGTCATGCACTGGCAACAATGGCAGGAACAAAAAAAAAAAAAAATCTTGAATGGCGAGTGCATTGTGGGGCCCTTCCAGTGTAGTCTGCAATATGCTGGACGGGGACAAAAGGAGGGCATTTTAATGGTTTAAACAGGCCGACCCTGTAAGGACAGAGGGGGAGGGGAGGGAGGATCGGCCTGGACTGATCAGCCTCTTCAGCCATAATTACAACCCACCGCTTCACATGCCTGGATTTTTTTTTTTTTTTGTTACTACTTTTTACTCCTTCAGCTCCAGCCACAGCTAATCAGTGTCTCAATGAGCTCCCTGCAGCCCTGGACGGAGAGGGGGGGGGGGGGTTAACATTAAGGGTGTGGCAGGATGAGAAAAAAAATCAGAGTTTCTGTGCTGCGTAGCTCATTATCATATTATTTTTGTAACACTACCCATCCCTGGAGGTAATTTAAACGAATTTCTTGCGCCAATATATACGTTCAGGCTGTCATGCGCGAAGATGGAGAGGCTTCACTGCGGTAGATGCATTATTAAAGCCTGCCCTTATTGTGTTGTTCTTTAAATAGGCTATACTGTTACAGGCCATATTTCGTACTTTGCCTCAGCCGCTGCAGGACATACAGTAAACGCCACAAACTGGCAAACGAAAGGTGAAATTGTCCGAGAGGGCCGGACGCAGGAGACTGGAGGTAGATTTATTGGATGAAGGCCAGTGCGGGTCTGAGCTCTGTCTGGAGGGAGGGCAGGGTGTCGCCTGCAGCTGCTGTGGCCTCTTGACCTGGAAGAATGGATGAGGCCGTTCCCAGCTTGTTTTTTTTTTTTTTTTTAACACGTTTACTGATCCTCGCTGTTGCAGCACGAAATAATCCACAGTGTAAGCTCCTTATCTACAGCACAAATTTGTGAAAAAGGGAAGACCGGGGCAGATTATTCGCAATTTTGTTCTGAGACCAGCCCCCACAGAAACATAACACCGCTTTATTTATTTTATTTTCTTCGCCAGCGGTTTGTAAAGATAGCGTTGGAGGATTGGTTCATAATGGGTAAAATGTCAGACGTTCAGGGCCGCAGCAGCTCATGATTATTTTGATTTTAGTCCGGCCTGTGAAATGTCACACCATACAGCGAGTAGCCGGGGTGGTGATTTCAAAACTTTATTCAACATTCAAATTCACGTAAAAAACAGAGAAGTGAAGCAAATCCTCACAACAGAGAAGTCAGTTTGTTTCCCTTGAAAAAAGGCCAGCGGTAGAAGACATTTCCAGATTCTAAAAGCAAAGTAAAACTGTGAAATCATCTCCCAGCAGCAAATATAAACATCTATTTGGCTATTTGTGTCACATCTCAGCTTTTACGCTCCACATTTTGTCTGCTCATGAGACTCCAAAGCTTTATTGTGAATTACTAATCCGGGGTTCGTGTATAATGGTGGCGTTAATGTTTTCTTATCATTTTAGGTCAACGATGAAACCTCAGCCAACAATAAAGTTTATCTCACAAACATGTGATCCCTGATACACGGTGGTTTAGCTACTTTAAAAAGCCACAATAGAGCCACAGTCTGCCATTACACTGAACTTGGCCAATGCAGGCACAAAAACAGACAAAAAACACAGAAAAATGTTCCGTAAAATGCAGTGATGGAGGAAGCATTCACATCCTTTACTTATGCTCCAAGTAAAATCACTGCATGAAAAATCCTACTTAAGTATTAGCAGCAAAATGTCGTTAAAGTGTCGTTAAAGCACTGGTTTGGTTCCTCAGGCTGATATTTCACCTGACATCGTTAGATGGTTAATACTGAAGCCTCAGTGATGGAGCTGCTGGAGGTGGCGCTCGTTTGAAATAGAAAGACGCTAAAAAACACACACTAATAATCCAACAAACAGAACAAAGGCAGTTCATGAAACAGGAGTAAGATATTTGCAAGAGTCATTAAAGACGACCCTTAACAGCAGTTAATTCATCGGACGAAAAACAATTACGGCATTTATTATGATGCCAATAAAGAAACCCCAGCAATACGTTACATTTACTGAATGTCATTAACCAGTGAGTGGAGCTGGTGTGAAATACTTTATATCCAGTTTTATAAACAGGGACAACAGATAAATCTGAGGGCTCATCACATGATTAACGGGAGAGAAAAGAAGAAAAAAACACGGTTCTGGTACACAGATCTGTTTTCCTTTTGTCTCTGCTGCTTTTTGTTAGACGTCAGAAGACAAAAAGCTTGGAAAGCACTGGTTTACTCTTTAACAATGTGTTGTATTTTATCTATTATGTCAAATCTTCATCTGAAAAGGAAAAAAAACCAAAAACAAAACATGAGGTGTAATGTAGGCTATGATGTTTCCCTCTGAGATGTAGTGGAGATGAAGTATAAAATGGAAATACTCGAATAATGTAGAAGTAACGCAATTATTCAATTACGGTAGCCTAATTGAATAATTAATTTGAAAGAAACCTAATCAAATAATCAATAATATCTTCTGCTGTAACGTATCGACCAATAAATCGACTCAGCTCCACAGATGTTATCACAATAGTTCATTGAATGACATTGATCCAGACTGTAAGTGAAAAACAAAGCGGGTTTTTCAGGTGATAATAAACAGATAGAGACTGGAAACGTGTATCTCCTGCGTTTCGTTTCGCTTTGTGTACCAGTGTTTATCTCAGTGTTTGTTTCTTGTGTGTATTCTTGTAATCCACGTGTCTCAGCCTTGGCCCTATTTAGCTCTTCTGACACACAAGTACGTGTTCGACTTCATTTCCCGTAATGCTCCTGGACGAAAACTAGGCCGTGACGTCGGACGTACACTGAGCGGTTCCTGGAAGTTGTAGTGTACAAAACCAACGTCGCCCGCAGTGAATGTAACGGCAAATCAACGCGTTTTGTGTTTTTATCGACCGCGAATGTTAAATATTTAATCTCGAGCATTCACGTAGCAAAAATACGCTAGGGACGTAAGGCTGTTTAACGCCACGCGGAAAGATTACAACGTACGACTTCAACCCCCATACGCCCCCGGGGTTTCGCGCATGCGTGCTGCGCAGCGGTAGCTGTGTGTGTGGAGTGTAGTCACGTGGAGCCCGTAGAGTCCACCTCGGTTCTGTCCAAACAGAACGTGAGCTTGTTAGCAGTGCGACTGTTGGAGCGCCGCTCGGTGCTAAACTGATTCATGTTGTTTTTTTAGCCACCCGTCCCTTTAAACTAGACTATTTTATCGAAGAATGAGTGATAACGATGACATCGAAGTCGATAGTGACGTGAGTACTGCCACTTTTAGCTTTTTGATGATGTTACTCTGCTAGCTGGCGATTTAGCTGAACTAGCTGCTCGGCTAGCGTTAGCTCCCAGTAAGCTGGCTAGCTGTGCTTTTCTAAGTAGGTTTTTGTCGGGAATCAAGTTAATTGATATGCAGCTCTAGCTTTCCCTGCTCTAAAACATTGCTATCTTGCTAATTTAATTTACTTTCAAGTGACTTCAGCGAACGCGTAAGATTTGCTCAACAATTATGGCTACAATTGTACTTTTTGTTCTGTTTCTTTGCAGGAAGAATCACCGAGATATCACTCTGTGGTGCGTAATGCTGGGGGATTTGTCCAATGTCGAAAATGTCTTAAATGTTGTTGCAAAGTTAATTAATCCATCACATTCAGCTTATTTTTTGGTGTTTAATCGATGGGTAAGGTTGCACAGTGAAGGTTCTTCATAGAGAATGTGAAACTACTGCTATCTTGTGGAATACAGCATTGATGTTTCATTTAAATATCCCTGTGTATTTGCTCTTAATTTAAACCGGCAGTTAACCTGTTATCCGAGCATTTCTAGTCGTGCAGAGATCGTCTTGCGTTAGCGGCAGTGCATTGCAGGGTTTCCCCCATCCTGTGTGTCCGCGGCCATGGGGATACGGTGACACGACATCTATATTTAGACCAAAGCTTTATCCCGCTACAAAGGCTTTTTTGGTGCATGTTTATCGTTTCCTCCTGTTAATACAAAGCCCCCCCCCGTGCTCGATAGAAGCCGGTTAGTTGCTCCGAGACGGTTTCCCGGTGGTTTAGTTCACACCGCGGGGATTCCGCTCATGATCCGGTTTGCAAATTAGACATCTAGGTCACCTCCGTAAAAGAGAGACCGATTACGTTTGTTCTGCATCCTTGATGAGTCTGCAGAGAGAGAAGGAGGAGGAGGAGGAGGAGGAGGGGGTGGAAGTATAGATGCTGTTGCATGTGTTGAGAGGAGCGGCAGCCGCGCCTGCATCTCGTCCTCGCCTTCGTGTCAGGAAGCGGTGCTGCGGGATGTTTTTCCTGTGTTGCAGCCAGTGATTAGAGCCATCTTCTCTCCACAGGGGACTAAAGGGCTGGCAACCTAAATGAATGACGTATAGCTGCATCGCACACGGGCGAGAAAAACACCCCGCACGACCTAACGCACGGGCCGCCCCGCACGACGTCCTACCTCCAGTCACTCAGACACACACAGACACACACACACACGCGGGCAGGATTTACATAGGAAAGCAAAATACGGAAATATTAGAGCCCGGTTGTCATCCGTATATTCAAACAACAAGCGGAGTCAGAGCTCAAACAGAGCTTTGCGCCGTTGCTTCGATGCGGACTGGAGCTCAGCTGCACGACCAACTCCAACCTCATTCCAGTTCAGTCCGTTTAATTTCATTTGGTTACTGAAGCAATAAGCATAAATATTTATGTCCCGAGTCTCATAAATATTTGCGCCCTTCTCCTTTGCCTATCTGCTCCGGAGGGAATAAGACTATGGTTCATGGACGCACTTCGTACGTACATATACAGTCTATAAGCACTGACGTCGGTGCAGGATGTCAGACATTCACTGGGTTTTTAAACCAGATAGTTGGCCCGTTCGTCTGTAGATATGTTCCACCAAGATAAGAGTCTTGAGGACCAGGCTTGGTGTACAGTATCTGTATGAAGGATGTTACGCTTTATGGTTTATAGAGCTGCAATAAAGCAGTTATGTGTTTTTAATGTTTAAAGTCATTTTCTACAAAGATGCCGGCTCGTCTTCCCTGAAACGTGACCGTTTGCTCCTTTTTGAATCCTCCTTCATTAAATATCTTTGGCTTTAGCCTTTGAAATCTTTAAACGCGATATAAAATAAGGGTCGTTCTATGTCAACTCACCAAGAACGTTAGAGAACGTCGAAGTCAACACAGTACAAGTGATGTACCTACCTATGAAGTAAAACCACCGAGTTTAATGTTACAACCAGTGGAAAGTATGAAAACTTTTGTTTAGAAAAAATGTAAGGGGTTACGTAATACCTTTCAAACATTTACATGAAATTCAAATAATCAAACATGATATTATTTCAGCTCCAAAGCTATATTTATTAAGATCTGTAGGATTCAGTTCTTTATTCAGGACCAAATCATTTCTGCATGTGACAGAACTATAACCACGCAGAATCAAAATTTGATTGCAAAGTGTAAACTCAGTTTTGTAAATGAAGTCTTTATTTGGATTAAAGACAATATGTATTTTCAGAAACAGCCGTTTACATGAACACACTGCAGATGATCCTTTGGGTTGATTATATGTTCAGTACAAATTTCAACACAGTCCAGAGGAATACTCAATTGGCCAAACACTCAAAAATTCACGACTTAAAAAAAAAGCGTTGAGTAGAGCTTTAGGACTCGGCAATAATTTTTACATTACGTTTTTTTTGAGAAAAAACAGGGAAACGTTCTGAATTCTGGGTGAGTTGGTGCGGATTGACTCATATGTGAGGAAGGAACAGTTGAGAAGTCATTTGATTATTTTCTGTATTTTATAGACCGAATGATTAATCGGTGGATCATGAATAGATTAGACCGTAGTGGAAGTAATAGTTGGCTGCAGTACGTGTTTTTTTTTTTTTTAGTTTTTACCGGATGTTTGCACGTGTCAGAGACAATTAGTGATCGTTGTTTGTCACCAAACATGGAGTGCTGTCCGCTCCACTTGAATGTAGCTTCAATTTAACAGGGACGCTGTTTATTTTACAGGTTCTGTTTTATTTTCGTAACAGTGGTCTCTTTCTGCCTGCTGCAGTTTCTGGTTTATTGGTGTTTCCACTGTTATTAGCACAGGGAGGTTTTCCACGTCGTCCACCAGACTCGCAGAAGTGTAAGCTTTCATGCAGAGAATGTGAGACGACCGTCAGTAGCCGAAAAAGCAGCAGCGACCAGCTCTTCCACTCGGCACCTGGAGCCGTTACGTAATGTGTCATGGTCAGGTATGAATAGAGCAGAGGGAGCAGCTCGGCTGGCATGTCCTCAGTAAAAGGTATCGGTTTTATGATGAACTGATAATGGTAGCTCTTCTGTCACCGGACACCTGTTTTTTTCGCGGTGCTTAACAAGTCTGTTTTGATGCAGCTCATAGAACGCAGAACATGTCTGAGTAGGATTTTATCAACCTGCCAGTTGGTTGGTTATGATGAAGCTTTGACGTGTGGGAACTTTTCCAGTGTAAAATGTGTT
>JAPQRN010000017.1:5563489-5575076 GCA_037367275.1 Coranthus polyacanthus | reverse complement strand
ACCGTGGCTCATTTCTCTCTACAGTCCAGTAATAGGCGTCTTATATTTCACTTATTATTTCTGTCATATCTGACAAAATGGCATGTCCTCTTCTTCACAAGGTTTACTGTATGCGTGTTATTAACTACTGTCTCCAATCAAACGATAGTACTGTTGCACTTACACTGAAACCATCCTTTAATCTTATCCATTCTGGTTGAGTATTTTTGTCTTTTTTTTTCCTGGGGTTTACCATAAAAGTCTTTCTCCTGACAGAGACGGGGCTCTCTTCGGATCCTCGGGGGACTTGTTAAATTCTTCCTTCACATATTCAAGCAGCTCTATTCATGGGCATGGTACAAAAAACAAAAAAACAAAAACAACTTATTCTCAAAGACTGGAAGACATCACCTCCACTGCGCTCCAGAAAATGGCTGCATGAACTTGATTATACATGGAAAAAACGGCAATCTAGTCATTTAAAATGTCAACAGAATATAGGGAAGAAACCTTTTTTTTTTTTGGACTAAATTATTTCTTATTCTTCTTGTGTTTGTTCTTGTACAATTACACTGGTAAAAATGGAAGAAAAAAAAAAGACGATTGAATGGTTAATCACCATTATTTGTGCGACAATTAATCGTCAGATAAAATTTCATTATCGTGACAGCCTGAGTCACTGACACAGAAAATATCTGAGGAAACTGATCTCTGGGTTGTAACACTGTATTCTTATTTTATCTGAGCAGCGAGCAGTCTATAAAGGGATATTGCCTCAGCACAAAGGCGCTGTTATGACTGATACCGATAGTATCTTTCTGTTGTTAGGACTCGAGCCGAGCTGCACCCGAGGTAACACTGAGCAGGGAGCGCTTCGTGTAACTCTGATACGTTGTTTTTCTCTCATAACGTGACTCTTCTTACGTGAGGTGCGGCGGTGGAAGCGATGGGGGTTGGGAAGAGCGGTTCTCACCAGCAAAGCTTTGAGATCCAGCATATGTTCCTTCCCCAGGATGACGAGGGCGGCCGTGCCACAGAACGTGTAGCCGCCGTGGGCCTCCAAACCCGGGACTCCGCTTAGACCACCCTCCCAGTTCTGACACCTGGACACAAAAGACGCAAACAAAACGCTCTCCGTTTTCTGGATTTGCGCTCATAGGCTCGAGGCCGGGGACGGGGACGGAAAAAGGGGGAAAGAAATGGTTTGTACCTGAGAATCCAGTTGGTCGTGTCGTCAAACAGTTTAGGTGTGAGGATGTTTGTGAGCGACGCCACTGATGCAGCACAGTATGCGCTCCTGTATAAAAACAAAAAACAAAAGAGAGGCATGAGTGAGCAGGAAGTGTGCTCTTCCTACACTTACACATTATTTTCCAAGGCATTGTATTTTTAAACTGCCTGCAGACCAAATATAGACATCTATTTTGCTTCTTGTGTTGGCCTGTTACACCTCAGCTGGTACGTACCACACTTTATCCACTCGTGAGACTCTAAGCCTTTCATTTTGTTGTTTTATTTTAACCAAGGCATTAAGAACAGTTTCATATATGTTCAATGTCAGCCAGAAAACACTTGTAGGAGGAGAGAAAAAAAAACAAAAAAACAACACCAGGCAACGATCTAACAAGCAGAACAATGGCAGTTACTGAAACAGGAGTAAAATATCTGAGTCATTTAAGACGACCATAGGTTGGCCTTTAAAAGCAGTTAATTCATCACAAGCAAAACACTTACAGCGTTTATTATTACAAGCCAATAAAGAAACCTCAACAAACAAGTACCAATACAGCAAGTATTGAAGTAAAAGTACTGGTTTGGTCCCTCTTACTGACATTTTATTATATCTGACATCATTAGATTATTATTACTGAAGCATCGGTGTTAGAGCAGCTTGTTTCTGTTGTAGCTGCTGGAGGTGGAGCTGATTTGAACTACTTTATATCCAGTTTCACAAACAGGGACACCAGATAAATCTGAGGCCTCGTCGCATGATTAATGGGAGAGAAAAGAAGATTTATTTATTTGTGATACACAAATCTGTTTCCTGCGTTTGGACGTTTTCTCTAATCTTTGATTTTTGGTGACATATTGGATAATTTGAACGTTTACTGAAATAAAACGAAGTGAGGGGGTTAGAGGGAAAATTCGCTACTTGGGGGAGTTGAAAATAACGCAAATCTGAAATGGGAGGCGACTACGCACCAGCCAAAAAGGTTCAACTACTGGTTTAATCTTTAACACCGTGTTGCATTTCAAAATACTGGTATATTATCCACGGTGTACAATCTTATGCGCAGTTTCAGTTAACAAGAAAAAAAGGTTCAGACGCTGTAGTTTTAAAGGAAACGTTACTCGACTGCTGATAAAGTGGGACTATTTTGAGCGGAGGAGGAACACGTCGTGCGTAAACTCTTCATTGGAATGACTCAGGCTCAGGCTGCAGACAACACATGTTAATTTATTCAATTCGCAGTCGTTTGCAGAAATGCTATGGGATTTACCGACAGCAAAAATGCAGAACGTCCTTATCATATGATTGTGTATTTATTGCAAAGTTTTCAAAACAACCGCGGGGCAAAACGCTTCAGAATAAAACTCTCCTCTCGACTTTCTGAAAACAAGGTTTCTTTCGGAGATGCGCGTTTTTCACAGGGCAGCGACTGATAAGGAAACCCGCCTGAGAGCAGGAGAGGAGGCTCAGTAATGCATAATGACAAGAAGAACATTAATTGGTTAGAAACAGATAAGAGCCTCCTTTCAGAGTGAAAAAGTAACTTTGACTTTTGACACTCGCGACACTTTAAAGCTCCTTATTAAAAACTCACCGAAAGCAAACGCACACCGACTCAAACAACTTGAATCCGCTGTTACGCGAGAGAGTGTGCATTTCTGCTGCTTTCTTTTTAAATAAAAGGCGGACGAAAGGGGCGCGCAGAACACAAAGAGAAAGACAGAGATAAAAGGAGACGTGGTTTATTTTTGTACTGAAAATACTCGACGTACGAATACAGATTGAACGGCATTGTTTTTGTCCGTTTGGCGACGTGTGGACGTTTCTGTGCAACGCCTGTGACGCAAATAAGAAACTGGGGACCAGAGGGAGAGACAGAGTGGACGGTGTGTTATGTTCTGGGCTCTCACCTGACATCCACTTCCCCTCCGACGTGCATCACAAACGAGCCATCTGGCTGCTTCACTGACCATAGGAAATCTAACAGCTTTTCCCTGGAGAAGAGACAGAGGAGGAGGAGGAGGAGGAGGAGGAGAAGGTGCACGATGACGAGAAGGGGAGGGGAGGTGTGGACAGGAGGCAGTGAAAGCAAGAGGAGCGGTGTTAAGTGCTGCAAATGTAATAAAGTGCTAATGTAAAGTCAATAGCTGCTGTCTAAACCTACACAGGAAGCAGGACTGATCCTTCACCCAGAGAAAACCAGGAGGAAAAGTCACATAAGAACTGAAAATGAGCTGAAAATGACCTTGGCTTTGTACGTTGCTATATTATTTATGTCTTGAGAGCAATGTTTGTCTTTAGATTTCATACATTCAAAGGTTAAATCTGAGGATTTTTTGCTTGTGAAGGAGACAAATAAGTGGCGTAACCGTCGTCGGACTCGCTTGTCAAGTCCACGTCGGCACTTACATATGTTAAAGTCACACGTTTTTAAACTGAAGAGGAGCGAGGGAAATATACGGCATGCAATTCATTTCCGGTAACAGTAACACTGAGATATAACTGTGTCTCAAGGAACAATGTACATTAATCAACATTCAAATACAGAAATGGGAAGCAACTTAGTACAAACTTTACTTGAGTAGTAGATAAAAGATTCTACAAATAGATAAAAATAGCATTTACAAATCACATGATTTTTTTATATTATGTTCCACTGAAGCAGAAAAAGCACAGAAAAATCCAATTGAACTGACGATGAAGAAGTTAATTAGCTTTTCCATTAACGTCATTATACAGTCGCAGATTAGACTGCGGTTTCTGCGTGGCTTCATTTAAGTCTTAAAATATCACAAAATCGTTTGCTGTAGAAATTCCAAGTATAGCTGAAAACAAATGTCTTGTTCCACGTCAAAGCTGCCAGATAAGTAGCAGCTGTTTTGCATTTTTTTTGCAAGATTAAAGAGACTTAATTAGTCAGAAATCATTCAACACAATGTTTGCTGATTGTGAAAAACTCGTCAAAAAGGACCCCATCGTCTTGCAGAATAAAACCATATGAGAATGTTTTGCATTATTGTGTGTCTTTATGGACAAAAAGGGAAAATCTCTCGACATCTCAATGGCGGGTTTTCCTCTTTTGCAACATATATTTCTTATTCCTGGGCACGATGGGTGCAGTTTTACTTAAACATCTGTAGATTTCTATCATAAAACGAAACAAACCAGTTGAAGTTCACAGGATGACGTCACAGCGATACAGTGTAAAACGCGGCGAATCCAGAAACCGCGGCTGTACCTGTCTATAACATTGTAGGCCTCTTCCGTGCCGATGATACACAGGGCGTTCACAGCAGCGTAGGTGGGTGCGAGGTGGGCGTGTTGTCCAGGTCCTCCAGAAAAACCCCCTGTTGGGCTCTGACAGTGAGCCAAGAACTGACACACACTGCAGGGACAAGGTCAAGGTGTTAATGCACTCGCACAAACAGGACACCATGCGGAGAAGAGAGACTAAAGGGAGAATCTGAGTGTGTGATCGATTGTGACTCTAAGGCAACAGCGGAGGTTAACACTGAAAAAAAAGCACACGTTTGCCTATCCGGTGCCTTTCCTTAAAACGTAAGCCCCACACCACAAGGGGGCACTAGAGTAAACACAATCATTTTGCTTCTGGAGCATAGCTAGAACGTTCAATATTTTTTTCATCAAACAAAAGCTTTTGCTATTCTGTCTGTCGTCCATCTGTCTTATATATACCTGAAACGGTCAGTGAAACCATGCTGACATCAGTGACAACTATCACTTCTCGAGGTTATGGAGGCCCGTGGGAATTCTGCCATCCACGAGCGGTAACTCTGCATCTTTCAGGGCCTGCGGAACCCAGACGACTGAAGTGAGAACCGCTGGGTTGGTTTCCCCCCCGCGGCTGACGTGGCACCGAGCACAAACCACCTCAACCGCAGTCTCTTTCTTTCCAGCTCTGCCTCCGTGCACAGAGCTGCTACCCTCGCAAAAACATCCGCTTCGTCCTCCGCCGCGAACAGAAATCACAAAACTGCGAGGATGCTCCGCCGAGCCAACAGAGTTGGAAGGAAAGCTTAACGTCGGCCAAAAAGTCCGATGCCAATTCTGACCTGAACACAGCGGACGTTTCTTTCACAGAACAGAGGAAGCAATCTGCTGTAGGTTGCATTGTTAGAAATCCTTGAACAGGGCCTGTGTGTTTGAGCGTCGCATGGTGCTGGGCAGTGCCAGCCGGTGTGTTGGCACGCCTCACACTCATAATGAGAGTGTGGGTTGGCAGCCTTCTTCTTATGAGCGCACGCCGTTACTTTCGACTGGCAATAATTTAATCGAGTGCCACTCCGGAGGCAATAACGCCGACAAAGTTACAGCTGCACAAACACGTCTGAAATAAACCCGGTCATAACATTGTCATGAGAGCTGTCAATCATAGTTACTGCTCTTTAAGATTTGAGGAAAAACTATTTCACTGTATTCAATCCCCCATGACAACTCATTACCATGTGTGTTAAAATGCAGTGAAAATTAAATCAGGATCACTTAATTATGGAAGCAATAAGATTGAGAAATGATATAACAACACAGCGCTGTTTCGTGTCAACGCTGCAGCTCGACTGTAAGAAAATATGATTAAGGTATCATGTTTTTACTGCTCATCGTGTTATGATTTAAAGAATTAATCCAGTGGTTATTGAAAACCTGACTTGTGTTTTACGAAGGAGCCAGATTTTATTTGTAGAGCTTGGAGGAAGTGAAATATTCATTTTCAGTGTCTTTTAAGTGTGTTCCAAGTGGCTGAAGCGCATGAATGAAAGGATGAGTTTTTCAGACGGCATTTGACGTCGGAGGACGAATGTCTGCATGTTTATATGTAAATACATTGGTTTCAAAATCCAACTGTTACCATGCAAATTACAATGTGACATTATGTATGCCGTCATGTTGCCAGAGGATTGTAACTAGAATACTGTACAAACGTGTTTAGAACATTTGTTCACAGGCTTTTAATTCCAGAAAAAAATGTGTCGGGACCAGTGTTAAAACGCAGTCGCACAGGCCTATCATATTCAGCCGTAGTAAACTTTAACGCTAATAAAATAGAACTACTTGACTCCTGTTTGTCTCCATGGCTTTGTAACATGGATTGTGGGTATTTAAGATGGCGGCACTCTGTATTTGTGCTTGAAATGCATTTCGGAGCTACTGCATTTGGAATGCGAATCAATCCGTTTTCTGCTCTGCCAGGTACTGCAGCTCATATAAATCAATTAATGCCAAACACAGACGAGTTCAGTGCAAAGCCTTCCGCTTTTAAGCTGCAAAGCCAAGTGCAGCGTTCTTCAGTTTTTGTCGTATAAATTGAAATAACTTCAACTTAGGGATGGGTGATGAAAAACGGAACTGTCGTAAAAGATCTACGGTGATAGCGATAAGCTTCCATCTAACAAGCCTATCGTGCCACTTGCTGGAAAACTTTAAAGTTGGATTAAAAAACCCTTTTGTCCAGCTCTGCTTCAACCCCCATTGCACAAAAAAAAGGATGTTTATGAACTAGAAAAGACAACTTTAGTCCGTTTGCTTCATTGGCTCTGCGTAGGAGTGTGCCTTCAGTCGTACGCCATACTTCTTGTCTTGCTTTTTAACGACATCGAGCTCACTTGGGCCCACGCTCTCTCACACAGCGGTAAACACTGCCATGAAAAACACTGTATCATCAACTTATCTACAGAAAGTCTGGGCAACAGTCTGGAAACACAAAGATTTTTTCTATACTCTTTCTAAAAATTCCACGCAGCACAGGAACCCTGGTTTATGTTTTCCCTCATTTAACAAACTAAATGAGTGTGAGAGTGTGTGTGTGTGTGTCTCACTCTGAGGCGACAGCAGCAGGAATGGGCTCTTCAAGTAACTCCAGACTGTGAAGAATCCAGAAGCAAAGCCACGGTCTGCTAGCATCCAGACACTGCTCACACAGAGGCAGACAGACACACGAAACACAAATGTATCACATGACGGGCATCAGATGAGCAATTATAGAAATAAGATGATTTTCACACATGAAAAGAAAATGACAGAGCTGAGACACACGGAAGAAAAATCACACCAGTTATTTTACAACGGCCCGTCAATGTGTGACGGCGTTCACCGATACCAACGTTTACGGGATGTCTGAAGCGGTGTTTTCATTATATAACGTCGTGACTCGGTCGATTCTTTGCTATGAAACGTATAAATACTGCACGCTGTCAATGCACTAAAACCTCGCTTGAGACCGTTTTTGAGCTCGACTGCGGAAGACAACGGATGCTTTTTCTTCTTTCTTTCTTTTTTTTTCCTGGCGAGCACAGAACAGTTCACAAAGGAGGTGACCTTCCCAAGAGCACATACGCAGATTTTTTTTTGCAAAGTGAATACAATGGCTTTTCTATTTCGAGCAGTGGAAGCCAATGAGACACTTGTCCAGAGGCAGCGAGTGTTACTGTCCTTCGTTTTTAGCGACACACAGGAGCTAATGCAACCTCTGAGTGAACTTTAGTAGAAAGCTGGGTTTCGGGAGAGGACTCGAAACACAAGCGCATCTCAGAAAAATCAAAGTAACGTGAAAAAGTTACAAACTTAAAAACGGTTTAGCTCAGAGGCTACTTATGGTCTTCGATGCTTCAGCTCCCGACTCTGTCAGCTTCTTACGGAGCTCTCTCTCACTTCTTCAGACCGGCTCTTTTTCTCTTACTCGTGCATCTCTTTCGACCTTGTTCTTTCAGTCGACTTTCTGGAAAGACGCTCTGATACGTGGCCAGCTGTCTGGGCGATAACCTTCTGTGGCTTCCTCTCTTGATCGAGTGTGTCAGTGATTTATTTTGTATTTTTTTTTAGACGAACTGTGAGATGACAAGTCTTAGCCCATGAGTGTAGCAATAAAGCTCACTTCAAAAACAACTCGAGCAGGAATCCTCAAAACTACGACCGCCCCCTGAGAGTTGACCAAATGTTAACTGGAACGAGAAGAGTCTCAGTCGACCGAGTTTTGATCGGTTAGTTTGGTTGTGCGCTCGGTCGCTCAGTGAGTTACAGGCAGAAATGACCGTTTACTGGCTGTTAAGTAAATGAATATGTCGCGCAGGAAATCCAAAGTGTGTGATCATTTTGAAAGGGTGAAGGAAGACGGTGAAACTTTGCCACTACTATCATTCGTCAGCCCCTGCAACATTCTCTCTAGCTTGAAAATATAAATTTGCTTTTATTTAACCTTTATTTAACCAAGAAGTGCTTGTTGAGATCAAAAATCGCTTTTTCAACGGCGTCCTGCGCAATATAGATTATATGACACCGCAGACCACATGAAACAGAGTGTTAACAGTTGATAAATTAGGTGTTTCTCAGAATTTTAAACATTGTTCAAAATGTTTGATCTAATGTGAAAACACAAGCCAAGAGAATATATAACATAGGCCGAGGCATTTTTTTAGACATTTTAATCCAGAGTTTCTACAAACTGTGGGTTTAATTAAAGCACATGTGCAACATTAACTTCATGTAAGAAAACTAAACGGTAAAATTCTGGAAGAAATGGACGACGTACAGTTCACGAATGCGTATGAGATGTAACCTACTGTGTACCTGTACCTGAATAATAATAAAAATAAAGTTCAAAAGAGACAACTACACTGCATAAATGTTTTGCCTTTTCACATCCTATTATTCTAATTTTTTGAGATGCACTTTTACAGAGCAGGTTTCATTTCATTTGTCAGTCACACCAGCGCGGGATACGTTACCTCGTAAGCGTCCGATAAGTGCCGTAAGCCCTTCTTGAGATATTGATAGTGCTGTTCCCGCAACAAGGTTGGCCTGCAGGACAAATACATCACAGAGTATTTAAAAAAAACAACAACAGCAGCAGAAAGAAATGTCAGTGCAAACACAGAAATATTTAAAACAAGAGGAACACATTTTAAAAATCACACTGGCTCATTTTAAACCTTTTTTTGGGTTTGCCATTTGGTGTGAGACGTAACCTTCAGCCACAGCCCTCTCGGTGGTACGTCGCGCACACTTCCATCCATCGTGTCACAAAAAAGGCTTTTAAATATCGGATTCAACATCAGTCCGAGAAAAGAAAATCCAGGGATGTATTAGGTAGATGTTTTTCAACGCGTACTGCAAAGTCGGAGACAAGCGCGGAAGAATAAAATGACGCTTCTTTGTTAAAATCGAGGTGTGACTTCTGAACTTAGAATCCCACGTTTGCCTTCCTTTTGCTGTATATTATGCCATAGAGGCTTGAGGCTTGAAGCCCATGTAACATAAGTAATATGGATGCAATGGATGCTGATGTGCTGTCGATTATACTGCTGTTCCGTATCACTGTTCTTGACATATATCTACAAATGCTGAATAAACTGACTATTTGCAGCATAAAAGCCTAAAGCGAACTCCTATTTGCTTCATGCATGTTTTTATTTTTAGTCATTCTGGCTCATTTGAGGCTTCACCAGTGGCTCCTTTTCCATTTTTGTCTGAATGTTCCATTATTTTTTCAAACATCAAGGGAATATTCGGGGCTCTCCTCATTAAAAACAGAAAAGAATAAAGAACAAGTCCAAATCCAGGCTGACAAAAAAAAAACAAACCTTTCCACTGATATAATTTCTTCCAGGTATTTCTTTTCAAAACCTAAAACTATGTTAGCAATGCGGCGTCTCCTTGCACCACAGAAGCAGATCTTCATGTGCATCTGAGAGTCTGTATGACAGTATGTGTGTCAGTGAGTCAAAGACAGCTGACGTTCCCCCTCCTCTCCACCCTCCCACTCCTATTCACCGCCTGCCTGCCCTTTTTTTCCCACACAATATGACCTTCGACAATTGTAATTACGCTTTTACCCGCAGAGGGTTAGTCACAGATCGCTGCCCAAACTTTCACAGCGGCACAAAAACAAACGTCGGGGGAGCTCAGGGCCAGAGTTAAAGCTGATCCACCCACCACAGATCTGCTCATCAGACGCCGACTTTACTTGTGCGTGTTTAAGTGCTCGCCGCAGACGACACAAACCTATAATCGCAGTCTGAGATTACGCAACACAAACATCTGAGAAGACAATAAAAGAGAGGAAACCTACGTCGAATACAATCATAAGTCGGTATCAGCAGAGGATTCAGCTCTGAAATGCATTGTCTGTGCTACTGTAAATTAGTTGAATATTTGTAATTTTATTTTTTTATTTTTTTTAGACGGAAAGGGAAGTAGCTACGAAGGATGAAAACACTACCGAGGTCTGTGGATGGAGGCAGGACGTTTATATGAAAGCAACACAAACAAATATAGTGGATATCATATCTAAAGGAGGGGCTACTTCAGTCACATGGACGTGGTTCGGGTATGAGAAGGATCTGAAAACTGAATGTCGCCAAAACAAACTCCAACCCCACTAGCCTCTTTTATCACCTCCAAAAACATCATGGCAAACCATTCAGAAAGTCAAACCTGAGGCCTGGATTAATCCCGTTTGCCGCTACAGTTCAAGTTATTCGCCCATTTTGTTGCACGCTTCGTTGAAAACGCCCAAAAATGTCCTTGATAAAAGGAGAAAACTGGTCAATTTAAATCCTTTAATTTTACACAAGCATATTTTCGAATGTTCTACATTTAGACTGAAATGCGCCATAAAGAAGAGTTCAAAACCACAAATAACTGTCACTCGGGACCAAAAGAATCAGCCTTTAACCTGGAGAGAAATAATGATTTGACGTTTACTGAGTGAATTTACTGACATCGACTGATATGAACCCTGTTTGGCTGTTTGTCGCCCAGCCCTACCTTTTGTTTGTCATGTACATAATTAAAAATGCAGTAAGAAACAGGCCATGCATCTGTTATCTGGACATGAAATGACCGATCACGGTAATTGGTCATTAAGGCACAAAATTATGAAAGAGGAATTACAGAAAACTGGAAGCAGTTCTTTTAGCTATAGTTACAGCAGACAGGAAGTGAGGCAAAGTCTGGGACAGAAAGAAAGAGGCTATAACATGCCGTTATGTGACTATATTTATAGTTACAAATATAAAGGGTGAACGCTGAAGAAAAACACAGGAAGAGCATTAGTAAGTTTGTTAATTTTTTAGCGTATGCGTCTAGCGTTGTGTCCCGTAGCCGTTAGATTCGTGCTGCGCGTAAGCGATAGCGCAGAACAAAACAAAAGGAGCCTTTTATGCTTCTTATCTTAGTACATTTGTATCTATCGAAGCCTGTTTTGCATTTGCAAGTATTTATAAAAGGGTGGAAAATTATTACACGAGTATCACCATCAAAAAAAACAAACACACATAAGTACGTATTGGAATAAAATGCTAATGCGCTTCTGGAAAGTGAAATGAATTCACCTTTTAAAACACGAAAAAGAAAAGAGCCGCC
>JAPQRN010000017.1:5551859-5563389 GCA_037367275.1 Coranthus polyacanthus | reverse complement strand
CAACCCCCACCCCCTAGACAAGGCCGACCCACGGAAAAACACTGATCACTGCTGAATACACGACCTCTAATTATCACGTACATTACACTTGTGGTAGTACCGCAGACTGACATAAACATCTCTCACTGGCTGTAACGCCGGTGACATTCAGGTCCAAGCAGTTGTCATAGAAATGAGATGAGTCACCCCATTAAGAGAGTACTGATGACAGCTGATGGCAGGAGCAAAGTATGTGGGCTGATCAACACACCATTTAGATAACAACCACCGTACATCACAGCCCAGGCTGCTCTATCGGCAAACTGCAGCTGTTAGTGTTTCAAAAAAGAGCCAGTGAGACGGTGGGTTTTTTTTTTTTTTTTTTTAGGGAAACGCGGAATAATAACAGTTAATGCGCCCCGCGGTACGTCCTGTAAATAAATAAATGATCGGCATTACCGGTGGCTACGCGACATCAAGGCGCTTCGTCACGCCGCGTTTGAAATCCAATGGTTTAGACGAAGCAGTGGAAATGCTTTGAGGTCGGGCCAATTCAGTGTCCTGATTCTCACAAAAGATAGCAAGAATATCTGACCTGACAAAGCCAACGTGCCCTAAATCACAGCAAAGGAACTTGGTTTTCTATCAACTACCTGTATTTGTTCATACAGCAATTGAAAATGCGAATAAATACACCTGGATGGAAAGACACCTAGTGTTTTGACAGTGGAAAAGTCAGTCGTGTTTTTTTTTGGCCTGTCTGTTGGTGGTTAGGTGTTAATTGCTTGCTAACATTACTTTTCCAGTATTTGCTGTGATTGACGATGCTCCTGAGCTGAAAAAAGTTTAAGAACCCCTCATATATAGGGTTAAATAAAGGGTGGGACATTTGATTAACTTATAATTATATCATCCAAATCTACATTATGACAGTCTTTTAAAAAAAAAAATGCTGTAATTTACTGCCCTCTTACATTTGTTTAATTATTTTTCCAGGGACAAACGTACATTGGTTGACGTCACAGATGACGCAGATGATTAATTATCCATTTGAACTATAACGAAACAACAATATTCAAAGCGAATGCAGGAAAAAGTCAGGCAAAACCCGGATGAAGAGCCTAAAAGAATGAAGCAAAGCAGCACGAAAAGTAAAACGTGAACACGACAAACTATTTGATATAAGACAGCACTGAACGGAGAGCACGGGCAGTTAAAGCGTAACAACATAAAATCACATTATATTACGGATGACAAAAGATGAAAACCAGAAGGGTCACAATCTGACAAGCAGAAAAAGCGAATGAGAGCAGACAGACGTGCAGCAGCTAGGTTTGATACGTTTTATCCACGGTTTGAGAATAAATGCAGAGATACGGTAACATTAAGGCTGCCAAATTAGCACCTCTAAAATGACACCAAGATATTTAGAACTTGAAACCGCGTGTTGCTCCTGATACATATACTGAATATTGTGGAAAAACATCGCTTTCTCTTTCTAGTCTAGTTTACTCTTTCCCCCCAGTTGATTTGAAATGTATTTTGTTTCATTTAATCAGACACATATGCAGGTAAATTAAAAGGAAAAATGTCTCCACCTTTATTTCATGTTTTGGCAGCTGTGGCAATTCAATCTACACACCACAGGAAATAATGGAGAAAACAGCTGTGATATGTTTTTAAATTGTCCCAGAGCAAAACTTCTCAACCTTAGTGTGTGAGCTTTCGCCGATGAGTTGCAGAAGCACGAATCTCGTACGGATTTTAGAAACGGAGGCTACTCACTGTGGTAAGCTGTGAATTTGTTTGTAAACATTGACGACTTCTTCGATGCTGCGTTCGACTTTTTTCTAGGGAAAAAGAAAGAGGACATGTTGTAAAAAAAGACAGAGGTCGTGAGTTTACCTGGTATCAAGTCAGTCAAAATAAAAAATAAAAAAAAAACAGGAAATATGAGCTACGTTAACATCCATCCAAATCTGACTATTATGCGTATTATTAATGCCTTCTGTTACGTGGCTTACACTTGCGCTGTGGCGTCAGAAACCAGCAGGCTTGGGTCATTTTTGGGACAATCCCAATAGGCTTCTGAGTTGAGTCGAGTTAACCTTCTTGTCCCCGTAGGGAAACACGTTCTCCGCATTTTACCCATGTTAATGCCGTTAACACCACATCCCATTAGGTACGGAGACGCTGAAGCTGCGCATCGCCCGACCACGTCCAGATCCCGCTTTTGAACGGCTGGGTTTCTGATGGCCTGGTTAACCACTGAGCCATCCATCTCCACCCACAAACGCAGGCACAGCAGAGATGTTACTGATAAAAATGAACAATGACTCTGTTCCATTTGCTTTCCTCAGGTCATTCCAGAAAATCTCCATGCACAATTCTGTGGCCTTAAACTGACACACCTAAATGGGATGCAGCCATTTTTAATGACATCTGTGTCTTTAATGCCTTAACACGTCAATAAGTCTGCTGTGAAAAATGCTAGCTAAATATTCAAGCTTGAGGCGGACCCCCTAAATATTTATAGAGTCAGGAAATATTTTTGCATTGCTGTCTACTTTGATCATTGAAACAAAATAATACCAAGGACAGATTAATTGTAAAAACTTGAGGGAAATGATGGTGGTGGAGAGAACTGTCTGACACGTTCGTTCACAATCTCCCCAAGGTGTATAACTGGGTTGAGATCTGGTGACGGCCACGGCATATGATCAGCATGATTTTCATCAAACCATTCAGTGACCATTCCTCCATCCTTATGGATGAGGACACTGTGACCGCGCCCATCAGGACAGAAACGATTAAAGGTGATCACTCAGAACAATTTTGTATTGATTTGTAGCGACGCTTCCCCCTACGGGGACAGGTTAACCCAAACCATGGTGGCGTAAAAGAGCCACCAGATGCCTGTACTGTAATAAATCCTCATTCTGGCCTGTACCACTCTCTTAGTCTACGCCACATATGCACTCACCCAGGCTTAGTGGAGATTATGGCGAAGGACGACCATGTCCCATTTTTCCACGTCTCTGTAGACGAGTGCAGATGGGCTTGGTACCACTGAACTCCAAAATGTGCATTCATCTTTGTAATGAGGGGTTTATGCACTTCAGCCCTATTATAATATCCCTCTATGTAACTGTCGACTGACTGTTCTTGCTGACAGTCTGATCACATCCTGTATTGACAGTCACTTGAAGAACTCTGCTGTTTTTCCTGACACTCATTAGATGCGTGCTTTGTCATCCACTGCTCCCGCCCCATTTACTTATGCCTTTTCCGAAGATCTAAACGCACATACAGTTGAGAAGTCTTCATGATGATCTTGATCCAGTCACACAGTACAGCTGGGAGTGTGAAAGCACCTACACTCTTTAAAGTTTTTCCACTGACTTTCCACAGATTTTTCCTTTAATTTGTCACCTGTCTGTACTTGCATTGTGATGACAAAAATCCAGATCGGTAAAACCTATATAGTGTATAATATTTGGTACACCTGGTGATTGTAGGACTACATTTCCCTCCTATTTCTTCTTTACAGAGTAATCAGGAGTGAAGACAGGGGTCTACAGCTTCCTGTGGGCATCAGACCACATGTCCACAGATAAGAAATCTTTCCTCTTCTTTGCAGTCCCGTCAACGTGCTAATATTAAGTCGCAGTCTTAACAGTTTAAGACAGTAAGATAAGTTAATTAAAAAGTAATCTCATTAGGACACAGTGCTAGCTGACCTAAAGCCCAAGTCTGCTAACTTATGCCGGCAAAAACTCGGCGATCTATCTAATCAACGCGATCTGATTTCTACAGATTTTTCTTACCTGTGGGTTGTTTCAGACCTAACGGGTTAGTAAATTAAAGAGTCACACTTCCATCCGGAGTGGAGAGCTGAGACTCAAAGCTCAGCGGCGTTAGCGTTAGCCACATTCAAGCTAACGGAGCTAATCTCACCTGCTCCACTGAAGTCAACGATTCCACGCCGTCATCCACGAACATTTCCGCAGGGTGGCACTCGCTGAAGCACCGCAGCGGGGTCTGTCCGCCGTCCATCGTGATGATCGCGCCCGTTAGCTGCAGGGATTTAAAAACGTTAAAAAAAAACCACGCGGTGGGTTTGTTTTGGTAGTTCGCTTACTTTCTGTCGACTCTGTTCACTTCCTGCTGAGGTTGGAGTGGGCGGAAACTTCAAGGACACGCGCGCGCACACCCGCTACGGCGTCTCCAAGGGAACAAACGCCTCTCATTTTATCACAAACGGGCTCTTTTAAAAGTGTTTCCCGCCGCTTTTACAATTAAATATATGATTTCGAGTGTTTGTACGTGTCGTAATTTTAGTTAACTTCGAATCTCCTGTTGGTGTTTTTTTTTTTAACTGACGTAAAAAAAAAAAAAAAAAAGCTCATTTATTCCCAACGTCCACGTGCGTCAAGTTAAACACGCAGCAACAAAAAAACCTGAAATGACCCTTTAAAAATAAAACACCGTAACGTCAATATAGTTTTATTATTCTGTAGCCATGACACGGTAATTAAAGAGTCATAATATGCTTTTTGTTTTATATTTATCAGGTAAAGTTTAATGATCCCAGTCAAACATGAATGAATTTGAAACAAATCAGATTTATTGATGATAAATATACATATCTGGTTATCTGTATGTGTTTATAAATCTTTAGCAAACACATTGGGTTTATTACTAATACATCTCAGTCTGACTTATTTCATTTTCACTGTCAAGTATGGATCACATTAACTTTATTATTGTTTATGTTAACGCTGTGTAATGTAATGTAACTCCTATCGGCACCAATGGGACATTTTCCAAACTATCAAGTAATATTAGAGGTTCTCACTTGAATTACTGACTTTGAGAGAAAATAATACGAAGATCAGAAGTTTTTTTTTACTGTTAATTTGTTCCACATTTATTGAATATTTTGACTTAGATGTTCAGGTGGGGTTTTTTTATGTGAAAGTAGTCCATTTCAGACATGCATAACGCGTTTTTCAATGCCAGACGTTTTGAGGGGTGGACGATATTGACCGATGAATCGATTATCGGCTCCAAACCGTCGTTATTTATAACCTTTTAAAACCCACTATCGATCGACCTCGAACATGTCAATATAAAAGGCAGAGAACAGATCATTTGCAAACGAGTTATAGCTTCAAGATAGAAAAAGCACAGGTAGAAAAGGTAAGACGGGAAAAAAAAGATCACTGTCTAGTGCTGCTTTACTCGCTTATTTATTTAATTTTGGTGAATACGCAACTCTTGTCGTGTCACTGTCATTCAACACTAAATTAAAAGACAAAAAAAGAAAGATTTAGAAGTATTTATTTTTTAGGGACAAGGTTTTATCACATTTGCTGGATGATGATTATTATTACAGCACCAGTAAAAGAGGCCAGTTGTACTTTTCAATTGCTTTTATTGAAATGTTGAAAAGAAAAAAAAAAACCTATAACTTGCAGATGCGACGCAAAGGTTAAAAAAAAAAAAAAAAATCAGACGACGATGTGAAAATGATCCCTAAAACGCCTCTGCGCATCTCCACCCGAAGTGAAAGACTTTTACGTTGTAAAGGTTCCCCGGATGCTCCTCGTCGCCGGGTCTGGCTTGACTCTGGTCCACCGCACCCACCGGAGGCTGGAGGCTGCCTGACAAGCTGGAGCATCCTTGTTTTGTTCCCCACCGACCCAGCATCAGTGAACAAAAAAAAAAAAACAAAAAAAAAAAAAAAAAAGAAAAGAAAAAGGAAGCACAGCCACAGCCTCGCGTTGAGCATTGGAGCAGACATGGGATGCATGTGGGGAGGGATTGGTCTTTTATCGCTGAGTTAGCTGCCCGGGGCTTCTTTTATTCTAATCCAACACTAGATTCAACACTATGGCTAAGCAGTACGATGTGCTCTTCCGACTCCTGCTTCTCGGAGATTCTGGGGTTGGGAAAACATGTTTGTTGTGCAGATTCACGGACAACGAATTTCACCCGTCTCATATTTCCACTATCGGTAAGTCTCTGCACACGACACAAGTTATTTTAACCATTTTATCCGGCACTTCTTTTAATTAGCCCTCCCATTCCTTTTAATGGTCTTTCAGCGTTTTTTTTTTTTTTTTTCTATTGATGTCATTTTTCGCGTCATGCGCTCACTGTGGTGGCAGGATCTTCCCTCTGTCTTTCACCAATAACATGTGATGGGGATTAATTTAATTAGGGTAGAGTAATCACGTGGAATAAAGACTCTGCTAACTATAAATCAGCAGGATTGTATTGGATAGGGAAGCCCTGAGGGGGCAGATCCAACACTTGGCAGCCATGCAGATGAGTTTACCAACTATCAGCTTTTGAGGTGTCATACAAAATAACACCATAGGCTTATTTATGAGAACAGGCTGTTTAAAAAGAGGAAAGAAGAGTGTGTCCATTAACGCTACTTTATCGCCTTCCATCAAACAAGACCTTACAGTGAATAAAAATGCACGTTAAATAAGCGTACGGTGGCAAACATTAGCTTGAAATAAAACAACCAAGCAAAATAAAGCACGATCCATTCACGCTTCTATTACTGCATACATGATATCCAAAGCATACTTTATTTTCTGTCCAAACAGGCTGCTTTTTGAATAAATATGTTAAAGAGTCAAATGTTGGGGATCCGCCGGTATCCATTAAGATTAAGGTTGCTTTATTGTCTGAAAATGATCCAGGATTATGGCAACTGCTGCCTGAGACCAGACATCCCTACTGCTGACCTTATATAGATTCATAAGGTCATTCGCAGAAAGGTGAGGAATTAACAAATGCCCTGCGTTACGGCACAATACACCTCCTAAAGTCCTGGATTAAGTCTGGAAACAACCAGCTGCACTTCTGTCTGGATCCGTTACATTCAAGGTGCTGTGAAAATCGAGGATGAACAGTGTGTAATCTTGAAAAGAATGTCCATTTCCCATCTGAAACATGTACGTCGTCGCAGTTCTCCCAAACTCTATCATCCTCTGTCAGAAATTATGGAGCAATGTGTTTTTAAGAGCACCTCAAAACGTTTAGAAATGCAGCTATTTGAAGATAGAAATGTGGGACTTTTACGCTAGACAATCTGAATAGCATAAAATCTTTGAAATGAGCTGCTTAAACACGATCATTTAATGCGAGGTAGAAAAAACCAGTGCGTTGCTAATGGGGTTGCATTCGCTCCCCTTGCTGCACTGCTCTGCTGCCTGTGCATAGCTTCCAAGTCCTAGTTAGTCGTACTTCTCAGAACATGCTCGTCTTAATACGTAAATTACAAGCAGCAACTTCGCTCACAGACCCACGAGCAATGACCTGTAGTTTTCTTAGAGTCCGTCTGTCCTGCAGAAACCCCTGAGTGTTCCCGCGATTTTCAGTGCCGTTTTTAAGCATATCAGATATTTCAGCGGTAAACCAGTTTTGCAAACCAGCTGGGAATCCCTTAGCGTAAAAATGGGCTATAGTAGCGCTATGAAAAGTGATCGTAATATTCCTGCAGACGCTGAAAACTCAGAGTCTCCGAAGGAAATGGAGGCACTCTCCATTCTCACACAGATACAAGCCACGAGTTTGTGCCAGTTCAGCTCACTACCTACCAATCAATCAACCAATCAATCAATCAATCAATCAATCAATCAATCAATCAATCAATCAATCAATCAATGTGACTTAAAATCTACAGAAGGGCTTCACGATTTGGTGAAAAAGTTACATTGCGATTATTGTGGGCAATGTTTCACTTTCGAGTCCGAGATTAAGATACAAAAAAAAAAAAGTGTAGCAACTTTCATTTTGTATGTTTTACTCAGTGCTTCTCTTTGCTCAGTGTCGAACAACAGAGGTTCTGTTTACAGGTTCTGGGGCGTCTGCATTCTCCCATTGTCTCGTTTCTTCTGTTTTACGAGCAAGCGACGCTCATCACACCCGTCCAAAAACACACCCACTCCACGTTTCTAGCTGCAGATGCTGGAGTCACTTCTGAGTAGACGTGTGAGCATTTCACTATGAATCGATTAGGTTGGAAGCCGACAGACATCGAGACTGAACGAGTGGGGTGAACTTGTTGCTGAATTACATTCCGCTTGTTGTGGCCGTAAAATATGCGAAACAACGTAAAACATGACGTGCATTGTGTCAAATGTCGAAGTGAATTTTAACACCGCTGCTGTCTCATCTCTAGCGGTGATATTGTAACAGAACACGAGAAAAAAGAACAAAAAGAAGATTAAACAAGGCAGTTTAATGCAAATTGGGGAAAACCTTTGACCCAGTCTCAGCAAACAAGTGAGGATAATTATGGCACAAATCTGATGTTGTGTTTGTGTGAGAAGGTGAATTATTATAACAGATTCTTTGTTTATTTCAGGGTGTGCGGCACAACAAAATAAAAGTCTGTGTTCCTACCATTGGCTGCGTCTTAGCTTCATCCCTGAAGATGCCATTGACTCAGCAAAGCTCGACCTCTTTCCTCACAGTTAATATGGGCCGTGCTGTGTATCCATCTCCATAGTTAGAATTCACACTGCGAACCGTGACAGGTGCATTACCACGCTTCACTTTGAAAGTGTGGGAAATAAGGATGTTTAATAAGCAGCGTTTAGTTTTTTTGTTTGGTTTTTTTTTTTTACATTCTGCCTTAGTGTCTCTCATCTCCTTTATGGAGTCCTTTCCGCGCATTCATTTTTTCTCGATAGAGATATTTTCTCCCAGGAATGCTTGTTCTTACAGGAGCATTTCTCTTACATTGTTTGCAGTAATTGGCTGTAAATTGGGGAAAGACACGTTTCGGGGCGTCTAGAGCAAAATTAAAGTCAGAAAATGTTCCTGTGAGTTTTTATGGATAACTGGCACAGAATCACGACCTGCTTTTGAGTCGACGTTTGCAGAGAGCTGCCTCGAAAAGATCTAAGGAAATGCACTATTTTTCTTACAATTCGTGCACGATAGGGATAGAGAGCATACGCCATGATTTGTCTACAGAAAAAAGCAAAACAGTTGTTGAATATCAATGAATAAGATGTTGTTCCTTTCACTTATTCGCATTCTTTACCGTTAACTGTGTTGAACTTTAGGTGAGTTTATAGGACTGCTTTAGCTGCAAAATCAATAAACTCAATAAACTCGCTCAAACACCCCACATCTGCAACACTGAGGCTCAAACCCAGGTGAACTCTGTGATTTTAGAAGCCTTGGTTGTTCCACCTGCTCCAGTCAGAAATGATATATACTCTCACGTACAGTAGGGCTGCAGTATGCTATTTTAAGTCGTACACCTATGGCGCTCTTCAGGAAACTCCCTCCCCGTGGAGTGATACTCACTCTGTACGTTGCTGATGTCTCTTACAACAAAAGTTCTTGCCTGTCTTTGTGCGTTGGAAAAATGAAACGAGCGCATTTCGCGTGGCTTCGTTGCAGCGCAGCACATGTTGACAAGCTCTCCTTTTTTTTTTTTGTGTCGGCGCAGGCGGTGGAGTGGAGATCCAAATATTTATGTTGGACTAAATGATTGTGGGCAGCTGAATGTATCTATAATCCACACCGGGAGGTCTTTCATTGGCCTGCAATATTTCAAGCTTCTCCTCCACAGAGTAAACAAGCACAACAAAACCAAAGGAGAGAGAAAGAGATCAAGAATGACCACCGTCGGTGCTCTCCAGTGGAGGATCAATAAATAATTTCCCAACCTTCACACTGACAGAGGGATATAAATTTTCTCTCCTGCCCCCCTTCTGAGAAGCTCCATTATTCATCAGTTCCTCCTATAGTCCTCTTACTTTGTTTTTTTCTCTTAATTATCTCTAAAACTGCTGGGATCTTCCACTGTTTTTTCCATAAACCCCCGAAGGATGAAAAGCTTGATGAGCTTTTTATTCAGCAGATAAGGAGGAGAACACCTCCCGCTGTCATTACATAAGAATAAACCCAAAGACCGAGCGTCCACTGTGCTTTAATTGGGCATTTTGTGTTTATTTAAGTTTATGTTCAGTATTCTCTTGGCCATCACATGCTCATTTGAATTCAAAGACAGCCAGCATAAAACCAGCGATACAAGCAGACTTTACAGGGAACTATAAGAGGTTACAAGCTACATGAAATGCAGTGGATGTGCACCGTAGCGCAGTAATCTTTCATTTATTTATTTAATCATTATGAAGCTGAAGGACATTCTGGAAGTTCAGGCTTGTTTTCATACTGTAAAACATTTAACACACAAGAAAAAAAGGAGCTGAAACCACAGAGCGAGGCTTGCATTCAGATTTGTTGTCCTTTGATGCCGATAAATGTTAAAAAATGAATAGGACAGAGAAGAACGGGGCGAAAATATAAAATCAGCGAAGCAGCAGGAATCGAGGGCTTACCTTACCTGCTAACACACCTCCACTCCACTCAGGTTTCCCGTTTTGATTTTTATGGGTCACTCTGTTCCTCGTGAAGACTTTTTCGCTTTGGGCCCCCGAGTGCACATTTCTCTTCAAAGAGCAGATGTAGAGATGATTTAGTAATGGTATTCAGTCACAACGGCGAGTTTAATCTTCCTCCCTCTTACCTTGGAGGGCTCGTCGGTGGACTTCTCTGAGCTCCTGACTGTCATAACACCTATAAAGTACGAGCCCGGCCCTGCTCTATATCATAGCTCAATAAGCAGCTGTCCTCATGGCGGTGATCCCAGTGGTGTTATGGTCATGGCCTGCTCGTACGCTCAGGCCACCGCTGCTTGACAAGCTCATTAGTCTAAAAGGCCGAGAATGGGTCACAGACACCGCAGATACTTATCCTTTCATGAAGCTGTTATCAGTGGCGTTGTCACTGGTGGGACTTTTCCACGGCTTTGACAGAAGATGACAGTGAGGTTGTATTATCTCTGCTAAAAAAGGGTTATAGATGTTTGGGTTTTAGATGCTTCAGTAACTGCTTATCGAGGACAGGGGCTGTCACGCGTATAGATTTAAAAGCCCCTTGAGGCAGATTTATGATTTGTGATCTTGGGCTAAATAAGTAAAAATTGACTTCACTTGCACAGCAGATTTTAATGAAATTTAGAAAAATAGATAAATACAAATTAGGCTATGAACCAGCTCTCTGGATATCTTCAAAACCAACACCGTGGCTTCGATACTGGCTCCCGAATGTCACTTGTTTTGATCCATTTCTGTATTTTAACAACAAAAAAATTACATTTCACGTTATGGCACAAATCTTTAGTTTTATTTTTCGGCTACTTGGCATTTTTATACGCTCAAAGCAGTTTCTTCGGGGGGAAACAAATCCCAGAATTTGAAAATACACACCTTCCTTCTGCCGCTCTCTCCTCTCGGCCCGAATCAGAAGACTAAACATAAATATGAGATGAACCTGACGCCGTTTCGCGCCGCATTTCCGAGCAGTAGAATCATACCTGGCTGAATCCGAGCAGCGATTTAACCCTTTAAACCACAGGTGTCAAACTCCGTTCCTCGAGGGCCACAATCCAGCATGTTTTAGATGTTTCCCTCTTCCAACACACCTGATTCACATGATCAGGATCGTT
>JAPQRN010000017.1:5499721-5528136 GCA_037367275.1 Coranthus polyacanthus | reverse complement strand
CCTGCCTTCCCACCGCGTTTCATGAAAATCGTCAGTAGTTTTTAATCAATCCAGCCGACAGACAGACAGACAGACAGGCGTAAGATGTGAGCGATAACATAACCTTCTTGGTGGAGGTATTAAATACAGAAATAATAATGAATCCGTTTATTTGAAGTTATTACAAGGCTCACCTAATTCGCTCTTTTCTTTCGATCAGACGGTGCATGTTGATTTGCAGTTGAGGAACAGTAACACAAAGAGGGAATGTTGTCAGAAACTCACTTAATTTCAGTAACTCAACCATAGATTCAGACGAACCTTGGAATCTTAACAGAGGGAATGAAAACAGTTTAAATGTACACAGTGGCACCTGAGTACTGATTTAAGACTCAGCCTTAATGAGATTCTTTAATCTGTACAAATATGAATATATGTATGATGATATATACTAAAACATACAAAGATGGGTGATGAATTAAGGACAAAAAAACACAGGAAGTGTCTCAGTAAAATGCTGGTCCACCATGTGCATCGACACGTCTGTGAACTGGAGGGATGAACACCATTCTAACAAAAGATATTCCCTCATTTGATTTGATAATGGAAGTGGAGAGCGCTGTCTAACGCGTCAGTCCAAAATCTCCCATAGGTGTTTAATTGGTTGAGCTCTGGTGAGTGTGAAGAATGTCATTTTCATTCTCATCAAACCATTCACTGAACTCTTGTGCCCTTGTGAATGGGGGCGCAAGGAGGGTAAGGAGGATGGGGGCAGGAATGGACAAGAAGGGGAATACAGGGAAAGAAATGGTGGTGGATTTTTGAAAGTCTAAGCCCCCTCTTTAACCAGTAAACACTCCGACATACCGTGCCGACATACAAATATCTGGACAACAAGGTGGACTGGTCCCAGAACACACTCTATCGAAAGGGAAGGGCTATTATTCCTAGCCGACGGCTGGAATAACTGGTGGAAAAAGCTGGCTCAGTGTTTGGAGAGAAGCTGGACTCACTGCGGACTGTGGTGGAGAGATGCACACTGAATAAGGTGGAGGACATCTTGGACAATTCGGATCATCTTCTTCACCACATTCTGACCGACCAGAGAAGCGGACGCAGCGGACGACTCACCTCACTACGATGCAGGACTGAACGTTACAGAAGATCCTCCTTCCCCATTGCATGAGACTGTACAACACCTTAGTCAGTGGAAGATAGATCAAATATTCTGTAAATAACTCACTGATTGCTTGCTTTAATTTCCTTTTTCTCTCTTGTGTTCTCTTGAGCTGATGGACAACTGGAAGAGGCAACTCCCAACATAACATAGAAATGTTTCAGCACAAAATACAGATTATCTCTCAAAATAACTCTGATTTGCAGTGACCCAACAAAATGCTTCCCACAGCATAAGAGAGCCACTGGTTCCCCTCAAGGGTCAAGCATTTAGCATACATGCACTTGTAACATTTCTCCACGTATTTATTTAGGTTTTTCCTTTAAGGATTTTTCCCCTTCAGAGTGTGCCACAGAAAGTGCCACACTCTGAGCTACAAAGTGAGTTTTGACAGCAAGAAATGTCAGCAGCAGCTAAAATGTTTGCATCATTGGACACGCAAACACACACAGAGACACTTTTTGGCATAAGGAAAGGCAGTGAGAAGCTGCAGTATCTGCTATGCACAGGCGCTTCTCCTATAAATGCTGCATAAAATATTACATTCATCCTTTAAGATCATAAAGAAGTCATAGCAGTTGCGGGTGTATCTCATAAATAACAATAATTAGAGAGAAATAAGACACTTCTCTGGCAACATAAACCTCATTCCACAACTCAATGAATAAAGAGTCCTCAAGTTGTCTCTAACGTTTAAAGTCAGTTGATGCCTAGTGGTTTATTGCCATTGAAAACAAGACAGTAGCAGTCATATTGGATGTTGGTGATGCATGTTTCTGTGCTTTAATCTATCCTGGATTTCATTCTCTGGCTAACCAAATTAGAATACTTGAGCTAATCCTAGGGGAGCAGTTTTTCACCAGAGAACAATACAAACCACCCACACAAATATCCGCCCCGTGACAGAACGGGGTGGGTAGTGTTAAGACCCATATAGAGCTACAGCACTAGAGTGGTCTTGATGACAGCAATCTATTTTCCTTTGTCTTTATTAGACTGTTATGTAATCATGCTGACATTTTAGAATAATGGATGCATAGATGGCAAGTGGAAATAAAGGAAAGACAGAGACGTACGTGAAGAGACTATGAGTAAATGAAGATGAGAAGCACTGTCACCGGGACCAGAATTCATAATTATAGAAAAGACTGAGTGACAGAGGACACAGAATGTAGAGAACAAGGTACAGTAGGTAACTATTCACAGGTGATTATGTAGGAGAAAGAGATGAATTCCTGTGACTCTGGTACCGTTCACCCACTCATAATGTTGGTACCTGCAGAGCTGCTTTAATTAGAGCTGTGTTCTTTCTCTTATCTCATTAAAATTTTATGGTGAAATAACTAATTTATGCAGAGAAACAGGCAGGTGGAATTTGTACAACTAGGCCCATACAATTAAAATCAACCTTTCACATTCATGCACTTCAGACTTGTCTGTTACTGTTTATCATGATATATTTTCTATTATAAGACATTTACAACTACTGATAGGGGTAGGTGTGATGTTTTTGCTACACGCAAAAGCTTTTTGTTGGGTAGAAAGAACAACTATGCTGTATAATAAACACACTCTTTTTATCAGGGATGGTCTCTTCATAATCTTTTCAGCAGGTTATCAAATGAACTGTGGTGTGAAGTTAGCCTCCTGTACATTTGCTCTTTACCTAAGCAGGGCTAAGGTACCTTTGCTTTCGTTTTACTCTAGTACCACTACAAATAATAAGTAGTAAGTACATGTCAGAACAAACACAATTTCAGCCAGCTGGACAACCTCAATCCTCAAAACTTTACTGTATTTTTTTCAACCTTTATTTTTTATCTCAGAATATATTGAGATAGAGGACGCATTTACAATATAACTGAGCAAGGAATAACAACAAAAAACTTGTATAAACACTGGCGAAGAATAAAAGGGCAATTCAGTAACCTAAACAACAAAACCTTAAAAATAATATGGCATTGAAACGGCATTGAAACAGCCTAACCCTAACCCTTCATACAGAGCATTGACATTAACCTTGACAAACACAGGTTAAATATCCCCACTACGTCATTCTAATATTTTGCATGTAAAACAGCAATAATAACAGCAACAGCGCTTTCAGATCCTTGGGACATCAAACCCCATGAGGGATCAAAGACACTAAACATTCAAACGCCTGTGTTTGGCAATTCAAAAATCAATAGCCACATTAGACCCTGTACAGATACAACTGTATGATGTTTGACAGTCAGCGTCTTTTTCGGCAGAGGTTTTAGAATTCCAGACAACTCTTTACAGGATTGCAGTCAAATTATTTTTGTTACATCTGCAAAGTCATGCAGTGTGAACGTAGCTGCCTAGTATTTTAACCTTCAGAGACAAAGGTGCATGCCGTGCAAAGGTTTGCACGTAAAACAGCAATGATAATAGCAAAAGCTGCACTTTCAGAACATTAGGCATCAAACCTAAGGATACCTAGGTTCAAAGGATAAAGGATCATAGTTGTTTGTTCATTCTAACACCAGTGGTCACATAAGACCATGTCTGTATGTTAAATATCAGTCAGCATCCTCTTGCCAAGGGTTTTAAAATTCCTGACAACTCTTTACCAGAGGGTAGTTATTTTTTCACACCTGCATATGCAAGATGATGCAATATCCCGAGGTTTCGTCATTTGTACTGTTATCAACACCCAAACCTGCCTCACAAACACCAGTTGCTTTAGGAGAAAAGCCTGTCCGATTCTGTTGCCAGAGCAACGCTCTCCCTCTCTTCCATCCTTTCCCCAGCGCCGCCCGCTACTTTCTCCGCTCTGTGGTGTCGCGAGAGTGTCGGCTCTGCTCATTCGCGAACTTGGCTTCGCAGATTCATATCGCGAGAGTAGAGCCGAGCGGCGCTTGAGAGAGGCGGTGACCTCATCGTCGTCGCGAGGCGGAGCGAACCGCTGCAACTTTGGCTGAACTTCTGATTTGAACAAACCGAGAGGCGGTCAGTCGGCGGAGTGCACGGACAAAAACAGAGACAACGGCGAAAAGCCCGTGGGTTTTCTGCTGCGAAGTTTTTACAGCCGCTTCAGCTCGTCTCTACCGGCCTTCTCGGTTTGTATTTGCCAGTGACTGACCTGCGAGAGCGTCGTTTTTTTTTTTTTTCTATCGAAAACGCCGACAAGGTGGAAATTAATAAAGGTGAGTCTTGCCGTTGACACACAGTAACACCGCCTGGGTTTGGTCGTCTTGTTGATGGGGTTATTCAGTATCTGTTCGTTTCAGTCTAAAGTCTTAAATCTTTCGAAAAAAAAAAGAAAAAAAAGAAACGATAACGTGAACCCATTCAAAGATATAAGTGACGCTTCAGAGAGACGCTGAAAAGTTTAGCTAGCCGTCAGGTAATGTATGGTGTGTCACGGCTAATTCAATGCTCGGTTTAAGCTAATATTTGCGTCGGTTAACTGAATTCAAACGACCTCTTTCATCTTTTCATCTCATAATGTCAACTAAACAGTTAATTTGTTTAGCTAGCGTTCAGTTAACTGTCCGATATTTGTTTTTATCACAATCCAGAATTAATATTTACATAGCGATTCTTCGTTGCTCCTAAAGAGGCAGGAAACATTGCAAAACGACCATCAGATAAAGGTAATTGTTGTTTGGTTTAGTCCCTCCGTGACTGCTGTGGATTTGGGATGGCTAGCTGCAGCCGCTCTTGTGGTTTCCTGTCTACATCAACCTCCTGGTTGCCTGTCTTTTACTTGTGAATGATTCATCAGCTGTAAGGACATGATTTATTGGGTGTTATCAGGAATTTCTTGTCGTATTTCATCTCTTTCAGTGAGCTCCTAGTGAAAAGTCATGCATGTTGCGGTGCATTTTCTTGTCATGCTTTGCTGTCCTAGTTTGGTCATTTGTTACACTTGATCAGGGCTTTGTAAGGTGTGGATTCACATCAAGATCTTGCAGATAAGTGTTTGTGTTTAAATGGGGGAAATTATTAGATTTTTCCACAGCCAGGCTTTAGGGTTATTAAAATGTTAATACATATTATATTAAATGGAAACCAACATACCAACTTGCAGGCAATCATCACATTGGAGCATTATATCACTCAGTGAGTGCTCTGTCAAAAACCATCCTCATTAATCAAAATGGCCGTCTGTGTAGTCTGGTTATGTTTGAATAGTGATGTAACAGTGCACAGTGCTACATCTAAGTCATTAAATGAAGATTAAATGGAAAGCACACACTATTCTTTCAAACACAGCACTGTGCACAATGAATCATGCTTTGGTTAACTGAAGCACTTTCTAAAGTTTGCTTATATGCAGATGTGTAAGTCCATGCATGTGTTCCATTGATGACACCCCTGAGAGGGATTTTGCATGATAAGTGGACCCCCCTGTGGCTGCTCTGTCCTCTGCTGTTGCTGCCATCTCCACCTGTGGAGTCTGTCCTCAGGCTACTAGCTGCAGCCCTCCAGGGGGCTTGCATACACACATAAAAACACACAGCTTCTTCCTTTGACAGGTCTTGAAAGAACCGTCAAGGAGAGCTTCATCGGGTGGTTGGGGTGGGCCAAAGTCTCAACTTGAAACACCACAACAGAGATGTATTCCCCGTAGACAGCATTACAGCCTGCTTTGTCCTCTTTGCTTTGGTTGCTGCAGCCACTGCGTCAATATCCCCCAAAACTCTCATGTATTAGCAGTTGAACATGTCATGCCATCAGCCCTCCCCTGTTGGTCTCTCTGAATGCCAAGGCTGAGCATATCTGGAGGCTGTGTCGCATTTACAATATTAAGTAGGCTATTGAAATTGAGTGTGTAGGTGGAAGCGCACATGTTCTGTAACACATGTAGCTGCCGATTTAGAGGGGATGCGGGAGAGAAGAAAAAAGAGAAAAGAAAAATGTTAAGGTTGCTGATAGGCTGGTAAAAGATTGCCAAAGTGCTTTTTGAATAAAATGGCTGAACCATCTCTCTCGGTGTTCATGGATTAACCAGCTGGAGTTGGATATAAACATGTCTTCTAAAGAGCTTTAAATAGTTGCACCTGTTATTATCAGTAATTTCTTTGTATATTTCAGCAATTGATTTGGATATTTAAATGATTTGTCACATCTGCCTTGTGCAAAAATTGCACAAGGCAACAACAAACAAAACAAACAACAAAACAAGTTTTTATTTGTATGTCCCAGTGTTCAATGTCAATACATGTCTCTTCGTTTTCATTAGGTGCACTCTATACATATTATTAAATTATTAGGTTTACACTGAAAAGGACAAGCCGTTAATTGCTCTTACTTATATTACAAGTCATCATCCAGTAAAAGTTAATTATCGTGACAGCCCTAGTGGTCAGTCTCTCAAAAAGCCTCTAATGTGCAGTCTAGGACTATCTGGGACAGGAAAGGTTTTTGGCATTGCACACAGAGCGAAATCTGGCAATTGCAAAGTCAGTAAAAAGAGGACATTTCAGTCTCGTAGCCTCCAGCTTGCACGTTTAGTGTCTCCACTGACAGGAGCTGCAAATGAGATCTTACCTGTTTGGGACCTCCTACCGCCACCATGTTATTTTCTTGCATCTCAGCCTCGTCCCTCGTTCTGTCTCACTCACTTCACTACATCTTTTCTCTTCACCTCCCACGATTCCTCCCTCCCTTTTCTCATCACTGATGGTGCCTTTTCCTCTCGTCTTCCTTCCTGTTGTGGAAGCCATGCCAGGACTCTGACATTCTCATCATTTCTTTCCCTCACCTTATCTTTCTTTCTCCTGTCCCCCGCCCTCTTGCTCGTGTTTTTTTTTCATTTCTGTTTTTCCTTTTCCATGTGTTTCTCTCTCTCTGTCCTTCTGTCTGCATATTAGAGAGTGGAATGTGAGCTCCCTCTGTTTAAGGTTTTGGGGTGGGCTGTCTCTTGAGAAACACCAGAGCAAGAAATTCTCTTTAGCAGAGAATAGATTACCCTGCAGTGCAAAATGATTTAATAAAACTACCAGGCCCTGACAAATCAGGTTTTTTCTCCATAGAGAACTTAAAGTTCACCTTCTTGCTCAAATGCTGGCAAATTTTTACTGCAACCTGAACATAATAGCGGTTATCTTCAAGATGCTCTGTTAAATGGATCATTGCCGACTTTAATTGCAACAGCAGAGTCACTCCAGGGTGTTGCTAGTGAGATGACAGTGTAGCAAGATAAAATGCTATAAGCTAATTACCATAACTTATTAAAAGCATAACTCACTTTATAATCAAGATATGGTAAACTCATCAGACCTGTAGACAGAATACAGGAAAGAGGAGTCAGAGTAGGGGTGTTGTGGTCTGTGCTCATTGTTGTTTTTTCCTGAATGCGTTGGTGGTTATGACAGTTAATGCTAAACATAACATAATGTTAAGTTGCCCGCGCCCTGCCTTATTGTTGTTATACTTTAATTAAATAAAAAAATACACCTTTTTGTGGTTTTGTATTTTAGTAATTTGCTGCTGCAGAGTAGCATCATGAATGTGACAAAAACTGTCATTTAAAATATGATAATGTACTGTCAGACAAAATTAAATTAGGTTCATAACCAACTTGTTAACCAATTTCACCGCCAAACTGATTCTTGTTTTGTGTGAATGTATTCAGACAGAGGTGTGAAAATTTCTCAATTCAAATATGCATCGCGAAGCGGACATCATAATTGAATTGTGAGGTCAGTGAATATTCGCGCCTCTGGTTGTAATGCAAAAAGGATATATGTTTTGTTTTTTGTAATGGTTATGTACTGAGGTGGGTCACACAGATGCTGGTGTTGATGTTGAAATATGGTGCTATTTATATTTTAGACTGTTTTAGTCTGATTTATCTGACTGCTTGTATAAATTGGTGAAGACGTAACCATGTGTAGTAATGTAGAAAGATGAGGATGTGATATATTGAGATGCTTTGAGAACAAGTAAATCTTAATGGACTCATGAAGCTGGTGATGACTCACACCTCTACAGCCACCTTTCTTGTTAGCTAATACTGCAAGGTCTTGACCTTTCTCTTAATTCAGCACATATTTTGGTGCGTCAGACTGTTTTCCAAAGTAGTTTTTAAATATTTTATATCGTAAACCGAAACTTGCAGTGCAGTGAAGTAAGAAAACTTTGGTCTGTGTGCTTTGACATATTTTGGGGCAAACAAGCATATTGTTTTCACTCAACAAACAGCCTTTGCAGTGTTTTCTCTGATATGTGAAATTGCATATCTCTTTTGATCTTTTTTCTGAGGGTGAATGGGAAACCCTGTTGAGGCTTTCAGTGTGTCATGTCAGGGCTTTTCAAAGCAGCCAGAGATGGAAAGAGAGGGAGACAGAAGTTGTTAATTTTAGCTTTTTCACCTGAGGTGATGATACTTAGAAGCTAGATTTTCCATGTCAAATCTCTGTATGTTTGTCCATCTTACCCTCACTGTCTAATAAATTAACTTCTTAAATTGGACCGAAAGAGTGGATTATGAGCCATGAAAGCAATACGGATTATTTCAGTTTGTAGCAGATGAGCAAAAAATCTATAAAAACACCACAAAACAATGACTAGGCAGGCTAATCCATGCAGAAATAAATAGACGGGACATATTGTACAGATGGAAAGCCCTGAGAGAGAAAGAACAGCCTAGATGTCATGAGAACAATCCTTAAATTCTGTTAAATCATAAATTTAACAAACCATGGATGGATGGTTAAAGTGGGAACCCACTATAGATGATAGGTGCACCTTCAGAAATGTTATAGTAGGGGAATGTTTTCGATAGGCCATGCAAAAAATACTAAACATTTATTTAAAGATTTCATGGCATCCGTAGCTCTCCGTAGCTTTAAAGATGCTAAGATATGCTTGTAAAGTGGAAGTTGTTGCAATAATCTTATTATATCAGGAAGAAAACTGAATACCACGAATTTAACGTCGCTTTTCCTTCACTGTCAGGGTGTACAGTTCAGATATTGTCAAAACACTTTCTGTGACCTTCTGTGAAAGTCAACAACTTTGTTAAGCAAATATATTTATGTAAAGTTGAGTGTGACTCCTCGATTTAGTTGCAATGTTTATTTCACCTGTAGAACAGTCACTTGAGACTTGTCTAGTTTTCAGAAATCATTTGCAGGTTTGACTTATTATCCTACTTCAAACATGGGTTTGTGTGTGAGCTGCATTCTGTTTTCAGGATGTTCTCTCTCCTCCCTCTTTGCCTCCACTCTGACATTGTATGAATGTGAATGAGTACAAGAAGTGTAAATCTTATCCCCAAACATGTATGGGAGCATTGCTGAAATTCCCACCAACTGCCTTGCCATCTGTTTCCAAGCAGACAGAGCTCTCAAATTTCTGTCTTGCTGGATGACTAAAAGGATATTGCTACTGTTGGCTGCCTAGGCTGGTATTAGTGATAGAAGTGCATTTCTGACCCTGCTGGATTTGTTAATTGCTGCTGTCTTTCCTGTGCCATTTTTGAGAAAATAAGCATGCATGTGGAACTATAACCTAATTTATGGAAGCTATTTGTCAAGAAATTACACAGTTATTTCAGTTGACGTGATTTAATTGCTGTCAGTCTGGAAGCAGATTGAGTTTACAGCTAGTGGGGTTATGTACTTTAGTAGAATCCGTACTTGATAAGCTTTGTCTTCACCCTGGAATGTAGGGGTGGGTGATATAATATAACCACGATCCTTTGTTGAATGACGATTAATAACGGTCGACAACAAATAGATTGATTAATCGTTGCAGCTCTACATGTGGTACAGTAATTATTGTTCTGTAGATTCAATCAATCAAAATGGTTTCAATTAACTATACTATACTTCATCACATTTGATCATCTTGTGTTTTTCTATACAGAACTTTCGTACCAACAATTCCTGTTCACAATGACCCTGTTCTGTGTCACGTCCATGTTTGTTTGTGGTGCTTTAATGCAAATTAACTTCCTGCAAATGACAAATGTTGCAATAAAGAGTGTGATTTGTGACACAATATAAACAATAAACCGTAATATGAAACTATACACATTTTTCCATCATCACATGATTTGTAGTGTCATACCACACAGCCCTACTGGAATGAATAATAATATTTAACATGCTAATGAGTAATACTAGCACGGAAACATGCAGGGCATAATAATTTTTTGTTGTCATTGGGTGAAAATCCCATAATTACCTTTCAGCATATTGTAATTCAAGTGGTCTGAGAGGAAAAACGAGAATTCTACCCACTTCTGTGGACTGTAGAAAATCTACTCTGTGACACAGACTTTGGCTAATTACAGGTGTTTTCAGGCAGGTAGGGGATTAAATACATGATTGACGTGATGTGTAATTAAGATTTCCTCAGACTTAACTCTACTCTGTGGCTTGACACGGAAGCTTGGAAAAGCATCTTCTCTTTTCCACAGTGACGTGAAACGGCGTCAGGTCATCTATCTTTATATTTAGATATTTGATTTGGACCGAGAGGAGAGAACTGCTCAAGGAAGGTGTGTATTTTCAGATTCTGGCATTTTTTTTTCCCTCTGATTTTGGCTCCTGCAGCAGCTGGGCTAAGCCGGATAGTTATTAAATTATGTAATATTTGTGAATGCCATCAGCTGTATTCCAGTGCAGAACAGCTAGTGGTCATGGTCAGTTCCACAATTATTGATGAATTACTGAGCTTGATGTTCGCTTCAACCGTATCAAGTTTCTGGTAAAGTCAAAGATAGTCAATTTCTGGCCGTGTTGAATTTTTTTTCAGGAGGGGTGGTGGCGGTATTGGCTGATTAATCATTGGCTTTTTCCTGCTCCAAACTGTCATCATATTGGTCTTTCCAATCCACTATTGAGTGGCCTGTACTAGAAATCCTAAATGTAGTGTTACATTCTGGAACATACAGTATGTTGTGTACGAGTGAACATTTTAGTGTTCTATTCACATTGGGAGGAAAAAAGCAAAACTCTAGACATTTGACTGAAACGGACTACAAAAAAATTGACAAAGTTGAAACCATGGCATGAATGTCATATAGTCCATCATATTGCATATTAAAAGATGCTAAAAGAATGTCAAGAATGTTTTGCCTTGTTGCAAAGGACATAATAGTAGTAGTAGTAGTAGTAGTAGTAGTAGTGCATGTGCATGTGCATGTGATTTAACATTTTATTGTATGAATTTTATACTATTCTGAAGGAAGCATGTTTTCAAGGATGTGCTTTTATTCTTGTCAGACTGTGTTCACAGCTGTATCTGTTGCTTTTTGTTTGCAAGCATTGTATTGTTATGCACATTGTGTTTCGAAGAATGAAATGAATCACTTAAGTTGGTCATTTTATAAAATCTAACAAATAAGTAATTTAGAATTTTGTTAGGGATTCTTTGTAAGATCCCATATAGGCTAATGGATGCAAACCTAATGAATTTTAGCTTAATACAAACCTCTTACTTTAATTCCACATACTTTAATTAAAGTAATTAAAGTATACTAGAACAATCCGGTTACCAAGGAGCATGATTCATTTTCTTTATCACACACATCCCTGTGGAATATTTGACCCATCCTCATGAGGTTGTCTTAGCCTCAGATGGAAGTCCATCTTATTTCACGTGTGAATTAATGTGGCCCAAAATGTAAAACAAGAGCAAGGTCATTTGCATTACATGCTGTTATTATTTCAGTTTTGGAAAATAACATCTCTATTTGGCATGGTCTAGATCATTAATGTAGTTTAACTGTCACAGAATCTAGCAGTGCTCTGGACTGTTAGTGGTTTGATTTGTCATCTCAGGATTTCATTTCGTTTGTGGGCCCAAAATGGTCAGTCAAGCCTGCACTACTCCCCTTGTGGCAATAAAAAAGAAGGAGAAAGCTCCAAAAAAATAGATTATGCTCTTGAATTGAATTACTGGCTAATGTACTCATAGAGATTTTGTATAATGAGGCAAGCTCAGAAGTTCCTGAAATACAGTGGAAAATGTAGTCTTGAGGTTTTACTTTCCAGTCACGTTCTAGTTCGATTCTGAAAAATTCTTTTGTGTGTTGCGTTTGTGTAGCAGCCCCATAGGTCATATATGTGATTTCCTTAACAGGCTCCTGCTTTTCTTGTGTCCCGCTGTAGGGAACCAACCGCTGACGACAGTCACACAAGTAAGGGAAACTGGGGAACAGGATTAAAGGAAGACATATCCTGGTCATTGTTCATCACTGCTGGATGAAGCTGCTGCTCTGATCTAACGGAAACTTGCTTCAAGTTGAGAAAGCTGTCATCTGTTTGGAGTAAGTTTTCTTTTTTGATCAAACGCAATCTTTTCTGCATGCAGTTCATAACACAATAAGCTAACTTTGAGCGCGGGGCTCATTTTATGTGATAAAGACGATATGAGGAATGTTGTCGTCTTCTGTGTCGTACCACACATTATTGATCTGCCACAGTGTGAAGAGGTGGTTCAGAGAGAAAAGTCTGGCTTTAAAGTCAACAGGCTTTTGGGTTTTTTCCCAGCCTTGAAATTGATTCATTAAGTGTGCTGTAATTGACAGTCTCTGTGATTTCACTGTCAGTTTGAGTTCTCCTCCTTGGCTGTAATGCTCCACTGAGCCTCAACAAACCAAACAGATAATCTTGTGGCCATGTTGATGTGTCTGGTAATGTGGCTGCTCAGGAGTGGTTATGTTAAGACACTGACATGGAGATGTGGCTTTTGTACTCAAGATGCTTTAAAAAAGGCCAGTTAATAAAAGGGAATGTGTGAGTTGAGAAACTGTGTTTGATTGGATTTCTATAATGAAAAAAACTTTCTTCTTAAAAAAAATAGGAAAGAAAAAGAATACAAACCTTGAAAAAAGTTCACATAGAGAGTTATTTTGGTAGTATTTGTGCTTTTGAGTCTGGCTTTCTTGCTTTATATTCCACCAGCTACTTTTCTGTTTGAGTATGGGTGACAGTTTCACCACTTTCACATTTCTCTCTATAGTATTTACAGAAGTGTTATGGAAAAATAATAATAAGTTATATAGCACATTTCATTACAAAGTGCTTCACAGAAAAATGAAAAAAATTATCAATAAAACAGAACAGATCAAAAAGAATGCAGATAAAGACCAAAATAAAACCATCACAGGGAACGTAAAATAAAATGAAGTTAAAGGCAGGAGTGGAGTGATAAAACCCATGTATGTTCATAAACACTTTCCTGTAAAAGAAGGTTACAATATTATACTGTATTATAGTATTATACTGTTCAGTATAAAGTATTTGTGTTAAGATGACTTATTGTAGAAATCAGTGTGGATTAAAGAGAGATTTAAATGAATTCTCTGTTTGTTAAACAGTCAAAGAAAAATGTATATTTATAATGTCACTTCAGTGACAAAAGTTGAATGAGGCACATGTGAGAAAGGAGCTCTGGTAGATTCATAATGAAAACATCTTGCTTGTGTTTACGGGCTCCACGGAGGTCCTAGGTTGTGCCAGGGGAGGTAAACACATAAATCCAACTTGATTTACTGAAAGCAGCAGCAGCTTTTGGCTGAACCTTGCAGTCGTCCTGCTCTGCAGATCCATGTACTGACATAAGGCCAGAGATTATTCTATACTATACTGATAATGGTGAATTCCTCACTGTCACTTTTGTTGGATCTGGATGTGGTGCTCCTTTTGTAACAGTTATGTTTAGAGTTCTTCTAAACTGTTGTAGTATGGGACTCACTATAACTGCAGGTTTGGCTGAATGACCTTCAGCTGCTCATGTACACATGTTGGGAAGGATACTGGATCCCAAATCATTAGCTGTGTTTATATGAACCCAGATATTCCACAAATAATTGGAATAATAGCCCAATCAGAGTAAAAATGTCTCATGTAATCACTTCAGTCAGAAGAGACTGGTCATGGGTTGAGAGGGGAGGTTATGATACTTCATATTAGCATCTAAAAAACACATAAATGCTTAATATGATGCTTGTTGTTATATATATATGTTATATATAGGTAACATTAGGTGATGGAGGGACAGAAACATGGCAATAGCAAAACAAAACTCGTGGCTGATAAAGCTTTTTTGCTGGAGACCATAAAAGATTCAGGTTTTTATTGTTTTAGGCCTCAGTGGATGAAAGGCTCACGAGAGCAATTTGTTCAAATAGGTGTTTGAACAGATCAACAAAACTGAAAAAACTACTGTTCCTTCTTCTGTTTTAATTCTGTTAGATTTTACAGATTAGACTCTTCACAGTGAGCAGAACCACTTTGCACAAATTGGAAAAATACTATTCTGATTAAGTGCTCTAGGGCTTGTTGCAAATGCTGTTGGGTGAGTTTTTTAAAGTCTAAATAAATAATTAAGTTGTAACCTCTGTTCAGAAAGATTTCAGTTGGGTTGAAGAAATATTCATGTGTACCTCACTGACACCGGGTATGTGACTGTGTGAATGGGGTGAATAAGAGGCATCTGTGAAGCACGTTTTAGTCAATAAGATGTCTGGAAATAAAGTTTTTCAAGGTGATATTTTCATTTTATCTGACCAGCAGTACAAAATCCCAGTGTTGTAAGAACTGTAGTAAAGCTTCACTCCACAATAGTTTTTGGTGTTATTTAGCAAGAATCTCTTAATTACCTTTCACTAGGGCTGGGCGATCTGGCCAAAAGATCATAAAACGATTTTCTCGTCTCTTATAAAATGTAGGTGAGTTACAACCAAACTATAAGAAGTTTTCCTCTGGTTTCTGGAGGCTTAGGCTGTGTATCTGAGTAGAGACAATGCATTGCATGCATTTTTGCATAATTTTGAACAGTATTATTGCAATATTTTGACAACAGTTGATGAAGTAATCTCTAGTCCACGTCTTTACTGTGCATACATCTGTGACAGCTGCAGTGTTTCCATTTAATTAGTCTGTGACTTAATTTGTCCCAGCAGATTTATAATGAACCAAAAATGTTTTTACACAACATAACTCTAAAGCGTCTCTGTGAATCAGAGTCACTGCATATTGGAGATCAGAAGTCGGACCAGCAGCTCATGGACATGGACATTTCAAACTCTGGTGTTTTTTCTACTCTGATTACCTTCTACAGCTTTAATAGATTCATTGTATTATTATTTAAGTACTAGTTGTGGTGTATTCTACAAGGAAACACAAACTAAGCTTGAAAATATGAGTAGCTTAAAATGGAACTGCAGATAATTTTACTCTTAATCAGAAAAATGAGGCCACAATGCCCAGGCATAGAACATCTGGCTTGCAGGTGGTGGAAACTAAACCCAAAACAGGAAAATGGCCTGTCATGATCTGTAGTGCACATTGCAATCTCTGTGCTCCCTTTGCTCATCCAAGAAGGGGAGGGATTGGCATGGAAGGTGATGGCCTTGAGAGCCAGAGTCGGGTTTCCATTCTTAGGTTTAATGGATTTCAGGTTCAAGGCTTTTGAATGCCAAATGTTTGGTTAAAATGTGTCAATCTTTCACTAGGTTAGTCTCATAGTTTAAGCTGGGTGTACAATGGTGTGCGGTGGAATGTGTGAGAATGCAGTGTGCACATAATAGGGGTGACCTCATCGTTTCAAACTTCATCTAAGCTCGACGTGCTGAAGAACAATGAAATCTGCACGCCTCCTCCCCCTCTTTTCACAGTGTTTGTGTGTGTTTATGCCCCCATCTCTGAGGTGTGTATTTACCTTGTAGTTTACAGAGGTTCTTAAAATATTTACCCAGAGCTGAACGGGTTAATGATTATTTGGACAAGCAGGATTTGGAAGCGTTGGGCTGTGCACACTGGGGAACCAGGTCCAGCGGGCTTTGTTCCTGATGTCAACTGGTGAATGCAATCCTAACCCTCCATGGATGAGTTTTCTGCTGAGATAGGAAAGATGGATACATTAATATAAAATCTAATTCATATATCGATTTACTAACTTGCATAGATAAACTTAGTTTTTGTACTCTTGATTATGCTCTAGTATGTTTTTCTTTTGGTATAATTTCATCATATACACCTAATGGGGAAAAAAAAATAAAGAGACCACTCCAAATCTCCAGATCTGAACCCAAATGAAAACTCCTGGAGTGTGATCAAGAGGAAGATGGATGATCACAAGCCATCAACCAAAGCTGAGCTGCTTACATTTTTGCACCAGAAGTGGCATAAAGCAGCCAACAACAACATGAAAGACTGGTGGAGAGCATGCCAAGATGCTTTAAAGCTTTGATTGAAAATCAGGGTTATTCCACCAAGTATCGATTTCTGAACCCTTCTGAGGACTGAAAACACAGCATTTTTTTTTATGACCATTTGGCCTTTTCTGCAAATGAATGCTTTAAATTACAATATTTTTATTTGGGAGAAATACTGTCAAACGAAAATGTTAATTTTACACAAATGCATAACTATATAAATAGTAAAATTGCTATCCTGATGTTTTCTTTCCAGAGCTGTAGTTTTTCTGTGGTTTTCACAACAGGCATTTCTGTTTTTAAGTAGCCCCTAGCAGTGGCTGTCTTTGTCATTGTTCAGTCATGCTGTAAAAACTTTTGATTGAAGGGGAAAGTGATTGTGACCTTGTCCTCCACAGCAAACTCTTTTCCTTACACCTGTTTCCTTTGCATCTCCCTCCACCATCGTAAATTGCTGCCATGTTACCCAGTCACTCAAATGGAGTGGGGTGTTCCGGGGCTTTAGAGCGCTTTAAATGGTCATTGGAGGCGATTTAACACAAACACTTTGATCTGCTCCGGTGGTGTTCTGATAGCAAAGGCTTCCACTGGGTTTCTCCAGCTGCGAGGTGGAAGTTCGATCTGTGGTTTATGGGTGTGAAGCGTGTGAGCCTGAGCAAGCTGCTGTTTTTCATTAGGAAGCAACTGGTGCATGGGAGGGAAGTGCTACTTTCTAATGACAGTGGGCTAGTGTAAAACTAATGCGTCATCAACGAGGGCCCACGGGGTTGTTTTTAATGAAGTGTCTGCATAAAACCTTCTAGCATCTCATAAAACACTTGGAGAAAACTGCTATGGTTGAGAGTATGAAATGCAGGGTATCACTTCAGTTTGCCTCATTTATTTCCAGTGAGTTGTGGTCTTGCGTCTAACATAACAGATCTAGTCTCTTCCTTTCATTTTCATTGGTCTCTGTGTGTAGTGTTAGTTTTATTTAAGTTTAAGGGACTTTTTTGTCCCTGGGGGGAGAATCATTCTTTCCATTTAACCTATCTTAGTACCTAAGAGGGAGAGAACTCTTGATTGTTTTTTGTCAAGAAAAATGCTAAGGTATTACACCTGCCCAATTCATTAGTGGAGGTAAACGCTCCACCGCCACTCCACCGTCTCCACTGGTCCTGGTAAGATGCATAATCCTGACCCAACATCTTTTGGAGTGATCACCTTATCTCACTCCAGGGCCTACCACATACAACAAGACCAAAATGTATAGGTAGAATGGCTAGAAGTAATGGCTTGTCCATTTTCCATAGCACAGATATAATGAAACGGCCAATGTTATGCCTTGCATTTATTGTAAAGAGTGCATCCAAAACATGGCTGGAACATTGGTGTTCCAAGTTGAAACATTAAAAAAGCAGTGTCTCCAACAACCCCTCCCCATAACATTTCAATGCCAGATTAATCTAGATATCAGAACACAGTTCTGATCACTCATGTGGTGTTTGTTCATTCACATGTTCACTCAGTTCTGAAGAGCGTTTTATATGGACAGCAACAAATAAACAATGTGAAGTCATTACACAACAGGTGTTTACATAACATGTAATTTACTGACAAATTGTGCATCTAAGTGCACCTAAATTATGTGCGGGTACACCTAAATGGCAAAGTTAAGCACGCCAATGCGACAAATGTATAAAGTTAGCCTGGAGCCCTGCTGTTTATACTATACCATTAGTTAATTTGAGAATAGGACTTCCCAATACTTTTGCTCCATCAATTTGTCAAGTGTGCCTCTTTGTAAAGAACGATGATGTCTGATTCTGAGATGTCTGGGTATAGAGATGGCATATAGAGATGACATCACAGAGCTTGCTAAGTATTATTGCAGTTGGACACCACAGTCTGTACCTGTGATGAGAACAGTATCTGGAGGGTTATAGCTCAAAGCACCACTGGTTCTCATTGCTTCCGATATGAGATTCAATAAGCCAACGTTGCCTGGCAACGAGTGCAATTCCACTTTTGGCAAGTATTGCTTAGTAACAAAATTTGTTTCCAAGAAGTAAAAGCAAAATCACTAGTGGGATCAATGTTGCATGCAACCCTGGAATCAAATCATCATTTTGGGGAATGTTAAGTAATATATGCAGTGTCAAATAATTTCAGGACCAGCACTCTGTGACCTTGGTAAACCTCAGCTAAAGAGATTTATCTGCCCCACACAGGCTATGTATGTTTGTTTTATTCAGCTGGACCAATTAAAAAGGACAAATTGGTAGAGGATATCTATTAAAATCATTAGCTGCTTGACAAACTCCTCTGTTAACATGCGCTTGAGTTTTGCAAAGCTGAAAACCTCCACTAACATACCCACAGATTGTGTCAGTACTGAAGCACTCTTGTCTCACAATGCACCTCTGCCTGCAAATAGCCAATGGTGCACTAGTGGGAGGTGGAGTAGGAGGAGAAGGGTGGTGTGAACAGGGCCTGCGGGGGTGGTACTGCATTACATAATATCAGATGAACCCAGCTGTGCTGTGTTGTTTAGCCCATGGGTGAAGGGGTGCCAGCCAAGCAGACTGATGTGTCCACCTGCGTTCATCACAGTAAGGTACAGGTCAGTGAACAGATTGACTCTAAACAGACTGATCACATGTAGTCAGCAAACTGAAATGACAAAACATGAAACTACCACACCAGCACCTCTCACCCTCTGGCACTGTGTTGCTATGGCAGCACAGTTGTTGTGTTGTCAGAAACCTTGGAGTGTAATGATAATGCAGGGATGTAACAGCGGTAATTAGGAGCCATTTTTCTTTTTTCACAACTTAAAGCTCCCTTCTGTGGCAGTCTCTTATCCCCACAACCACTCTTCAGTGGAGCAATGCACCACAAAGAAATTATCCTTTCATCGTGTGCTGTAAAAGACAACAGCTTACACGAGTACCAGTGCACACTATCTTCTTCCCTCATGTTGGCAATGTGTTACACAGTGATTATGGACCAGAGTTTCTGTGAAGACTCAGTTACTGTTAATTTCCCCAGCCGGCTGGTGTGTTGCTTTTGGCAGAGTCTCTGTGTAGCATCAAGCCTGAATAAAGACCGAATAATACACTACAGGTGTCTTCCAGGAAGGATCGTACCATCTATTTAGAAAGCCCACATCTGAGTCACTCATTAAAAGCTCTTCATGCTGCCTTCCCAGGCCTCTATAATTAAAGGAAGAAGCATCTGTGTTTTAGCTTGAACTTTCTATTTGTCATATGACCTCTCAGCTAGACAACTAGACAGACAAACAGATCCTTTCTTAAATATACAATATAATAGAAGTTTGTTTTGAACAAACAGGCCTAAACACACATTATGTTAAACTCTTGTGGAGACATCAGCCATTAAAAAAACTGATCACTGAAAGAAATGACAGTATTTTATTGTACAATGTCTTTGCATGTCCAAGCTTGAAACTATGAAATTAAGTTCTCGAGGGTTGCTGTACATACTGTCCTATGTTAAAAATATGATGGTAAATAATTGGTAGTGAGAGGTCACATTTCTATGCAGTGCAGCACATTAGATTTTTGATTTGATACACATTGGTGACATCCATAAGGCACAAGGGGCCACTGAATGGTTTGAGTATGAAAATAGTGACATTTTTGAGTGACGTGTTTACTGGCATTCTCCACCTCTATCCACACCAAATGACCAAATGAGGGAATATCTTTTGGAGCAATGGTGGTCATCCCTCCAGTAGAGTTCACACAGAACTTGTTAAGGTGCTGTGAAGCTGTTCTGGCAGCAAGTGATGTCTCAACACCTTACTAGGACACTTTATTTGGATTCTTTCCTTTAATTTGTCACTTGTCTATACCTTTGCACTAGATTGTGTGTGCACTACATATAGGAGAAACCACACAGGCTGCCTTCAGGCTCTGGGCCTGGAGTGATTGATGGATGAAACCATCTAACAACAATCTGTTAAGCATTGGCTGAAAACAGCAGCAGGAACTCCGATTCTGCTGGATTCCCTCTGCTCAGGCTCTCCCAGCTTTAGCCATCTCTGACAGGATGGAGATCTGTCAGGAGCCCTTTGAGCCTTCTGTGCAAAATTTAGTACTTTGCCATTGGCACTTTCTGCCTTCACCTAAAGCTAGGCCTGTCATAATTATCACATAATTATCTGAATCATTTTGCATAATTGTTCCATCCACCTGCATTAAAACAGCTGTATAAAACTAACAGAAATGTCATATGTCCATCTTTGTTTCCACGAAGGTTGACTGGTGCTCTTTTAAAGATATCGTCATATTGTGCCACCGTCTTCTGCTATGGTTTAATGGCACCTGAGTGGAGAATTAGTGCAACCAACTGTTTTTCTTGAGGTGCTTAACTACTAATATTCAGCAACCACATTTTAATGAGCAAAGAAGAGAAACAGAAATTTTATTTTTGTGTTTCGGTGTTCGGTGCCAATAAATGGTTATGATGTATGTATATTATTAAACTGTTATGAGGCTTATACTATAATAGTGGTGAACAACCATCAGAATTAATTGTAGGACAATTAATTATCAATGTCAACTAAAATTTCATGACTGTGACAGCCCTACCCTAAGCCTTCTTTGGAGCTCTGTTTCAGCCCCTCAGTGATTTGAATAGAGGATAGTGAGATAGAAAGGGTGATCAGCCAAGAGTGAGATAGAAGAATATAAGGCAAGTTAAGTAAAATGAAATAAAAATGTAGCTCATCTGTACAGGAAGAACGGTAAAGGGCCAGAGAGAAATACTAGTTGAGCAGAAGCAGTATTTAGAATGATGAGCAGAAAAGGAGAGGGAGGGAAAGATGAATCTCAGGAAGATCCAGCCCCCGCACTTAATTGTTTTGTTTTGCCAGGAAAAGCCCCAGATGCCTGTAGTCAAGCAACGGCTTGACCCTTTCTTTGGTTGTGAGCTGCAGGGCTGAGGGCACTGCACAGAAAGCTTAGCAGTAGGCCTTTTATTTAAAGGCCTTTTCTCTCTTGTGCCCCTTAGGGAGGTGCAAAGCCTCACATCTGTCAAACTGTCACAGAGCTTGCCGTCTACTGCCCTCCCCTCCTCCCCTCCTCCCCTCATATCCCTTATACCAGCGACTATCCAAGAACCCCTGCACACACTTTCTCACGGCTATCAAACATGTATTTGTCGATCTGTCCCCTCATGCTGTGACCGATGGCTCCTCAGATCAGATTTCCTTTGCCTAATCGATGAAAGAACAGATTTTTTACATCAAGGACCTGCGACTACGCATGTTCAGTTCAGTCTTATACCAGCATGTTTTAGTGATTAATGGTTCAGAATGTTTTCAAGTCAGTGAATTTCAGACAGGACTGGTGTGGTACATGGGAATGCACCGTTGTAGTTGTTTGGTAAGATGATGAATTGGTACAAGATAGATGATCCTATTTGACATAGGAAAGGAGTTAATTATGATTGCTGCAATGTAATGTTTCATAATATTCATTTCTGAATTTGAATGTTTTGTGTTATGCAGCAATCATCGTATATTACCTAATGATGCTCGTTTGAAACCAGTCCAGTTTATTTCTGCTGTTAATATGTCTTGACACTCACTGCCAATGTAGAACTAAACATAGAACTATATCTCCAATCAAAAAGCTATCTTCCTTTTTGTCATTGAAATTTATTTAGAAGTGTATATGGACTATGTCTGGTGCTTTCAGATTGTTCAAAGCATTAGTTCCACAAAGAGAAGAGTGAAAACAAGACTAAACACTAAATGCTGTAAGTACTGAGCTTGTGTTTTCGGATATCAGGATTTAAACTGTTGGCATAAACTTTTCTCTCTCCTGCTTTTTTTTTACCTTGATGTCAGAGCAGCATCAACATAAATAAAAACCTTTTCTTCCTGGCAAAGGATATGTATGTGGTTGGTAAACAGCCACATTACTTTGGCTTGCCTTAAGTCAAATATACTGACTTTATGTCCAATGAAGTGACACAGTCTCAAAGAGACTCAAAGGGACTTCATGCTTGTTTGAAAGTAATAGGACAGAAATCAGATCACACCTTTCAGGAAACGTAGAATTAGATTAATTAGATTACAAAGATGAATGTCCTGGCTGTCATTATATACAGCTTCATCTGTTGTTTGTATACAGAGATAAGCAAGGCATGTGGTTCTGCTATACAAAATCACCACAATGTCTGAAGGCTGACAGACCTCAAGCCACGTAGCAACATGAGTATAGGCATGGATAAAATCAAAAATCTGTGTGGGCATAGTACACATATTTAGGTGATATGACCAAGGTTCTCAATCATGATGTATGTAATTTTATATCCCAATAACAATATATATTACATTAAGGCCTGTCACAATTATTACATAATTGCCATATTGCAATTATTTGAAATAATTGTGATTATTTTACATAACTGTGATAATTGTCTCCATTCACATGTACCATACTATTACACATTTGATGTTTCTTCTTTTATTTAGAGGTTCCTCACAAACAAAAACAGACACGAGACAACACTTGAGTTAAAAACAAAAGACTCAAAACAGTCAGCTTTTAAGGTTCCAAATGAGGGCAATCATTTCAAGTGTTACAGGTTTGAAGGTTAACAGGTGGCAATAAATTCTGAATAATTCAGAGTATACCCCCCTCCCATTTAGAATTTCACTCCTCCTCCATGTTTTCTTGTCACTCTCTTCTTCTGCGGCAGTTGGCAAACCAGTTTAGAGGTGCATAAACGCCACCAACTGTTTCATGCGTCACATCACGTGAGAATGTGCTAAGCACTTCTGCTCCCCAAATGACGTGAGGATCTATCTCTGGTTTTCTATGTGGCCTGTCCTGAATGTGTAGTAGACATGAATGAATAGTAGACAAGACACAAGACAGGTCTGCAACCCGTTTTTGGAACACACTGATTACGTCACCTGTGTGTGCCGTAGAGCTGCACGATTTTGTGAAAAAGTCCTATTGCGATTATCGTGGGTAGTATTACCATTTGTGATTGTGATTTGAGTCTACCACCATTCTGCAATTAGATCACCCTAAATCCTCCAATATCTAGACCTTTAAATTGCAGCCGTTTGCATTTATGTAATTGCACAGGGTGATATTGTGATTACCACTGTGACACCCTAGCATACCGGTTGCATTACCTGTTGATTTTCATTTTGTCAGCCTTAGTAACAGATTAAAGCGGTCACACAGGCACCATGAGAGGTGCGTGCGAGGCATGTGCCAAGCCTCGCTGCAGCAGAGCATCATCTATAAAACAGGAGTGACACTTATTTTTCAAGTGTGAGGCAAGAGGCTTGTGGCAAAATAGACAGTTAAAATCTCTGTTGATAATCAAATTGACATCATACTGGCAGTATTTTAACTCTCACTGTAGTTTCAATGTGTAGACTTTATATGTATTTGTCACGGATATGAAAAAATTATGAGGTAGGTTGTGTGACCCAGGCAGCACTAAGGAATGGCTCTTGTGGTTGAAACTATTGTTCTCTAGCAGTGGACACATTTTTTACTGTCACATGGTGGTATACCCTGTAGGTGTTTCAGTTTATTTAATTAGGCATAAAATATATTTAATAAACCGGTTGAATAAAAGATGGAGTAATAAAAATCACCCCGGAGACACTTCTCCAAGGTGTCAAATGTAGTAGAATGAAACAAGAGGCAACAGTCTTTAGGGCGACTTGGCTGTGCCATGGCTACGCCTGCCATGGCTGTTATTTATAGTTTAAAGTAGTGAGCAAAGAAAAGAACAGACAGAGGGAAGAAACTAAAAAGAAAGTGGCATGTTTTTGTTGTCAGACTGTTGTGGGCTAGAGTTTTATGAGCTCTGAGGCTGGGGATGTGGTAGCAGTGATTTATAGCTTTCATTATTAAGGTTACGTATACCAAACTGTTGGTTCCCAATAGGTACCAGACAGACCTACAAACACAGTTGAGGCCTGTACTTAACCAGATTATGGCCAGACAGAGGCTCTGAACAGTTAACTGTTTTTTTTTTTCTGAGGTGTAGCTTTGACGAGAAGGATTAAATGTTAATGCTGCACCAAGTCTGTATTAGGAGGTGAGTGTGGATGGCTTTTTCAGACACACACAGACACACTTACACAGAACTACACTGGCTCGAGCTACCTGAATCTTTGATATTTGTGCTTTTCCTGTGTTCGCTGTGAAGCCTGGAGATGGGAAGTGGGGAGAATGGAAAGGTTTTTCCAGCTGAACTTGTGAACTCAAGTCGGGACTTTACAATTCTCTTACCATTTGACATTTTCTTTTTCCCTCAATCTATCTTTTCTCTCCTACTAGCTATTGCACATTTTTTGGTCTTAAGCCCTTTTTTTATCCAGATTTTCCCTTTCTGCTCATCTATACTCTCCTCATCTCACCTTCCTCTCTCTCTTCCTCTCTGTTGAGTGTTGACTTCAGTTCTGGTGTGATTTACAGTCTTAGCAGAGGATCTGCTACTTTGGTCATGCTTTCCTTCCACCACATTTTCTCAATTCTTCCTCTGTGCACAGATGATTCCCAGGCTTTTCAGGCACATACAGATTTTCTTCTCTTTGGTGATTCTTCCCTCCTTTCGTCCTTTCCCTCTCTTCCTCCTCCCTACTCCATTGGTAGAAACTGGTAGAAAAAGCAACCATGATGCTGCCACGGCACTCTTCTCAATACTCAGTAACAGTGTGATTAAAGTTAATTCTCTCAAAAATTGCACAAAATTGCTTAGACACTGACATCTAAATGCATGCTTGATGACTGTTGCTATTATGATAGTAAGTCAGAATCTTATGTGGCCATTGGGTGACCTCCTCCTGGCAAGTCAGAGGCTTCACAAATACCTTGGCCCGTCAGTGCTCGCTGGCCGTCATTGCAGGCAAATACACAAGCCAGGTTTTGCTGAATAGCAGCTAAAAGCAGGCCTAATCCAGGCTCCGCTCTGAAGAAGGTTTAACCGACAAATAGATTTGATACAGCAGCTCCGCCAGCCTGTATCCCTGTTTTCCAAAGGTTTGAAGAGTGTGGGAGAGGAAAACTGAGGCTTATGTCCCCATGACAGAGGAATGTGAAAAGTAGGCAGCTGAGACACGATACAGAGCTGTGGCCAAGACAATGAATATAGGTTTAGAATGGGCAGAAAGTGAAGATAGGTGGCAAAGGAACAAAGCTGCTTATGCTGGCTTGCAGTAGGAATCCTTAGACAATTTGATGCACTATGAGTTTCTGCAAATTCTCTGAGTTCCCTTCCTTCAGCTTTATGCAGTATGCGTCCTGAGTCCCTGTATATATCATGATCTAACCCACACTTTGTTGACTCATTCCTGCACTGTGGGGCATTCTCTTAGCATGGGGTGTGAAGTTGGTATTTTTATGGCCTGTTAAAGAAAGGTGTTGATTTTATATTGGTGCAGGCAGCTTTTTTCTTTTCACACTCTTGCTGTTTGTAAAGCATTGCCAGCTGAGGATTAGAGCCCAGTCTTAGGTAGAGTGGGTTACATAAGTAGTGCTTAAAAGGTGCTAATTATTCTTCCAGGTGAAAAGCTACTTCTGAGCAAGATGGGAATTAAGAACTTAATGGCCCATGTGGGGAAAAAAAAAAGTTTAATTTGTTTTTTTTTTAACAACTAACGGATTGCATTGGTAATTTCTGCAAGCATATTTTGGTTTAACCTAATTCATATCACTTGAATGTCGTTCTTTGTGAAAGGATACAAAAGCTTGCAGTCAGGGTCATTAATTCCCTCTTGTCGGTATTTTGCACAGGCTTACATCAGTCTCCTTGATTAGAACAAAACAGGAAAACGGTTTATAAGGGTTATTTCCATTCTCTCGTCATCATTTTTGTGCCTAAAATTTAGCCAAATATTATTCAAAATAAAGAACCTCAACGTGTCAGCTTATTTAAAAGAAAGTGGATCATAAATAATGAATGTTTGACTTTTGCAGTTGTGGTTGGAAATTCATTTTAGAAAGATTTAATTGGTGCCAATGCCATTATTGATTCGTGATCAATTTTGAGTTGTTAAATTGCATAGAAAAGTTGTTTCAGGATCTTTTTGGAAATTATCATTTTACAGACGTTACGACAAGCACTGTTGTAGACACACTATTTTGTCATTGTTTCCATCAGAAAAACACGCCACATTAGTATGAGGAATTGATAAGCTCAGAGGATGGACTGGACAATTTGGAACCGGTTCTCAATTCCCATCCCTAGTCACACTGTTGGTATTTCTTATTTTTACAAGCAACAAATTACAGAAAAAAGTTTGCTATTGATTTATCATATTTTATATAACTTCTTCCTTATAAGTTTACAATGAACATGGCACTATAGTGTATTTTTAAGTCCCTCATACACCTTCTTCCTCCAATAAATATTCAGCAGAAAATGTAATGTTGCTCAATGAAAATTGTTAAGTATGATTGAATAATAGTAATAACTATAGTCCCAAATGTTTCACTTTTCATTGGATTTATTGATAGTTACAGTACAAGCATACAGTAGAAGCGGTCTTTTCTTTTAAAGTTGGGATCAGATCTTTTTGAATGCTTGTTGTCTCCATTGTGGGTCCCAAGAAGGATTTGGTCTTGAACTGGGAGAAATCAATGACTATCAGTAGCTGACTGGGGAGAGAACTTGCCCCTTAAATCCTCTACGTTCTTGTGAGTCCAGCCAAACATCTGGACATTGTCTGTTTTACGACCTGCAACTTGAGCTAATGCTCAGTCTGAATCCAGTGTACCACAGCATGATTTGTATTGTCAAGCTGTCTCCTAAAAAATCCTGCCAAAGTACACATTCTTGTTAATCACAGCCTTTTTTGTCATATTGGGTTTTGTTTCATAGCCAAGGCAATTGGTTGTAACATGCCTCAATTGTACAGTAAGAATGCCTTTATAGCAGGAATTCAACAGTTGGTCGTGTGAAGTTTACAAATGAAATGTTTTCCTGATTGAATTTGACACTGATACTTCTATCTAATCTAATGTAATGTGAATCTGAGAGATCAGAATGTTCAGTAATCTGCTACATACAAAACTGATGTTTAAAAAAAGTTTATTTCAAAGTAAGATAGCCTTTGCTAGCACCAGTGGTCGGTGTAAAGGCATCTGGAGCGGCTTGTGGTTTTGACTTCACCAGCTGTGACCCGTTCTGCCCTTCACTTTTTCCTTCCTTTTCCCTTTTTCAATGGTCTCACAAAACCTGCATTTCCTTTTCATTTTTGTGTCACCTCTCTCTGTCCTCTCTCTTTTCTATCTTTTCGTTTTTCTCCTGGCTGACTTTCCCCTGTCATGACATTCAGCAGATTTTAGACTGCTCTTTGTCTGGATCATCTCATTTCTCTCTCTGGTCGACCTTCAGTGTGTCACTGAACCGGTTAGAGTTGCAGCTTCTTGTACTTCCCCGGACAAGCTTGATGGATTATGTGGTTGATATATTTTTTTTTTCAATAGCACTCAACCCATTGCATTCCTTAGATTAAATTACTTACAATGTTTAATAAGTCAGATTGATAACACTTTTTTTTTAATCTGGAAAGCTTTTGCAGCCAGTTCTTAGAGAATAGTTTAGATTTATAATTAAACTGGACCATTTGGTTTCCTATTAAACTCCCTTGTGTCACGTGAACCCACCGACCTCAGTCACACTTTATAAATGTGTTGAAACGCAGCTCACAATCATTAATGAGTAATATTCCCAGAACGTGACTAATGGGCGCCAACACCAAAGTGCCAGCGGATAACTGCTGGGGGGGGAGACAATAGCTAGGCCACATAGTTACTTTATGTTTCATTGTTGAAGTACGAGCGCTCACGTCCACTGCATTTTTTTCCTTTTGCTCCCTAAATTCACAAACCATGACTGTACAAGCTTTTGGTGATGTTCTAAACATTAATCTAACTCCTGTAAGTCATGATATTAATTCAATAGGAGTGTTAATGTTCATTCCATGATACAAATGTCCACTGTCTCTACTGGAAACTGTGTATTTTATAAATACTGATGAACAAATGTGCGATACCAACCCACATTTATATCTGCAGGTCTTTGATATTTGTCCACAAGAAACAAGATGAGTGGACAGTGTGA
>JAPQRN010000017.1:5449806-5473250 GCA_037367275.1 Coranthus polyacanthus | reverse complement strand
TTTTTTGTTCCATTTTTTGCCCCCCCCCCCCCTTCCTATTTAATTGCTATTTTCAGAGCAGGAAGCTTAGGTGGTATAGAGAGATGTGTATGTGTGTGTGTGTGGGAGTGAGTGGGATGCACTAATGTTGAAGATCACTGTCCACTAAGGACAGCTATTGTCATCTCTTAAATTACAGTGTTTTTCTTCTTCAGTTTGTTTAATCCAGAAGGTGTTGGCCCTAACTCTGGTTCTGCTGAACACTAAGTGAAGGCACACAAGCCCAAAACATGAATACCTTTAAGTGAATCTTAAAAGCCCCCAGACCACTGCATATATCCAGCTGTGTTTATTTGCTCTTGGTAGATATTCAGGTCCTGGTCCTTCTGCAGCCGTCTTGATTTATTCATGGAAGTCCTCCTCGAGTTTGTTTTAGCCTGAAGCCTAAGAGTCTTCTTAGTGGAAACTATAGCAGCAAAAACCTTCATGCGTTCTTTCTTGCACAGCCAGACCATTCTCCACACTTTGTTTTCGTGTACCAGCAGAGTGGTTGGGCACAATCCATTTTTAGCCTTGGTTTTTGTTGAAAAAAATTGAATAATTCCATGATTGATCCTGAGCCCATGATGCAGCAACAACCATGATTATCACTTGAGAGGAGCACTTTTAGGCTAAAAATTGAATTTAATTGTAAAGGGCTTTTATGCCTCATTACAGGCTCCTGTACATTTTCCCCGACATAGACTTACTAGTGACTGGACAGCTAGTAAAATGTTGAACTGTTTGTCCAGAGGTGGTGCTGCTGACATAGCTACGTTTTCCCACAGGACAGCTTTTTATAGTTCAGTAGTTTGTAGAAAGTCATTTTGTACTTTGAAGAAGTTTGACTGTATAATTAAGATAACAATGAGCCCACACAACTGCCCCAGAGAACACAAAACACTACCAGACAGAGCTGGTTAATAAAAACATATTGCTATTAACTTAACCTCATGGGACGAATAAGGCCAGAAGTAGTGCAAGGCTGAAGTATAACATTTTGTTTTTATTTATGAAATATCACTCCTAGTGACAAAAAAGTTTTTCTCATCCAAACTTGACACTGGTTATTGTTGCTGTAATCCTTAAATTTTTTTTTCCCCTTTTGTTTCTAGTTGAATACCCTGCGTGGCTCTATTTTGGAAGATGTTGTACCTTCCACATCCAAACATGGTCTAGCTAGAGGGCTGCCCCTCAAAGAGGTCTTGGAGTACCTAGTGCCTGAGCTGAATGTTCACTGCCTACGTTTGGCACTTAACACACCCAAGGTGACTGAGCAGCTGATGAAGCTGGATGAGCAGGGGGTAAGTAGACACAGTTAGCAACATGTGAGGTTTGACACAGTGAAATCAAATGGTTAAAGCTATAATATGTAGCATTTCCACATTAAAATATCTAAAGACACCTAGGCCTATGTTTTATTTGTATATTGTAACAAACTTAGCTCCTGGGTAACAATAAGTTCCACTTTTTTAATCCAAAAGAATTGACGGGCTCCCACAGCTCATTTTAGCTTCCCTAATAAAGAAAGCTAAAGCTGTGCCCTTTGCAAAATGTGCCAAAATCAAATACTCAGTGAACACAAGGAATCTGAGAGCAGTTAACAAGACACAGTTCTGATGCTGCTTCATTAGCTACAGCTCATGGAACAATAAACGGTTGACAATACAAGTGGATCATGGTGGTTCATGCAATTTGAGATACATAGATGGGGAGAAGGAATCACATGGCTGTAGCGTTAGGTGGAGGGTTAGGATTAGTCCAATGCTTACTGATTCAGCAATCGGTGGCAATGTTAGTGGTGCAACCTTATGCTATGAACTTTTGTTATTACATTGGAGTATGGATTATATATACTCAGCATGACACGGCTATCTGTCACCAGACTGTCTACCTCCTGCTGCTGAAAAACATCAAAGCACCATATCAAACTAGCTTCAATTTTAATAATAATAAAGTCCAGTTCATCGAAATGTTCATCATTATTTTTAATTTGTATTAATGTGTATATATACATTTAACCTTTAATCTATATAATAAAACAAATAGCTTAATTGATTAATTAATTTACTTAAATTCTGTTGCTTCTTTATGACAGCTACCACAGTAAGTATTTATATGGTGGTGTGTTCTTTATAGTATCATAGTTTTCTTCAAATTAGATTAAAAAAAAACATAGTATATTGAATAAATTTAATTGCATTCCCTGTATTGTGATACATACCATATTGTCAGATTCTTGCCCATACATATCCCTAATTACTAATGTTACTTACAATTATTTTATTAGAATGAAATGACATCTTGAATATGCAGCGCTGAACATAATGTGACTGAAGCAGAAATCATATTTACAGACGAAGTAATGTATTCAAGTTTTATTTACATCAGATAGATGTTCATTGGTAGTGAAAACATTAACTCCCATGATCCCACGCTACTTCACCACGCCTTTTGTTGTTGTTTTGATTGAGAGACCCCTAGCAGTTGAAATTACATACTGTGCATTTAATTCCTTTGATTGTTCACATCAGAGTAATTCTTTTTCCAAAGCGGCTGTTCATTTAATAAGGAGGCATTAATCATGATGTCTGTATTATCTTCTTATTCCTCAAGATTATGAAATGTTGGTCATGTACACTTGGTCGTACTTTGAATCAAAGACACACATTTCCAAACCATTTTCTTGTACAGTTTGCATTTAATTTTTATGAATCATTTTCTGCGTAGGTGTTTTTTTTTTTTTTCTCTTTTTCAAAAGAGGGATGTTTCATTGTGAAGTAAAAACGATTTATAATTTATTTTTGCTTTATTTATTCATTCACTCCCACAGATTATGGAATTTAAGTGCCTCACATAGAGACAAATTGTGTCATATACACACACCTCAACCTTGAACATAGTAAAAACAAGCCCTTTGATGGTTATGCTCCCTGATGTAATCATCAAAAGCTGAACTCTGAAAATGTCAACATGATTGCTCTGGAAAATGGCACCACGATTACTGCAAAACGACCCAAGGTAGTTAATCTTAAAATGCCAACATGAGTTCTCCATAAAATGTCAACATGGTTACCGTGACATGATTTCTACAGATTAATATAGTTACGTCCTCCTCCTTCATTGTAACAATATCTGTTTTCCCCATAGTTGAGTTTCCAGAGGAAGGTGGGGGTGATGTACTGCATGGCTGGCCAGAGCAGCGAGGAGGAGATGTACAACAATGAATCAGCTGGTCCTGCACTGGAGGAGTTTCTTCATTTACTGGGGGAGAGGGTTCGACTCAAAGGGTTCACCAAGTACAGGGCCCAGCTGGACACCAAGAGTATGTATGCAAACAGGAATTAGCACATTTTCTTGTGCAGCTTGACACATGTGGCTTGGCAAACAACAGTACGTGTTCCCATTGATTAAAGGAGCATGGAGTTCAGCCACCCAGCATGAATTTGTTGGATTGTGGCACACGGGACATATTTCTGTGGGCGGCATCTAAATAGGCAATTTGATTTGATATTTGATAGTAAATTAGAAAACAATGTAATGTCTAGAAGCATACACAATGATTGACTGTAATAGGGACATTTATGTAAAGGCAGCATGTTGTAGCAATGGTGAATACTCTGAGCTGAGTTTAGTATCAACACTTCAGGAAAAGTTCTTCAATATCAAGGCTGACAACATATACCAATAAGTAACAAGTGTCACTCTCATAGAGTACACTGGAACATACATGATTTGGCTTCTCAAGTCAGAGATTCCCTCATGAAGGTTTTTATTAACACAGACAAAGATCTACCGGTACTTAAAACCACTGTAACTAAACTAATTCAACAGGAGGATCCTTTTTTGTGCACAAAGGAAAATATACACGAATAATTTTGATTGCTATTCACTGAGTAATTAGTAAATGTCTTATTTTATGCATTTGAGGAGTAAAAGATAGTTTTATGAACATTTTCGCTTATTTTAGTTCTCCTCCTCTTTTTGTATCAAATATCAGATTGCGGGGAAGTGGTCAAGACGACGATGTTTGTCCACATGCACTTGATCTTAAGACACTTTGTTACTCTCTTCTTCTCCTCTCTAAACCCCCACCTTTAATGCTCTGGCTTCCTGTCAGTCATATTTCATTCTCCTATCTCTCTCCAATGTCTAGGCCTTAAAATCTTTAGTTTATTAGTTTTGCATGTGTGATGGATGATCTTTGATATTAGATTATTCTGCCAGGGAAAATGACACTGATCCACTATGTGTTTATCTCTCTGTCTCCATTTTCTCTTTCTTTGGCTGCTATAATGCTTCTTCCTCTAACAAGAGTTTGCTATAAATATTTCACTCTATACAATCTCTCTCTCTCTGTGTATATGTTAACTCATCTCCCTTAATGCTTTTTGACACTGTTGAAAGACACCTTGTGACTGTTTTGTCTGAATAGAGTTCATGGAGGCAGTTATTAACATGCAGTGGCTCTCTTTAGGGCCAAAGCGCTTTTAGAGCTGGGGAACAGTGGGCCATCTGATCAGCATTTGCTGCAGAGAGGGACGGAGCACATAAACAGATGCTTGGCCACCGTGATTGTGGCATACCGCAACTTTATAATATGGAGATATTTCAGAGGGTATTAATAATTAATGTAGATTTTTCTTAAAAAAGGGTGTCATTTTTTTACTTGTTTAATCTCTTGGGACCATTTGCTAAGTCCAGCCTCATGTTACTGTATAAAACAAGTAATATGTTGTTTTTCCTGTATTGAAAAGCAGTTCTGATTTTTGTGAAATTGTTTCCCTTCAGCTGACTCAACTGGCACCCATTCCTTGTATACAACTTACAAGGATTATGAGATCATGTTCCATGTGTCGACCATGCTTCCCTACACGCCCAATAATAAACAACAGGTATGATAATAAATAGCATATGTTGACCCTAAACCAGTTGAGAACCACTGGTCTAGATGTTTACAGTGGTTAACAGTCGCAATTTACATTTTAATTGAACTTTTGGTTTAAGTTGACCTCATTCATATGCTAGGCTATGCATGTGTTTTTCCTATATTGCATTTTTGCATTTACATAAAAAAACTACGTCCTGTTATCCTACTTGTCTGTTAAAAATCATGTACACTGGGGTTGAATGCTTTCATGGCCGTCAGTCTTAATATATATTTTCTCCTGCTCTCCTTGTGCTTTTCCAGTTACTGCGGAAGCGACACATTGGGAATGATATCGTCACTATTGTGTTCCAGGAACCTGGGGCTCTCCCTTTCACTCCCAAAAACATTCGCTCACACTTCCAGCACGTCTTTGTTGTTGTGCGTGCTCATAACCCCTGCTCGGAAAACAGTTCCTACAGGTGAGATACACAAACACTACTTACTGGATATATGTGTATCTACATTTACTTTAACAGTGTTATTTGTAGATTTAACTTTGCTAGGTAAGCACGTTAGTAGGTGGGTAGCAAGTAGGTAGCCTATAGTGAATTTGATAGGGACCAAAATTGTCAAACTGAAGAATGAGACCACTTCAGTACAATTTTTTTTTTTTTTTGTTTTTTTTAGCGTTAGGTATGCACATGACTTTTTTCTTGTGAATCACTTTCCATTAATGCTATACTAATGCTGCTCTTACCTCTTGTCTGAAAAAGTTATACATCTCCCACTGCCTTTGTAGTTCCATCACTTCATCATAGAGTGGCTTTTTAGTGTTGAGAGTCCTCTCTACAGCTCACGATTTATTACCACATTGTCAGAAATGTGTGGTATAAAATACAACATGTGCCAGCCCAGACTCATTTTTAAGAAATAATGATCATTCTGTTCAGCTGTGAAGGACATCTAATTCTCTGTTTATTCTTGCCTCTGCCTTGTTATCTACTCCTCTGTCATTCCCTTCTTATCTTCTAGCTCTATATGACTTGTCCTCCCTCTCCTACTAATGGCTGTTTTAATTGCTGTCTGAGCACATTGTGTGAGGTCTTAATTGTCCCCCATGGGGCTGCTTCATTACTGAACAACAACACACAAATACTGTGTACACAAGCCTTGTGTGATTCACAAATGTTCTCCTCAAGTCAAAGCTAATTTCCCACAAACTTCAGTGCAGAAACATCAGGTTTCAGAAGCAGATTACGATTCATAGTCACCACAGGGAATATGAGTATGTGTCAGAATGTATTAAATAAAGATGACCCAGATGCTTTGAAGCATTAGGTACTGTATGTTATTTTTCTTTTAAGATTCCCCACAGGCCCCAACAGGACATTCACAAACACACACACAGGGCAGTGAAATATAACACACTCTATTGTTTTATGTAGTGTTCCTCCACCTTCTAATGAGAGTCGCTTTTGGTGGTCGGTTGTACCTGCCACTTTAAAGGTCACTGGAACTATTTCAGGGTTCACTTAATACATTTAGAGAATAACAGCACTGATGTCTTATTACAGTTTCTTTCCCTGGTCAAGAAATGGAGAAGTTTAACAGAGATATGCATATGTGGATTGTTTTGTAAAGAGGTAATCATGGACATGTGTTTTCTGTTTAATGGTGGTTGAACTGTTTATACTACAACCTAGTGAAATTCAAATAAATCGCCTGTTAATTACGAACTAGCTTGAAAACTCACATCATATAATGAAGTCTTTGTCTTACCAAGAGATATTACAGCACTGACAAAGGATTTGTCTCAGGAATGCATTAAAGAAGCTGAACCCTCGTATTTTGATGAATTTTGTTCACACACTGAACTGAATGTGCACCTTTATTAATTTCGCCGAAGATTATAAAGTAAAAAACTTTCTTTTTTCGCACACAGTGGCGTTGTAGCTGGAAATGTTAACACGTGGTGAGACATGGATATTCATCTATTTATTTCCTGAAAAGAAAGAAAACCAACACGTTTCTGAGTAGTTGCATTTGCTCCTTACAATAGTATATGCAATGAAGTGTTCCTTTCTCCCTGATCCTTTCCATTAAAGGAAAACCAGGAATCCAGATTTCTAAAAAAGTAGGGCTTTCAGTGTCGATCGATGTGTTGATTATTTTCTCAGTTAATCAATTCATTTTTTGGTCTATAAAATGTCAGGATATGGTGCAAAAGTCCAAGATGATATTCAGATTTTTTGAGTTTTGGGTCTTTTTTCTTTTTCTTTTGAAAGTCACTCAAACTGATATAGTAGTTATAGTTATCAATTAATTTTGTAGTCAATAACATCAATAGATCAGTCAATTAATTGTTTCAGCTCGACTAAAAAGCTAAAAGGTCAATACAAAATGTACTTGACAATGGGTGTAATTTTTTTTGGGCTGATACAGATTATTAATAATAAAATACGAGACCAGTGACCGATATCTGGAACCAATATTCATTTGGAGTAAACACAAAGCTTCATTAAAATGCTTTTAAACTGACTGTCAAATCAAATAATTAAAGCGCAAATCAATAATATTGGAATTCAGTTGAAATGGAGAAATTATAACTACGTTAAAGCAGCACATATTTTATTGTATATTGGATAACAAACTAGCAATACTGATAATGTAAACGTGTTGAATATTGGATCTAATATTATCTGACACCTACTTGTAAATGCTCTAAAACATATTCATGCTTTGATGCTTTGATAGTCAGTTGTCACAAGTAGATCGAAACGTGTCTCATGTACCTTCCCATTACCACACACACACACACACACACACACACACACACACACCTCTTAGCCACCCACTCCAATAGGTATTGACATGTTCTTTTTCTTGCCTTGGCTCAGTGGGCAGCAGGTCGTGGATACTGGAAGAGTGGAGCTGCCCACACACTGGATATTTATAAGACCACAAATCACTGAAACCACGGGAATGCACACTTTCATTTCCACTGCCAATCCTCCTGCCATGAGGATCACACAGCAGCCACAGCCCAACAATCCCCACGGCACTACATTCTCCTCTCCCTCTCTCTTTGGCTGTCTCACCCTCACCCTTTCCTCTTTTTCTCTCATTCAAATTTTTTTTCATGCATTTTGTTTTTTTTTTACTGTGGCTTTTATACCTTTTACTTCTCTCTCTCTCTCCCCATTCCTCTCTGTCCTGTATGAGTCACAGGTCTTTGGTTGACTGACTCACAGGTGTTTGAGATCAGTACAAGTGCTTTTAGAGCTCCAATGTAATGTATTGAGTGATGTTTGTAGTGATGGAGAAGAATAGGAATAAAAGGTCACATTTTATTTAAATCATTTATTCAACCTGCTTACAGCCACTTTAGCTACTCCTCTCCGAAATATCTGCATGATTCAGTTAACATCTGCAGAGATGCAGTGTGACTCTGTTTTCTCCTGCACGATGACATCTGCTTAAAAGAACAATTGTATGTTTTTTTTTTTTCAGTTCTATATGTATAGAATCATTTCATATTTCATTCAAGAAAGGTGAGGTGTTTTCTTGTACTATTCCACAACACGTCTACAGGTTTGAGTGGAGAGAAATGAAGTTTATATTAATGCAAGTCGTAAAATGCGCAAGCACAAAACACTACCTTTTTGGGAAGTGCTAGCAACTACTTGGAGGATCCTCAGGATTCATTTGTCAGCACTGAACTATAAAAGTGCGTATGTTCCCTCTTGGAGGTAATTTCAACGAGAGAAATGTTTCTCCTCTTACCTCCGTCAGTCACAAACAGGGTAAGGTGGGAACTGACGTGCCAACAATTTGACGGTTAGTATAATTGAACACCGCACGTCTCCAGCGAGCATAGTGTGTCTCTGAGGTATGTTTAGAAATATGTGGGTGACATATTGACTTTAGTTGCTTATTAGACAAAGCGATTAATTCCGCTGTCAACATGTGTGCCGATACATGTCAGCGGGGAAGCGTGTGGGATGAGGACTCCAATTTTCAGGGCTGCTCTTGTCAGCCGGCAATTTTCACCTAAAAGTGGATCTGTGATCGAGCTCATTTAAACCAGGATGGGTGACCCATGTAGAGACTTTGCTTTTTGGTTTTATGAAAGGCCATCATTCAGGGAAGCAAATTGTTGCCCATTTCTCATAACAAGAAGTACTGTCATTCTCTGTATCTCTTTTGATTTTCAGACATAATAATTCTTTCTCAGTCATATTTTCTTTTTCTCACTCCTGGTTTTCTGGGCTTTTGGTGAGGAGATTTTTGAGCTGCAGCCTCCCCTCACCCTCCTCACTTCTCCTTCCTCTTCATGGCTGCTCAGCTGAGTTCCTGACATACCAGACAGGGCAAACAGCCTCAGATAGCCATTCCAGAGACTTAATGAAAGGAAAAAGGAGATGAGGAGAGGGGAGGTGGAACGCAGTGAAAACAAGGAGTTAGGAGGAAGTGAAGAAAAGGCAATAAACATACATGCAAAAGAAAAGTAACAGTAGTAAGTCTTTGACTTGACCATTATGAACTGACAGAGAACTCTGTTAAGGTAAAAATACACAAAAGACTAAATTTAAGCAGGTAATACAGAAACCAAGTTTATTTCAGGAAAGTGCGGTTTGCTACCTTTTATGCAGGGTTTCTGTGGCTCCTTAAAACATGTAAGGTCTTAAAATTCTTCTTAAATTCTTTTTACATTAAATCTTAATGGCACAAATACTTAAAGATGTGGGTGGTGACATTTTGAGTTGATTTATTGTGTAATAAAACATTTCTATTTAATCTAAGTCACACCCCAAACTGGCCATATTGTTGGAACAATTTATTTGCTCACCATAAATAATTTTTCTTCCTTTTTATGGTTCTCTTTATTCTTGCTTTAATTCTTCCTTTTTCTTTGCTCCATCCAATGTAGTGTGGCAGTCACTCGTTCCAAAGACATGCCCTCTTTTGGCCCCCCTATCCCAGAGGGCGTGACCTTCCCCAAGTCCTCTGTGTTCCGGGACTTCCTGCTAGCCAAGGTCATCAATGCAGAAAATGCAGCACACAAGTCGCACAAGTTCTGTGCCATGGCCACCAGAACACGGCAGGAGTACCTGCGTGACCTGGCTGAACGCCACACCACCAGCACACCCATCGACCCCTCTGGAAAGTTCCCCTTCATCTCACTGGCCCACAAGAAGAAAGAGAAGAGCCGGCCCTATGGAGGGGCGGAGCTCCGCAGTCTGGGAGCCGTGACCTGGCCGGTCCACGTTGAGGATCATGGGACTGGAGGGGAACTGGAGGCCCTTCTGGCAATCTCCAATGACTTTCTCATTGTGTTGGACCAAGAGGCTAAGGCAGTTGTGTTCAACTGTGCCACCAAGGATGTGATTGGCTGGACCCTGAGCAGCCCTGCATCTTTACGGATTTTTTACGAGCGGGGAGAAAGTGTGTCTCTGAGGAGTATCAGTAACAACACAGAAGATTTTAAAGAGGTGGTCAAGCGTCTCGAGGTGAGAAGACACACATACAGCAAACACAATTCATCTTAATGAAGATTAAGATAAGATTGATCGTCTCAAATTGTTGTGTGATCTGCATGTTTAGAGAAATTAGATCTGGTCTGACCTCACATGCAATTGATTTAAATACATTTTTATTTCTAAATCTGGAAATTGCTTACAGTGATTGCAGTTGAAGTCATCAGCCACTTATATGGATCAAAAATCTTGGGACCTATACAGATATATACCCCTATAATGCCTTGTGATGATGCGGTTATCTACCTGAGGCTGTTGCTGCTGCATGCACATTGAAATCATGGCGGGGAAAAGAAAATAATCTTCACTTAATGAAAAACATAACCTCCTCGACAACAAAGTGTCAGAAACGAGACAATGAGATACAGCAGTGAAACTTGGTGTTCCTCAGGCTACTTTGTTTAGTCTACTCAAACAAGAAACAGGCATGGCTGCTAGTGATGGAGACAAAAAACAAATGTGCATGGGGCAAGCATGTAATGTCCATTTCATGACTTTATATTCATGTAACAAATACAGTATACTAATGTAATTTACCATAGATGGTAAACTGCGGGAGAAATTAAGGAACAGGTTTGACAGACAAACATGATCACTGTAAGCTGAAACTGATAGTAGCATTCATTCATGTAGACTAGACAAGTGAGAAACCAAATCAATGGACTAAAATGCTGTTGGCTGCCACTGATCATTTACCTGGCCCACTCACAGTCTCTCCTCCTATTCACTGCTGGCTGTCAGTCTGCCAGAATGACAACATTTTTATGTCTACATGCCAAAGATGCTGCCTCATTACTGGTCTCAGCTCATTGAGGGAGTTTCAGAAACACCTTTGGACAACATATTCCTAATGGCTCATACACCTACACATGCACTGAAGTGGTGCTAGCTCTTCCTTAGCTGTTTCCATGGCAACTGGTTAGAAAAAAAGGTGTTTTCTTATGTAATCATCAGTGCTTTAGAATACATTCATTTCCCCAGTGTCCCGCTACCATCAAACTGTGTGTGTGTGTGATGATTTTTTATCATGTGTTTATGTAACCTGGTTGCACACATACACATATACTTGAACACACATCAAATTTGGCTCAGTGCTCAGAATCACTTTCACGTGGCATTTTATGCATCTGGTGTTAATCTTCAATCATTTGGACTACCTCTGTGCCAGAGAGAGGAAGGGATGTGGCCTTGGGCCACCCGCTTTTGGGACATTGCTCTCTCTCCCTCTCTGTGTGTCTCTCTTCTTGAATGCTCTCTTTTTTCTTGTTTGCTCTGCATCCTTTCTTTTTTCTTGTACTCAATTCCTCTTCCTCTCCCATGCACACATTCAGAAACATCAGAGGGCATCACAACAGTTTCTATCAGGTGCCAATCCGCAGTATGATTTATTCATGCTTCCCTGTGAAGTTTGCATTCGTTGATATCTCATTGGTTGCTGTTGTTTGTTTGATGGTTTAGCTTGTTTCTACTGAACATGTACTTCTTCTGACATTTTCACCTCATGGTCTATGAAAAGAACCAATGACTCTTTGCAGATCGCTTCCTCACCCCATCTAAATCTTCAGTCACATCCTTCCATGAAAGTGCATGAAGTTCAAAAGCATTTCTCCTAAGTGTTGCATTCCTGTGTGATCACAGTATGAAGAGTCACAGAAAGGCACACGCCTGCTTTCATTGCAGTCATCTGTAGAGTGTGTGGGTGAGAAGTCATGAGTACCTGTACTGTGGGGGGTACCACTTATGCTGAAGCACTAATTCATCTTCATTTATAACTTAAGTCACTTATAGATCATTGAAGTTGCACAGATGTCAAAAAAGAGAAAACGTGCATATGCACTGAACATGTATTTCTCCTTCACAGCTGTGCACAGTTTGTGTATTTTCAATCATTTCTTTTTTTTTATTTTATTTTTTTTAATTTTTTTTTTTTTAGAAGAGTCATATTTACATAAATTTTGTTTTTATTTTAAGGATAAAACAGCATCTGATTCTATTAATAAAATAGCCTCTGCAAAGGTTTTTATTTATCCTCAGCTCTCTTTAATCCTCCTTTCTTTTCTTTTCATTTCTCTTCCCTTCTCCCTGTCTTACCTACGTCCAGTTACTGACTAAGGGCTGTGAGACATCAGAGATGACGCTTCGTCGAAATGGCTTGGGGCAGCTCGGCTTCCATGTAAACTATGAAGGCATCGTGGCAGAGGTATCTGTCTTTACATAACTCACTTGTTCTCATAATTTTAAGGTCATAATAAACCTATATTTTCCAAAGAAAATGACCATCCTTGTACAATGATGATGGGTAATATAATAATACATTCTGTAATTAAGTATCTGTAGCCCTCTTTTATTGGCAAAATCCTTTCACAGTTGCTCTCCTAAAGCCTGTGACTGAACCTGCTTGTATGCAGCGTAATGCATGATATTATTAAATATGATATTGTAAAACTGTCTTACTGTACAGATATAAAAAGTCATGATGTCTAATTTCTCAACTCCTATTAGAAATAGCATTTTATTTCTGTTTTCCACTGGATGTGACATTGCATATTTTGACTCCTTATCTAAAATATTACTTGGTGAAGAAGGATCTTGCACTGTGGCTATAATGCCATGAAACTATTTCAGGTGGAGCCATATGGTTACGCCTGGCAGGCAGGACTGCGGCAGGGAAGCCGACTGGTAGAAATCTGCAAGGTTGCTGTAGCAACACTGACCCATGAGCAGATGATTGACCTCCTTCGTACCTCAGTGACAGTGCGTGTTGTTATCATTCCACCACATGATGACGCTACTCCACGAAGGTAAGTGGGGCTGTGGACTTTTATTTGCTGCCTTGCAAAATCAGACTATGATGATCTCAGATGGTTTCTGCAGGTCCTTAAAAAGTCTAAAATCCAATAATCTGAATTTTATGCCTTTAAATACAGTTTTGGCAGACGTAATCTGAAAAACTGATTGATGTAGAGCTCAGTTGAACTGTTCGTTATTCACATCGGGAGCATTACCAAAGTCCAGCCACAGTGGGTGTTAAAGCAAAGCACTTACATCGTCAACTACAAATGCAACTTTGACTGTTGAAATACTTTGGGCACTTAAGTTGGCAGGTGCACTATTCATACAATTCATATAGTGATGTTCGAGCCCTGCTTCTGATGATGTTTCCAGATGGCGAGGTTGTCAGTCAGTTTGGATACAGACTTTGTTGTGCCTACTTCTGTAATAAAGAGAAATGTAATGACACAGCCTGCTGAGTATTTGAAGTGAACATGAAAATAATTACAATTAGAGAATGAAAAAGGTTGCTGGTTAATTTTCATACAATAATTAACCAAAGTACACTTGTGTTCATTTATTTTGGGAACCCTCATTCAGTGTTTGTCCCCCTCCTCTACAGGGGCTGTTCAGAGATGTATCGCATGCCTGTGGGTGAATACAAAAGTAGCAGCAGCGATAGCGGCTCCTTTGAATACAAGTTCCCCTTCCGCAGCAACAACAACAAGTGGCAGCGAACATCCAGTAGCCCTCAGCAGTCACTCACTGCATCCCCACAGCCCCACACGCCCAACCGAGCCATCAGCCTGGGTAGCTCAGTGGGGAAGACTCTGTCAGCTGAAAGACTGGAGAGGGGCGCAGTCATCCCACGCAGTGTCAGCAGTGATGGCCGGCCCTTGGACACCAAGAGGTAAGGGCTATGGGTTTCAAATTATGGATAGGTATTTTGTGACACCTTCCTGCACTTAAAGATATAGATTTTAAGGACTGAAATCTCAGTAAATCATGGATATTATATTGAGAGCTGCTATGCCACACACTACACATACACTTCCAAGCTAGTTGGTACAAAAGTGCACAAAAGCTGATTTTAAGCAGACTTTGAGTGTGTTTGGAATCACATTCGCATACTGCACAAGTATGTGTATTAAGTATTTGGGCAGTGTTGTATGTCATTTGTCTTTTTGTCTTTTGGTCAGAATCATTATGCCAGTAGAAGATATTATGCCATTTTGAACAGTGCCCGTCTGGGAACCAGAAAAACAATGTTGAAATCAGTGGAATTTCCTTTGTGGGAAGGACTTACATAATTTTTCTCCTGCTATGCTGTTTATTTCATCTTCCCTTAGTTCCTTTGTTTCCATTTGCCCGTAAATTATTACAGTTCCTGTATGTGTGTATTACAGGATGTCTCCTGGCAGTGAGAGCTATAGCCTGGCCTCTTCTCTGGCATTGGGTCGTTCCCCTCATAACCGTAGTTCTCCCAGCAACCTGTCTTGTTCAAGTGACGCCTCTGGAAGCTCTGCCCACTGGAGACAGAAGTCCATGCCTGAGCAGTAAGGAAGAGGATGGAGAAAGATTGTGGTTGTTTGTTGAGGTTTTAGTATTTTCAGGGGAAATAGTGATGTATGATACTGCAACATTACAACATCATGCAGTTATTTATATTGAAGCCTGCTAAATGTTGTCCTTTACAGGTACAATATGTAACAGTGTGAAAAAAGTATTATTTAATTTTTGATTTCCAATGTAAATTAATTGTAACTTACCTTAAAAAAATAAGCATGTTCACTGTTTTTTGCTTTTGCTTACATCTATGATCCATGAATTCATGATCATAACATAAACATAAGCAACAGGATGCTGAGTGCAGTTCACCTCATGTGAAGGTGTCTTTAATAACAAGGGGTTTTTGTTATACATTAAAGACAGCTGTTACGCGTTAATGCATGGTTATGTATGTTAAAAACTGCATTTATGAATTTTGTCAAACACTGCAGCAAAACTTGCTACTAAAACATATATGCCATTCACTATTCCCAAGAGGAAAATGTATTTGTTCAGACATCTTGCTGTGGTATTTATAATTGAGTTCTTGTCACCAGTGGGTGATGTGAAATATATGTTCTAAATTTTGTGTGTATGCTTATTTCCAGGTTTGCAGGCAACCGCCACTCTCCGATGTCTTCAGAGCGACAGGTGGTCGGAGAAGGCGGATCCAGTGGAAAGTCAACTCCCAACTGGTCGAGAATGGAGGAAGGGGGAGAAAGAGGGTCAACTGGTAAGTATGTGCTGTTTTACAATACAAGGGAAGTTTACTGCCTTATGATATTACACAGATTGTGATGTTTTCATCAGTGTAAATTCACAAATAGTCATCTGTCTGTGTGGTTGTGTGAATGGACAGGTGTGTTCTTCCATACTGAAGAAATGTAAGGGGACTTTTTAGTAGATTGGGAGGCACAGACCAGGAAAGAAATGGGAAGGAAATGTCTTTTCATCCAGATGGTTAGAGGTGTGTGTGTGTGTGCATGTGCCATTTTGTGTATCATTATTGTGCATGCCTCCTCATTTGCAAGTGACAGTCTTTTGCAGATGCTCTTACCAGTGATGAACTGCTAGCTCTGACAGCCACCACCCTGCCTCTAAACAGCTCCTCTCCTTCCCCCTTCGTCTCCTGCTCTCCTAGCTGTGAATTATGTTGTCTTTACATAGATGGTCTAAATGTCTCTGTAAACAGATAAAAAAGGTGGGAAGATAATGAGTCAAACAGTGAGAGGAAAGAGGGAATTACTGAATGAGAAATAAGGAGGTGTTGAGAGAAAGTTTATCGGTTTTTTTTCTCCATTATATGAGATTTAATAAAGGAGAAATGGAAAGAGGGGACACTCATACCAGCTTTTATGTGACTTTCCCTCCCTATTCCTTACACTCCACATGTTTGTCTCTCATTCATCTTTTTATTCTCTTGAACACTGGCTTTCATTTAATTACAAGTATTCTTCCATGCAGTGGTTTTTGGGAGTTTTCTTCTTCTTCCCAGCTCGGTTGCTAAAAGCCACAGAGACTACATACCCCTCTGCTGCTCCTTTCATTCCCAGCAGGATGTTACTTTGGTTGATTGTTGACCAGCCTACTTTCAGCCATGTCCACAACCTGTTCCTGACCGCCACAATCACAGAGAGAGGCCCTGGTCTCTCATTTCGTGGTTGTTTGTAGCACTTATGTCTTTATTGGTCAGGGTGGAACAATTCAGGCTGGGCCAGCTCAGTGTAAGTCAGCCAAGTGTCCGGCTCTACACCGTCCACTCTGTGGTTTAGAGCTCTGTCCTTTCCTCTTCCTCCCATTTTTTCCCCCTTGACCTGTTAGAATTCAGCAATGATGATGTGGCCATGTCCCATCCAGAAATAACATAAGTCATGCAGAGGGCAGAATACTCGCTTTGATTCACTGTCTCCTCTTCTCTCCATTTTTATTACACACAAACAGGACAATTGATTTTTAAACCTGTAGTTTATAGCCTTGTAATCTGTGGCCTCGTTCAGACCTGGGATTAACATGTATCCTGAGATATCTGGTCACAAGCGGACAGCTCTAATGCAACGAGTGAATGCGCTCATTGAGGACGCATTTAGATCCGATTACTCAGGACACATTCAGAGGCGGTCGGGATGCATATATCCACATTCTTTTAGCAGTCTGAACAGGAATGCATGTTGGGATGGATTGAAAGACTCTCCACTCAGCTGACGTCCTCTGTGTAGCACCAATGATGTCAAATTGAGTTTAAAATATGTATGAACATTTTGAAAAGCCCATAAACATGTAGTACAATTGCTTCATATGTGTAGTGCTGCCTGAGCGCACTAGAACAGCACTCTGCCACTTTTTATCTCCCCAGCATTTAATGCAGGGGGATAATATAGCGATGAACATGTTTCCGGTGCGTAACTGGAAAACCATGCAATATTTTTTCACCAAACTTGCTACAGTTTGTTATGTGTTGGAGTGGTGCCTTTTACTATTTTGTCTGTTGTCCATCCGTGTTGTCCATCATGCCGTTTGTCATCATTTCATTGACAGAGCAGTCGATGATTTTCCAGTAAACTACTCATAAACTACTTGAGAAACTAAACAATTCCTTTGCCGTCAATGTGCAAACTCCATGAAACAGACAGCATCTGTTTAGTTATCTGTTAACATAATGCAGATATTTTATTGTTAACAAGTGGGTAGTTAAGATGCCAGTTATCATGACTTTTCATAGTAACTTTCAACAATCTTTTTATTTCAATTAAACCTAGAGCCGTGCACAATTTGTTGTTATCCAGTTCAGCATAACACAGATCTGCTAATGTAAACAAGACAATATGTCACACACAAACATGTAGTCATATATATTGTACGTTCATAATTACTTAAAAAGCTGGCATACACACATGCAGCTGTCTGTAATTAGTGCTGAGAGCCCTGTGGGCCACTGTACAAAGAAAACTATGCAGAGTAAAGAATATTCTAAGTGAGATATGAGAAGGTTCACTACTTTACCAGATTTTACCCCAGCAGATGTTATGCTACATCCCCCAGCTCTCGCTCTCTCTCCCTCATGATACTGTGGTCATTAACTGCCTACTCTGTCTGTCTTGCATAACATCTAGACAATTACACAACAGACCCATTTATACCCCGAGTTTCGCTTCAGGGCACACACACATTCTCTCACGCGGCACAGCTTGCCCAGAACAAACAAAGCCAGCAGGGACCGTCTAGGGACAAATTTCTATTTGATGTGCATTGCTTTTGCTGACAAGTGATCTGGGTTTTTGTTCATGGATGTAGCACATGCAGAATGAAAACAATGTCAATGTTATGAGCCTCCTGGAAGCATGACTGTTGTAGTAGCAAAACTCATGAATGAGCAGCATAGGGAATAACTTCTTTTCTGAGTCAATTAGAAGTCATCTGTTTGTACCGCAGGATTTGTGCACATGTTTGTCACCAACCACAGCTGCGTCTGTTTTCTACAGAAGCCCCAGTTTCAAAGTCTGGTCCAGGATACTCTGGTGGTCCCCGCATCCAGAGGCAGGAGCAGGTCATCCACCTGTCCCCCAAGAAGAGCAGTCAGGTCAGGATTTACACTTGTCTTACATTACAAAGCAGTGTCATCAGAACTTTATCAGCGCTATTTAAAGCTATGTTACCCCTCGTTTCCTCCCAGGTATTAGCCACAGTTGACTGTTTTTTTATTAAGGACAGAAACATACAATTTAAAAAGTGCTTTTATGTGCCTTTTGAAGTGTTGCATTAGAAAAAGTTTGTGGAAAAGGCAAAGTAAAAAAAAAAAAAAAAACGTTTTTACGCTCATTTGAGATGGTTTTTACCTTTTTTGAAAAAGAGCTAATGCTGTTAATGGTATATGGAAACACCTTTTCCCAGATGCAGCCATGCATAAAAATATGGTAGAAACACGTGGACTGATGAGGAGACCGTCTTTGGTCTCATCCATGAAAAAATTCAGAGACGTTTTAGATGGAAACCCGCAACGGAATGCTCTACTTCTTTTATTCCAACGTTAAAACCTATGCTACAGCCAGTAACGTATCTTATGCTGCCACCTTCTGATGACAATAAGCAGCCTAGTTTATTCGTTCCAAACCTGGTAATGGAAATACACCTAATTCACATTTTCTTTTTTCTTTTTTTGCAACATTTCAAAAGTTTGCTTCATATTCATTTGACGATTATATGGAAGCTCAGCTATAGTTGATTATATTTTATCCTAATGATCACCATATGACAGAAACCCCACTGTTGCCTCACCTGTCTTTTGCACTTTCTGTTTGTTGTAGCAGTCGGATGGCCCTTACTCTGGTCACTCCAGCAGTAACACCCTTTCCAGCACAGCTTCCAGCGGGGGTCACAGTGACAGCGATAAATGGTATGAACTCGGGGCAGGCGGAGGGTCCAGTGGGGACCAAGGTGACACAGAGCCAAACGGCCTGGGAGGAGGAGGCTACCTCCAGGGTGCATCAGCCGACAGCGGCATCGACACTAGCTCTTACCGAGACTCTCACCATGCCCACCCTCACTCTCATCATGGCAGCACCACCTCCCTGTTGGCTCCCAGTGGAGGCAGAGAGGGCAGGGAGCGGTCAGCGTCTCCATGGCACAGCCCCACTGAAGGAGGTCGCAGAATGCTGGAGAGGTCGCCTGCTGCCGCCGAGTCCCCGGGTCCCCCAGCAGAGAGGAGCATGGATGGGACGGGCCGGACCCCACCTACTCATCTCCTCGTCAGAGACAGCAGTACCTACAGTCTGAGCGAAGGGGGATCACACTCGAGGTCTGTCTGTGTGTATTTGTCCTGACCTTTAGCAGCACTGGGGAATAACTAGTTAAATGCAACAAAGTTACTGTAGTTAAATTACAAAGTGAATATAACTAATCAGTTACAGTTACTGATAAAATATATGTAATTGAATTACAGTTAATAATCAAAATGTTGGTGATTAGAAAGAGGTTACATTTGAATATATTTTTTTTCCTAAAAACCTTATATGTTGAATATAACAGCCGGCCACGCCGAGGCATATGGCCAAGTCTGTTTAAAAAATTGTCAGATAAGTAATTAATTGTAATAACCTAAATAACTTTAATGAGGTAATTAAAATACCTACATTACTTATTATATTTTAACTGGGTAACTCTGGGTCAAAACCAGTGTTTAAAATAACAAGTTGGCCTATTGCTGATACCGATTGTCCGATACCCCGAAGGCAGCCAATAAGTCAGATTTGGCTGATGCTGATAATGGTGCATCCTTACCCTCGAGGTGTTTGTCTGAGAAGTGTGACAGTTCAAAAATAGTCCTACTGTTTCTAACCTCACTTTTGTCAAAACTTTCCTTTCCTTAAGGAATATCAGGTTATCTTACCTCTTCACAATTATAAAAACTATTCAAATCAACAGTCTTGAGAACAAATGCACCACAGGTACCTTGAGGCATTTTTCTGCAAACAATGCATATCTTGTTTCTCACCTAAACAATATTTACTTGAGTAACATTCTTGTCTCAAGGTTTACTGTAAAGGAACATTATAAGCCAGAGGAAGTCATCACAATAAATGTGCTGTTCTAAATAAAGACATAATTATTTCTCCAGTTAATTATTTTATTTTGTTGTGGATTACTGATATTAGCTATTTTCAGCAGGTTTTCCATGCTGCCAGTGTACTTTTCTTAAAACGTTATTTTTAATGTCAAATATGACCTCATCCCTTTTGGTATGCATCATCTAAGTATTTACATGACCTCTGCAACATGTTTCCAGTTCTCATTACTCAAGCCAATATTTCCTTCTTCCAAGACGAACACACACGAGAGCGCCTCCCTCTCAATAAGGTCTTCCTGGAAACCAGGCACAGGAGTAATTGTAACTCCTGCTTATCTTTCCACATTAGTTTTCAGGAAATGTGGAACACGTGTCCAGAGTTTCATAGCTGAACTGGTGTCTAGAACTGAGTGAACTTAAGGGTCCTGGTCTTCCTGTTTGAGCAAGTCATTACTCGGCCGTTGAGATAGAGTTACAGTTCATGACCTGGGCATCATCTGTCCAGCATTTAAGCTACATGTGTAGTTTGTCATTGGGGTGGTTGGAAAACGAGAGGGTCCTCAGTAAAGAGTTAGCCAAGATTGTTTTTGACTGCAGGTGATATTTTGATATGGTTTTCCATCTGTAACTCAGTAATGTTCAAACCAAAGTTTAAACCAAATTTCCCCATGGGGATAAATAAAGTAGATCTTGAACTTGATCTTGAATGTATGTTTACTGTGGAAATCTCTAAATGGCAGATCTAGATTGCACCATTTGATCCAGAACCAACATTTATTTTTATTCAATATAAGAGGGTTTCTGTGGGTCTAAAATCCAATAATCTGAATTTTAGGCTTTAACTATGTTGAAATGTCTTGACACGATTATACCAGGGCTTAAAAATTGAATGGATTATACGTCACTGTTGCTTTTATAAAGGTGTAGTAACCTCTGTCTCCCTTTTTAAATGTGTTTTTGGGAAAACTTTGTATTGGTCACACTGTAACTAAATTACAAAATTAAACCAACATGGAACCACTAACCACTAATGCAAACTGTGCAGCACAGTCAGAATGTAATGGAGCACACCCAGCTAATGCGTCACAATGTGGTGTGTGGAGTTGCTTTTCTTCTAGAAGTAATAAGTTCAAATAGTAATGTTCATGTCTCCTTGCATCGAAGAATAGCTACTTCTAAAAGTCATGAATTGAAAAGATTGCTTTTAACTAATGTTAGTAAATGATAGTTTAACAAGATTTGACTTGAGAACAGAACAGTCTTAAATTACATTACATTACATTATTACATAATCATCTCAAAGACTTAAATTGAACTTGAAACCTGGTAGAAGTTTTAATACAAAAATGTAAAATCAGTCGATACAAATCCTGTCATTGCCTTAAAATGACTTTAAGACCACCAACGTGTGCTTCATTTACATCAGGATATTAGGTTTGTTGCTTGTGGTTCATTGCTATGTGTCCTTTCTCTGTTTCTCTCCTCTGTCCCTCAGGCACTCAGCCCACAGCTCCCCCCGAGAAGAGTCCTCCTCCTCAGCCACTTCTCCTTCTTCGCAGTCCTCAGTGTCCCCCGGGCCCAAGAGCTTTTACCCCCGCCAAGGAGCTCAGTCCAAATACCTGATTGGATGGAGGAAGCCAGGCTCCACCATTAATTCTGTCGACTTTGGAGACACACGCAAGTAAGGATGAAGGATTAAACACAATGAAGGGAACACTGCAGTGGGTCTAAAATCCATTCTTGGACACACACATACTCACACCTCTTCAAATACCTCAAATGCATTGATGGCATAGGTCTGTTATTAGAGTGCAGTATTTTCTGTACTAACATTATTTGCTTTAATGATAATATTTATTTGTTGTGTCAAACAGCATATGATTCATTTTCTTGTTGTTCTCCTGTGCTTCATGTTGATGGCCTCAGATAGCAGCACCATGCGTACAACAAGATTCCCCTCTTGTGGCTAAAGAGAATATTACACTTAAGGATTAATAGCGTTGAAGTAACTAGAACCAGCTTTTCTGTTGCCACTGTATGCAAAAATTTTTACCGTTTTGTTTTTATTTTGAATTGAATTAAAATTTTTGAACTGTGAAAACACATGTGCTTTTCCACTGCATGATACTGGCTCAACTCGACTATGCTCGCTTTTGGTAGCAGTTATTTTGTTTTCCTCATGAGATGTAGTATCCCCTCTGTAACTAGTCGCCATAGCAACGCCACATGAGACTGCCATGTTGTCATCTTCAGTACTACACACAGGAAAACATCCTCATTTGACCATGGTGTGGTTTTCACAGGTTGCCATATATTACAAATACATTTCAGGGTAGAGTGAGTAGAGTATAGTTGCTTGGCTGTTTAAAAATGGCAGGTTTGTTCAGTCCTGTATTGTACAATGATGACACAGTGATATGATTGTCTGACTAATCAGTAGTCTACCAAAAAGGCGAGTAGAGTCGGATTGAGTTGAGCTGGGAATACACTGTGGAAAAGCATCATAGTAGTGCTATGAACATTGTGTATCTCAAAGCCGTGGTGGGTTTACTTCTCTGTGTGTGTGTGGGTGCTTCAGGAAGTCTCCAGGAGAAAGGGAGGTGGAGGTTCCAACGCCAGCAGCCAGGCCTTCCCTTAGGGATATGCACTCCCCTCAGCCACACGCCAAATCGACAATGGAAGAAGATGTGAAGAGGCACAGTGCTCCAGACACCCCTCCTCCACCACGCAGACATAAGGAAAAGGTACTTCTCAAAAAAATGTTTGTGAATCTTAACCTAGAATCAGCCTGTTGATAAGCACAGTAAAAGAAACATCTCTTAAATTAAGGGACCTTTAATTGCTGCTAGTGAAATTTACATTTCAGTGAATCTTTCTGGTGTGTAAAGATGATGAACAACAGATTAAGAAATAACACCATCTTTTAAAAGCTGGCAGAAGGTAAATTCTATTAATCATCCAGGTCACTTTGTTCCAAAGAAAAAACTGTAAAATCTTTTGAAGTTTTGGTTCAAAGAAATAATCTGTCAGCTCCTTTATAGGTGGTCTCATTTGCACCAAGTTACGTATATAAGTAAAGGTCACTATTATGGTGGGGGGGGGGGGGGGGGGGGGGGGGGGGGGGGGGGGGGGGGGGGGG
>JAPQRN010000017.1:5396088-5425321 GCA_037367275.1 Coranthus polyacanthus | reverse complement strand
GAGATGCACCTTAATGTATATGGTTATATTTGTGGTGTATTATATGTGACTGTGGGCTCTCTCTCTCTCCCTCTGTCTCTCTCTGTCTCTCTCTCTCCAGTGTGCGCCGCGGCTTTGGTGGGTCGTTGTGGTGAAGCAGCTTTTTTGGCTCCAGATCTCCAAGCGAGAGAAGGAACCGGCGCTGAGGTAAGAAAAGACGAACGAACAGGAAGAGCTGATAGAGGGAGGTAGTTAATGAATGACTCAATTAATACATGAACCGAGGAGGAGGAGGAGGAGGAGGAGGAAGAGGGGGGCAAAGAGTGGCAGCTTTAAAAAAAAAAAGAAAAAAAAAAAAAGATGCGTTTGAACGCACCTCATAACGTTAATACCGTCAGCGCTGCCGTGTTAATGTGAGTGTGATGGACCGGTGCTGCTGCCGGGATGTTGTCACAGTCCTGTGTATCTCAGAGGTGTGCGCGGAAACGGGATGCTATGATCCCACCTGTAATTTAAGGCAGATATTTACGTCTGCAATTAATTTGTGCGTGTCCACGTGCGTGTGAGAGATAGCGGCACACGCGCACACGGACGAGAGGTGCGGTGTTCATAGTTTAACGTGCGTGTCCGTGCGTTTGAGGGAACGTGCGCGCCGCTGTCTGCAACTGGACCGATTTAAAGCGATTCCAAGCGATTGTGTGCGTGTCAGTCTGCGTGCGTGGAAGGGTGACACGGTCTAAATCAGGCTGCGGCGCTGCTGGCTCCGCGTGTTTGGGGAGTGGAGACGATCCTGGGAGGATAGAGAGACCACTGACAGCTGTTGGAGAGAGAGAGGCGTCCACGTCCCCGTGTGCATTATCACCGTCCATCAAATAAGCCTGAAAAAAACTCACTTAGTAATAGGTTTTATTGCGGCCGTCACGTCCTAATGTTTCCCAAGTTTGCAGCGGTGGAATGTAATTAACAGAGGTGGGACGTAACTAAGTATCTAAGGTATCTGTAGTTCACTAGGGTAGTTACTTCTCTGACAACTTTTGACTTTTATTCCCTACGTTTTCAAAACGAGCCTTTAAGGGGAGGGGGGATTGTTTTTGGTTTCTGCATTGCTTGCTTTCAAAAATGTAAAAGATAAAAAAAAAAAAAAAAAAGGACATAAAAGACGAAAGCAAGACGAAAACGACGCAGGAGATGAAACAAAGACGGAAAAGAAGAGGGAAGGAGATCAAACAAAACGAAGGCACCGGCTCTGATCTTATTTTGATCGCGTTCTTCAAAAATAAGATGAAAACGACATTAAAAAAAAAAGAAAGAGAAAAGACAAAATGAGACGAAAGCGACCACGTTTTACTGTAGGTACGTTCAAGGCTTTTTCACTTGTGCTTGAGCAAAGAAGTATCCAAGCGCAAATTTGACGTACTTGTACTTAACTTGAGTATCATCCGTTTTGTGCGGCTTCACGCTTCCGCTCCACTGCATCTCCGAGGCAAACATTGCACTCTTTTTACTCCACTACATTTGTCTGACAGCTGTAGTTTTTGTTGGTGCTGACCTTGCTTTAAGGGTTCTTTGCTGCAGAAACAAGTGAGCTGTAAAGGACTTGTTGGGTGGAATTGGATTTTTTTCAAAAGTTACGTGCCCATACACAATCTTTGTACATTATTTGTGCCATGAAGGGAAGAGTCTGATCTACTGTTTCTACGAGCTTTAAGCTGCAGTGCTTGCCAGTTGTTGTTTTTTTTTTACGTCTTAGCGTGTTTTGATTCAAGTGGTCGGAGAGGAAACGAGAACTGCACCCATTTCTGTGGACTCTGTTTTCAGGCTGTAGAAAACCTGCTCTGGCTAATCTCAGGTGTTTTCAGACAGGTAGGGGGGCGGGTGGTTAAATACGTGACTGACAGATGCAGTAACCAATCGCTGATCAGGTCATTTATCTTTCTAGTTTTATATCTTTTCGTCTTTTCACGTGCATTTTCCAGTTCTGGCATTTGTTCCCCTTGATTTCAGCTCCTGCAGCTTTAAAATCTTCTCACTCTCAACCTTCTGTCTCCCACTGAAGGCTTGTGCTGATCTGTTTCCCCCACTGGTTTAATTTAACTACTTTTACTCAATACTGTAGGCAAATACAAATAAGGCACTTGTGCTTATTTTAGTGTTTTACTGAACTACATCTCAGAGGCTAATACTGTGCGTTTACTCCACTACGTTTGTCTGACGTGATGCGTATTTCTAATGCTTGTGATAAACTGAAGGGTGACGAGTCCCGTAATGGGTTGAGATGTTCTTCCACGCGCTGTCACAGAGCTGAACAGCCACAAACGCTACAAACGCGATGATCTTATAGAATATGACGCACTGCTGTAGATTTAAACCACCCACAGTTTACGAAGTAGTTCGAACGAGCTCAGCCTTAAGCATGTACAGCAGTGAAATCATCATATGTAATAGTAAAACACAGACAGAGACCGTTTTACTGCACATGCTTTTGAACACATACTTGAACGACCTGGCCTGAACTCAGCCCTTAGTTCAGCACCTGGTGGATGAACTGGAATGCTGCCTTCAAGCCAGTATTTTTAACATCCATCGTCAGTGGTCGACCTGCTGTAACCGGGGCTCTTGTTGGTAGAAAATCCCTGCTACATTTTCCAATATGTAGTGGAGAGTCTTTGGAGAACAGCGGAGGTGGGTACAGCAGCATGTTAATGCCCAAGGGGTTGGAATGACATGTCCAACAATTATCTGGCTATTATATTAGTTTTTCTGTTAAAATGACCAGCCGCTGTATGGACTGGGCGCATTTTTTGATTGCTTTTTTTTTTTTTTCGCTGTGTGTGCTGCACTACAGAGAGTCTAGTGGGAAAAACCAGAGATGTAAGCAACAGCAAGAAGTCTCATTAAAATTACATCCCACGTAAAAATGTTTGTGTGAAACTATATGTTCCTCCTTGTCGTGATCTTTCACAGCCCGATAAGGGCCAATAGCGTGCGCATCCCCAAACACACATTCACAAGACACACAGATGCTCTACTTAGACATCACATCATTAGAAGTTTGTACAGAAAACTGGAGCACAGTTTGCAGCCACGCACGAATCTCATGTCGATAATGTCACGCCATCTCATCTTAAAGTTCGATAATACGGTATCATGCACATATATGTGGAGAATACATTAAAAGAAATATAAAGAAAACTTTACTGGACACAAACATCAGGCTTTAAATATGGATTTTAATATGAGTAAACAAGCTTCACTGACATCATATGCACAGTTTAAAATCACTTTGTGCATCCTCTTCTTTACTACTACGGCTATATATTTCCATCACTTTTATTTCCTGATTTGTGGAGATTGATGCATTTGGACCTTAAGAACTACGGTTATGAACTTCAATAACCATGAGCACTTGCATAACAAGACACAGGTGTTCTGCATTGGTTCAGATTGTTGCTGTGATGCGTCAGTGCGTTCACCTGCAGGTCTGGTCAAAACCGTTCTGCAAGTAAATGTCGGAGCTATGTTTTTGACTGGACCTGTACGATCCAGCAACAAAATCAGCTACGTCTACGTATATACACCGGCCACTTTACTGGGTACACCTTGCCTGTACCGGGTTGGACCACCTTTTGCCTTCAGAACTGCCTTAATTCTTCATGGCATAGATTTAACAAGGCTCTGGAAACATTCCTGGTTTGGTTCTGGTCCATAGTGACACGACACAGTTGCTGCTGATCTGTCGACTGCACGTCCATGATGCGAATCTCCCGTTCCACCACATCCCAAAGGTTCTCTACTGGATTGAGATCTGGTGACTGTGGAGGCCATTTGAGTACCGTGAACTTACCGTCACGGTCAAGCAACCACGTTGAGATGATGTGACATGGCGCGTTGTCCTGCTGGAAGTACACTGTGGTCATAAAGGGATGGACACGGTCAGCAACAATACTCAGGTAGGCTGTGGTGTTTAAACGGTGCTCAGTTGGTACTAACGAGCCCCAAAAGTGCCAAGAATATCCCCCACACATTACACCACGACCACTAGCCTGAACTGTTGATACAGGGCAGGATGGATCCATGCTTTCATGTCGTTTACGCCAAATTCTGACCCTACCATCCGAATGTCGCAGCAGAAATCAAGACTCATCAGACCAGTTTTTCCAATCTTCTATTATGCAGTTTTCTGTCTGGTGGTTCAAGTTTTGACATGTTATGCATCCAAACATGCTCTTCTATATACCTCGGTTGTAACAAGTGGTTATTCGAGTTCCTGTAGCCTCTGTCAGCTGGAAACCAGTCTGGTCATCAAAGCCCTTTTTCGCCCATAGAACTGCTGCTCACTCTTTTTTTTTCGGCCCATTCTCTGTTAAACCCCGTGAGTGAAAATCCCAGTCCTCCACATTCCGATGCTCGGCTTGAACTTCAGCAGATCGTCTCGACCATGTCTTCATTCCTAAACGCACTGAGCTGCTGCCATGTGATTGGCCGAGTAGACATTTTGCGTTAACGAGCAGCCGAACAGGTGAACCTAATAAAGTGCCGTTTTGCTCAGTTGAAGTCTAGGCTGGATTTAAGGATGTAGAGCTCACACGTTTTCTCCACGTTTGACCTGCACTTTTGCATTTTGCTTTAAATTCAGTGAATTTGTCAGAAGTGTTTGTTGTAATGAGGTCTGTCCTAAAATGGAGAAGGAGTAAGTAGTAAGACTACTTGCAATTTACTGGCAAAGTTTTGATTCTAAAATAACTTCTACTGGCTTCAGTTCAGTAACACTTTATTTTTACACCACCTCATAATTCCTCCCTGATGTAAAGTAGATATAAAGTAGACGTTGAGGCCTCTTGGGTTTAAGGGTGCTCCTTGAGTTTTGCACAAAAATATGTTTAGAGCAGTGATAAACTATTTGAAGTGGAACTGAAAAGAGTACTTTAAGAAAAGTTCTTTGAGGCAATTTCGTTTAGAAATGAATGAAGTGACTTGGTCCCAGTTTAATGGTCGGGATGTGAGGAGCAGAGATGGTTCAGTCGAACAAAGAAGGAACAGAGATGTGAGTTTGTTCTGGAGAGACTGTATTTGTGTTTATCTACTACTCTACTTTCTACTTTATTCACCGGCCTTTTTGGAAATCAAGAGACTACAGTTGTGTTTTTGCCTTGATGCGTCTCGTTTCATCTTGTTTCTTTTTCCATTGGTTTGTTTCTCTTACGGTTACGTACAGCGCTTCAGTCAGCTTAGACTGTCTTTAAATATGCTTGAAATAGATTTAGTTACTTACTCTTCCCTGCTCTTGTTTTCCATGTCTTTAGCTTCTCATCTGTCTGTTAAACAGATGAGCTGAGACAAGATGTTGACATATTTTGACAGCTGTCATAAATAGATGAGAGTCCTGAGTTATGGGATACTGTGAGAGGACAGGCGGCGTCATGTATTCCTGTGTTGTTTCACGGTGTGTGTGTCTTGCCGTTGCACTTAACTGAAACAAAAGTTTTTTTTTTTATTATTGTTTCACAAATTCATGGTGTTAAAACCTAAATGGAATGTTGTGTTGAGACAGAAATATGCATAACTTGAGATGCTTTGGATGATAGAGATAAGATGATTTTTAGTAGAAAAAAACCAAATGATCTTTCTGTCAATGACTGTTTCCTCGTGAATCCACTTGTTAGGAGAATATCATCCGTTCAATCTGTTTACAAGCCAAGTCATCAGTATCTATAATGGAAAATGAACTTTGAATAGTCTTTCCACGTGTTGTATGTTGTTCTGTAAATTCTTGGGCTGAAGAGAGAAGCTTCAGGGATGAAAATGAGACAAACACGATGTCTTCTGCTCTGTTGTAACTTCAGTCTCATGCGACAGTGGATGAGGAGGAATTGCAGAGAACAGATAACAGAGAAAACTGGGAGAATTCATGATGCCTTCATTTCATCCATCCTGTTCCTGCTGACACAAGACAAGAAAAAAGACAGAGTGATGGGGGAACGGGGCTCAGCGGTGAGTTGTACTGTCTAATTCATCTCTCTCTCCCTACAGCAGCTTCGAGAAACTGAAGAAAGTGCACGCGAGGACGTGAAGAAGGAGAGATAAAGAAGACGGGATAACTCCAGAGAAAGAGACTGAAGGGGAGGCTGTAGTGATGGCTGAGGCACCTCAGCAGCAGCAGAAGGTGGAGGAGGAGGAGAAACAGCAGCAGCAGCCGCCGTCACCGAGTGCTGTGGGGACAACAGACTCCGATGAAGGGTCTGAAGAATCGAAGGAGGGCATCCAGACGACCACATCCCGACCCCTGCTGTCGATGAGGTCAATGAGCAGCGTGGATCCAGACGACGACTCCCCCAACATGATTGTCTACAGAAAGGTAAGGGCAAAAAAACACCTACATTTGGCTTGCTGGTGATAAATTAGTCAAGTTGATCTCGTGTCGCTGCAGAGAGTTCACAGTTTGAACCGGGGACATGGTTTGTTGTTGTTTTCTTTTTTCTTTTTTTTTTCTCTTAACTATTTGAGTCCAGTTTGATGAGGCAGCTCGTTGCCTGGATGCAGCTGCTGTCGGTTCTTCAGACGCATGTGAGAAGTTTTTAATCTCAACTGGCATTTAAAGATTCAGAGCGTGATAGATTTTTGGCATCACTGGGCGAAAACCCTTACCTTTCAGCATACTGTAATTAAAGTAGCCTGAGAGGAAACAAGACTTCTGCACCGTGTCTTGACTTTGTTTACAAGATGTAGAAAATCTACCCCATGACAGAAGGTTTCATTCAGTATCCATATTGAATTAACGGTTGGTATCATAATACATCCATGGCAGTCAGGGACGACTACTTGTTTGCTTTGGGAAACGTCGCGTTAAAGGGGTGCGACGAACTAGTGAAGGATATGTAGCGACTGATCCGACCAATCAGGCAGCGAATGCTACGTCTACGTCATTATTTCTAAACTAAAGCATTTTTGTCTGTACACACTACACCGCAACTCCGGAGTTTCTGAACTAAAACAGGGGCAGCTGCGTCTCTGTTTCCGGAGATTAAAACACCAGAGTAGTGTGGAGAGTAGGTGTAAACGCACATAAACATATTACTGTAGTGTGGACAGAAGCACATGGCAGATCCTCCTGCAGCTTTAAAGGGACAATAATATCTTTTAGTTTAAAAAAAAATAATCAGAGTAAATAATAGTTTTGGCGTTATGTCAAAGACATCCATGCATTGTGCTGCGAGATCTACTGAAATTTGCATCTAGCCTCTGCAATACTACTTTGAACCTCGAGAGTTACCACAGGATCCAGTCTGCACTCAGTCCAACATGACAAACTGCCCAGAGGGCGTATTCTAACCTCCATTTGTAAGGACTGTAGAGGAAACGTAACTGCAACAAACACCTATGGGATGGACTGTGCACTTAAGGGTGGACTCCAGCACCACAGCTTTCTGGTAAAACGGTGCTCCACTCTGTTGAAACTTGGATAACTTTTTTTTGTTTTTGTTTTTTTTAAGCAACACAAAGCACTTTCAGAGTGGTGTTCTGTGGAAAACCCACCACCCAGAACCACAAACTGGCTAAGAAGTATACTTAGAGCTGTCTGAGGCTGAATGTAAAGACCACACATAAATGCATACATGCTTCAGTGCTATGTTTAACTGCCTCAGCTCTTAGTCTAATGTGGGTTTTACGAGAGTGCATTCAACATTTATCAGTATGCTGCTATAATGAGGTTCCAGTAGCAGCATTAGTCCACTGCACTATGAGGCATGTAGCAGAAAGAACTGCCTTTTTGTCATGCTACGTGAATACTTTTAACATAAACTGAACAAACGGCAACGTGTTAGAGGGTTTTTTTTTCCTGTGGCTTTGATGTGGTTAAGCAGTTTCTCCAGATTTCTAGTTCATAATAAGAGAAATCTGCAGATTCATCCAGTTTGTTTCCGTCACCTGGGCAGACTGGGTGGGTGGGGTGTGGAGTTTTAAAGGGTTTGGTGCCAGCAGGTTAGTTTCTCCGTTTTTATTCAGTCGTGATAATAGTCGGTAAGATATTTTATTGCCTTTTGCTGATTTCTGACCTCACTGTGATTGGGGAAAGAGAACAGACTGCTTTTATTATCGGGAATCAATACAGCATCACATTGTATGTCGTCTAGTACTGACTAAAAGACACAGGCAAGAAAATTAGTCAATTCCAAAGGCAGTCTTCCTTGGACTAAAAAGAATGAATTCATGACCATGTGAATGTAGACATCACCCCCTGCAGTGTTTCATCATGATGGATGAACTGTGAGAGAGATGGGTTTTGCATGGTGCCCCGATGCTCTCCGTCTGGAATCTGCAGGGAGGACTTCTGTCCGTCTGGAAGCTGCAGGGAGGACAAGAATATGCACTCTGCGTGTCAGTATTGTCTACCAGCAGGCAGCAAGTGCGCACATTTACAAGTACTGCGGTCAAGTCAACTTTTCAAGTCGGTTTTATTTATATTGCCCAAAAGTCACAACCCACGAATTTGCCTCAAGGGGCTTTTCAATCTGGACAGTATAAGACATTTCCATTCTATTTTTAAGGGGAGGGGGGATCAAGTGTTCAGTTTGGATTCATTGCTCGGGTTTGATTTTTATGTGGTCGATCACATTATGTCTTCAATTCGGCCAGTATCGGATTCCAGTGTGAACTTGTCACAGTCCAACGACAGACGCCGCACTCCGTCGTGCTGAAGTAAACACGTAGGTTGTAAGCTGATGTGCAGCGAAAACCAGCAAATGAACGAGCTGATGACGAGGAGGAAGAGAGTCAGGTTTTTAATTCTGGCTTTTTGTGGAGCGAGTGACTCCCTCCAGCGCAGGACTGCGACAAACGTAAAAAAGCCACATGGATTCAGATAGAACTTAATACTGAGGTAGCGTTGCAAAAACTCAGACCTGCATCTGATTTAGGACGACGCGTGGAAGTGGCCCAAAGCACAGCTGAAAAGATCGGATTCCATGCGATTTGTGCTGTTCACGTTGATCAGACATGAACGTAGCCTCAGAGACACATTTTGAACGCTTGATTCACCAGCTTTAGTTTCATGAAAGTATTTTTTTTTCACATTTTGAAGTATCGCATTAGCAAATGTTTATGGAAGCAACATTAGAAAAAAACACCAACAAACATGGACTTGGTGAGCATTTAACTCACATGACTGTCCAGATAACGGATCTTCCCAGATCTTCCCAGATATTCCCATAAAGCGCTGAAACACGGATAGTAAACCTCCACCTTCTGATGACACTAAGCCTAGTTTATTCATTCCAAACCCATTTATGGAAACACATAATTCATGCTGCTTTTTTTTTTTTCCTTTCCTGTTTTGCAACTTCTCAAAAGTTTGCTTCAAATTCTCTTGACATCTTATAATAACACGGCCAAAATTGGATCCGTAGCTTTCTGTAATGGAAGTGTATATGCTTTTATTAACTTCTCTACCGCCGCCACAGTCTGCTATCAAGGATGAATACTTCTCAGTAATAATAAACACAGATGAGATGATGTGATTATTTCTGGCATGGTCAGTAAGAATAAAAATACTTTTGAGGAAATGCAATATTGAGGCAGCGTTAACAGTGTCCTTGTCAGTTGGTAGAATGGAGACCGTCGGGCAGAGACTACTGCTGGGATTGTGGACATTGCCGTTCACTTTATAATCCCAGTTTAAGCTCTGTGTGACACCGGAAGCTTTAGTCAAAAAAAAGGTTTAATCCAAACCACTTTTTACAGCTCACCACCTCAGTAGTAGTCTTGAAATGACTTAATACTTAGAATTAACATATAGAAACATACCTGAGAGTGTCAACTACAACAAATATTTTTACAACCTAAAATGATTTCATTGTTGGCTTTCAGACTTCAGTGCGTCTCGATCTATTTGCTTGTTTGTCTTTCGTTCTCATACTCAAAATAAGCATCCATAAATCACCATTATCGGTAACTATTTGCAAATGCAGTGGCTTTTGTGCTTTTCATGCTCGCGGCGTTTGAGTTCGGTCAACCTTTGTTCTCGCTGCTGGATAAAGTTTGTGATGTTGCATAATATGCATGAAGACAGGCTCTGTGGGGAGGGGTGTTACAGTGATTTCTCCTGCATTTATAGTTTTTAATGGGCTTCATGACTTGTCAGGGCAGGCCGCATGTCTGTGTGAAGCTTATGTGAGGTTTTCCTTCCAATTACTACTCTGGGAAGCAGGGAAATATAACGAGTGCACATACAGAGAGGATGTTATGTTTTGAAAATGGCCTTCATGCGCCGCGTACCTGACACAGCTGGTATGGAAGCATTTAAATTATTTTTGCTTGTGCTTCATGATTGTTTTGTAGAGACGAATCCCGATTTTTCGAAGCTACCCAACCAAGACAGAATGACTCTTTTTTTTTTTTTTTTTTCATGTGATACCTCAGTTTTTCTGAATTGAGCTGTGTAGGAAAGACAAAAATGGGAAATTGAACTCTTGTTTTTCCTACATTTAGGAGTTGTCTCTGGATGCAGGTTGAGTTTTATTGATTTAACTTAGGTTTACCCCAACATTTGCATCATCCAGGTCCAAACGAAGCGCGATGTCTGTCCTCATAGTGTAATAATACAACACAACGATGCTGCCTCTCCTTTCCTGTAATATTCCACTAAGACTATGTTTATGCAATGCTGTGCAGGAGGTAATTAGAACCAGCTCTACAGTTCATATTGTGGATGTATGGTGTTTTTTAGATCTAAAAACTGCGAAGACAAAATGTGTACAACACACTGACAGTCTAAATAAGTTTCAAGTGGATATTATCTGCTGTGACGGTTGTGTACGCGACTCGTTTCATCGAATCTGATGAACCTGCTGTATTGATTTCTGTATTACATCTCAGAGTGTCTGTCGTCCACTGATCTTTGTTCCTCACAGTTTTAATCAGTGGATATTGAAAGCTTTGTGTTGTTGTTGTTGTGTGGGAGGACTGAGGAAATGTCACACCGGCTTCTCCGCAATTAGAAGAATAAGTTAAACAAATACCGAAATAAGACTGTACTGACACCTAGGATGTGATAATGAAAAGAGTGTAAAATCTTTCCCTTTTTACACATGAGACCATGAGAAGAAGAGAGGGGTAAAAATACCCCAGGGTTTGGTCTGGACTTTCCAGTTTGATCTGAACCAACCTCCTCCGGACCTCGATGCGGATTAAACAACTGCTCTTTAGTTTGACCGAAAGGTGGTCACAGTCGGGATCAAACTGAACCATGGTTCGGTTCATGTAAATGGACGTAGTACCTTTTTTTTTTTTTAAAGCTGTCTTTCTCAAACTTTGGGTCACGGAGCTGTTTTTTTTGATGGGTAAAATACACAACAATAACATGATATGCGAATATATTTCCATAATTAAACTAGAAGAAGAGTGTTCTCTGGAAGAGTTTAGAAACGAGATGCAAAGATGAAAACAATGTGAAAGACAAACACGACAAGATGTAACAAGACAAAAACACCATAAAAGACACAAATGATCTAAAAAAAAAAAAAGACTTTCAGAGTGTGTTGCTGTCAGCAAAAATGTAGACATTATAGGAATGAATGTGTTGTAACAGTCGCACTCAAATATTCATCATATATTTCAACTCAAACATCATTTCCATGTTATCGTGATTTGCAGTAGTTTAGAGACCAATACAAATGAAAGGAAAAGAAAACAATCCATTATTATTTGCTTGTAAAATTCCCTTTACTTGCTTAAATGGAATGCATGTTTAGGTTAAATGTTACATCGCGCACGGTACGGTTCACATTTAAGTCGGCCTGATGTAAAATTACGGAGGCTGAGCTGGTTTTTTGGTAATATGAGGTTTTTTCTCTGTTTTTGCATCAAAGTTGTAAGACATGGATCTGCTTGTGAATGGCATGCACATTGTATAATACATTTAAAAACGTACTGTAAAATTAACATCAATCTAAAGTTGGCTGGAGGTGCTGCAGGAGGCCAGCGTCCTCTGTTGACTTTGATAAATGAGGTCTTGGTGCAGGTTGGAGACGGGTTTAGGGAGAAAAAAAAAAGAAGGAAACGGAGAAAGAAGAGGAGGCAGAGAGAGCGAAAGCACAAAGATAAACCTGGATGGTAACAGAAAATGCAGGAGAGAAAATGATAGGATGAAACGTAAAAGGAGATGAGTGTGTGATTTTTAGATAGTGACTGAACGGCAGATGAATTCTCCCTCACCTGACACGTCTCTAGATCTCGGTGTGACTGAAGATACTGCACTCAGCACAGGTTACTTCAGGCGTAGAACGGTAAATCAACAACAACGCAGATGTGTGCAGTCACCTTGGAGTACACGATTTCAAAGTCCTGATGTTGGGTGCATAGTGTTTGTTTGTTTGTTTGTAGTGTTTTAGCATTAATAAATCATTGTTACGGTGAATTTCAGGAAAACCATCACCTTCACTGTGGTGTGTATGTGTGAATATATGTCTGTTCCAGTGCAATCAAACTGCAGCAGCCCACTGAGAGCTGTCTGGAGAAGACGTCCACATCCAGCAGCAATACTGCATAAAAGCAGAGAACACAAAACAGAAAATAAATACTTGGAAAGTTTGCCAAGTATTGAGATAGATTTTACTGTAGGGAGGTTTTTAAAATGTAAACGTCTGCATCGGCCGAGCTGTAGCTGCTGTTCATCATCACGCAGCCCTGATGGAAAGAAAGACGACACGTATTCTTTAATATATCAGATTGTCTTGTATTAAGCAAAAACAATCTGCCAGTGGGGTAATCAAAGTTAGATTTCTTACAACTAGAGTTGAAGTCGAGCCATTGGCGCTAATGGGGGAGCCACGTTTTAAACAAGCAGCAAGCAATTAAAAGTTAAAGAGTTTTAAATATGAATTTCTGACTTGAATTGAGAAGTTGTGCAGGTCGTCTGACCCTTAAAACAAGAAAAATATGTTCCTCTTCTGGGATATTATGAAAAAAACATTATTTAACTCGTTACTAGTTAAATAAAGCTCAATATTAGCTGGAATATCTTAATAAGACAAAGTTAGATATGTTTTCTTAAAATGCAATTACGTTTTTTAAAGAAAAACGTGCATGATGAGATCATTTCTCTTCCTGGAATAAATGACTCCTTTCATAGGAAACGAGGCTGTTTTACTTTGTTGAAACATCTTCTTTGCAGTGTAGTTAAAAACTGATTAAACCAACATAATGCACTGACTTTCGCACAACATAAAGATTCTAAATCCTCTGACGTACAGAAACGGATTGATTTCACAAGTTTACTATAGTGTAAGACACGGAAACGGAACAAATGCATTTTCATTGAATTGATTTGCCATGTCCGTTCAGACACTAAACCAGCCCGTGGTTGGTTGCTGAGCTACTGATGAACAACATTTGCCATTACACGAAAGGTTGCTGTTTTTTATGAAATATGTATGCCCTGAAATAAGGTCCAATTAGTCGTTCCGGGTGAGTCATCAATCATCCACGAGCACGAGGGGGGAGGGAAATGCAAATCGAGTCTCGCAATCGCCGCTTATAAAAGCTTTGGGATACAAAGTATCAAGGCCCACTTAAAAGTAATGGAGGTTTGAGAAGATTTTTTTTCAAACTCCTAATTTTATACCCAGACTTTTAGCCAACGCAGGGTCATTTTTAGTGTTTGGAGCGTAAAATGAAGGCGGAACATGAGAGCGGATACTGGGTCAGCGCTTGAAGAGTAATTAGGATGAGAAGTGATGCTTCTCGCCTACCGGGAGCCATTCATCTACTTCATCTACCTCTTTTTTTTTTTTTCTTTCTCCAGCTCCTCCCTTAAATATTTTTTAATTAACTGCTGCTTATGTGGCTTTCTGACGCCAGCATCCAGCTACCCATTAGTGAGGACGGAAAGGAAAATAACTGTAACGTGGGTGCGTGTCACACGTCTCTACATCCTATACCTACAGTACAGTATGTGTTTTGTGTATCAGCCCGAATCTGATACACAGTGAGTCGCACACATACACACAAGGTGATGTTAAGGTGAGGAGATTCGCTGCTGTTGACAAGTGAGCAGGGTGTTGACTTACCTTTTCACCAGCCTGAATTCGAACCTGTCAGCCGGCATCTGCTCAGGAAAAACTGTGTGGATAAAGAAAGAGGAGAGGGAGAAAATGGGATGCAGTGTGTGTCTGCGGCGTTTAAATGGACATATATTTTTGTAGATAAGTGTGTTTTGTGTAGCCGTTTGGGTATTCCAATGTATTGCACGTTTTCAATATTCTCCCGTCTGACAGTAGCTCCTGTAAAGCCAGTTTACTTAACATGATGTCTGGTCCCATATTCCTCTAAGCTGCTGGAACGTGACCTGAAAGCGAGCATGTGACGCCACAGTGACATGGGTCGTGGGTGCTGCAAAGGACTTTTTCGGTGGAAGCCGATTTTTCTTTTTAAACTTAGGTGCCATACACAATCTTTGTACGTACGTTGACAATGACAGGAAGAATCTGGCTGTTTTTATACTTGCCTAAAACGTCCTCAACTTTTTCCTCTAACGCTGGAGGCTTTTGCTTGATCCGTTTCCCTCAGCGGTGGATGTAACTTTTACTCAAATACTGTTTTGAGGTACTTGACCTAACACCTGGCAGCTTTAGTTACTTTTCAGTTTAGAGTTTTTCGTCGCCTTCCTGTCGAGTGAAAACCACATATCTCCAAATGTGAATTACTTTTTTCATACTTTAAGTCCTTTTTGCTGATACTACAGACATACTTTCACTTACTTTGAACATCCTTCAATTAAGTATTTGTCAAAGTATGTTATTTGTACTTTTCGTTGTGATTAATCTTAGACAACCGAAGCTGCTGCTGTTGTTTAAAAAGATGAAAACATGATGATTATGACCAGACTAATATCAGCGTCCTGGTGAGAACAGTGTTGTTCATCGTCCCATCTGGACTGAAGACAAACTATGACTCACCATCCGTCCATCCCCAACTTTTCATTAAGCCTTTTGAGTATCACATTTGCAGACAACAAATGCTATTAGACTGAGGGAACAGTATATATTCAAACGGCCTGTACATCGTGTCATATGGTGGCGATGCTCTCAAGCTTCATAACTTTAACATGAAGCTTCCAAAACGTCTGGATTTAAAAGAGCAGGAGTCAGGCAGATGTTTTTCCTGTCACCCAACCTGCCCGCGCGATGAGTTGTATCCCTTTTGTGTTCATTGTCTGCTTTCATTTCTCCACACTTTGTCACTGTCTCCATGTGGAACAAAGCCAGAGGCCAAAACATCCTCATTGAGCTCAGTGATGTGGTCACTGGTTTAAGAAAGTGCACCACCTGCCTCTTCGCACGGCCTTCCTTCAGGGGCTGCTTCTTCCACTTCTGCTGCCATGACATCTATTTCAGCAAATCTGTGCTCCCCATAGCTCTTGATTTCAATAGCTGTGTTTTCATGGACTCTAGTGTTGGAGAAGATGGGGAAAAAAAAGCTTCAAGTAACCACCTCAATCAGAGGAGACTGGCCTGAGAAGGAACTTTCAGTCGTTTTGAGAGGGATGGTGTGGCACTTCTGATAATCTGTCCAGTAGGAAAATATTAGCACCCAATAACCATGTAAACACTTAATCTGGTTTCCTCTTGTCATCCAATGTGGGGGTAACATTAAAGCTGCAGCGCTCGATATATTTTTGGTTTTCTTTCCGGTAACTCAGTGTCTTCTCTTTTTGCACAGCGCCATGAACGGCATCAGGTCATCTATATTTATATTTCATGTTGTGGTTTGGACTGAGAAGAGAGAACTGCAGAAGCAAGGAGTGTGTTTTCACGTTTTTGTTTTTTTTTTTCCCCCTGATTTCATCTCCTGCAGCTTCAGTCGATGTGACGAGTTTTCAGGAGCGACAGAAACACGGCTGCATGAAAACAAAACTGACCTGTGACTGATACAACTAAAAAGATCAGATGATTGTTGAACACCTTGATGTTTGCAGAGGCTCAAAATGGCAAGTTGTTGAAAGAAGTGTTTGAAAAGATGAGAGAATGAATTGAATGCTCTCAGTAAAACTGGGGGGGGGAGCAACCTTCGTCTTCTTTGCACTTAAAAAAACAAAATGCTTTGGGGCACATTTTATCAGATCACTTTATTTAGTGTCCATTTAAAAAGCTACGGTAAATCTGTAATTGGAATGATTGATTCCATGTAACGGCAGCTAATGATGTTAAATGTTTCCTCTAATATAGAACACTAGGACCACCAGGGGTCGCTATACATCTAAAACCGCCAACAGATTAAGTGATGCTCTTGAGAGGAATTTCTCAAGCCATAACATGAGTTTGTTTAATCCTCACCTGCGTTCTGGTCGACTGGTCGGTGACACTGAAAATGGGAGAATATTTAGCTGATTAATCCACACAGATACAACGTTTTACAAACTATTGCCATCACAACATCTCAAAGTGAACCAAACTACTGTGTTAGTCACACACGGTATACAATTATCCATCCATCCATTTTCTGCTGCTAGTATATAATTAGTACATACAGAACAACAATCAAATACTCCAATGACAATAAATTAGTGTGAGTTAATGCCCTCAGTGGACATGAGATCACTGAATGGAGAGACCGTTGACCAAATGTCAATCCCGTATCCGTTCCCTTCACACGTAATGATTGACATTTATTGTGTTTACTAGATGTAATGATTGGGACCCACAAATGACCCCAAAAACAAACACAACAATCAATTCCACTTGCTCTAGCTTTGGAGACACTATAATTGTGTTTCAGTTTCGCAAATCCTATGAAATATCAGGTGCAAATTGAAGACATTATTCATTTAAATATAGAAATAGTGTCGGTTTTAAACTGGTAGTGAACATATTTTACTGTGCGTTTTCTTTTTTTTTTTTTCTTTTCATGTGCTAAATGCCCTGAAATACTTCAAACTGGTCCTGAGGAAAAAGCGATCTTCATGTATTAACACACAGTTCTTCGGTTCTGTACTCTCTCTTCATTTGCTGCTCCATCCTTTTAAGTCTCGAGAAGGACTTTGAAAGTAGGAGCGAGAAAGAAATTCGGAGGAAGCTGCAGGTGGCTGCATGTAGAGAGGACTCTCTGTACATGTGCATGCTTATTTTGTATATAAATAATACTACATATCAGGAATTATAATGAAGTAATTTAGAATGGCCCCCAAAATCCTGTGGAGAGAAGTTGCAGCTTGATACGGAGGACATTTGTCCAAGGGCTCTGTGCAGCTGTAAATGTTTGTATTTAGAATTGATTTAATAACACTGTTTGTTAAAATGAAATAGAGGCTTTGCATCAGACGCCAGGTGATAACTTATTTTATGCCATTGTGCCTTTGAGCCCCCTTAACCGACTATAAAATTCCAGTCATGCATTCCAGTGCATATTTATTAGGCAATTTCAAATGGCAAAGATATTCATTGGTGAGCAAGAACATGAATCATAGCTCAGTGAACCTTTCCACGGCTTTCTGTGAACTGATGGCATCAGTATCCGAGCAGATACTGCGGATCAAAATTGTTACTTTGATCACGTAGGAGCGTCTTCGTTCATTTTTAGCAGGAAATATGCTGAACCGTTTTTCAACCTTGTAGCTGCCTTTACTGCCTGCTGCAAAGAAAGGAGAATTTATTATTCAACATGGTCAAACATTTTCCTGGAGGAATTTTGATGTAAATGATAAAAAAAAAAATATATATATATATAAGCAAATGAATCTGCATTTCTGCAAAATATAGAAAAAAAGGCAGTGAAAGCACCATGTGGCCATGTAGTGTAGTGACATATTGTAAAGCCTCGAGCTGTATCATGGTCTTATGAAGGACAGTTTTCTGCACACGGAGACTTACACTGCAATTAAAGTCAGTTTTTGTGCGACTGTGTCTCTGCCCGTACGTTTTGTGTGTGCGCCGCTTGTCACTTAGTGAATGACTAAGCACATCTAATCACTGTGCAGCCGCCTGCAGATATCTGAGGAGAGCTCATCACAACAAAGCAGGTAGAGAGCAGCGGGCTAATCAAATCAAGGTGATGGGGAGAGGCTAATTGGGGAGTTTAAATTGCAAATTTTCAGATGACAGGATGATCACTCTTGTTACTTATTTCTCATTTTTTCTCTTTTTTTTTTTTTCCTCCTTAAATCTTTGCTGTAGTTTGATATGTACCTGAATCTAAGGCAGTATTTGGCACTGGTGACAACACAGAATTCTGCTTATGTTTGAATGTGAATATGGGACATGGTTTTAATATTAAGTCATAGGATTGCAGTGATATGGAAATGTACACGGTATGATGCAGTAACTTTTAATATTTATATCTGAGGTATTGGAGACCTGTCACCTGTGTGTACATATGTGTCTACCATTTGTTTTGTTAAAAAGAAGGTACAGTTTGCTGTATTTATTCCTAACTGTGCAGTGTCTGATGTACAGTTTTATTTATGTTCAAAAGTGAGACTTACTCTAAAAACAATCTTATTAAAGTATTTGTTCAGCCAAAAACCCCCTCTGTTTTCAGTCCTTTTTTAAGGCTCATTTTAATTAATAAGAATTGTGGAATACTTAATGCCACGAAACTGATATTTTCTGAGCCAGGGCCTTCAGTAACGAACACTCACCCATCATTTGTCAATGAAAAGTGTCTGTCTTTTCTGATTAAACTCTCTTTGACCTCATCTCCTACTTAAGATGAATGAGAAGCTCCTTCTCTGTGGACATGATGCCAGAGCTGAGAGTCATGTCTGTCCAGTTGTATTCCTTAGATACATTTTGATGCGTTTCCAGGCTGAGAAAAATCGCTCAGCTGGCGTTTGAAGCTGCTAACGCTGCTAAAACCAGAGCTACTCCACTAAAAATCCTGGCCACTAAAAAAAAAAAACAGTTTGTTCCACTCTGTGCTACGCTAGTCGTTAGCCAATCATGAGTGGGGTCTGGGAAAGTACTTGTAAAGGTCCTTACAAGTACAACAGCAATCGCGTACTAGATCAGGTTGTTCTACTACTACCTCTGATGCAAAGGTTTCCAAATTTCCATTGCATCCTCTCGGGGCAATTTCAAAGCTGAGGAAAGGTCACCGAATTAATTATACAGTACAATTAACTGAATTTTAAAAAAGGCTCGCCTATCGCAGAGCAAATGCTACGGCCCGAGTGCAACAACATATGAGCAGCATACACAGAGTATACACAGACAGACAGTGCAGTGACGTTGAAATAAATACATTGGTTCAGATTCATTTGAGAAGTCACTTCTGTCGCCTCTGGTTCACACGCTGCTGGCAGGAGCATGTGACATCTGCAGCGTTGACAGCCATGTTGGGAAATCAACTGTGGAAGTGGTAAAGGATGGTAAAAATGGTGTTGGTGATGGTCACTAAGTGTTCCTAGAAATCCTCTTTCCATGGAAGGGGATCAGTTCAATTCATTAGATCACATTTTGGTCTAATTGCCCCCGCTGATTCGTGGTAATTCATTACAAGTAATTGGTCAGAACTTGGATGTGGCCGATATTTGGTGCTGGCAGTGAAAAAGTGGCAGCAGTCCTTAGCAGGGAGTATCCCCTGGGCCTGCAGAAATAATGACATCCTGATTCCCCACCGAGTTCCTGTATCACTCAGTTCTAATCCAAAGTAATCCTCCTCAGTGTACACTTACAGCTGCACTCATTCACTGTGGTATTTCTGGGTTTGAATGATTAATTGGCACAAAGCAGGAACCTTTTTTTTTTTTTTTTAGATTCAAAATATTTGATTTAATCCTCGCTCAAGTCAGAACAGAGTCAAATACAGTTGATCCAGCGTTTCTTGCTAGAGTCTCAACATTTTTTTTTTTTTTTTTTTTTTTTTACGAGAATAATACGGACTAAAAGTTGTATATGTTTTAAAACAAATCTGGCGAGAGACCGGCGCACCGGAGCCAGAAACATGAACAACTTTACACCCAGATGCACTTGAACGACTCTGATCCGAAAAGATATTTTTAATGCCCGTTCGCTTGTTTTCTCCTACTGGACAGCAAAGAGCCAGCTGGTTTTCGCAGGTCTATTGAGGCATCAGTGTATTTATCATGCTCTGGTTGTGTCTGACAGCATGTGTCAGAGAAATCCGCTTGGCCTCGCTTCTCTGTCAACACTTCTGATTTTCACTGGTTCATATGAATTCAGAGTGTCTGCAACTGATCTGTAGGTGCATTTGTGGGCATGAAAGCATGAATATAGGGAGTGTGTGTGCGTGTGTTTTGAAGTGAATTTGGCAGGGCATATTATGTGACTATTCTACGCTATTTTTATTCTGACAGCCATACTATACGAAGCACAGTATTTTTATATATTGACATTGTGGAGCACAGACTCCCATAATAATCTTTATTGGAGAGCGGATGAATGAATTACTGTCCTTAAGTACAATTACAGCCAACTTACGTTATTTGAGAGTGTCGCTTGTACTTTACTATATTTATTTGACAGCTATAGACACGACTTATGCTGAACATTTAGATTTATGACGTTAAGTCTAGTCTCAAAGCATTTCTGCTCCACATGCATAAATGCAATCCCGTGAGCATGCGGTAACTGCTCCACCCTCATTTATCAAGTTGAGACTTTGGAAGCGTGGACAGTGGCTGAAACCTCCGCTCCTTTTTGATTAGTTCAACACCCACAGAATGTTGTTTTATATTTTCTGATGTTGTGATGTGTATTTTACTTTCATGACACACATCGGTGTCCACTAAGGGCACTTTCAACCCTGCCTCGTTTGGTCCGGACTTTCACACTTTCCACTTTGATTCGAACCAGATTTCCAGGTGTGAAACGTCCCTCAGTCCACGTGTGGACCAAGTAGCTCCGGCGCTCCGGATCAAACCGAACCATGTTTCGTGTACAGTGTGAAGACACTTTTTGGATATTTCAAACTTTTGGACCAATCGCAGGAAGTTGCACAAGGCTATCGTAGGGAAGAACAAACAAAAAACAAACGGAAGAAGTTTAAAAAATGAGGCAAATGAACAACATGCCAATGCACGGCTGTCTTTGAAGGGAGACAAAGCACAATACTCCGCTCCCAAACTTGCAATGTGAAAGCAAAACTAAGAGGACCAAATGTAGTCGATGTAGCATGAACATGAACCTTTGTTTGGACCTTGTGAAAACGCCCTAATTTAATGAAAAGATGTGCAGTCCTTTGGATAGCTGTGCCATTTCATACCAGTCAGTGGTACTGTGGTTTTATTTCTCTTCAGTCAGGCCTTGTAGAGGTGGCTGTTCCTCATTTAACCAGTTTTCTTTTTTTTTTTCCTCTGACATCCTCTTCTTGATGAAAAGGACAAAGGGTAAGAGACCGGCCGGAGACTGCGAGGGTTGAAAGCGACCGATCAAAGGAGACATCAGCTCCTGTCCCTGCCTCCAAAGTCTCAAAAGTCAACGAGGGAGTGTTGGGCGTATAGGGAAGGTTGAGCTTGATCTCGTCACATCTCGGTGCTCGTGGGACAGCATTTGAGCCCAGCAGAAATGTGAGGATGGGTTTTGAGGCTAGACCGGTGCCGTACAAACTCTACCTGGATTAAAAACACAGTAACATTGTCATCCAGTAGATTGATTATTAAAAGATTAAACCAGTGGCTTCTAACCTTCTGCTGATCCTTTACAAAAAAGCGGTGTGTTGTTATGGCCCCTGGTCACAATTTTTATGTCACTGTTTTTTACTATTGCAGTCGAAACCACATAACTAAGACTGAGTCAAGACCAAGTCCAGATTCACAACAAGGACATTAACTAAGCCACGTTTGAATAATTTAGCTAAACAAGATGAAGGATATGGTCAAACTTTAAGATGATTAAACATCCACAGAAAGGGGGTAGATGTGTATTTTTCTGCTTTAAGTATCTAACACCCAGTGGGAGAATGATTGATGGTGAGCCACGGAGAGTCGACACTCAAAACACACTAGGGATAGACTGGCTAAAACGTCAAAGTAAGGATGTCGAATAAATCTAACAATGCACAGACAATTTAGTGTTATCCAAGCAGTTGTGGTCTTCTCTCTCTTCCTCTTTGTCCAAGGCCGAACATGATTGAGACCAAGACCTTCGAAAAGCGACTGATCTCGAGCACCACATCGCTGCCGAGTACAATACTAATACAGTTTCAACAAGAGTGATTATCCCCCAAATACATCTCATGACTTTACCAACAATTACTTTTTTAAACCTAAAAAGAAAGCCCCTTAATTATCTGATTTACCTGGAGGCCTTGCGTCCCAGATTAAATAATTTAGTTGCAAATTAAGCCGGCAAAATTGCCTCTAACTTGACCAGCAATAACATTTAGAAATATTACTTATACACTAAGGGATCAGCTCATACTTCTGCTTAGGCGGGATTTTGAATAAAGCCCTTCACTTCCTCCACCACCGCTGAAACGTTTGGCCTAAACATTTTCACAATGTGACAATTTGGAACAGTATAAATATGCATTTAAAACAGTCCACAGATGCGTTTGAAGTGATATCAAAGGTATATTGTTAGAAAAATGTCATCTCATCATATGCTTGATGCTATATTTACTTCAGCTTTATGACTGGTTTTCAATGAGAAATCAAACGCACACACCAACAGCAGTCCACCCTCAAAACACACACAAAAAATATATATCACGCTAACATGTGTTCGCCTATTAAAAATCTATTGTTTGCTGCAGTATTCATCTCCCACGCCGGTGTAGTGGAGACAAATCGTGTGTATTTTTGTGCGCGTTGTGCGTGTGAGAGATTTATGATGCACATAGTGACTCACGGCAAATAATGAGCATCGGCAGGAACATTCAATAAGCGAGCAGTGTGTTGTTTATCTGGTTTTGTAACACCATAATTCTTTGTTGTTCACACAGTGGTCTTGTCCCGAGAGCAAATTGTTTAATCCCTAATTAATCTCACAGATATTCATGGTGTAATAGGGATTAACATATTGTTTTGTTAGGAAAACAATGACACAGGCGTTTTCTGGACTGTAATGAGATGTAGTGCAACCTCATCTCTCATCAAATTTTTTGGCAGAAATTACAAAGGACTGCACATCAAAGGGCTACGACGACACACAAAAAAACATTTGAGTTTGAACATTCACACACACGCAGCAGAGAGAGACACACACACTCGACATATTCAGAGGCAATTATTCAGAGAAAAGTGCTGAAAGAGAAACAGATTTCTACAGAGTGGAATATATTTAAAGAGGTGTTGATATTTGGATAGAAGGTCGAGCTCAACAGTGAATAAATACACCTGCCGCCATTATTGTGCAAATGCAGCGTCGAGCTGCTCCGGTCCAGTGTGGTGACACCTGCAGCAGCCAACCAGGCGGACAGAGCAGAAATAATGAAGCAATGAAGCAGAGGTACAGTCCATTCAAAGCAGACTCTCTTATCGTCCTCCAGCTGGGACAGGATGGTCCTGAATACAGACGTATGTTGCAAGTAAATGATGAAAACTGCAGGATTTGAGTTGCATAAAGACAGAGCAAATAAAACTATTGCTGAAAAGGAAATACCTTTTTTTTTTTTTTTTTTTTTTTTTTCCTTATTGTTTTTAATATAAAAAGAAGTGACATCACCCTCCCCTAAAACTCTCAAAAGTTTGCATGTGATCACAAAAAAAAAAAGTACTGCATAGCATGTGTAGAAACCTACGTAATGATGCACAGATGCATCGGCCTTGACGACTGACATCGGCTCTTGGCAAATATCGTTATTTTCCCGGAATTTAAAAATCGGCGCATCCCAGACAAGATTACTGTTATTACGGCTTTTAAAGCCATGTTTGCGTAGGACAAGTCTCACATAGGAACCTCTGGTGATTTGTAGTAATTGTGGAGGTCGTCTGTGATCTTAATCCCACGTAAACCTACCATTTTAGTAATTATAGTAAGAAATCCACTGCAAATTGTGCACCGTATTTCACCAAATGCCGAGGTCATTGATAATATTGGTCCAGTGTGAATCTTCTCTGTAATTTGGGTTGGTTTGCAAGGTTTTTTTGTTGTCTCTGAGCCATTATTTTGCCTCTTTCCTGGTTGACAATTACGGAGGCAATTATAAATGAAAGTTCTGACAGCGTTTTGGCGTCAATACAGCAGCACAGAGACAGAAAGAGAAAGCTCAAGTCCCTCAGAAGAGCAAAATCTCACAAGATGGATGGCAGCGTGCGGTAATGAACATTTTTCTACCTTTTTTAACAGGCTCAACAGTTATTATGTGGACGCTTATTAACGGTGGCTATCGACATCATATCCGGATGCATAATGTCAGTAAATTTGAGTTTGAGATCGTTTGTTCATTTGGCATTATTTATTACACATTGTAGGGCAAAATTATCATACAAATGCAATTATTCCCGTACGCCTGGCAATGCTTTTTAACACCAGATACCAGAGGAGGCTGTGTTCTGCTACAGTCGGCTGGAGCATGAAGCAGACTCTGTAATGGTCCAGTCCAGCGCTGTGTGTTGGGTGAAGTGGATGAGAGATAATGGGGCTTTACCCGAGTGTCTGTCGAGGCTCGGGGACGGAGGGAACCGAGGTAGCAGAGGTTGCAGCTCCAAGTGGCAGCTTATGATTAATGAATGTGAACTTTTGTCAGGCACGCTTCCCATGTATCCCGCGGTCCATTAGCGAAGTTGGATGGACACACAAAAACACAGACCACCACATACGACCAGAAAAGACAACCCACACTTTACTGATGGATGATACGGAAGCAGGACCACACATCGTTTTTCCATTAGCGTCTCCTCTCATTCTGCTCTGTCTCTTATTCTGCCTGTACCAATCAATCTTTTGCTGCACGCCTTTCTTCTCTTTACTTTTAACTGGGATGAGTTGTTGTTCGGTTCTCGTCCTCTGTACTCGCTTCAGCTTTGCTGCTGCCGTTTAGTTTTCTGAGAGACTAACGTTTCATGTTTTTCATTTCAGTTTTTTTTTTTTTTTTTCTTTTTTTGACATCAATCAAAGCTGAAGGTGACGCGAATAACAATCAGAACAATATCGATCCGTTTAAGGGCAGTTCAGAATCCTGCAGTGACTTTCTACGTGTAACATTCTTACTCGTTTGCATGTTATCACATTCATAAATCTTAATATCATTAGTTTTCCATCCTCGCAATTACCATAAAATGTAAAAAACATGAGCATAAACGAAAACATTACCGAGACCATCACCCTGTGTGCTGCATTTGACAGCGTATACCACAAAGACTCTTACTGCTGCATTTCTTTACTGCACAAAAGAGCAAATTATTCATGAGCAGAGTCTTGAGGGACCACTGTGATGAGGAAGAGGCCACCCATCAGTGTACGCTTTGAGACGCATTAAACATCTCTAGCGTGACATACAGTAGCATGAAACGGATTCTGATTTTGTTTTTCATTATGAAATTGTTAAACTGTGCACCTCTGAAGCACAATGACAACATAATAAATAATACATTGTATGCAGTGTCACGTGTGTACTGTACTGTTACTGTACTTACTGGTGTTATTTATGGTTTCGGAGTCGGAGCCAAAGACCTTCACTCTGTATACTGGTATAATGGATGTAACAAAGTGTTGTATTGTAAGGTATCAAATGCAACTCTTTAGGTGCAGGATGTCTCTCACTGTCCCTGTCCAACCCCCTCTCCTCCGATATGTTTCTACTAACTAGTCACTTATTAGAATTATTGGTTATATTTTATAAGCTGGATTGTTTTCCGTGTTATAGATTGACAAACCATGCTTTAAGTGTCATCTGGTGATTCTTCAGCAGAGTAATACACCTTTTTATAAAGAGGGAAGCGATGTAACCGAGACAAATGTTTTGTTGTCCCAGGTTTTAAGACGGACATTAACGCGTTCATGTGGAGCTGGAGGAAGTCCTCGAGTCTTACCGTTAACCACAACCCGGATGAAGTTTATCGTAAGCAAAGGATGACGTAGAGCGACTCGTCCATCGTAGGGAAATAAACCCAGACGGGGTGATGCGGGACCTCAACACAAAGCAGAGGGATCGCATTATCTTTAACTTAATTCTAGCAGTAGTCTGTTGTTATAGAGAAATAATAAAAGCTCAAGTAGAATCAAGTATTCAGCAAAGCCACGTAATGGCAACACACTAGTGCACGAGTAACTTTGTCTTGTTGCGCAAAACAATCTTAACTCCACTTATTCTTGCTGTGAAGGTTTCAAGTATTGCACATTTAAACACAACAGTATGATATGAAGAGCCAATTTTCTTCCCTGGATTTTGATTATTGGCAATATTAAGCTTTGGGCATTTAATGCCTTTGATATGATGAAAGATTAAAGGAATTCAGGAAGAGGACGAGAGAGAGAGAGAGAGATGGGGAATGAGATGCAACAAAAGTCAGATTTCAATCTGCAATGTTCGTGGTCAGATTGTTATTCCTAAAAGGCGAATTTCTTTTTAAATTCAGGTGTCGTGACAATCTTATTTTTGCACAGAAACGATAGATTTGGTTGTGTACTTGAACGAAACTCTGGAGCTTTCATTTCCAGTTCCATGACAACACTTTGGTCAAGATTAGAGAAACCCTGCGATTTAGGTGAAATGTGGTAAAATAGGTGAATTTCAATACAAATGTTGAATTTTATAAAGGAGCATAATATGTTATAGATAAGCTGGCTTTGTCTCAGCTCCTCTTCCTCATTTTTAAGTCATGTTTTCCTTTTCCCTCCTCGCCTGTTCCTTTTCCCTACACTGTTCCCTGCCTGTTTCTCTTTCCACATATCTCTCCGTCTCTTATTCTACAATTTTGTTTGAGCGGTAGCAGAATAATTCTTTGGTAAAGTGAGAAGTAGGCCAGACTGCGTCTCAGCTCCACTGGGAACGGAGCCAAGAAAAACTCAGTGTGGTTGTGTGGTTATGGGGGTTAAAATTACTGTAGCCTCTTCTTAAGTTTGACCCCTCCAGATAAGGAGGGCCGATACTCATGGGGGACGATGACGGTTTGTGAACGAGACGGATCCTGATTGGATTAGAACGGGTGAATAAAGGGTAAGAGGGGGTAGATCTGTGAATGAACCGATCTCCTCGAGCTGTATTTCTACCAGGAACACTCAAGTTAAATGGTAAAGAGCCGTTCTACTCTTTCGGCTGCTTCCTGCTGCGGCAAGACTGAATATCCTCTTAAAATAACAAGCGGGGAGCACTGCAAGTAATGCCCTCCAATGGGAATCAGTTTAGAAATAAAGACCCCCCCGGGTGCATGAAAAGAGAGCAGAATCAAAGCAGGTGCAGGTCGTGTTTGAGGAAACTTGGCAACAGGAGCAGCAGCAAAACAGTCCAACAGTGTGTGCGGAAGTTTTAGTGGATCTGTCATTTATTTTCATTTACATGTGTATTATTCAATTTAGGTTAGGTGTTAGAAAAAATGTTTCATTATCATTACTTAGATTTTCTCTACTTAATTCATTTTGGAGGCTGTATTTTTATGTATATGTTGCCTATGCTTATACCTCCACAAACTAAATTTAAGCCTATGACCCAATGACTACATTTCATTATATTAAATGTAGGATTTCGCGTCATTTAATCTCAATGAGGCAAAATCCTCATCGAGATTAAAATCTCTTTTCCAAGAGTGACCTGTCCCAGAGAGCAGCATAGACACTGTTACAACAAACGGCTTTCATTCAGAACAAATGAATAAATACGGTATCTGACTATGTATAATAAGATCAATATTAACTGAGGACAAGCTCAAAAATGATTCTAGTGCAGATGTAGACAGATGTAAAATGGACTTAAATTCCCCCAAAAGTTACGGGTTCTGACAGTTTCAGGTGCTTCCGTAAATTATTCCAGGAAAAAGGGCTTTTCAGCAAAAATCTGTTTTACTCTGTTCTGATTCCGGGAACCACCATTTGTAGGAAGTTTCGGAGGTGCAGAGCATATTGCTTTTGCTTTTTACATATGCACGTACAAAGATAAAGTGGAAGCAGCCCAAGGAGTGATTTATAAATACAGGTGAGAGTCTGTGGACATGCAGAGAAGAATACTTACAACAACATACAGAGCACAGCGGTGAATGCAGTTCCTCATAAAGCACAATGGTATACTGTACAGTTTCTAACTTCTTTAGGTGAAGAAACCCAATTCACTTGCAGAAAATATTCTGTTTTCCCTTTATTCCTAAAAAAAAAAAAAAGACAGCATTCCTACTAATGTGTTTACACGGCTAGAGACAATGAATATTCCACTACTATTCCTGTTTACACTGAACGTAAAACACCCCTGTGAGGTGCGTCTTAAACCTACCCCCCTTTTACAAATGGTCTTTATTTGTGTCTATCCAACAACCTGTTGATATCCAGCAGTCCTCGTCAGTGAGAGGAAAAAACGCTGGACGTTGGTTTTGTTTCTATGACGATATCTCAGGACTCTGACCCCTGTTGTATGACAGATTAGCTCACAACGTGTAGAGCAGTTGAAAAACGGCTCCTAAAACGCTGATAATAGCAGCATATCCCACATGTCTGTATCAGAAAATGCTACATTGAGAATACGGCCTAATTTCGAACATCCAAACAGCATATCCGGATATTGTCATATTGAGAATACGAGTGGAATATTAGTTTCAGTGTAAATGTAGTGATTGCAGATTTTCATGAGCTTTATAAAGCTCTCATCCTGTAAGTGACAGGATTTCAGTAATAGGATACCTTTTTTTTTTAAGTAATGTAAAGGTTTACAATTTAAAAATGTGTCAAGCACTTTCCAGTTCCTCATTTCTAACACTGTCCACTGGTAATCTTTGATTCAGGACTACGGTGGGTTCGTTCAGACCTGCTCCAGTGTGAGGATGACACTTCCCTGTGCTGCGCGTGAGGCAGGTTTCATTGCGGATTTTATAGACCGTTGAGTAAACTCATCCCACATCATGCTGAAATGAGTTCTCTAGTCACATGTTTAAAATAAAAAAAAAAACTAAAAACTAAATGGACACAGATCCACTGTGGTCTGAAATAAACATTGTAAAGTGGAAGTGTCTATCATCAGTTTTAATTAAGACTGAAACCTGTTAGAAATGTTGTTACCTGAAAAATGCTGTTGGTGTATTTGAGCTCATGTGCAGTGGTGCAGGTTAAGCCTTTATATACATGTTGTACTGTCTCTATTTGTCTTTCACACACACACACACACACACACACACACACACACACACACACACACACACACACACACACACACACACACA
>JAPQRN010000017.1:5372519-5386832 GCA_037367275.1 Coranthus polyacanthus | reverse complement strand
GTGTGTGTGTGTGTGGATTGTCTGGAGGCCTTTTCCTGTGGCACCGATGGTAAATAGACCTGTCATTTCCTTTTAAGCACAACCCGAATGTTTTGCTATAATGAGACAATTTGTCAATTTCCCTCTTGCCCACCAGAAATGCCCTCTCATCCTGCGTCGAGCCCCCCGGGTCACTGCTACAGAGATTGTGTAGACACTGTAATGAGAAGGTTTGTTTCATTGTAAGTGATACCTTTTGTGAAACACAGGCTCGTGCCCACCCCACCCTCAGTGTTAAAGCCTCATCCCTTGTCACACTTATTCCTCTGCCTGCTTTCAAATCGAGAAGAAACGCCGCTCGTCAGAGAGGCAGCGAGACACAGCACAGTCCAGTACAAAGAGCAGAGTAAATGGCAAGCACAAGAGGAGGAGACATTTTACCCGACAGGAGATTACCATTACAGGTTGATATTTAAGTGATGAGGTGATGAGTTAATGGTGGATTGCAGTCAGATGCCCTTGTGTTTAGAGAGGATTGTCCTTGTTTAATGAGTTAATTTGACGGTAATGGTCCGAATAGATTCGCGTCACCTCATTCTTCACTGAAAATGATGGACTTCATCATCTGGAACACTCATATAACACCTGTGCTCTAATGTTACTTTGGGTAGTTTATGTGCAATGTCAAGGTACAAACCTCTATGGATTTCCATGAGAAAAACACTTGGTTTATTTACCAATGCACATTATTCAGCATTTCAGCTATGCATCAATGTAATACATATTCTAGGTTATGAGTCCATTTTCAACCATAGTCCCATGTGCAGGTTCCCCATTTATCCCTCAAACAGTTATTTATTCATCTCAACTGCAGAAAGTAATAAGCCTTTATTTGAAGCAGGGTTGTACTGGAGGCTAAGCATTGGTTATATTTTAGTATGAAGCCTCTTTTTGATCCACTCAGCGCTCCCTTTTGCACCGTTACTCCACTGAGCTGTTAAAACAAGCCAAATGCTTCCTGTGGCCACTTCAAATTAAAAGCCCTCTCGTGTTCCAGTGGATGGAAACCTTTCTCAACAGGGCTTTTATTGCGAAAGCTTTAACATGTTGTGGTGCTTGTACATTACTACAAACTTCGGCCTTTATTTGTTTGCCCCCAGCCATTATCAGAGACCCGGAGAGAAACTGACTCCCAGTTCTTATTTGAGGAAACCAACAACAGTGCAACACATGATTCATACTGATGCATACTTAATTACAGAAGTAAAAAATATAGAACAAGAGTAAAGAGATGAGTCAGTCAGATTACTCACAATTACAGGTTTCGTTTGCGTTAAACCATGTCTTAAGTTTATGTTTAAAGGTGTTTGTAATGCAGTCAAATGTAACGAGTGTTCTGTCTTAATTCAATAGGTGCAGTGAATTATTCCAGTGTAAGTCTGTGCTAACACTAGCCTAGCTTGGTAGCCTAGTTGTTTGGTGATGCTACGCCTTCGGTTCATTGTCTTTATCATTTTTGTGTCCTTTGGCGTATAATACAAAGGGCTAGAAACGCAAACAAGCACAAGATCCCTCATTAATGTGGTGATTGATACTAGATCCCTTCGGTCCAATGTGATTTGTTGATTTTTTTTTTTTTGTTTGTTTGTTTTTTCCCCTATAATATTCTTTGTGAAAGCATTCAAGACAAAAACAGTGTGAAAATGCAAAAAAAAAAATGACAACCGAACCGTTTTCATGTGTATTTTCCCTTGAGTAATAAATTCTAAATGCCCCTGGGTAAATGTTTGAGATTTCTGAGGATACACTAGTGATCTGTTCCGAGGAGTCTGGCTCTGTTCTGAACAGATCTGTGTACTGTAGGTGGAAAACAGCGGAAGGAGCTATTCATAATCTTTGACATTATCTGATGATTTTAAATAGCTGGCTGCTGTAAATGCACTTATACTTGCATTACATCTCATGTTTGGAAAGAGCTCCAGTGAGCCGTTTAAATAATTGGAGCTTGTACTCCTACATAGATACGCTCTTCTATATCTCAAGCTCTGTGAGCGCACACATTACTTTGAGTCACGGTAAACTCGCTCTTTGAATTACAGTGTGAAAAATGAAAGGAGGGATGAGTAGGAATGCCTGGGACTCTTATAACTCGGTATTTTCTGCTCTGACTTTATCATTTCCTTACAAAAGAACATGTAAAACTTCTGAGTTGACTCATAACTTTCGTTTTAAGACTTGAAATGGCTGACTTTGTGTGTGGAAAGCTCTTTGAATGTTTTAAAAAGCCAGCGAGTAAAGGTGGTTCCGCATCAAAAACATGTTTGCTGCTCACTTTGCTGGATACCGTTACACCTTCATTTCGGTTTCCCTCTGCTTAAGTGCTTTTGACCTCCAATACTTAACCTCAGCTCCTCAAGAGGCGATGCGCCATTGGCTGCGCTGACCTCCGACCTTTCTGACAAAATTGCAATTGTGTAGTAGGCAGTTTGTTTTTTCCTTGAAGGGATATTTGAAATAAAAGCCTCCATTACTTTGTCTAAATTGCCTGGAAAAGAATGTTTTAATCATTTTTTTAAAATTACGTTTATTGGATTTGGGAGAATCGCTGTGCAGAAGAGCTCAATAAGGCCTCAATATGCTGTGTTTTCTTTCGGCATCCAATACCCAAACTCCACTAATAAGGTATTAGCATATTAGCTGCACAGATGATGAAATATTATCTCTGTTGCATTTCATGGATTTCTCATCATATTTCGCCTCACGTCCATTAAATGACAGATAATCCAATTCCCTGTGAGTTGGAAAACAGTTCAGACACAGGGCTTGAATTGGGTTTTCATTACATTGTATAGTGACGCGCTGCTGATTAGCCTTTTTTAGTTTGACAAATTGTCACTTAAGTCGTTCTCAAATGAGCTGCTGCAGAGATTTAAGCTAAAAAATCGGACAGAAAACCTTTAGGATGAAGGGCTTTGTGGCCCCATCTCCTCCATTACCTGCATTTGCAGCATTCAGCTGTGGTCAGCAAAATTCAGTAATTGGTTTTGCTCCAAGTAATACCAGGCCTAGACTTACCAGCACTGACACTGATAGCCATATTTTTCCACATGCATACAAACAGGAGCGGAATGAAAAGAGGCCGTGCAGCGAAATAAAAAAAAAGGTTTAATGTGAGTCTGGTTTTGTGTATTTTTAATGCATCCAACAGTGAACCATGTTATACAGATGATTAACCAGTTTTAAATCACTTGTTGTTTTTAAAGATTGAAAAGCAGAGGTTTCACTTGCTGCGTTGTTGATGGTTGAGGGACTCAAAGGAGGTACTGGTGTTGTTTTAAGGCCTTTTCTCTGCTGTTGATGTGACCTTCAAGTTAAGAACTGTTTTCCCGCAAAAAAAGTGCAAATCATCTTGCCATCAGTGCAGAATCCAGAAACGACACCCCAAAGTGAACTAAAGCAACATTCATAGCAGTGAAAACAGCAGGGGCCACTTATTTTCAAAAGAAATGTCATTTTGGAGACTCGCGATGAATGTGTGCTTATTGAGGGATGTTTTATTGGAGTCTTGTTTTGTTGTTAGTTGGTCTGAAAATGAGGTTTTCACTCTTCTACTGTAGTATTTTAACAGATAACCGTTCTGTGGAGGTATATTAGGTAAATGGCTAAGCTTTCAAATGCGATTAGTGCTAATGCGGCGCTTAATTCTCCATGACATCTTTAGTGAAGCTACTGCAGCAATAAGAAGACGAATAATATCTGAGGTTCATTGTAGAGGCAGGTTTTATGACAAACAATATATTTAGTTTATATATCTGAGAATGTGTTAATTTTCTTCACACAAATGGCTTTAATGGTCTTCAGACTTTTTAAAGCAAAGCATTTACGTCAGATTGTGTTTGTGGGGGGGGGCAGTGAGAGCCAACAGAGATCAGCTGAGGATGAAACAGGTGGTCGTTCAATGGTCTTAATTACAGTGAATTTACTGTGGATCAGGTTTAATCACAGTGAACTTACTGTGGATCAGGTTTTCATCGCACTATAATGACAATTCAACAGCAGCCGTTGATGGTTATGGATTATCAATAAAAGGGAATAAAATATTCTCCAAAACGAACAAGCTATGTTGGAGACGATATGTCATCTATGGAAGCTAAAAAACCTCGACTGTCAGCCACCGACAAAGCACGATTTACGTTACAGAGTTAAAGGAGTTTTACAACACACTCTTCTTTTAATGAAAGGAGCTGTAGTGAGTTAAAGCTTCAGTGTGTGATAGTGTCTTGGCACCATTGGTCAAAAATTCCATAATTACCTTTCAGCATATTGTAATTCAAGTGGTCTGGGAGGAAACGAGTCTCCTGGACCTCCTTTTGACTCCGTTTACAGGCTGCAGGAAATGTACCCCGCGACACAAGATTATGGCCAATTATGAGTGTTTTCAGAGAGGTAGGAGGGTGGGTCAGAGAAGCAACATGTCAGCTCTCGAGACTCTAGAGAAACAAAAAGGCAATAAAACAAAGCAAGGTGCTCGAGGAAAATGGACCAGATAAGATAAGACAAAGGCATCATAACACTATGAGGAAAAACCTAAATCTAAAGGTGGAGATGAGATGTGAGACAGTTTTAAGGAGGAGGGATCAATCTGCCTGTAAATATGAAATTACCGGTCACAAATTATTGATCTCATTTAGGCTTAATAAAGGCTATGGCTTGACTAATATCGTATTTCATTAAACTGGCTTTCAGCGATGCAAAAGAAGTTGGAAACAATGCAACTTGATTTAATCCCAACTTGTATCCGATGCACACTTTTTTCCGGGACACTTGCATCTTGAACTTTTATCTTACCGTCCATTATACAAAAGTTAGACATGGATATTTTGGCTTCCTGTCTCTATCTGATATGACGTGCATCTGTGGGTGACATGGTTTTTATTTTGATAAAATGTCCTTATAAGTCTTATTTTAACAACGGTCCAAAACAGCTGACCGTTGGCGTCTCCAGTTCACATGGTCGAGCTCCTCAAATCAATGAAAAGCCGTAAAACAGTTTAGAAATACATGTTCAAATGACTGAACAGAAAGTTCCCCCGGAGGTGCACAGCTTGTCCACGGAGCAGTTTTAAAAAGAGATTCATCTACTCCTCACTGTCATTAATGGCTGAAGCCCATGCCGGCAGGCTATTTCAGCGCATAAACAATCAAATATTATCGGGATGGCTCTGAAAAATGGACTGCCATGATTTTGCATACACTTCTCCTTTGGTGTGTTTCATCTCAATTTAGCGGCTGCCTGCTGTGATGGAGATGGAGTGGCCTGGCTCATTTCTTTCTTTTCTTCACTTTGAATCCAGCAGTAATTGGCAGGGTGAGATTCTGACAAAGAAACAAAAAAGCAAAAATTCAGCGTCTGCCATCGCACTCAGTCAGTCATGAAGCTGGTGAGATTTGAAAGTGGTTGTGAAAAACTCAATTTGACTTCAGTCCACTCACATGCATACGCAGTTGCACACTGAATTTTCTCAGGCAGAAATAAAAGATGTGAGGAAGAGGGTCAGTCTCATTTGAACCTCGTTCACAGCACAGTTTTAGATGCTTGAAATGTTAAATAATGGGTTTAATTGGATGGTTGCATTCCAGGGATTTTCAAAAAAAAAAGAAGTTTAAAACTATCCTGAATGCTGGTGGACACGACGGAAACATAATGGTAGCTGTCTGTATAAAACAGTTGGTAATACACATATTTAGTCCTTACTCAAATATTGAGTCCAAAGTTTTGATGAAAACTGCAGACAAGTTCACAAAAGAAGACGCGGTGACGAGAGGATATTTGCACCACAGCTGTCAAACAAATAAAACAACACATGCTGATCCAGGGCTGTTATTTTATCGGTTAATTGATTAGTTGTTTGGTCTTTAAAATGTCAGAAAACGGTGAAAAAGTGTCATCTTGGGCTTTGAGAAACAAATTACCGTCATAGAAAAGGAAAGAAACCAGAAAAATATTCTGGAATGACAGCTCTACAACTAGTTGTCATTTAATGAAATAGTCGACAACTAATTAACTGATTAATCAACTTGCTACAGCTGCTGAATTTATTGATTAATTGTCATTAATCAACAGAGTTTTAATAATTTGCTGATCCGATGTGCTGCTTTTCTCTACATGTGTAGGGTTTGGACTGGCGGTTGTCAAGACGCCGTCTTGGACTGTGGCAACCGACCAAACAATTCATGAAAACGGTTTGAAGTGAATTAATAATGAATATAATCATACTTTGTATCCCCGAAGCACCAGCGTGAGCAGCCATTAAAACTTTTGACATTTTCCTAACGGTGAAAATCTGTAGGAATTTTTCACTTGGTTGAACAACACTGAAGCCGCTCTCTTTCCTGATGCATGTTAAATGCTTCTTTGCGAGTTTAAATTGCTGATCATCTGTAACTCCTCTTGGTCTATTGATACATTGATCCACTAGTGGTCTTGACCCTGGTTGCCTCCTGTGTTGCTGTAATGCATGTAGCGTGTGTATACGTATGAGTGTGGTACTCCAACAGCAGTGTATATGTATGTATGTGTGGCTGCTGATCAGTGGACGTGGCCATTTTTCAAAGGAGCTCCTTCATCTGGCGGTTCACAGTGGTGTAATTAACCCATTGAACCGAATAACACTTTCAGACTGTATGGCACTCTGATCTGTCAAGCCTTACTGTGCACCACAGGCTCCAGCATTTACTTACTAATCAATGGTCTGGTTAAATAGTTTAGAGTACACCAGGGGAAAAAGCCTGCAAAGATGTGAAAAATGACTTACAACGTATGAACGTCTTGCACTCTGTATGTACCGTCGGCCTCCTTTCAACTGTGGCGGTAAAAACATGAAGCCCTTCATCCTGCTTATGTTATTCAGACCATTTAGGCCCACGTTTCTGGGAGACAGTTGGCATGTAAGATGCACGCTTTCTCCGCACGCGTGTGTGTCATTGCACGCGAGGGTAAATTATTGATAGCTTTGAGGAATGAGTGAAATTACTCTCTCCTCCGTCAGCTGCGTTGTGTTCAATATTGCATTCAGCTCCTCCATCTGGGAGGTGGTATGGCAAAGATTTTCTAGCAGCTTGCACTTGGTTCACACCAAGGTTAAAAGGGTTTTCATTTTGTTTTCTCTTTTGTTTCGTTTTGACATTTTGTTTTTGATTAAGTGTTTACTAGTTCGGTTTAGTTCTCATCTTTTGAAAATGCTTAGTTTTAGTTTAGTTTTGAGTTGTTTCAGTGTTTGATCTCATCTTTTTTTTCAGAACTTGGCAGGGATTCAATAAGAAAACTCAAGACATCATGCAGTTTAAAAAAAAAAGTATCCACTTAGGACAAAACTATCCACAAAGGACTGATAAACTGATAAAGACATTTTCACGCTGATTTGTTTACTTTACTTAGCTTTGTAAAAACACAATACAGTTTCAGTTAATTACCATTTTTTTTGCAAGCCTTGTTGTTTTTTTTTTAGGCTCATGGGAACTTTTTGCACAACTGTTTTTTGTTATTTTGTTTCCGTTCAACCATCACCATATCTCTCTCCTTTTTTTTTTTTTTTTCTTACTTCGTTTCATCTCTACACTTCACTTCTGAGCCCAAGGCCCCTTTTTGTTTGAAATCAAATATATTTTCATTCATCGCTTTACTTTGACACTGTCACGCTGTCAGAAAGTGCTTTACACAGCAACAAACGGACAATGTGTGCGCACAGAGATTGAAAGTGTGTGTGCACGTTATCTTCCTCCCCACTGCCCCGAGGAATAACTGTCCAGAGCGTTCCTTGTGTCTGGTAATGGCATGCTGCTATCTCCTCCACGCTGCGCGCAAAAGAAATGACTTTCCAACGTTGCGGCTTTCCTTGACTGCTCAAGCCTGATTCAGCGGCAATGAATGGAGCCTCATCTGCTGCACTTGACATTCCAGCCTATCTTTATTTTTATTAAAAGTGTCTTTTTATGGAGGCAGGAAATGGGGGGAGAGCAACAAAGAGGTTGAAAGGTAGTGTCCTAACTTGGTGTGAGAAGTTTATTTTTCTTCCGCTGCTGCCCTTTGAGTGCTGCAGCATAGAATGACAACACTGTGTCCCCAACAGCTTGGTTTAAAAAAAAAAAAAAAAAAAAAAAATCCTGAGAAATATCCAGTTTCAACACGGCAGCGCCTCTGTGCATGAAGCCCAATCCCTGACCTCAGCCACATCCAACACCTTTGGGGTGAACATGAACGCAGACTGGGGCCCAGGTCTTATCATCCTGATTTTGTGGCTGAATGGGAGTAAATCCTTGTAGCCAGGTTCCAAAATCTTCTTTAAAAGCAAGAACCAGAAATGATGGGACTTAAACAGCAGCGACAGCATTCCATGAGGTTTGGAACGACATGTTCAGCGATTACATACGGGATGTTTTTGAAATTGTCCTCAAACTTTTGATAATATAGTGCATGTACTGAAGACTTAAGGAGTTAATAAAAGGTATGTTTTTTTTTATGGTGACGTGGACGTTCTCACTATATCGACATGTACAACGCACAGTCTTCACTGTCAAGCTGAAATATCATGTTGATGAGACTCAGACGGATGGACGTACTTCTGTACGTACACACTGTACGTATAGCTACTATATTGTGTCATCTTGTCACATGATCAAATAGGCATTTGACATGGACGAGATCGACATTCATATTACTCGGCAATCATCAATGCTCATCTGTATATGAAAAAAATAAAGATCTATTTTGATTGAATAGATTTTCATAACTATTCATAGGCTTGATTGATTTTGTTGTTGATTTCTACAGACTGTTTTATGGCTATGGGTCTGACTTCAAGGGAATATTTAGACGGCTACTTTTTAATTTTGTAAGTTCTATATTGAATACGGGCATATTTCAAACGTGGCTGAATCTCCCTCAATGGCCTCCTTAGTTCTGAAAGACGCACCTTTTCTTATTAATAGGAATAACGATAAATAAAATATAAATCAAATGCATTATAAATGTTGTATCTTGAATTTTTGTCTCAAAAAAAAAGCGGCGAAACGGTGAGCTCCCCCGAAAGCCGTGGTATAGTTCACACACACTCACAGCCTTCATATACTTTCAGGCTCTTTTTTTGTAATGACTTTTCAAATTTGATGAGAGGCATAGAGGCGGTTTTCCAGTGCTGCTTGAGCATGGCATAATGACTACATTATCGCTTCACCACAGTTAGTTAATTGCAGCATAACTTGTTTATGAGTGGCTAGGGGCTTGGCTGGTCCATGGTGAAGCTGAGCTAAAATGATACTGCAGCCTGAACTCCTGCTTCACTTGAATGAGAAATGAGAGAGCATCGTGGCTGAAATTTCCTCTTGTCTGGTCCTTTTTTTTTTTAAGGCAGACTGAGCCATCATGAGGAGCGCTTTCTCTCCCTAATGTACACTTCCTGTCACCCCCCCCCCTCCCCACACACACACATCCACACACACTTGTCGAGTGCTTTCTCAGCCGTTGCTTTTGCAGTGTTTTCTCCCTCGTTCTTTACCAAAGTGTGTACTCGTATGCTCTCCTACCTGAGGGCTCTTAAGAATGGCTTAAAAGCAATGGAAGCTCAGGGCCCTACAATCTCCACAATGGCAAAACCAGTGGGCATATTCATCTCCAGCGCCTGACAGAAAGAAGAATAAGGTTCTGAGATGAATAGGTCTGTCCTGGACCCGCGAGGATACACAAGTCTGGAGGAATGATGTCTGGTTGCTGCGCTATCTATCAGGCCAGCAGCTCCCGGGGGGGCCACCTAGGCAATCGATGGCGGTCCTCGATGTAAGGCTGAAATATGGGGTCTCTTCACCAGACTGAAGGAAACCTGCGCTGATGTTGTTGCACTTTGAATACCAATCCAATAAATGGATTGTCTCCTGTTTCATTTGTTGCTTTCTCTCACCCCCTGTCCCTGATCACTTGATAAAGCTGTCTGTTTTCTGTTTTGGTTGGAAGGCTAAAAGCTCAGTCCTCCCCTTGAATTCAAAGAAGGCTGAATGTAAATGCAGAAATAAACTAAGGATTTCTGGATATCACTTTGAGGCAGTTTGGTTATTTCATGCCAGATGAGTGTTTAATAGCCCCTGTGGATGTCATCTATATTTAGTATGTTTGGAGGTAATACACTCGGTTTGCCTTCAGACTGTTATTTTCTTGGTTCAGATGCATCAAGCTGCTGAAGTGCTGAGCCAGTACATCCAGAGGAAACAGAAACAGTGATGGCATGTCTCTTTTGTAAAATAAATTCCCACTCCTCAGATCTATGGTCTTTGCTCTAGGGTTTCAATGCAGACGGAAATCTCCGGAGATGCAAGCCCACATCCGTGTGTGGTAGAGGCTGACATTTCTTTGGGAATTCTCCTGATCATGGAATTCCTGTCGGATCCCTGCAGGATGGGAGTCAATTTCACTATTTATCACATAACAGGAACAGCTTGGAATAAACTCTTAACCGTTTACTTTGCAGCAGAATTCGCCTGATGAAAGACGAGTTCAGATACATTAACTTCTCTGCGTGTATATTCAGAACTGATTACCTGAAAGAGAGCACCGAGGGGTTTACTCTTTGTCTGAGAGACAAAATTAGCCATGTTCATAAAACAAAATTACAGCTGTGAGACAGAATTTCTTGTATGGTCCCAAATCGCCTCACAGCATCAGTTTATTAACCAGTGCTGGGATGAAAATGGCACGCAAAGTCATCAAAGCCTCGACACTGAAAACTAGTGAAGAGTGTACAGTGTATTTTTGTTTTGATACATCGACTTCTCTTCAAGAACAGCTGAAATCTCCATAGAGAACACTGCGGTGTTTGCTCAGAGTAGTGATGAACAGTGATGTCTGACAGATGGTGGTAAAGGCAGGTTGTTCGCACCAGATCCACACCAGCTGTTTTGCTGCAGGGACTTAAATACCTTTTCATCCTGCAAGAGATGGCCACGAGAATGTCGGATCGACTCCTCCTTTGTACATAGTCATCAAGTACATCTGAACAAATAATGCTTCACAGAAATGGAGAGGGAAAGAAAAGATGAGAAGAGTCAAGAGAGCAGTTCCTCCCGAGCTACTGAAGTTTGAGCCTTTTGCCCTGGTTCTCAGATCTCTCTCCTCTGCTGTGCAGCCCTATGAGCTCCTCCTCAGGGTGGGGGGCAGGGGACTTGGGCACTATAGGCTAATACCCCCCCCTTTTTTTTTTTTTAAAACACTGCAAATGAGCCCCCCTCAGGTCAAATCATATCATATCCGACAGAACAGAGCCGAGTCTCCGACTGCTCTGCTATTCGCTGATCACTGGGAATGTGGAATGATCATTTGATCCATGTTCTGAATGACATCCAGCCGGTGTTTTAGTTTTGTGTGTGGAGTGATTTTAATTCTGGCTGTTTTATTTGAACAAAAGGCAAGGCTTTTGTTTTGAATGTGTGTTTTCTCAGTGGCTAGATCTGACAGATTGTTTTGTCAAGAGAGGGGGAAAAAAGATGACTCCTGTGGGCTCATGTGCATGTCAGCGTATGCGTCTAAAAGTATTATGTAATTCTAAGAGGCTGTTTTGTTTAAAGAAAAATAACTGTTTCAGCCTCATGTGTATGTATGCTAGTGTGAGCTGAAGTGTATGCACTTGTGTGGATTTGTAGGTAGTTAAGACTTATTGTTTTCATTATTAATTTATAATACTTCATGCTTCTCGCTGCTTTTAATCTTGCAATTTCAGGCCTCGCTATGAGTTTATCTGCAGAAATAACCAAGACCGTTTCCCAGCACCCACACTATCCTCCTACAATAAAGTCCCATAGTTGCATGCAGTTCAGAGGCCTTTACACTAATCATAATCAGCAAACAGTGCTGGGAAGTAATTTGTACTTTTAATTTAGTGCTTTATTTAAAGTGGTAGATTGAGACAATAAACGCATAGTTTAAACACAAACACAGACGCAGAGATTGCATTAGTGCTGTGAAGTTTTCAAAAGTAACCTTCCCAACACTGTCAGAAATGTGGCTTCGTGGAACCAGAGAATGGAAAACAAATTTGCTAAGTCTGTGTGTGTTTGAAACATATTGTGGAGATGAAACCTGATGAGCTCCTCCGACCACGTATTTGTAAAACTACAACGGGAAAAGCTACTACATTGGTTTTGCAACCTGAGGTACATTGTGTTTGGAATGACAGATGCACAAATAGATAAATAGTCATTCACCAAAACACATGAATTTCTGCTGTTCTTGACAGACTTCAAAGCTCTGAGATCCCAAAAAACTTCGGAAGGAGTCCTGACATCCCCTCGACAGTTGAACAATCCTCCTTTTCTTCTGTCAGTGGTATTTCATGTTGAAGCCTTGAAGTGTTAGGTAAGATAAAAAGATTTTAATGAGTGCCGTTCCAGAGACACCCACGTACTCGTCCCTATTCACTCTGACAGTGCAGCAGGAGGGCAGTAAATTGTAGGCTAATGGATTTCTCTGACAAACTAAGAATGAAGTTGAAATGGGCACGGTCTCATCTATGAAAGGAAATGCCAAGTACTTCTCTGCCTTGCTGCCTTTTCTGATTTGAAGTGATATTTCATTAAGTGTCACTATTTAGCACACAGCACCTACTCCCAAAAATAAAATGCGTCACCGTAATCGACAGTATTAATTGTATCAGGCATCCGCAGTTTAACAAATATTGGTTATGTGACTTCGGCAGAGCTCAGAGGTTTTCCGCCAAAGCATTTTCTTTAATCAATAACTTGGTGTAAAATGACACAAAAGTCTACAACAATCCTGCTCAGTTGGGATTATCGGGACATTTTGCCAGCTGTGGTGTCGATAAAGATGATGATGAAGCAGCTTTGAGTGCAGTGATGTTGACGAACACTGACAAATATGGTCAGATACATGATGAAGATAAAAATTATGTCCGCAGTGGGTCCAAACCATGTCTTGTTTGGTCCAGACTTTTTGACTTTTCGGTTTGAAACGAACCCAAAATTGCAGGTGTGAAACTTTTGAACTGGATCAAATGTTATGATCCATTTTTTTTTTTATACTAGTTATAATGGGTATTATTTTCTCTATCCTGTAGTTTAATGAGGATACGGGTGGATCAATGTTGTTTGAGACTGGATTTATGATATAATTTGCTCTGGGCAGACTGGATGGCAGGCCTCCCATGGGTGATCAGAGAGAACAGAAAGTAATCAGCCTCCCCCTGCGATGATTACTCACTCTCTGCCAGGTATGGATGCAGCTATCTGGCAGACGTGAGGTCAGTTCTGTTTGTGTCCTTCGCTGAGAGCAATGAAAACTTGTCTGGATTGATTATTGCCCAGGGAGTGTTTGGCCTCAGATCACATTCGCCTGTCTATGGACAGTTGGCTCTTTGCCACCCAGGAAACTCAATCACCAAGTTTTTACGAGAACTTTAACCTCTGAACATCTCTACCTCAGGAATTTATCACTTCCTTTTTTGTATTGACAACTATTTTAGTTGTCCGTACAAAACACTAAAATCAGCCAAGTATGGAGGGCATTGTATGTTTTGGTAGCTTCTTAAATGATGATCTTCTCGCAGAATGTGTGGTTAAACATATTCAATCACACATGCTCTAGTGCTATACATTAGGCGCTTGTCATCACTTATATTTTACTTTGCTGAAGTCAAAGTGGAAGCTTAGAGTTACACAGTTGTTGTCATTATCACAGTATAATGTAGAGTGACAGCGAGCGTATTAAAGTGTAGCACAGGGCTGTGCCGCCAAGAACAAATGTTCCTTTTCCTGAATGGGATTTGATTTCTATTCAGCTACAGCTGACGCTCAGTATGACAGTAAACAGCAGGCTGCGCACGAGAAACCGCATATTGTATGTATAATGCATTTAGATCAGATTCTCTTTGCTGCATTCAGGAGATTCAACTTTTTTGCAAACACGGTTGAATGTTCAGTATATCTGACAAGAAGTTTTAATGTACGAATATTGAGAAAGGTTATTATTGATGGCGAAGAGGTACAATGTGTAAAAAGAAGTAAGGAAAGGTTGTAAGAACGGTCGGCCTGTCATGATTTAGCATAGTTGCCTGATTTGCGATATTCAAGCTGGCCGTGAACATTTTGTATAATTGTCAGAATCATCTCATTCACCTGCATAAAAACATTAAAAAAAACTCGATGCATGAAACTGACAGAAGTGTCATATTTCCGTCACTATTTCTACATTATTTTCCACAGTTTGGGGTTTGACTGGCGCTCTTTTAATTTGTACGTTTAAGTTGTCATATTTGCTTTCTGCAGTTTTCGTTCACG
>JAPQRN010000017.1:5349868-5364388 GCA_037367275.1 Coranthus polyacanthus | reverse complement strand
CTTCATTACAGTTTATACTCGTCTCATATAAAGCACCTTGAACTGCGCTGTAGGCAAGGTGCTTTACAGATGACGACTGAACGACCGATCCGTAAGGCGCCTCTAAAAACGATGGGGGGTGCGTTTTTTTAAAAGAACAATTGGTGTGCATCTCTTGTTTGAGCTCAGCGTATGTTAGTCATTCCCACCTACATATTCCGTGAAGCAGATGTGATGTGAATCGAAGTGTAACGGGTGTGGGATGCTTCCAGCTGTTTGCCAGGTTCACAAATAACACCGCAGTAGATTGACCATGAAAAGCAGTTTTTCATTCAGGTAATGATATGGTGCTTTTGGAGTTTTGCGGCGTATTCCACATAATTTAGCATATTGTGGGTGTTTTTACTCGATCTGCTTTGTTATGCGGTGACTTGAGGAGGTGAATTCTGTAGATTTTTACTCACACCATGTAAGCGTTCAGTCACAATGAGGATAATTTACATTTTAAAGGTGGAGAAAGTGGTTTTATTAGGGCTGGGCAATAAAACAATTGATATTTATCGTGAGGTCATTTTATATATATATATATTTTTTTATTATTTTGTTTACATTCTCAGCAAAAACATATGGCCAACGTATTTTATTCATGCGTATTTTGACGTTGAAAGAAGATTTTATCTTAATTGTTTTGAATGTTCTAGATTTTCTAAAATGTGTTTCTCACGTTCTGAACATAAAGAAGAGTTTAAAACCACAGTAACCGTCTTGTTACGTTACCTTTTTATCTTTTGAATAATACTCATTTTTTGGCCAAAGAAGTTGTTTTTCGTTTTTTTTTTTTTTCTTCTTAACATCTTGTTGTGTCTCCAACGTTGTTCGTCATTTCCATCTTTTTACGTCACTTATGTTGCTCGAGTCTCACTGGACAAAAAGGAGCAGTATCTGTAAAAACGAGTTTATGACATGTCACATATTCATGACATTTACTTTGAGAGTACAGGAAGATCGGACCTGTTACAGATGATTATATATGATATCATCCAGACATGTATTTGCAACATATCCCTTTGAAGAGCAGAATCGTACATGACAAAGATCACAGATCCAGCAAAATGCCAATTCCAGGCAACTGCATGTAGAGATGCAAAGACGTGTAACTCGATGGGTCCTAATGTGAAAAACTCTAGTAAAAATGCGATATATCCCTTGTACCACGCCCTAATTTGTCATTTAATCTGTATCTGTATCAAGGTTAAGTATCAGTTCCTGTTGGATGTTACAGACGACTGTGAGTTTACATTTCTCATCATAATTATCGATATATCGACTGATGTAGGATGATGACGACAACATATCACCCAGCCCTAGCTCTGATAATACCCGCACTCGTTCACATTCATGTTTTGCCGCTGCCTGCTCTGATTTTATACCAGATTAAAGCTCTTGGTTACTTGGACATCCTAAAAAAAAAAAAAAAAAAAAAACACCATCTAGTTTGAGCGCTACTTATGAAACGAGCTGTTTTCCATTTCAAGGAGCCGCAATGAGTTATTTTTAGGAAGACGTGAACTGCTGGGAGAGATTCTGAATTCGTGGTCATGTATCCAAGCAGACTCATTATCCCAACATCCCCGACGTACGCTGTATTTCATACAACATGTCACATCTGAAAACAACTTGAACCAGAAGACTGTACACACGAAGCTGACCTCAAATGCAGATTACGTTGAGTCTATTTAAGCCAAGAACGTGAGCCAGAGTTTGGCGTCAGTAACGTGGTTGAATCCCATGAGCTTCATTCACAAACATTTTTAGAGATGTTGTCATTTTCTTTTTTGCTAATGATCAAGAGGAAGCAATTTAGTGCACGGCATGGCTGTCTACGAAACTCTCAAAAACGACGTTCATATACTAACTAACTATATAACTAAACTGCAATGACAACAACCTTGACCCTGAATGTAATTATAAAGTCTTCGTAGACAACCTATTGTTTATTTTCCTCCAACTCTGACAGCATTATTAAACTGTTTATGGTTCATGTTTAGTCACTGTCAGCACTTAGTGAAGCTACAGAACATGAGTTTGTTTAAATACATACGATACAATAAAAAAAGAAAAAAATCTAATCAATGCATTTATTAATATTTAAACCAATTCACTTCAAGTATTTTGACAAAATCTTTTCCTAACCCTCATCAAAGGGTTTTTACACAACTCGATTTTATTTGATATTTAGTTACACGTTGTCATTTCTGAGAGACAAGGTTGATAATATGGCGCCAATTTGAGACTTTTTTTTCCCCACAGTTTTGTTAGTAGTGTCATGTATATCTGCAGTTTTTTATGCTGTTTATATTTCCATCAACTCATCGAACCCCTCACGCGCTTCATGACACATCCTTTGGGTGCACAGAACACGGCGTCGTACAGACGTGACGAGAGGTTTTGGCAGTGACTCAAACTTTGTTTTCGCAAACTTTTGCTTCTTCGGTTTTTTGAGATTTTTTTTTTTTTTTTTTTTTTTTCACCCATATGTTTCTGTGGTTAAAGGAATTTCACAAGTTTCAAAGACTTTTATTGGCAAACACATCACATTTATGCAAAACAAAACAATTTGTGCCGCTGCCAAAACTTTTAGCGACGACTGTACTTTAATTCTGGGCTCATACTCTGATATTTCCATTTAAAATTTGGAGGTGGCTTCCTAAAGAGTGGCAGCATCTCTTTCCTTTCCTTTTGCTGTCACTTGACTGTCTTTCTGAGTGAAGCTTGTCAGTATGTGAGAGCTACTTAAAGCTCAGAGGAATGTGTTGCAATCAGTGCGATGTCTCCGCACTTGATTGTGAAGGATATCGTGAAGGTAATATGCTGATATGCTGGAGCAGAAGGAATCAAATCACCAAATGGCCTCTTTACAAGTCTGATCACATACTTTCCTTTCCTGAAAAAACTAAATTAATTAATACCTGGTATAATATACTATTCTTACTGCCTCCGTTTGAGCTCACTCTGCCAGGCAATTAAAATATCACACTGTGAGCAAGTGAATTTCTTCATACCTTATTTCTTTTTTTTACTGATATTTATTTATGTATTTACTTATTTTAACCTGCTGCTGGTGAAAAGAATTAAGCTCCTTTTTCAGTCGCTGACCACACACTGCTACCGTTGCCATGGATGAAACCTAAAATAGCCGTTTGGAAAGACTTCTTCTTTCAGAGTAAATGCTTAACGTGTTGTGGGTACAGAAAAGCTCAAATTATGTGGAAAAAGCTAAAAATGTAAACAAGACTTAATCATTAAACTAATTTCTAGACATTGAAAGAGCAAATGTGAAGGATTACAGCTACACTTGTGAATGATCTTGTCTCAAAGTATTACAATAACACAACTTTATTGCTAGTCACAGGGTTCGCTTCGTGTTTAAAAGTGGTGGACATTAAGGTCTCACATCAATTTTTTTTTTTTTTTTTTTTTTTTTTTACATGATCTTCAACATATGTGATTTTAGGCAATTTAATCGATGCATTGGCATGAGGTCACAGTAGATAATTAAATTGTTTAAGGACACAAAAAGACATCACGGAAAAGAAAGCCAGGTGTTTTTCTGTATTTATTGGGAAAATAGTTTTTTGTATATTTACCTTGCATTGTATTTTCTTTCTTAAAGCGTTCTCATTTGGTAACAATTCTTCTGCTCTTAAAAAGTGATGAGGACAAAATTGCCCATTTCAGAATATGGGCAATTTACACTGTGTCCTCAGTGGAAATGACACCTATCGCTACAGCTGTGGAGTTGTTGAAGCAAGACAATTATTGACACACTCTGCAAAGAGGGAAAGTCACAGAAGGTTAGTGAATAGGTTTACAGAGTAAATTAAATGTGTGCTGCAGTAACTGTATAAAACATCTAAACTAGACGTCTTGCCTTTTTGACACACGTTTTTCGGAGATGCATCGTTTATTTCTGTCTTTGTTTTTGGTAATTCAGGAGCTACTGCTGTTATTATTATGTCAAAGGTGATTTAGGTTTTCCTGAGCTCGATGCCGGTCATCCGCTGCTTGTTGTTTATCTGGCCTTCAGCCAGTCTGTGATCGATCTGGCAGCGTGTTAAACTGTCACTGTGGGGAAGGCTTGGAGCTTTGTGGTTCAGAGGAGGTAATTTCTTTCTTTTCTCTCAAAATGTGTTACTCAGGTATCTATGCACAAACACCTCACCCCTCACGGCCATCGCTGACATTTACTGCTTCAGCAGGGTGTGTACCTGCTTTATTATAGTCACAGGGATGACCTTGTTGGTCTCCTCTCTTACATGGTTTTTCTTTGTTCCCAGAAAGGCTAATTACTACAGTTTCAGGATCAGGAAGTCAAAAGGGAGCTGTTTTTCCAATAAAATGTTCTTTTGTTGGCCTCCTGAGCATGCATCACATGCATGCACTCCAGGTAGTGGGTCCTGCTGTGTTATTGTTGGAGCTTCCATGGTGGGACGTGGCTGCCTCGGGAAGTCTTTATTCTACTTACGTTCTGAAAAACTGTCGTGTAATTTGTCCTCTCATTGGCCAGAAGCAGAGAGCAACATAGTTCAAGTTCAATACATTGTAAGCCCACACCAACTGAAAACCCCCTGTTCATGTTCAAATGAAGCATCATCAAATACACACTGGAATAGCATCCATGTTCATAGATCACTATTACATAAGTCACTATTGATGCCATATAGATCGATTCATTATAGCTTTCTCCACCAACTCTATTTCACACCACAGAGACTGCATACAAAACCCGAGTTGTTTTTACATTGTACTCGTTCATTTACAAAATTTGACACTTTCTGGTAAGATTTCTGTAACATGATAAAACTCTGGATCCACAGATTTGCTTTTTATGGATCTTTTTGATAAGGGCTTTTCTCAGTTTGCATGTGGGTTGCACTGGGAGGGGATTGGGTGCCATGTTAACTCCTCTATGTATTCTGTATATTTTATCTCTGTAGACTTGTGCTCCAAAACAATTCAGATGGAAATGTATGCTGTATATACTGTCTCGTGCTGCATTTATGGCTGTATGGAGCTGTAAAACACGTTTAAACGCCTCTTTCGCTATCACATGAATCTCCAGTCTAACACTTAAAACACGGCTGAAAGAATGGCATCCATGTTTCTGGTGAGTACAAGCTAACGTCCATCCTGTTTGCCCAAAGGGATCATTAAACCACAATCGACAGCATCGTCCTCATCTCTCCGTAAACCACCTTCCTGCCAGCCCACTCGCTGGTCCACGCTAAGCTTGTGGTGATACCACTATAATCAGGCAGCCCACCGCCCCACAGGGTGTTTAATAGAGCAGTTCACAATGAGTCTGATGAAATCTGCTCCCACTGCGCTGTACCCGGTGCCAAGACAGAAACACAAACATGAAGACACGCTCACGATGCAGCACAAGCGCACACACGAACAGACGCACAACATGAAAGACAGCACACACACAGATGTTACTGACTGACATAACGCTTTCTTTACCTCATGCCTAGCACCGTCCCTCTTCCCAAACGTAAGAAAGTTGTTAATTACGGGCAAAGTCATTTTCAGTATTTTCAGTATGTTTGTTTGCTGAATCCTTCGGTGCTTGACCTGCACCTGAAAGCGCAGTGTTGCCAGACTGGGCAGTTTACCAAAACAGAAAGCTATTTTAAAAGTTTCTGAGCTGAATATCAGAGATGAAGTCATTTTAATTGTTTTACAGATCAGCATTACTCTTGGACTTCGCAGCTTTAAACACTGACTTTTACTTCTTGCATTCATAGTGCCATATTCTCAGTAAGCAAATCACTAAGCATGCTCTGTCCTCTCATGCACTCTCCTTTCATACAGGCCAGCCTAACATTTGAAATTTGTATTAAAGAAGTCTCTTAAAGGCAAACGATTATCTTGCGCTAAGTTCCAGCTATATTAGTCGTTAGCTGGGAGAAAAAAAAATGCCTCCATGCGAGTGTTTCCCTGGAAGAAATTGACTTTACGGAGCGAATCCATGCATGTTCAACTGAACTGAGAAAGGAACAGATTGTTTATTGATTCAACTCCTGAAACGAAGTACATATGAAGGATTGCACCTATACTCACAAGAATAATCGTTTGCTTAATTAAGGAGGAGGTTGGGCATGTGGAGGAGATGATTTTTCACAGATGTGTAGGGCGGTGTGTATGATGCAGCGCAGGCTGGATGAATGAACGCAGCATCCATTATAAAGCACACTAACTGTGGTGGGACAGACCTAAATCATGAACAATTGGAAGAAAAGGGGTTCGTGACCAGCTCTGACTTCTCTGCCTGAACTACAGTGAAGCCCAATTAACATTAACCTAAAAACCAAGTCAGAACCCTCAAACCTTATAAGGTGTATTTTGATTACCACAATCAAGCAAGCAAGTAGACATGGTATTTACATCCTATTTTTCATTTCCTTGAAATAATAATTGTTGCCCTTACATTAAAGGATTTGGATTAGGATGAGATTCTTTGGATTAGGCTGGGATGGAAAAGATTTGTCCAGCTTCTAACTACCTTCATCCTGAAATCTTTCTCACTGCCCCTCTATTAGAATCCACACTTGCCTGTACTGAAGATACAAATAAAACTACTCTAGTTAACTGTAGTTCTTTTCCTTGAAGCGTAACAGTTCCCAGATGTGCAGGGAAATAGTTTAAATGAATCCTCCTTTCCTCTTCATACTGTGGTATCTGCTGTAGCAGGTTCATCCTCTGCTTTCTGTGCTTTCCTGCTGTCGTTCTCGGCTCTGTTGCAGGTACTCCCTCTCCAACTGTGGTGTTTTTCTGGCCTGCTGTCTGCTCTCTGGATCGCCACTGTTGCTCCCTGGCCTGTTGTAATTCCCTGGCCTGGTGCTGCTGCGCTTCCCTGATCTGCCGTAGTTCTTCTCGGACCTTCTGCAGCTGCTCCTCGGCTCGTCATAAATCTCTCTCTGGCAACGGAGACATGTGGAGGTTGAATTTGAAGGCGTCTGTAGCCCCCTCGTGAAATCTCTCTGTCCCATTCTTGGACCAATTTTTCTATTTCGAGGGGTCTATCTCTCATAGCCATAGCCCCAACTTTCTGCGGGGCCCTCACATCTCCTCTGGGATCTTTTGGGCCTTGGTGTCCCAGATTTTCCGAGACATAAGCAGCAGCTTGCCCATCACTCAAGAAGTATCTTTTCACTGATTAGAGAACCCACTGAGCCCCTTGTAAAGATCCTCGACATCTGTTTCTTTCTCCTCTCCTCTTCGACTTGACAATAGTCATGTCCAAATGTTTTCATACTGTGGAAATTAGCTCCTGTAATGTCTTGTGAGTTAAGTGTAACCAAAATTCTTTCCGTGACCGTCCACCCTTTTCAGAAAGGTATGTTTGGCTTAATATTCATCCTCGACAGTGTGTGAAGTCTGTGTTAAAAGGACAAAGTATAAAAAGCTGCTCACAAAACAATCACTCCTGAGTCATGTGGCTGTACTGTCTATTTAAAAAAAAAAAAAGACCACATCGTAGACAAAGAGTTGGTTTAGAGACTCAGGAGCAGACTAAAGGGGTTTTAAACTTTTAATATTTTATATGGTGGCAAAATCTGTATAGTAAACTACAGCAGACAGCTACACTATACTGTGTGCTTCTGTTCATGAATGAGTGATTCTGTATCTCCTGAGTGGTGGAGAGTGGAGTGGAGTTAAAAACCAGCATTTACTTATGATACCATCCAGTAGTTACTCCCTAATGGATGTGAAGATTTTTCTAGAAATCAAACGCACGCTTAGAAAACTTTTTTTTTTTTTTTTCTTTTTCATCTAATGTTGCTTCTCATTCAGAAAGCACGTTTTTTTTGACTTCCTTTCTTGAAATGATGGCTTCCACAGCTTTCCTAACCTTCATTAGACCTGCTGTGAAAACCCGTTTTGATTAGTGGGGCAGAAGTCGACTGTTCGTGACAGCTTAAGCCATTAAAGTCATTCCAGCAGCTGTCTCCACACACCATCAAGGTCTTGTTAGAATCGTATTATTATATTGATTTCGATGTGGAGCACGGAGCCGCCTGTGCCCTTGCTTTTGGAAGACAGCCAGGATCTTTCAACAAGAGAGGGGAGGCTTGTGACAGCAGCCTGATGGCCAGAGAGGTGAAAGCAGAAGGCTTGTCAGTTTGAATCTCTTGAATTTTTGGGAACTTCTTTGCCTGAGGAGGGAATAGTACTCCTTTTTACACTTTCCTGTAATATTTGCTGTCATTACATCCTTGAGAAATGCACTAAGCGGGCAAAAAGAGTTGAAATATTTAGTCTCCTGCCGCCGTGACCTCAGATGATGCTTTGATATTTGGAGAAGATGCAGTGATTCAGCCACGCAAGCCCTGTTTGCTTGCTCTATGTGAAAGTGCAAACTCGGTACGTAAAAGGTTTTTTTTTATTTTTTTTTTTCCATAGGCTATTGGTGTGAAGATGTAAAAGAACTCAAAGTCTTTTCTGTTTGTTCTTGTGAAACCAAGAAATTCTTCCCTGCAACAGATTTACTGCCAGTTCAAATCTCCTTCAGCCTGCACCTCCTCTCAGGATCCCTCTGATCTGAAATAGTTTGGTATTAGTCTGTAATCTCTTTTAAGTCCCTTCTTAAAAGATGCTTTTATCAAAGAGCCCTTCCTGGTTTTACTTGAGTTTTAATTTCTTTTATACATCTTTTATCTCCTTTTTATTGGGTTTTACACACCAAGTATCTTGTTTTTCTTTTAAAACCTTTATGATTGATGAGGATTGAATGATTGAAAAAGATTTTTATATCAAACATTACGAGAAGCAACAGGAAAAACAAGACAAATGTGTCGTGTTTAACGTTACCTCATGTGGATGAAACGATTGAAAATGCCTTCGGATTGGGCCAGTCTCTTGACTGAGGTGGTTACGTGAGGCCTTTTTACTGCTGTTACTCTGATGATTAGTCGATTGGGGTCCATCGAAATGAGTTACTAGTTCTATGCAATGGCGTTATTTCATTAAATTACAAAATAAATGTAATTGTCATCCATTATAGTAACTGGGGAACGGTATTAAATTACAGCTGCGAATCAAAATGTTGGTGGTTGCAAAGGGGCTACACTTGAATAAACTAATTTTGCTTATACGTAGAATATACCATTCATTCTGCTGTTTTGCATTTTTTTTTTCGCTGTGAAGGAATGTCGTCTTCTGGAAGATTTCCAGACAATGCAGGTCAGCAAAGCCGTTGGGATAAATTTGTAAAGGCTGTCTCTCCGTCTAGCGCTGTCGCTATGTCTAGACGTGCTCATTCATTTTGCAATATGCATCCAGATTTTGAGCGGTGTTTTTGACTTGTCTTTGTTTGAAGTTGCACCAGTCATTAAAAGGTAAAAAGGTATTGGATGTAATAAGTTACATTCCTCAGAAGTATTTAAAATAGTCACATTACTTTTAACAGGTCAACTAGTCATCTGTAATCTAAGTAATGCAGGCACGACAGTAAAGTAATCATGAGACATACAAGTATTTCTTTGTTACCATCCTTGTGATGATTTTATGTCGTTTAAAGAGTCCAAAATAGAGCTTTGTATAGGACGGACTGTAATAGCTGTATGTTACATCTGTTTAAAGGAGTGTACATTAAGGACATGTGAGTCTGTTGTGGAAGTAGTCATGCAGTCATGTGATTTTTGACCCCGCGTGGGCGCCTGCTGAAACTATGCTCCACTGTCAGCTAGCTCACATGTTATAAATATACACGTAAGGCTAAAAGGTTCAAAAACACGCACACAGCATGAGGACATATGTACGAGAACATGCTCCATAGGTCCTGGATGCACACAAGGTTCAAAGGGTTTTTTTCCCCAGAGCTGCGTGCACATGATGCTTTTGTTTTTTTGACTCTTTTTTTTTTTTTTTTTTTGAATCAGGGTTTATATATAGCTTCAGAGTTGTGTGGTAGTTTGCGATAGCTGTCTCCAAAGCGACCAACTTCTCGCTTCCCACTCTCTGACGCAGACAAAAAAGCATCTGTGCAGAGAGTACGTCTCAACAGGCAATCAAAACAACAGCAAAGTATACTCTGATCTGATTATTTAAATACAAAGTGGGGAAGATGGTTGATTTAACATATGTACATACAGACATAGAAAAGTACAAGCTTTTCAACCCCTTTTATTGTTCTTGTTATGCCTGTGTGTGTATACATCTTTATGTATGTGTGTGCATATCAAGAGGCTTCTGTTTGGTTTTCACTGCAGAGACCATTTATATAAAAATGATTTTGACTGAATAAAGCTTGTACTGCCTTTGTTCCTCAATGTATTTTAATTTGATGTGATGACATGATGTTGTTCATGCACTTTCTGCATTTATTAAATAGGTAGTAATAGTAATTTACGTTGCACCAGCTCACAAAACTGTAACCTTAGTCTTGTAATGTAATGTATTTACAGCACTGCGCAAAAGTCACCTTTAGCTGTGTTGTTTTTGCACGGCTGTGATGAGCGCTCACGTTTATTTCTGCCTCTTTATGAAGCTACAACAAGAAAGTAGAGGAAATATGTGCACAAAAACACACGAAAAAACACAGCTAAATGGCTTCAACAGGTAAAACATTTTTTTAAAAAATCAGTATTTAGTGTGACCTCTGTTCTCTTGACTAAGACCAGCTCAAACAATAAGAAACGTTTGACATGTGTTGAATGAAACCAGAAGATTAGTGCAGTTAATCTCACATTATCTGAACAAAAGAGTTCAAGACATGTTAAGTGCAAAGGAAGGTCACACCAAATACTTGACACTTGGTCTGTTTTTTTTTCCTCTGAATTTTTTTTGTATTTAATGCTGTTCACGTACAGTAATTCCTGTATTTCCCCAGTTTCGATACAGAAACTGAGAAATGTGCAGTCGTTATAACCTCCTAAAACAACAGACCTAATGGTGGACTAAGACTTTTGCACAGTACTACTCTTAGGAAACAGGATCCATTTCAAATGACCACTGATGATTTTTCAATGTTTCTATGGAGACATTGTGAGATTGAAAGAGCTTAGATTCTGTTTGTGTTGTGAGATCCTCTTCCTGTTTTGTACCAACCAGCAAATTTCCTGTTAAAACATTAAAGATGCAGCTTAGTAGATGCAGTCGTCAGACCAGCAGACAGATGTCCTCAGAAAGTTGGACTCAAGTGATTAAGATTAAAAGATCTGCAGATTAAAACTAATCTACGGAGGGTTAAATTACATCAAAATCTACCTATAATTCATAGAACTTACTGGTGTAACTGTGGTCAAATGGATATCGTTGAAGTTTAATTTGTTTGGAACTCTCTTTTCACCCGTTTGTCTTTGTGTTTTTGCTTTTCTGCAGATTGAGGACATTGTCACTCGCATCCAGGATGAGACGGAAGGTGTGCCCATCAGAACCGTCAAAAGTTTCATGACCAAAATCCCCAGTGTTGTCACAGGTAAGAAATGCAGAAAACGATAAAGAAAGACAGACAGTGACAGATCCTGCCAGATGAGGTTTAGAGAAAGACAAAGGAGACCATGCCCTTCTTTAGATCTTGTTTTTTTTGGGGTTTTTTTTTGGTAAAACCGTACAAACGTAGTCATTACTCATGCGGTTTGTGGGTTAGGTTTTAGTTAGGGACAGTATAAGAGCACATCCACTAAACTGGTGTTTCACAAACCTTTTTTTTTCTGGGGACCCACTTATTAAAAATTACAAGCCAACCCAACCCATTTCACAGCAGACCTTATATATAAATCATAAGAGTGAATTTCTGCATAAATGAACGTTCCTGACCATTTTTACTGCCATTTCTATGTCGCCTTATAACATGTCGAATAGTTAAACCAGTCATTTTGAAGAGACATATGATACATTTTTGCGCCTGTTATTGAAAACACGTTAAATACTTTATATTTAGGCAGCAGTAACAGGATATCTCATTGTTCTTATTAGCCCCTTATCGATACTTTAATTAGACAGAATTAATGCATTCGGGGGAAATTAACAGCTCAGTAATAATAATTGTACTTATGTACATTTATTATTTAACAAAATGGAAATTATATGCAGGCTTCTTGATGGAACATTTTTCTTTTTAAATGCTTAATATCAGAACAAGTAGGTGTAGTGTACAATAGATTTAAATCTTTCTTTTTTTTTTTGTCAACCCAATTAAAATCTCCTGCAAACCCTAGTTTTGGGGATGGATTCTCTAAGTCACCACCGTTTCTACATTTCAGTTTCTACTTCCACGAGAAAGTTCAGCTGTCTTACAGCAATCTTTGAGTTTTGTGCAAAAGCCTGATGGTAATAACAGTGATCAGAATCATCACAGTGTTGGATAAGCTTCAAGCTAAAACTTCGCACTGCAGCGATGGTGTTTATTATACCCAGAAAATAATGTGCGTGTTGTGGCTGCATTTCATTCTGGTTTCGTCGAGGCTGCTGCTCTCTTTCTTGTGCTCTGAATCAGTGGAGAATAAGTGAATAGCTGGAGGGAAAGTGGGAGGACAACATATAATTAAATGTTTGGAAAAGAAAGTGCGAGTGTGGAAACCGAATGAATAATATGTCCTCCTGCTGCCAAGGTGCCCCTAAGCAAGGTAATCTACCACCAACTGCTAGGTGTCAATGTGTGAAACCATTTTAAGGGAAGTACAAAATGTGTAAATTTGTACCAGAAGAAAACTAAAAACCTGCAGCTCGAGACTTGTCAGCTGTAGTCGCTTTGGTTGAAAACTGAAATCACTCGAACAGTCTGGAGTCGCAGCAGGTGCTTATGACACACCCCAAGCAAATGATGGAAACAGAGAAGGCCTATTAACAGTCATCCTTTATTCCAAGGCCTCGCACTTATGGAAACTACATTACCTCGGTATGCCATAAGCAGAGCATATCAATAACCACAATTATTACAGCAGCAGATAGATGAGCAGAACAGCAGCTCAAATGTTTGCAGCTGAGCGCCGAGGGAAAGGAAACTAATGAATGACGGAGAATTAAACGCGGCCTCCTCTGAGACTCTGATAAAACAGATCTGCTCGGAATAAATCCGCTTCTTTTTATCCAGACTTATCGTTTTGTACTGTAGTATTGTCCTTAAGTACAGATTTGAGGAACTTGTACTTTACGTAGAAACCGTGTATCTCCAGATGTGTCGATTTTGTTTGTGACGAACTGAAGGATGACGTGTTCCTTTCTGGATGGAGTTTAAAATTCTCCTCCTCCTTAAGATAAATGAACTCTGTGAAAACCCTCTCTTTACTTTCACTCTCTGAGTACATTTCAGGCCTTTTACTTCTACTTTTACAAGAGTATTTTTTAAACGATCTGGACAGGACAGTGACGCTAAAAACATATGATGATCTTATACAATATGATGCATCGCTGTAGATTAAACTACACAGGATATAAAGTACTTCAAATGAACTCAACCTTAAACATCTGCAGCGGTAAAACATGCAACATACACATTAATGCAGCATTAAAACCATCATATATAATAAAACAGACAATTTTACTGCACAACGTTTACTTTTCATACTTTAAGCACATTTTGCTGATAATACTTACGTACTTTACTTTAAAATATCGGACCCCTCAAGTCTACATCACGTGAAGTAAAGATAATTCACATATTTGAAGATGGTGAGAACTTGAATCATGACCATCGTGATTCCCTCTTTTTGTCTCTTGTTGCTCTTGGGTTTTTTTTTACTATAAATAGTGATTTGTGTTTATCTGTTTGACCTGATTCAGGCACAGATATTGTCCAGTGGCTGATGAAGAACCTGACTATCGAGGATCCAGGTAGGTTTTTAAAACTGACACTGTCATGTGACGAACGCACTGTAAGCAAGCAGCCTTACTAAAACATCCATATAAAACAACGCGGCGTGTGAAGACATTTCCAGGTTTAATGCCTGTTTTAAAACAGCCACAAATAACTGAAACACAATGGCTAAGTGCAGCAAAAATGTAAAAATTGACTAGTTTTCTTTTATGAATTTATTGTTCAGTTGGCCTGACCTGAGGCGTGGAGGTGGGAGAGCAGTGTTTATTGTTGTTATAATGCAGTAGCCCACGGCTTGGACACTGAGTCAGTCATTGAGTCATGCATGCATATCTACCTCATCCTCAGGGCTGAATCCTATATGTGTTCAGAACAGGCCAATTAAATTCCTAGGTTACTGAACAGAAACCTGATGTGTCATGTTGTATAATGTACTTGTCCCAAACTATGTCCCATGTGAACGTTTGAATGATTTCATTGCCAGATCCGTTTTCACCGAGTAGATTCGGACATTTTCTGGATTATCGCGGACCTGTTATCTTTTTCCTTCTGTTTCATAGCGGAGGCCATGCACATTGGGACTCTGATCGCAGCTCAGGGGTACTTCTTCCCTATCTCAGACCACGTCCTGTCTCTCAAAGATGATGGGACCTTTTATCGCTTTCAGGTGAGTACACTTGCGAGGGCTGTATCACACTACTTAAATAGTTCAGTACAAA
>JAPQRN010000017.1:5309458-5349768 GCA_037367275.1 Coranthus polyacanthus | reverse complement strand
GTGTTGAGTTTTGGTTAAACATTCATGGTGTTTTAGTGTCATTGGGCACACATTCCTTTCAGCATATTATAATTCAAGTGGAAATGAGACCTCTGCACGTCTGCGTGCCTCTGTTTACATGCTGTAGAAGTCAACCTCACGAAAGGAAGGTTTTGAGACGCTATCGGTTAATCACGGGTGTTTTCGGAGAGGTAGCGCCGTTACATATGTGATTGGCGGATTCAATTACTGATCGCTGGTTCTGTCAGGCGTGGCTCTGCTCCGTGGCTCGACACAGGAGCAACATGGCGGCTCTCAGAACTGCCATATTTCAGCTTCGCTTTTCCACAGCGGCAAGAGACGCCACCATGTCATTTATGCTAATATTTTCATCTTTTGCTTTGGACAGAGACGAGAGAACAGAGAAATTTCCCTGATTTCTGCCTCCTGCAGCTTAAACTCTTCCGTCATTTGATACTGGTGTGAGGTCAAAGGTTTATAAAAGTCTTGACACGTTGATTTTAAAACGCTGTCATAGTTATCTCAAGAGGTAATTGTGGTTTTTCAATGCTGTGCTGGATGCTACTTTTATTTTGCAGTTAATGCATGGGTTTTGGATTGCTGTTTGAAGAAATAAGGCAATTTAAATGCATAACTGTGGGCTGTAGCACTTTTATTCTATTCTATTTTATATTGCCATAAATAATGTGCATATTAATCATTGAAAATAATCATTAGTTGCAGCCCTAGTTCAAAATGCATTTTTGCACCACAAATAAAAAAGATGTAAGTGAATGTGAACCAGCTAGGATTCCTCCTTGAATTTACCAGTTATAGGGCTTATTACAATGCTATGGAATTACAGAATGAAAATACTCCATTACAAATTAAAGTGCTGCATTTAAAGCCTTACTAATAAAAGTAAAATTGAATTAGATGTAATGTTTTTTGTATTAATATTACTACTGCATTAATGTGTATGTCGTTGATGTTGTTTTGATGTGTAAGGTTGAGCTCATTTGATCTACTTCACATACTGTTGGGTACTTTAACCTACAGCACTGAATCACATGTTCGTAGCGTCGCTGTCCTGTGAGAACCACGTAGTCCTAAAACATCAACTTTTTATGAGTGCAGAAAAACGGCCCTGTTTTCAGAAACTGTGGCGACGCATTTCCCAGGGAATCCGAGAGGGTTTTCAAAGAGCTTATTTAGCTCAAACCACAAAGGAACACGTAATCCTTCAGTTTCTCACAAACATTCAAAACCAACACGTTTGGAGATACGTGGATTTCTATAGAAGGAGATTTCACTGGAAAGATCTGAAAAGTGACTAAAGCTGTCAGACAAATGTAGGAGTAAAAAGTCCAATATTTGCGTCAGAGATGTGAAGTATAAAGGTACAAACATGGAAATGCTCAACCGTACAGTACAAGTATCTGAAATTTGTACACTACTAACTTACAATCCACTTTTGCAGATTTGCATCACATAAACGTGCTGCATTTTTATATAATGGCTTTTTCTTTTTCATGAAAATGGCAGCGAAATGTAAGCGCAAACAAACTCCTCCTTCATAAATCATTTATGTTAGAGAGACAGTCCAGCAAGGTTAATCTAATCATGGGGGTGCTTACTTTAATAAAGACCCCAATCAGCCGTTGAAGATTACTCGCTCTGTTATGGAATTACAACACCCCAATCTTGATGTTGATGACAAAAGGTCCTGTCCGCGCTCTGCAGCGTCTTCAGTTCTATGTTGGGATCCAATGACCCTATTAAAAATGAATGGCAATCTGTTAAAATATTCATCAAGTGAGTGAGGGAAGCAGGTCTGGGCCAGGCTGAGTAGGCGGCTACGAAAAGCCTGACAGAGACGTAGTGTAGTAGTGAAGTAGTACACTTGAACTGGAGTCTCATCGAGGGACACAAAGAAAGCAAACCACGCTGACATTTCACTCCTCCTCCACTGTTTGCAGATAACACAGTGGCTTTAAAGTCACCGATTAATTATGGAGGCCTGTTTTATCCTCAAATTCCTAATTAAAAAGAGGAAACAATGTTTTCAGACTCCTCAGTGGGGAATTTCACAGCAGCATGTGGCGAGATTAGGATGATCTCTGTGTAGCATCTTCTTCCTTCCTATTCACTGATTCTAGTTGGAGGGTAGAATCTCCACCGGAGCTGAAGCAGCGCTTTAATTAAACCAGACGGCAGCGCACATTGCTCGGTTTTGACCTTGACTCTCTTCCTTTGACGTGAAGTGGAAAAGAAGACAAGAATGAGGAGGGAGACGAGGAGGGGGGGGCGCTGTTTTCCATAGTCAAGCGGCTTCATAAAGATAATTACCATTCATCAGCATTTGCTGGAAAATGACGTGCAAGACAAAGAAAAACACAGACGAAAAAATAAAACGATTTTAATATTTCTCTTCTGCTCCCCTTAAAGTAACTAGATGGCTCTAAATATGTAATTCGAGACCATGTAGGCTATGTCAAATAACACTTTCAGCATCTGTTGGTTGCCTTCTGGCTTTATTGTTCTGTTTCCCATTGTTTGTTTTGCAGCTTTCATCGCTTCTCGTTTTATTGTGTTGCAGCAGCACTCCTACGCCTCTGCAGCACCCCAGGATGCCTCTTACTAGGGAAAAGTTCCAGGAGTCAGCTGTTCTGAATCTTTTCAATCCTGATAATGAAAATATTTTGATTGCTCACATAGCGTTAGCAAAGCAATCATGTGCAGCGTCTGCTGTGTCTCAGAGGCAAAACAACTGTCTCTGCAATGTCGTCATCTCTTCTGGCTTTTGGAGAAGTTTTGAAAGAACATATTTACCTGCGGTGTTTGATTCTTCATTCTACAGCTGCAGTAGAATAATGTTTTTGTATGGAAAATGTCAACCGCTCTCATCCTCTGACCTCTTTCTCCTCAGGCTCCATATTTCTGGCCATCCAACTGCTGGGAGCCTGAGAACACAGACTATGGTAAGTCTTGAATGAAAACCTTTATATTTTGTCGATCTGCTTCCTTGTATAATTTATGAAACTAACACAGTTGAAGCTCGCAGTTACATACTACAGTAGGAACACAGCAATTTGTTTTGCATCTCACTTGTGCTGATTTTTAACTGGAACATCTGAATGGACTGAGCTTTCATTCACTCAAATATGCATGAGCAGATTTTATTTTAAAGTACGATGTAGTCTCGCATCCTGTCAAAGAACTGGCCAGTGTGGGTGAAGAGTTTAAGGCGCCCGTCATTATCTAAATTAAGTTTAACCGGTGTTACGTATTGGCAAGACTAAAGTGTGGAGAAACTTTAAAGACAAGTACATTTTGCCAAAGAAATAATTAACTTTGGTAAATTGTAGTTTTACTGGTAATTATCAGTTGTATACCGGCCTCATACGGTGGTGGATCCTGCTTAAGTAAAAGTACATAAGTATGAGCAGCAAGATAGAGTTTTCAAGTATTTTCAGTAAAAGTACTGGTTTGGTTCCTCAGAGATATATTATTACACATGACATAATTAGATTATTGCTGTTGTTTCTGCTGGAGGTGGAGCTTTGAAGTACTTTCTGTCCAGTTTAATAGACAGCGACGACAGATAAATCAGATAAATTTTTGAACATGGGTGGGACGCTTTAAGTCAAGGCTGGAATTAGAATCTACATTAGGAGTCAATTAAAGGGATGTAAACAAGTTTTTTATCTTATTTATGTCTTTGTCCTTAAATGGGATCATTATTATTTTATGAATGTGCATTAGAAACACACCTTGAAACAGACACTGAAGTGGAATGCTGTCGCCATCCGGTGCTTTTACCCACAACCCTGATTTAGTTTTATCAAAGCACTCGATAAAACTACAGTCAAGTTAAAAACCTTGGCGTACAACAGCAAACCTTTTTTCTTTTCCATCTTCTCTGTCTTTTCTAATTATGTTGTTTTGTACTGCTACCGGGGGGTTTCAGGCGCATGTACCTCTTTGACATTATGAAATTTAAAAAAATTGCATAAAAGAGAAAAGGAAAGGACATCAAATGTGGACTTAAGCTCAGTAATTGAGTAAATGTGCTTTCCACCGCTGGCCGTGTATTCTAATAAAACCCCGCCTGCTAGTATAAACACAAATATATATCAGATTATATGTAAGTATAAATACAAATAACAACCACTGAGCTGTGAAGCACAACTTGTACCCTTTTCCGTTGAGTGGAGCAGTCAACAGGATTATTCAATCACTGTTCCACTTCCTGCCCTTCATCCTGTCACAGAGGCAGCCATGGCTGAAGTTCAGGGCTCAGTGCCTCTTCACACTCCACCTCATAATCCTAAAGCGACAAAAAGGTGGACAGGTGGCTCCTGAAACTGATTATACTGTCGTGGGGAGAGGCGAGGCAGGTACAGAGAGATGTATGGATGAGTGGCTGGGTTTGGGGGATGAGTGAATGCGTAAACTGAGTCTTCGATCCCCTCTGCGTCTCTTTCAGCTATCTACCTGTGCAAGCGGACCATGCAGAATAAAACCAGGCTGGAGCTGGCAGATTATGAGGCGGTGGGTGCTCTAACGTATTACTTCTCAGTATCGATCCGCACGTCAGGCTCGAAAAAAGGAAACCTCAGCCTCCTAAAGGTTGGACGTGCTGTTGTGATGAGACTCAAACTTTCAAAGTGTAAAAAGTTTTTAAATGTTTTTTGCTGCATCACAACAGGAGAACCTAGCCAGGCTGCAGAGAGCCTTTGCCAGGAAGTGGGAGTTTATCTACATGCAGGCTGAAGCCCAGGTCAAGTAAGTGTGCTCTGTTACCATAGCAACACATGAAACCGCAGCGCACGCACTGGTGTCATTTACACCTTAGATATAAGATAAACAATACAATTTAATATAATCTCAAAGAGACATCACATATCATGAGTTTGTGACAGACTCCATTAACCTTCTTGTAATAGAGTTTCATAAAACATATCACCTTTTCAGTGCGAACACACCAGAGGTCCGCTGCTTTCTGTTTAGAGATAGAGGACAATATAAATGATGTAGCCGGTGTGTTTTTTTTTTTTGCCTCGTATGAAAAATGGTTCAGTAAAGAGAGACAGAAGAGGAAGAAAAGGAGCTGAAAAAATACACTGAATCTGGGGAAAAAAGACGCCACTTATTTCCAACATGACCCTGAGATGTTAAAGGATGGACACAGAAAATGTGAAGTACCTACGTCTCTTTATGCCTCTTGTTCAATGTCAAAAGCCAACATTTTCAAACATCTAGTGGTTATATATACGCAATTCCAGTCCACTTAACAGTTTTGACCTTCGCTTTGCTTCATGTTTGGTAACTATGGATGGGTTCCACACAAAATCATATTTACTCACAACAAAATGTTAATGTTTACCTGCTTCTGTTGAAGGAATGCCTGGATTTTAGTTCAATTTACTTCAATAAATTTAGGTAATTTTATTAATTTCTCAAGAAATGTCAAAAAAATCGCTAAAAAATAACTTTTATTGATCAAAATAGCATTAACTTTAAAATGAGTAAAATAAATACATTTTCTCACTTTTTCATTTTCCACATTATGTCGAGATTTTTTTTTCTACTGAAAGTGGTTCACATTTAATCAATACATGATTTAAATATGTTTAACTCATCTTAATATTTGTTAAAATGACCTTCAGCCAGTCTTATTAAGTGAATGCTGCTTTTATTGATTAATTGAGCCTCAGTTTATACAGTGCAGATTCCCTGTGTATCCACGAGGTCGATGAAGCAAACGTTGCAGATGTTAAGAAACAATCAAATTCTAAGGCAAGTGACATGTACAATTTGGATAATCGTGTTAAAAATGTAGCTCTGGATAGCTCTACGGATAAGGCCTGTGACTAATCTTATCAAGTTATCAATTAGGATCGGCGAATTTCCAAATGACTGGAAAGTTTTAGATCCACAGCCCAGGACTCAGAAACCTCATATCCTTATACAATCAGGCTCTGGAAATAATGGATGAAAAGCCTGTCCAGTGGCATCACTGTCACATTCTGAAGAGATTCAATCTACGTGGTTTGAGAGCTTCACTCGTTTTTGATTTTCTCAAATTAGCTTTCAGTGTATCAACAGTTTACCCACAGAACCCAGAATAAATCCCAAGACAATAACACAGTAACTGGGACAAAAACAAATCAAATCAACAGTCAAACAGAAATCAAATTAACTGGATATTAATTCTTCTACAAAAGAGGTTAAAGGCTGGCTAAAAGCCAATCTGTTTTAACTAATTGTGCGACGTATTTTGTTATATTTATTGCATTGCACGTCTGTATTTTTGGAGTATGGTGGTTTTATGGATGAAGACGGTATATTTAGATTCTACAGTGATCGTAAAAACTCATCTAGGGGCAGGGGTTCAAATAGCAGAAAACCTTGTGCAGCACATCAGTTTGTATTAGAACTATGCTGCATTGTCCCTGTTAAATAAAGAAATTCAAATTTGTTTGACGCATAATCCAGTGTAGGAGATGATGTGCATTAAACATGCCGAACTGTATAATATATACTACGAAAACTCCAATCTCCAGACGCTCTCTCCTTTTTATCCTTCAGTCCTTATTCACCTGCTACATCCAGGAAAGCTGCAGGCTGCATTTCTTACACTGACTCATGTAATCTGCAGGATCGACAGAAAAAAGGATAAAACCGAGAGGAAGATCCTTGATAGTCAGGAGAGAGCCTTCTGGGACGTTCACAGACCTGTGGTGAGATTTTAGCTATGCGCTGCATCTTCATCTTTGAGTTTACTCCAAAACTCCCACCTTGCGAAACTTAAAATCACAGATGCCGGCTGACTTCGTGTCTTTATGTTCATGTTTCCTCCAGCCTGGATGTGTGAACACCACAGAGATGGACATCAGGAAGTGTAGACGCATAAAGAACCCGCATCGAGTTAAGAAGGTACGCGTGAGTGTTTCACACAGTTTGTGCCAGTTTTTGAGATGATGAGATGTTTAATTTACCGCTGTGTTTCTTCGCGCTGTCTTATCTAAACAATAATAAGAGCGCATTTTATCTCGTGTTTCCAACTTCTTCTGTCTTACCACTTTCAATCGGTCGGCCCAGTCAGTGTACGGTTTGACAGAGGAGGGAACGCAGACTCAGAGTCCCATACATACTCCTTCACACCACAGCAGGAAAGGCACCAAGGAGGATGTGGAGAAAGAGGTAATTCTGTGCATTTTCCGTTCGACGTACTGACCTTTTAATAATTTACGCATGTGTACTGTGCAGAATGATGATAACTCTGCTGTAGTACTTTAAAACAAACATGTTTTAAGTATTACGGTGATCAGCAGCCTGTACCCTGCGTTTTACTTTGTGTAAAACAAGGGCAAATTTTGCAGGAAATCCAGCAAATAGTGGATTTTTGGTGAGAAGGACACGTTTAGGAGAACGGTAAATAGTGAGCAGGCTGATGGAAATTCACAAAAGGTTAACAAACCGCCAACAGTATCGGGAAGAAACAGGCTCATGAAAAATAGGTCTTAATTATGAGAAGCAGGGGTGCTAAAAATACCACTGACTGAGATGGAAGCTGCCAATCAACTCAGCCATGGGCCCGGTTTTAGTTTGCTGTAATTGAACAATAATAAAGTGGTATTTAAGATATTCACGGCATTCACCGAACCATTGTATTTACTGTTATCATTAAAGGGAAAACCTGCCTAAACAACTGACTTCTGTTTCCTCCGCTTTCAGATCTTATTCCTGAACACTCAGCTAGATCGCCACTGTATGAAGATGTCTAAAGTTGCTGAAAGGTATAAGAAACGGCTTTCTTGTCTCTACTCAACATACAGCACATCCTGATACAAATGGTCAGATGAAGCGAAGGACCGTGATTACACACTGTACGAGTACCTACATACTGTGTACATATACTGTGTTCACTCTGGTGTTTCCTTCCTTGACATTCCCACCTCCAGCTCAGTCGGGACAGCCGTTCCCATTACCACTGACTACTACACGGCTCTGTCTCCATGACCTTTACCCTCCTGACTTCACAGATGGAGCTCAGTTTAATTGGTGCTCCCCAGAGTGTGATGTTTGGGCAATACCCCAAACACTGCAAAAAAACAACAAAACACACAATATCGGTCGAGTTGTTCCAACGACAACGACTAATAATATCCACCTTTAAGTCACTAAACATCACCGATCGCTTTGAAAGTTGGACATTTCTCTGTGAAGCTGTTACAGTAACTTTCTGTTCATGCGGTGATATCTGTCATAATAAAGTAAGTTTGTGTGCTGATGTGTTTCTGTCCTCTCTGTGCATGTACGCATGTTTGTGTTTCAGTCTGATAAGCTACACTGAGCAGTACATGGAGTACGACCCGTTTGTGATGGCACCTGAACCGTCCAATCCGTGGACCAGCGATGACCCCTCCCTTTGGGATCTGGAAGCCAGGTACAAAACCACAACACAGTACATTAGTTTTTACAAAACCGGGGGAAAAAAACGCTCGTTCAATTGTGAAACAGGGTGTTAAACCATACAGGGATGCTGCTCTTTTCTCCAGACTTGTTCATGACGGTTTTAAAATACATTATGTTGCTTAAACCTTCTCTGTTCTGCTTTTACAACTGTGTTTATTCTACTGTGTTGATCTGATTAAAGTAATTACCTTTGCTTAACTGCTACACCGTAAAACCCACCAAGTTAATTTAGTGTTGAAAAATAATTGTTCAAACTGATTACATTGAAAAGTGGCATTAACTCGATTTGAATTACAGTTCTTAAAGACCGACACAAATTTAATGTAAAACCCACGGCTGCACTGCAGATAACTTCAGTCACTCAATATAAAATGCCTGAGGCTGTATTGAGAAAGACAATGAAATTAAATTTGAAAAACATGTCCCTCACCTGTGTCACATTTAATTCATTTTTAGCCATTAATATGCTGCAAATGTAGTAGTAAAGAGACACACCTCAGAGTACTAAACACTACTTTTAATGCGTTGTAATTGTACTGAATTAGAACTAAAATGACTTGTGTAAAGATCTACTCAAATAAAGGTAAAAAGTTACACATTAAAATGGTGTTTTTTTTGTATTTTATTATCATATTAAAATGTCGATTCCCTTTTCCATTAATAGTCCTACACAGCACAACCTCAATCACGTCTGAGATCAAATAAATATAGCATGAGGATAGTTGTCTCTCTGGTCTGGAGGTAGTTTAAACTTATTTGTATGCCTGCAATGAAGACAAATTCCTCCAGCTTTGTCGTGGGGTCTGCGAACATCTCTGAATCTGAATGTTGAAGTCTCCAACACGAGTCAGTTATTGTTTGCTAGACCACCAGGTTTACACAAACCCCAAAACACTAAAGATTATCTGTCACTTCCCTGAGAACGAAAATCTGCGAAGCCGCTGGTTATTTCCACAGATAAATGTGACATGGGAGTTTTTGTAAACAGCCGTCTCCATATTTTTGGGCAAACAAAGCTTGTGCTGCATAATGAAGCTGTCATCTTCCTTGGACTTGAATTTGAATCGGTTCCTTAAATGTGACCAAGGATTTTCATCATGATCAACTTCAGTCTCGGCTGAACGTGCTTGGGATTCACATTCATTTCTGTCTGCTTGTGTATCCATTTTTTGTTTTTATTCATATTTTTTTACTCTTTACACTTCACTTCATCTTCACAGCCTGGTATGAAATGAACAACTGACTTGCTGTCTCACGTATTTCCTTCCATGCAGTTCATGGAGATTAGCTGTAGCAAAGTAAAATACCTCAAAATGAACATACTTCAGCAAAAGTATGCACATTCACAAACATTCTTCTTCATTACAGCAACAAGAGTAATTGTAATTCATTACCTCCATCCCTGTGTGTTGGGGCAATGTCAAATTATTGATCATCCGCTGAATTGTTATCTAAGAGAAAGTGGCTTTAGCTCTCAACAAGTTGCATTATGCTCTGAAATCTGGGCCTGTGTGAATTATGCAGAAATTAATTACAGCAGACATATAATCACTGTGCCTAATGTAGCTTAATAACTCAGACGAATTGATTAATTCCAGGATTGGAGGAGAATGTTCCCGACAGAGTCAAAAATGATTGGGTTTCACATCAACATTCCATATACCAATATCACACGAACGGCAGCTCTTATAGACGTCTGTTTTAATGTCTTATCCTTTCCTCTGTGTTCGTCTGTCAGCATTCCCCACGGCGCACCTCTCTCTGTAATTTAATCTCTTCTAATCTCATTTTAATCTCGAGCTCCCTGCAGCAGCTTCAGGTGGATGCTCATGCTTCTTTTCTCTCCCTCCGAATCCTCTCCCATCTCTCCCAGTAAGGAGCCCAGTCAGCAGCGGGTGAAGAAGTGGGGTTTCTCCCTGGAGGAGGCTTTGAAGGACCCGGCAGGACAGGATCTCTTCCTCAAGTTCCTGGAGTCAGAGTTTAGCTCTGAAAATCTGCGGTAAGCGCACAAAATGTTTAAATAAATAATCTGCCGGTTCTTTGAGTTGCGAGTAAAAAATTTAAGCCGTATCAGCAGCACCTTTCGCACGTTTTCTCTTGTGGTTTCTTAATCGGGTATAACGGATAGAAAATGAAAACGTACAAAAAAAACTGAATTCCCGTTAGCATCCAGACTTAAGACTCCGGCCATTCTAAATACTTAAAACATGTGGGTGAAAAAAAGCTAAATTTCCCAGTGCTGTGAAAACGCAAAGAAAAGAGCACCAGGAACCTAAATCTTCTAAACACAAAAGGTATAGGGAGAAGGATCCTGCTGAGGCACATTGTTGGACGTATTAGCTTCTCACTTGAAATTGTGATTACATGCTGCGTTTTATGTGGCAAAATAAATCTGTATTTTTAAAACTACGTGCCTGAAATTTCCACAGCAACAGCAGAACGAAGTACGTGAAAAAGCTTTAAAGTGATCAGATAAAATGAAACTTTAGTGATTCCAGTTGGGAATCTGGGTATGAAATAGCAGCACTGAGGAGCTGAACTGCAGAACAGAATACAAATGAGTTTTACCACCTGAGCAGCTTACAGAATTTTAGATGAATTCTGAGAAGTTGTGTGAAACATGCCAGATTAGACTGGCGCGGTTTAGTGCGGTATCCGGTTACCTCGTCACCTTCGCTTCATGTTTCGGTGAAAAAAAACGGGAGATAAACCAACCAAGCCAGTACTTCCATACACATCATGCAGCCAAAGACGGCGCATTCAGCACTGCATCCTACTTATCAACAGTCAGGAAAAACCAGAGATAACCAGTTTCTACCAGCCTGTATTTAGGTGTGTATTGATGTCTTTTTGATTGGCAGCACAGCTATATCGAAGCTATTGTTTATATTGACTCAGTTTCCTAGGCCGCATCAGGGCCTATGAAACTGTAAGTCTCATAGGCCCTTTGTGCAGAAAGAGCATCTTTAAAATCTAAAAGCAGAGAAGGAGGAGAGGTGTGAGAAGGATTCCTGTTACAAATCACAGGAGTCTGGAAATGAACGGTGAGAGGCTAACATGGAGGATGATACCTCTGAGCTACAGAGGAAGATAACACACACACACACTATGAGAGACAGAGAGCATACATCCTTATCACCATTTGCCCCTCGGCTATCCCACTACAGTCTCCTCACCCCTATCGCTCTCTCCTTCATTCTCCTTTTCCCGACCTTTAATTGCTTTTTCTTTTATGAGCGAGCTTTGGAAAGGCAACACACACACACACAGAGAGAGAGAGAGAGGTAGTGAGTGAGGAACAGACCCCAGTGGTGTTCCTCTCTGTTGCTGAACCGGTCCACAGATCAATATAGATACAAACTAATATTGGAGGGATTCAGTCACAGTCGGTGACTCTCTGCTGCCTCTGGCGTTTTACACAGTTCGTCACCTTTCTGTATGTTCACAAAAAAAAAAGCCTTAATCAATATAATGGTTTTAAAGATGGGTTGATAGATTAAAGAAAAACCCGGTGGGAGTGGTCTGTTCCAAGATGGCGACGCCCCCATCTGAATCATATACTATGGCCTTCACAGTCACCGGATCTCAACCCAACTCTCAAACTGCTCCAAATTTGGATCAACGTCAAGGAGTTTAATTGCTCATCTGTCTTTAAAATGAATACCTGAAAATGTATGAGAATATGTTTATTATTTGCCTTCTAAAGGGGTCACTCTCCCTGTAGTCAGCGTCGGTGTGTTTTGGCAGCTTTATTTTCTTGCTTTTGTTTTGCAGAAATCCGCGCTGTTTTCATTCACTTAAAGCTTTATGGACTGTGCTCTGTAGCATCTTCCAGTATTGATATTCAAATCCATGTGCTCAGTTTATCTCTCTTACCTTTTCAGCCTTTCTCATCTGTTATCTGTGTTACTGTTGATCTATAGTAGACAAGTTAAGTTCTCAAACTCATCAGTCAATATGTTGCGCAAAGCCTGAATAAAATTTATTTTTTAACATTTTTTTTTAGTAAGTAGCCAAATAAAGTTTTATTTGTCTAACACCAACAAAGTTGCAAAATGCTGCACAGGATACAGAGAAACAGCACACATTTACACACATACAAAGTAATATACCTATAAATAAATTCCATACCTGTTAAGGTGATGTTTGAGATGTTTTTTAAAGCCGTTTTGTAGACTAGGCTGATCTAACAGTGGGATGAATCCCTAACGACAAAAGCATAGCAAGACTGTTCGGGCCACTAAAAATAAGTCATGTGCTTCTAATGGATCAGCTGACGTGGATGTGATTTGTTATTGCAGGTTCTGGCTGTCGGTGCAGGACCTGAAGAGGATGCCCCAGCAGGAAGTGGCACAGAGGGCTCAGGATATCTGGACCGAGTTTCTGGCGGACGGAGCACCCAGCTCCATCAACCTGGACTCCCACAGCTATGAACGCACCAGTCAGAACCTAAAAGACCCCGGAAGATACAGCTACGAGGACGCACAGGTGGGAATATGCAAGACACCGAAAACAAGAGTAGCCGTGAGTCTAGTGACCCAGTTCATTATGGGAAAGGGGAACGACATAAACAAGTTATATATATTTTAATGAATATGATTTTTTTTCAAAGTAATTTAATCAGTAACAAAAAGTCAACAGAGGCAGGAAACTAGGGAGAACAAAAGGGGCAACAGAAGGTAATTAAAAGACAAACCAAACCAAAACAGGACTCCTAAGTCAATTTTATTTCTATAGCCCATATATCCATCCATCATCTTCCACTTATCCCAGTCCGGGTCGCAGGGGCAGCAGCCTAAGCAGAAAAGCCCAGATTTCCCTCTCCCTGGCCACCTCTTCCACCGAGGCGTTCCCAGGCCAGCCGTAAGCTATAATCCCTCCAGCGTGTCCTGGGTTTGCCCTGGGGTCTCCTCCCGGTTGGACATGCCTGAAACACCTCACCAGGGAGGCGTCCAGGAGAGCTCAGCCCAATATCACAAAGCACACATTTGTCTCAAGGGTCTTTACAGTCTGTACAATGTACAACACCATCTGTCCTTCAACCCAGTTTGAGTAATGACGTAAAAAACAAAAGACCTATTGGAACTTTCCTGCCCTGTACTTAGCTTACCAAACCAAAATGCATTCTGGAGTAGCACCTCCTCTCCTAGTGTCAGTAAACAAGATGATTGAACAAAAGGTGTCTGCAGTGTGATGATCTACAGCCTGGCCCTGTCTCCAGGAGCGAAGCAAGTACCTCTGTAACAACAAATCAACAAAGCTACAAGTAATCACCACACATACAAATGACTCGTATAGAGAATCGAGAGACACGGCGGCGAGCTGCTCACGTTAAATCACAGCCGACTGAAAGTTTGACGGCACAGTGACAAACAAACTGCTGCTGTCTTGATTAGAGGATGGGACTGGGGCACCGCTCCAATCCGTCACAACCGTAGCATGATGTTAGGCAAACACGAGTATGGGCACTGATCCTGGTCAGGAGCTCACACATACCACTTTGCATATATGGAACAGTTGAGAGTGGTTAGTCACACAGGAGGAAGGGTTGCAGGGCCACCAGAGGCCATAACAAGTAGTGAATTCAAAATGAGTTTATCTCATCCCACGGGTGAGGGTGAAGCCAAGGAAGTTCATTTATCTATTTTCCCAGCTGTTAACGGTTCATGTGTAAACCATAGAGGGATCTAACTGCAGACATGGAATGTAATATTCAAAATTATATATTCATTAGTGTACAGTCACCTGAAAATATGAGTTGTTGTGTTTTCATTACCTTAGAATGAGCTGGTTATATTTGCATCTTCTTCTTTTGGTTTTACAGGGGGTTATATCCAGTGTTAAGGTGCGTTACATCACCTATGTCTGAGTGTGGACCAGAGTTAATATCCCCTTAACTAAAAAGCCCAGAAAGAAAAAAAAAAAACCAAACACCGACTCCAGCGAGGGTCTTTCACATTTATAGCGGTCGCTGCAGGGGGAGCGTGAGGTGAGGGCAGTGCAATCTGCAATCTCACCACTAGATGTCATGAAATATCGGACACTGAACCTTTTAACTGAAAGGGTCATTTGTGCCTTATAAGTACACATATACACAATACACCAGCTGCCGTTTAATGTAGAGGATACACACTACAAAAGAGCCCAACTAGAAAGAAGCCAAATATTCTTAAATATAACCAAAAATCTGACCTTACCACTAGAATTGAAGTCTTCTCAAAGGCCATAATGCACCTTGAAATGTGAGAACAATAAGTTACAGTTGAAGCAAGTTGTGCTCAGTACAACCAATGAAAACAATTATTTGAGAGAGACAGTAAGTGGTGTCGTTCTTGAAATAATGAAAATAATCTCGGTCCTCTGCTGGGACATTATGCAAACCATTTAACTTGTTCCTCATTAAATCTAGCTCAGTATAAGATGAAATATAATATGTTATTAAGACATATTTTCTTAAAATTGGATTACTTTTCTAATGAAACACTTGCTTGAGAGGATTATTTTTCTTTCAAGGAAAAAATCTGCGCCATTTCCAGAAACCAGGCTTTTGTGTTTTTCTTCTTCTTTTTTTTTTTTTGCAGTGCAGTCATCCAGCCGTATTCAACAAGCTTCAAACTTCAGCATCATCATCTTTCAGCCACACATAGACTTTACCATAAGACGTAACTATAAATACAAAACCTAATCTCCCACCCTCTCTTATAGACCATACTCTGCCATTCGGAGTGATTATATTTCACTTTTAATTTATCTCTTCAGGTGATCAGTGTCAGAGCAGAAGCACTCTATCTCACACTGTTGTCTGCCCCATTTGTCTTTCTTACACGCTTCAGCAATATCAACTAATGGGTTTATATTACTGAGTGATTTCTAGAGGATACAGCACGCTGGGAGAAGGATAAAGGGGGGGGAGTATTAGAGGTGGAGGGGTGTCTATCAAATTCCTCTTTCTGCTACAGGCCTAAGGGGAAGAGTTAAATAAAAATGTTTCTCCTGTCAGTTACTTGGAAGTATAAAATTGTCATCTCCCTCCCTCGGTGACTGTTTTTAGTTTACACTGAGTTGGCAAGTTTCACACATCATTAGCATATTATCATATATATTTATACAAAAGAGAAATACTCGGAGCTGGCAAATATTATACAGATGTGTTTGTGTTTTTTTTCCCCTCTCTCTCTCTCTGTCTTTGTCCGTCGTCCTCTCTGTCCCTTCAGGATCACATCTACAAACTGATGAAGAGCGACAGCTATACACGCTTCCTTCGCTCCAACGTGTACCAGGACCTGCTGATGGCGAGGAAGAAAGTGTGTTTTCCCATCATCTCATTGATCTGTTTGAGTGCACACATTGTGTGGACTTTAGCTGTTATATTGCCCACAGTATTGACCACGAGTAGGTAAATAGTTTGCTCTTAGACAAACAAAAACCTAATTTGGTATTTAGCCTTGCAGATAATTTTGTCTTGCTTTTAAGCTGTCTGTCTGAGATATCTGCCTTAAAGTAAGCGGGTTTAGGAATATATAAAGTACATTTATGTCTTTTAAAAGAAACCACTTCAAATGGAAAATGGTTGGAGTTGGACCATTGAACCACTCGCATAAATAAAAAGCAGAATTTCAACGACTAGTTATGTTTAAAATATCAACGTGCAGCAATAACAACATATCAAGAAGAGAAAAACACGTTGTGCCACTCTTACTTTGCTAACATTCCCTTGGATGCAGGGAAACAAAAGGGATTGCTTTTTGAAATGAAAATGTATGAGCTCCAAAGGATGTGGTCAGATGATATGACCCTGAATTTGAGTTCTTAACGCATTTACAGCCCAGTTTTTTCCCCTGTTTATGCCATGTTTTGTTTTTCATTTATTTGGGAAGGTGCTACTCAGACATTTTGAACAGTCAGAGGTGGCCTCTTGAGTCAGGAAAGGTTGAGGACCCCAGATGTACATAAATATGATTATAGGGCTTTGTGGCTGAGACTCACTACACACTGTGATATGTAAGATAATGAGCTCTTCTCCTCTTCCTTTTTTCCCCCATTCAGCCTGAAACAGAGCAGGGGCGACGTACCTCTCTGGAGAAGTTCACCCGCAGTGTGGTGAGTGTCCTGATGGCTGATCTTTGATGTATTATGATGCTATTTTCACTGTGATTAGGTGCAAAGTGTTGGGAAGGTGATCTTTGAAAGGTAGTAGGTAGGTGCAATAGGTAAGTGATTACTAGTGAAGTCCAACGCAGAAGTATCTTAAAGTTGTAATACCGCTGATGGCCACTAGATGCTGGCTCTAAAAAGTCTGGCCTTGGACCCTCTAATAAGTGTTCTGGTGGTCCATCTGTAAATTATTGCTCCATTAATAAGATTTTAGGGCGAATAGAAAGTTTTGACTTCCGCCGTGTTGGGCTGCGATCGACAGCTCGCTCGCCTGCCGCTTGTGGTTCCCGTAGCTCCACCCTTTTGTCCAAATATAGTCACTTCTGGCTTCAAGGAACCAACGTGGCGACGTCAAAAAAAACAAACTCCTGGTTTCATGAACAAAAACCAATGGGTGATGTCACAGTAGCTTCCGTTTCTTATATACAGTCTATGGATACTGTGATGAAGTAATTAAAATAGTAGTATTTTAACAAAGTAATGTAACTTATTACTACTTTCTGACTGCTTTTCCAACAAATGTTTAACTTGACAATGAAGTTGAAAAGTCCTAAAAACATACATTTAAAACAACCTCACAACAGTACTCAACACTAATTACTGTCTTCTTGAAGAACTTTTATCAATAGGTCTTCATTATATTAAATTCAACAAGATATTATCCTAAATATTATTCAGTTTAAAGCACTGGAAAACATTCCTTTCGATGACATGACCACCTGCCTTGGCATGTTGAACTGGTCATAACCAGACGTGGCAGAAGTAGGTTGTTTAGAGAAAATGTGCAGGAGAACCAATGAAAAACAACACTCAAAATGTGAGCGCATAATGCCAAGTGACTGGAGCCTGTGTAGACATGGAGACATCTCCTTGTAAACCATCCTGTTTGATGGTGTGCACTCAGATTTGCCCCAAAGGCCTTGGTGAACCGCATCAACAAATCTGCCAAAAAGAAGGCATCCCTACAGAGTGAAAAGATGCAAAGCAGTTTGAATGATTAATTTGATTGCATTTTCACAGTAACTGTAATGTTAGCTGTGATTACATTTATTTTGCAATTTAATTTCACAAGACTGGTCATGGCCCACTTTGAGGTGGCTGGATTTTGGGAGCAAAACTGAATCACTGAATTTACACATTAGTCACTGAGTCTTCTCTTGTTTTAGTGTTACTTTCACTGGCTTTGAAAACAAGGGGGTTTAGTGAGTAATTGATACATGACTGCCTGTGCAGTTATTGCAGCGGTTTCATACCCACTTGTACTGTAGACATGGTATAACTCATACTTTTATTATTTTTTTTTGCTGTTTCTGCTCCTTCGCTTTGGCTTCTTCCCTAAGGGGAGATGTTCTTCTTCTTGATATTGGGTATTGGTTGACTTGAGAAGAGCAAGTTGGTCTTTGCTCTAATTAATTTTTCAGCAGTCAAATAGAAACAAAGAAGCTGCTTGCAGGAGAATAGAAGAAGGCATAAATCTCTGGAGACATAATCTCAATATGCTATAAATCTTACACTGGCATTTTCTTGTCTTCACTTCTCTCTTCAGTAAATTAGTAGAACTTTTTAGTGTATAAAAACTATCCATCAGTAATTTAATTTTTTTTTTTTTAACTTTCTTGCAGGGCGGGCCAGGTTTTGCTTCCCCATTTCTTTCTAACTCCTCAGTAAAGCTTTTAGGTTGATGGTGTTCTGACAGCTGTCACCCTCACCTCACTTAAACCTTCCATTTCCTCCTAGGGGAAGTCACTGACGGGCAAACGACTGACCGGCCTCATGCAGTCGTCCTGACAAGGCCTGGATCAAGAGTAGGAGGACCCGTACTCGGAAGAGCTGCTTCCCCCCGGGGAGCAGGTGGAAAAGGACCTTGGGGTGTTTGACTGTGGCCGTGGGAGGCGGGTGAGGACACCAAACGAGCCCCGTCTGCTGGACTGGACCGCCACATTTGAAACTCACCTCAGATCAGTTCAAGAGGGCCCGACAGCATGCAATAAGTCACCAGACCTGACACCAGGACAGCGCTGTCACTGCGTAGAGGATAAACAATGCTTCTCTTCTTAGAGGGTTTCTACTTAAAAGCCTGTACACTGCCGGGCTTTGTTGTTTTCTCTATCTACTATCTACACTCATGTTAATATGGTAGCTGAAGAGGCTATCCATCGCTTTATTTTCAGTGATATACACAGTGGAATGCTTGAATGCCTTGATTGATGTCCAAATGAGACTTAGATTAACGCTGTAGCTAGCTGTTTTATCTCACGTCATTCACCGGGACAGAGGGGCCGAGGAGGGGGTTTACAGTGAACATCTGCACTCCTTAAAGAACTTCTGCTCACTGCTTTAATGGGCAAACAGGTGGACGTAGTACACCAGCTTGTAAGTAGATGAGCTTTTCGATCAACTTGCTGCTTTTGCGGGATGACTCATGGTAAACCTCTGCATGTCTAACACTTGTCTGGTTGGTTTTGGTGTTTGTTTACATTTGAAGCAACGGGTCCGTCACTACTTCTGGCATTTGAAGTTTCTACTATATATGTGGCATCTGTCAACACAGGCTGATTAAAATTGTAGGCATTCATGAAATCGGAACTTTTTTTTTATTCTTCATTTCATTTCAGGAATGTTGTAGCTGGTACAGCAGTGAATATGTGCACCTATAGCTATACAATAAAGAGGGCCACAACAAACCACAACGGAGGTGTTTATAACTGTAAATTCAAGGAGAACACTATTGTTTGTTTGCAGTTTTAACAATGCATTATGTAATAAGACATTTTGTAATAACTTGATAAAAGTTATAGTAGATTTTCACTTCATTCTGTAACATTTTGTATTAATCCAGCACATTTTTCTAGTAATAAACAGCGTCAATGCAATATGTAATACATTTTCATCCTGCAGTTTGTAATAAATGATTACATATTATAGTGATTATGACAAAATATGAGAGACTTTTAGCAACTCTAGCAGGTGTATTTGGGCTAAGTTAAAGCTTTTTGAAGGACTGTCAAAAGGACCATTGCAGTCGTCGACCCTGTTAGAAGTAAAAGCGTGACTGGGTTTTTCCAGGTCCTTGATTATGGCTGAATTTGTAAGATAAATGTCATTAAAAGCTGTTACTGGTTTTATGTGGCTATTTGGACTGAGATCAGAATCACCTATAACTCTGTTTAAATGTAATATTTGCAACCTGTACAGATTTTTTTACAAAATGCTCCATATTATTACATTTTCATCCTGGGGGAAAAAGTACAACTCCCTAAAGTACTCCATATTATGTTCAAGCTGTGTATTGCAAAAATGTGGCACATTATTATAGAATGAAGTGGAAATTAGTTGCGTTTTGTTGATTTATTACATAATGGCAGTGTTTTTACACAATGCATTGTTACAGCAAAAAAAAAGAGGCCACGAAGCATGGATTTAGACTCTTACGGGATGTTTAATTCCAGACTAAGTTTAGCCAGTTTTGACTAGTATGTCTATTTTAATTCTCACTGGGTTTGTGAAACAACCACACTAGACACTCAGAGGTGAAGTCCTGTGTCGTCAAGAGGTGAGGACAAGTTGATCATTTAAAGAAAAAAAAAGCGGTATATCACTTAAATAACTGAGATGATCTAATGTTAGGCTTATTCTGTCTTCTATACATTCCACTTTGGGTGCCCTTAAGAAGGTTTCGTGGGCTGACCTCTAACCATTCTTCACCTTATGTAAAGAGGAGTATGAAAATAAAAGAGGAATGCACAATAATGAGGAGGATCTTGGCCATTATTTCATGCATGTCCACCTCATTTCTCCAGAAGAAAGAAAAGTGTCGTTCACTTTTTAACAGTACCTTTGTGGAAATGGTGTCCTCGAGTTGTGGAGCCAAACACCTGCAGTTTAATCAACAGGTACGTTTGTGTTTTATACGGTCAAACACTGCCCTCTAGTGCAAATGAAATGAAAGTGCTTTTGTGTCAACTGGTAAAAACAACCTATAAGAAAAGTGGTTTAGTATTGTACTTTAAGGCATATCACTGTGGTGTGAATGAATGAGAATAAGTTGCGTTTAATTTCCAAATAGCGTTCGGCAGAATCTTGATCAAAATGAACGCCAGTCTCCATTTTTCAGTCGACGTTACATTTTTGTCTTCATGCTTCAACCATAAAATGCTCAAATCCTAATGTTCCATTTTCTTCTAAAGTGATTTATGTGTAATTTTCTGCATAATCCCCCCTCAGTCTGGTCTTGTTGCTCTTTTAGTTTTGCATGTTCAGCCCTTAAGATACTGTACCCTAGTAGGAAATCACACCGCAGAAGAAACACAATGCGAGAACAAAGGCCTAAGGGATCAAACCGCCACAATGATAAAGGATGTCTGAAAAATGAAAGTCGTTGGCAAAAACGTAAGAAACACAAGTGAAAGGCTGCTTAGTAAAACACAACCTAAAACAAAAGTATTAAAAACCGCAACTAAAAGAACTGAATGGCATGAAAAATGTGCCAATAAATTTCTAAATGACTGCTTTGCCGTGTCACTGATGGTAATGTAATTTTGAAATGCGTTATTTCTAGACACATGAGATGTCTTAAGTTTAGTCAAACCAATATCAGTGTCTTCTAAGAATCTGCCCGGTAACATCCAAACGTTGCATCCTACATTTATGTAAAATTCCCAAGAGCACATTATAAATTTATCTCTTGACATCCTGCTGTTAAATAAAAGGACAGGACAATCCGTGTCATGCTATAAAGAATATATTTGCAGAAGTTGCAGATAAAATATCTTCAGCCACACCATGCAGAACAAAAGATGCCAAAACCATCTAGTAGGAACCTTGTACCTTCAGTTTTTCCCTTTAAATATTTTCAGGTAATGTAGAATTTGACCCTAAACCCAATACATAATGTATACCGACAGTCAATGAAAACTTTCAGGTGAAACGTTGTCATAGGGTATGTGTGGTTGTGGGATTGTAGAGCTGTCCTGTTGACACGCTTCACTGCACATCAGTAGGACAATTTAAAAACTGGACCGCGTGCATTTCTGGCAGTTAAAAGTTTATTTTGTGAAGGCTATATATAGCCATGAAAAAGGCCACCACTGACATTTGTGCGCATGTCAAAATGCCACGTCTGTCAAGGGACGAACGTCTGAGGGCCCTTGGTGCGGTGCAGAACAGGTCGGCAGCAGGGTTCCTCGTCCGCAGAACAGGCAGCAGCTGGTCCAGACGTCCCGTCGCCCGGTCGGAAGCCTGCGTCAGAGGATTACCTCCTGCACTGACGTCAATACAGGGCATACGCCATACTGACTGTTGTTGTTGTTTTTGTTTTGGCAGTAGCCATGTTGGTTTGTTTGCATTGGTTACAATAATTACATTTTTTCACCTTGTTTTCTTATTGTCTGCTTTATGTTATAGAATGTGTTTTTTATCAACTTTATCACTTTGAATCCATAAATGAAAATAAATCAAGAATTCACTGCCTCATAGTTTTCACTGACTGTCAGTGTAACATGTAAAACATACTTATCTAGTGCTGTCTTTTAAAACAAAAGAAGCGTTAGTATGTATGTCAGTAAAAACATTTAAAAACATTCAGGGATAGTAGCCAACAGAGGCGGCTGGCATTCAGATTTCCAAAAATGTCAAGTAGTAATCATCTTTAAATACAAGTTATTACTTATGCATTAGAAACAAAAATTGAGATGAGGATGTGAACACTTTTTCTTCGTGTGAACTTAATTTAAAATAACCAACGCTTAGATAGTGAGAAAAGTTGAGACCGAACTAATTTTCAAGGAACAAGGCTCATGAAGGACAAAACGGAGAAAATTCACAGCAGATAAAACGTCTTTAAAGTGGAACCGAGTATTTGGGATTTATGTAAAACAGTCAAATAACACTGAATAATATTAGGGGACCTCACATGCCCTGACCTCACTGAAAAACAAATCTAATTTTATGTTCACACAATCACACATAGGCTGCGAGCAAAAGTCTATACGACATTTTGTTGGACGAACTCTGAAACAGTTTTTAAAAACACTTTGAGACCTTAGTTTGTTGCCATTATAGATTTATTGACCAGAGCCTCACACTGTACATTAGGTCAGGGTCTCATTCTTAGTGTCCCACACAGAATGTATGACTGTGGTTTTAAAAAAATGTATCGCGTTAACTTTACTCTATAAGTGCTTTCCCATGTCTTTGTTAAGAGTTGCTGTTTAGTGGTTCGCGCTTCGTCACAGGCGGAAACAGACACACGTTTTAGACTTATCTTGTTTTCATTTGTGGCTTCTAACATGCAATTTTTCAGACACTGGTCTTCTAAGTCAGTGCATCTTCAAGGACCAACAAATACGATCGAAAAATAGACTAAATCCACATGTAGACTTGTAAGGCACTTTGAAAAATGTTAAAGTAAACAACAAATAGGAGGCTCTGTGGTTTGGATTAGGCAGCGACGGGAGCAGGGCAGGAGAGAGGCTGGACTCCTTTAATCTCCAGAGCCTTGTTGAACTGCACATTCATGGTCCTAGATGCTTTGGTGATTTTTAGTTCCTTCATACATCCTTTGAAGGACCTGCTGGTGGACAGAGCTGCCTGATGAACTCCGGCTGAAAAAGAGAGAGGTAGAGATCACATTTGCATCAATCCATTTCTTGTATGCGAATCAACCGGCGCGTTTCTTCGTTCGTGTCAGTCTTACCAGGATATCCTCCGACGTAGATGGGGTCGTTGGTGTCACAGCTGTTGGAGCGTGCGTTAGGACTCTCTGTTTGGCTCTGCTTCCCATCCACCACCAGTTCAATCCTGTGGCGAAGCTTATTGGCGAAGACGGAGTGCCACCGGCCGTCGCAGAAGCCATCACCCTCAGGCAAGTGCTCTGCCGTGATTCGTCCAGCTCCGTTGTCAACATGGAAGAGCAACTGAAAGTGGAAAGAAACAGGAAAAAAAAGACTTTAAAAAGATTGTATTAGGCATCTGTAGCAACTTATTAATCTGAGAATCTATATGAGATTGTTTTCACACGTATAGTTTGTTTGCTCTGGTTTGAAGTAGTTTGGTTTTTTCCACCTTGGTTCGGTTTCTTTTCACACAGAAAAATCCAAACAAGCAAAAAAATGTATCATTACAAGGCTGTACTATGTGTTCTGAAAATAGACATTTTGACATTTTTAGAGCACATAGTACTCCAGCACCGGCAACCCCCCCCGAAAAAGCCGAAGAAACACCTCTAGGAGCACGTTTCAGTGCCTTAGAAATATGTAACAAATCTGGTCCAAACATTTTTGGACCAGTATAGCCTTACTCCTTCACTATGGCGGCCATTTGGCGACCACGCGAAAAAACCTTCAAAACATCCTGAAACACCACTGGGGCTAGATGTTAATGGCTTTATCTACAACACTTCATTAACATGTATGTAATGATGCATTTTGGTTCATATGGATTTTTCTGTGTGAAAAAGAAACCAAACCAAAGTGGAAATGCTCCAAAGTCGTCAACTGATTCAAACCAGCGCAAATAAACTATATGTGTGAAAATGGCATTAGTAGTTGTTCAGTTCTGTCAAATAAATGCATATATAGTACCTGTAACATCTGTGCTTTCTAGGTAAAAATATAGAGTAACCATTGTTATTTACCTTTCCTTCGACGATCTCTATTCCCAGTCCATCGCTGTCTTTGTTACTGACGGTTAAAAGCACCCCGTTGGTTCTACTGGTGCGGAACTCAAATGCAATCGACACATCTAGACCCACTCTGTAGGAAGAAACTAGAAAGACAGGGAGAGATGAATTTTTTAAATGCCTATAATAACTTTAATCTGATTTACCAACCACACGGCTCGTGCTAGACTCGTGAAGGCGTGGTCACACCAAAATTCAGTCGGTGATGTTGCCAGTAACTATGGGCAACGTGTCTCAGCCATTCCTCGTGCACAAAAATGAGACATGAAATCTGGTGTGAATGCATTTTCAGCGTGTCATCTCACCTGCTTTCAGGAAGCCAGTTCCTTCAAAATAGGTGCCCGTCTCAGTCGCAACGAAGCATCGTCCTACCATGTTACTGGAGGTGGGAGCAGTCATGTCTAGTTTAAAGTCCTCCATAGCAACCTCAACACGACCTGGGCCAAGACGACAGAGGAAAAGGAGCGGGATGCATTCACTTGTTCTTTTTTTCTTCTTTTTTCCCAAAAGTCCATACATTTACCTCAATCTCTGCTCTTAAGTGCCTACATATGGACCACTTTAATGAAATTCTCAAATGTTCTACTCCTGTTTGATTCTACGCCTCTTTCTACGCCGTCTTCTGATTATCTACTGTGTCCCTCCCTCCCCCTACAAGTGTTTTCCAATGCGCACCAGGCTGTTTCTATCAATCTGTTCATGCAGTTCTCTCAATTACTACCAACCTACAATTACTGACAGACAGTTTAGTAAGAGACACTTACTACATTCAGTTTTTGTTGAATATGATGCGACAGTAGCACCAACAGCACTGTTGCATCATATTGTATGGTGTCGGTATAATGGATACAGTATAAATAATGCATGCCTATTGTATTAGACTGTATCAGTGTTAGTAGGGCTGCATCTAACAAACTGGCCACAACGCAATACAAATCGATTACCTGAAGGGCCCGCCTTGCTGCTCATTGGACTTCCCGACATTTTAAGGTTACGAATGCATCCATTGATACTGTGAAGGACCTAGAGTCAGAGAAACACAAGGAGGGGGAAATGGAAACTTTGAAGTCATTTAAAATACACAACAATCTCTCCGTAAAAGTGTGAGAGGAGAAAATATGCAGGTTTAACTGCAAAGTTGACTTTCAGGGATGGATCACATTCATGATCGAGGACAACACCAAGTAGATGAATGTAACTGAACATAGTTTCACTGTTCTACTAGTAAAAAACAATGTGGTGATGTGTTGAAACTTTAGGAAATGTGCATTTTTGCGTGAAAGTTACCGGCCCTATCCTCTTCGTTGTGTAGTTTTGTGGTAGTCCACCGACATACACCATTCCCACCACATCTAACAGGTCAGCCTGGACAGAAGAGGAGATAAAATAAAAACACTCATTACTGTAAGCTCTGAGGTTAGGGTTAAAAAAAAAACACTGCCATGCCGTCTGTCGCATTAATTGGATAGTTTACTGTACTGCAGCGCCTGTATGCTGTAACGAAATATAAAAAGAAAATGTGTTGTACCCTCTTTGGACTGATCATCTGTTTGCTGAATTTTGCATCAACCATAAGCACGCCTCTCTGCTTGTTACGAGTCACGCGGATCTGAAAGGGCAGAGAAAGAATAAAATAAGTGACAGAGATGAACAAAAGAAATAATAACGGTCTAGATGTTGAACAAGAAGGACATGGAGAGAGGAAATGAAGACGATATAATCCTTTCACTTTCAATCGCGGCAAACAAAGGAACAAGGTAGCTAAATGACATAGAAAAAAGGGATATGTTTTGATGTAAAAGGTCACAGAGCAAAAAAAATCTGTGGCAAAATGCTGTAAATTATATACAAAGCAACAGCAGTTTAATATCACAGGAGGACAAAAATAAAGAAAAGGCCCAGAAATTGTCATTAAACCTAAAATATCACATAATAGCTACTGTAAGTTCAAAGTTTTTCCTCCGTTTTTAAGGGAACTGTGCCCATTAAGAGTATAAGAAAGAAAGATAGCCGCTTGTCTCACAGCGAGGGAATTAATGGATGAGTTACAGAGGAATCTACAGTACCCTGTGCCAGTTGCCGTCATTGATGGAGAACGGGACGCAGCCAGATGTGTTTCCATGACCAAGATCGTAACCCAGGCAGACCTGCCCATCCTTGATCTACAGAGAGAGAGACGGTAGTGATGAAGGACAAGCAGACAAAGTTAGCATTACCCTGAACTTCTTAAATAGATCACAGGCAAGTACACTTTCAGTGCAGCGCCGCAAAACAGGAAGGAAGAAAAGGGAATGAGAAGACACATCTTTCTGGTCCCTGTTACTAAATGCAGTAATTATATTTCCTGCTGTGTTCTACATCGTGAGGTGCTGGGTCTTATTTGGCAGGAAATCTCTCTAACCGCCGTAAGGTGCTGTTCAAAGCTGAACTTTTCAGAGGTTGCGTTAATGATGTCTTAAAAGAGGTGAAAGGCTGTGTTTTAGATCTGACATTTAGAGTCTGACATTGAGCACACGGACTGAACTAGAACCTGGAGATTAACAAACACCAAAAATAGACGCATACAGAAGATCAGTGGAAGCAGCAGTTGGATACCTGTATGGAAACAAAGTCAGCATGGTTGATTCTTGCCATGTAGAGAACAAGGCCAGAATCCACCTTCGTCCTCAGCTCAAACTCCAGAATTAACCTGAGACACACAGTGATCACAAAGCTCATGTTAGAAACGCATGAAGAAGAAGTCTGTTCTAAAACAGTTTCTGCACAGCTACCGTTGCAGTACTGTACCTCCTGTCAAAGCAATTAATTCATAGTTTTGACGTCCATCTGCAATCCTGAATTGTGCATAAATAGCGTATTAACCTACTGAAGCATTTGCATTTCCCCAACTAAATATTTATATTGAGTATGCACGATTTGTAGTTAAGTCCAGCACAGTATGAGATATTACAGTAAAGCGCTGAAGAGAATGTGAATGTTGGTTTTCTACCTCTGACATAAGGAAAAGCTCGATACTGTACTTAAATGTGGATTAAATGTGGAGGTACTGTTTTATCCCTCATCTGTTCATCCGTGAATAATGCTACTAGATCAGGACCGAAAATACACACAACTGTTGTCTTGTCTATAGACTATTATCGATGTGCATCTGTATAGAATTCAAACCACAGAGTCTATATAAAGATGACTGAAGGAAGGCGTGACGGTTTGCATTGGAGCATCTTTGAAGACCAGAGTTGCGGCTTTTGCGACATCTGGTTCTGGTTGCTTTCTTGCACGCTCTGTAGACTCACCTCACCTGCTGCTGACCTCCTGAACCTACTGTTAAACACTGCCAACTTAACACAGGAAGGTGTGTTTGATAACGGTAACTTCACGTAACGCATAAACACACTCATTTGAAGATGGGCTGGCTTAACTAGCATGCTAGCTGACAGTAACTTCACGAAACATTTGGGTGGCAAAATCCTTTTGATGGCCCCTACAGAACAGTCTGTCAGGTAAAAAAAAAAACACTCCACCGACAGTGCATTAATTAAAGGGTGCAAGCAAAGCAAATAAGAACATAGAAGACGACTTTTTTGTTTTTGAATCAGAGTCAATTTGATACAGGTTTTTTTCGTTTTGCAGCTTGCAGAGGTGGAGGTTGCTCCTTGATTCAAACCTTTATCAGGAATCATTTTGTGTGTGTGTGTGTGTGTGTTTTGCTGTCATACTGTTGAACGGAAAGGTTGATCAAGTCAACAACATGTTCTCTAATTCAACACGTTATTATTTATGCAAGATGTTTCCCTGGATTTTGACCTCTGCGGGTTCACTGAAATCATATTCTGCTCAAACTATCACTCACTCACTCGCACCATTTTCCTTTATTTATTTACAACTACTGCTGACCGTAGTGAGGGATCAAGGCAAAAAAAACCTGACAAGATACATGAAACCACACTACCAACGCTCGGGTCACACGTGGGTCACAGTTTCCTCCACTGACTATGTTGACGTGTAGCAAACATACACAGATGTTTGCGTACTTCCAACACGTATGGCTTATATTATCATCATTTTGATTTAGATGCTACTGTAGTATCACTATTGTCCATTTCTGAAAAGACTGTTACTGTTATGCAAGAAACAGAAAACAAGCATATGTTATTTATGTTCTGCGATAAACCCATTTAAAACGATGACATAATTAATTCTCCGGAAGACGTACCTTTCTCTGACTTTGCTGTCATCAAACGCAAAGCTCATGTGGCTGTTTCGGGTCAGTCCAAACTGATAGGCCTGCTCGAGCGCTGTCGGGGCCACAGCTGAAGCACATGAATCCTGGAGATTGGACATAACATGTCAGCGACACCGACAGGGTTTCACTGCACTGCACCTATTGCCTCTTGTCAACAGGAACCTTAACACCTGGGCAGAACACGTCAGTCACACTAATAGGGTGTTTGCTTCTGATCTGCAGGGACCTGAAGACTTGGTTTGTCGCAATGGGGCATAGATCAGCGCTTTAAATAAAACCGGTGAATATGAAAGGTGTCAAAAATGACCTTTGCATCTACAGAAGACGAAAGTAAGGTTCATAAGTGAGGCCGTGCATGTGCAATGCAAAAATACGTTCCACCCATCTTTGACTTGGAACAAAACAATGGTTAATATTAATTTAAAAATACAATTTAGCTGTGAGATAAAATTAAAGACAAAATCTATCTTAATAAACTGTAGATGGTGAGATTATCATCCTGAATATGAACAGTCGCAGTAGTTTACAGCATATGGCTTATAAAATCTGTTTGATTGCAACCATCTTTCATCAGTTCGTGTTTGCTTTTGTCACCTTAATTCAGTTACTGCTGAAGTAGATTCTGTTCCCACAAATCAACGAACCCTCCCACAGTTCGATTCTCAAAAAAAGTATCTGAACCAGACAACGGTGACCACAGTTTGATTTCCATTTGACTTCGGCTCCATCTCAGTTGCAGAGTAAATGAGGTTATAACATGGCATTAGTATTACTGCGCTCTTACATGGTGCAGTTCCACCTCTGGCCAGGAGATGTCAGTGTTGTTGTACATGAAAAAGTACAAACAGGAGTCATAAAATTAGCCTTTTTTTTTATGTCTTTCTCCTGCAGTTTTCTTTCTTCTACTTGTCTCTTCTTTATTCCTCCCACATCTCCAATCTTTTCTTCTTGTCCAAGTTTCTCTCTCTTTTAATGTCTCCCTCCTGTCCTCCCATATGCTACTATATTCTTTCCCCCTCTACATTTTTATACCCTTCTTCACTTTTATTTTACGGTTTCCTTTCTCCTCTGTCCCATCCCTTTCTGACCTTTACTCTTTATCCTCTGTCCTTTCACATCTACCTTTTCTACTCCAATCAGCTAAACTTCCCTTTTCTTTTCTTTACTGTGCTCTTGTTGATGGTCTTAAATTCGGTTCTTTCTCCTTCTCATCCTTCTGTCTTTGCTTTTTTCCCTCCTCTACCCTCACAGCTCCTTTCCTCTTCTCTCTCCTAATCACTCCCCTGCTTATCCTCTTCCTGCTGAAAAAAGTAATCCATTCTACCTTCAAGTTTCCTGTAGTATTCCCTCCTCATCCACCTCCCTGTTCTCTTTCCCTTCTTTGCCTCTCCTCTTGTCTCATCCCTCTCTGCCTGAAGCCTCTGTATCCATTCATATTCTTCTTTCATCTTCTTTCTCCTACTCTAGCCTAACTTCTACCTACTCCTGTCTCCCTTTTCCCACCTATACTCTTTACTTTGCTCTTCAGCTTTACACTCCCACGCTCTTTCTTTAAACAACACTTTTTAACACTTAATTTTGTCGATGTACACTCAACGTGCATTTCGTCTCCCTTTTACCATCTGATCTTTTTCTCTCAGTTCTCTTCACTTCATTTGCTGCCCCCTTTTGCACGTTACCGCCCGACCTCCTCTAACTTGGATACCTCATATAGACTGTATAAAGTGAAAAGTGTGGAAAGGTATTGCTGTTTTGAGCAAAGAAAAAAACATATGACAAACACTCAAACTCTGTAAGACTTATAAATAAGATGGATGTAAGAGAACGTAACAACAAGTCACATGTATTGATATTTTAAGATTTAGTTGATTTAAAAACTTTACAAGTCATGTTGGAAGCCAGAAATAGACGACTGGCATTACCTGCAAATCAACATACTGTAGAGTTGTTTATATTAAGATCAAATGTCAAGGTACATAGATGTAAATTTAACTTTTATGCATCTACTACATTAAAGCAGACGTCTTTTTCAGTATATGGAGTAATGATATGGAAGGTCCTGGACAGCGATCTTTATTCAATTTCAAAAACTATACTTAATGAACTTACTGAGTAATATTTCTGTTGAGAGGAGAACAAAGAAGGGGCGGCCATTTATAATTCTGTATGTTATGTTATTATTTAGAAAGGGGGTAATCTTCTTTCTGCTTCTGTTTTGATCATGAAATGTGTATTCTGGGTTGCAATTAGGTCTCTTGTTTGTTTTTTTATTGTTTTTGGAAATTACACACTGAAATAGGTGAAATATGCTGAATCTGAACCTTTATCTTCTTTTCTTAACTTGTATTCCCCAAACCCCACCCCTATTAAAATACACATATTTCCCAGTCCTTAATTTTTTCTTCTCTTTTCATAACTCCTTGGATATCCTTTCCTACCATCATTTCTATGTTCCTGATTTTTGCGCATATATATGTAGATGTATGTATATGTCGCATTGGCTGTTGGATTATACGTAAACGTTGCTGCCGTATTGGACCAGTCACAACTGGCCTGTAAATGCATACAACTAAATGAGGGAGTTGCGGTTTTTCTGGATAGTTTTGTCTCAGGAACTTTCTTTAACCTGCGCATAAAAACGACACTGAAATCAGTTAAGAAACGTAAAGGTTATGCTGCTTTTTATCCAGATGCACCTCCCCTGTCCCCTGGTGGAGTCACTGCTTGTTTTGTCTGTTCTGGGCTGGGTCCACATTCAAACACAGTATGTGACGGTAAACACGTTAACACTGGATGCCACCTGAAGTCCATTCTGAGCTACTGTGGAAACATAGCGGTGCAACACAGTGGACACGGTGAGCAGCGACCCGCTCCCTCTGTAGATACAAACAGCTCATTTACGGGCCAGGTCTCGATTGGTCCAATATGGCGGGTGCGTCGCCGTAACACAGCAACAGGCTGAAGTCTGCGCTTTCGTCTACTTCTCCCAGTGTCATGACTTCGCTTCACGTGTCCTCACCTGTTTCCCCTCAGCCCCTCTCCTTTTATTTCTCCTAATTTTTTCTTTCCATCTCTTCTGCCTCCTCTCTGGGCCCTCGACTCGTCTCTTGAATACGTCTCCTATTAAGCTGCTTTGCCATACCTCAACGGTGAGCGTGAGACAAACTTAGAGGATCTGAGTCGATTGAGGCTCTGTGTGTATGTGCGTATATGTGTGTCTTAATCTGCTCTCCTCTCTTGTTCTCTTTCAAGTGAAGACATTCCCCACACCGTGACCTTGCTTTGTTACAGCTGACACTCACCTCTTATCGTGCTCTGTCCTCATATCCGCTCCTCCTCCTCAACCTCCCTCTTTTTTCTCTCTCCCATTCTGCCGCTATCTAACAAAAGGCGAGACGTCACTTGCTCAGAAGCTCTTTCCTCTCCTCTCCTTTCATTCCTCTCCTGCTTCCTCTCCTCCGTCTTTCCATTAAGCCAACAAAAGGCAGGCGCTCTGTTCAAAAAACACTCACGCTTTTTTTCCTCCTTTTCCTCCCTGGCTGCGCCTTTTTTCTCTGTACATCTCTCTTCTATACTCTTTCATCCCCCTTTTCTCCCATCCCTTTCCTCTCATCCTCTCCACTTCTTTCTCTTTAGCTAACAATAGGCAGACGGCCTTCCATTCAGAGCGGCTGGTGTTTGGTTGGAGGTCACACCAATAGAATCTGAAGTCATTAATTCGGGATTTTGTATTAGTGTGTGGGTCTAAGTGAAGACAAACCTGTCAGTCTTCCTAAAGAGATCAGTCCCTGCTCTGGCTAAAACAGGTTTCCAAGAGACTACTCTTATGGCTGCTGGTAGTAATTACCTTTAGCTACAACTGTTCTAATTTTCAACACAGGACCCATTCAAAGACTATTCAGTGTTACAGATAAGTGTGCATCAGTGGTTGCTGTTGCTTAATTGTGTTTCAAACCTACTATAGGTCCTGATATGATAAGCACTTTGTAAAAATTGATGGCAGCTACCATTGTAAATTATAGAAACAAGGCAGAATTGTCTGAATCCTTGCACAGTGGATGCTGTTTTGTTTTTGCACAGTGTGAAGAAAAGTCTAAGTAGCAGTGGCAGGTGGATGATTTATGCGCACATGGGGATTCACTTGTTAAAATGTTAAAAGAGAAGGCACTTAAAAGTTCCGTGCATAATATCTAGTGAAATCTAGTGGTGAAATGCTGATACAGTCAACTGAATACCCCCCCCATGCTCACCTACGGTGGCCACAAAAAACATGTTAGTGCCTCATTAGAGTCAGTTGCTGTGTTTCCGTAAAATATCAAGCAAATGTGAAGCAAACTTTTGAAAAGGTGCAAAAAAGGAAAAGGCAAATTATGTGTATATAAACTGGTTTGGAGTGAATAAACTTGGCTGAGTCGTGTTGTCAGAAGGTCCTGATACGGGCTACGTTACTGTAATAAAGAGAGTAGAAGAAGAAAAGCATCGTTTATCTGGGAAGATGCCGGGTATCCGTCGGCTAATCAATCACGTGAGTTAAATGTTCGCTGCATCAGCATTTATTTGAAAAAAGTGTTCAAAACGTGTATAGAATACATTTATGGAGACACACCTTGTATGTGTTTTGTGTGTTCTGGGCTTTTTAGTTGAGTAGTGAGTTACTGATTCTGGTCCACACTCAAACATAGTATGTGACTGCAATGCACCTTAACGCTGGATGCCTCATATCCTGAGAACCAGACACATCTGCCTGACAGCAAATGAAGGTTTGCTGTCAGGCAGATCAGTCTGGCTCTTCTCCCATTCAAACTGATTTCCACTGAGCCTAGATTGCGTAATGCCAACCACAACCCACTTATCTGATATGGGGCGGGTCAGATGTGGTTTGATACGATGACGGGCTGCCACCTTTGACTGCTTCCTGTCCAGCACTGGCTTTTGTCTGTGACCGTTGCTCTGATCGGCTGTAGATCTATCCAACTGCATCCAGAGACATTGTGGTCTGAGCCTGTTGATAACGCCCCTTTCGAAATTAAAAATGAATTGAGACTGGCCCATTCAAGAATTGGTCGGTCAATGCCACGCTAGATGCCAAGAAGAGGAAGTTTGTTTGGAGCTACTGTAGGAACATGATGGAGTCAATAAAGGGGAACCGCTTCCTCTGGAGAATTAAACAGCTCATTCTAACAAAACCATGACGATTCTCATTTTAGCGTGATTATGCACTGTCGAAGGCATTATAATGAATATTACATTGCATTTCTGCAGTTAGATCCTCCTGAATCCCACTGAATCTTACACACCAGACCTTTAGGAAAACTGTGTTATACTGTGTCAAAACATATTTGTGTGTGTGTATACCGTGTCAATGCTCGGTTCGGTGGGTGGGGCGGCAGCAGCAGGTGTGACAGCAGCAGGTACAGCGGGGGGCGTAGCTTCCTGAAGGGCAGCAGTGTGGGAGTGGGAAGAAAGGGGATTAGTGGAAGCAACAAAGCCAGGACGGGGAAAGTGTTCATGACAAACGCACAGCTTTCCAATCAGCCAAATAACAATGACGTAAATATAAGGTCAGAGAAGTTAATGAAATAAAGGAGAAAACTTCAGACTAGATGTTCATTTTTCTCCTATATTAAGTCCTAAGAACTAACTCAGACAATATCTGACAAACTTAGACTGACCTCTAGAGATGAATGAGTCAAGGCTTCTCTCCAACTCTGCTAATTTACTGCATGCTATTTAAGTTTCTGTTTATTTTTACTGTGACTGAGCAAAAATTACAGGGTTGTGATTTAAGAGGCTAATTAGAGGCAGTTGTCATGAAATAATCAATCAGAGCAGAAAATAAAAAAAAAGTAAAGACTCCAACTCTTAAGAAAATGAAGTCTGAGTAGATTTACTAACCAGTAGGTGCCTCTGTTACTTCTAAATTAATACTCACACCTGTCTGTACATTCAGAAATACTCAAATACACAAAATAATGTGTGACAGTGAAGTGGTAAATAAAGCCTTTTTTCAAGAGCATGTTAAGATTGTCTTCTACTCTCAGCTGTTTCTCAGCCAGAGATGACTTCTTGTTCCTGGAAAAATCTTTTCCAACAGAATTACCTATTGAGTAATATCGTGCAATACAGATGAAAAGTAAAAAAAAAAAAGTTGTTTTATATCAATATCCTAGCTCTGCTCTGCTAGAAACAAAGTTTTATGTCTTACATTTTAAATAAATAGATCCATCTTTTTAATGTTTGGCGATTCTGTATTCTGTGTCATTCTATACTATGACCAAATACACAAAAACTGGTCCAAATGACCACTGTCAGAGCATATAGTGTTACGATATCACTCCACCACCAGAGGCCATTGGTGACCATTTGAAAAAGCCCTCGAACAAACCTGAAATGAACACCACCAAGAGGAGATGCCTTAGCAGTTACTGAAAATGCTTTAGAAACACAGACCAAACTCTATCCAAAATGTCCGTCATGGGTCACCAACGGCCTCCCATGGTGAAGTAGGTGCTCTGAAAATGGTACACATTTTTAAAGTGCTTTCAATTAAGTATGAATAAGTTCTCCTTGAGCTGTTTCACAGCTGTTTTTTTCTGGTTCAAAATGACATAGCCACTGGTAACCACCTCAAGAAGTCAACGTGAAACTCCTCAGGGAGCATTTGTTAATATCTAATAAACACTTTAGAAACATGGGGGGGATCGCCTCATGGGAGCATCCTCCTACTCAAACACCACATCAACACGTCCCAAAAGACAGCGTCACAGAATGCCTTAACTATAACTGTGACAATTCTAATTCTACAATCCAACACATTCTCTCCCCACTACAATTGTCGTGTATTAAAGTAATGTGTAACTAGACCTTTAACTTTTATGCAGTGGGCTGAGTTTATTCAGGCAGGGTTTTCTCATGTTTCTCAGGTTAACAAGAGGGATGGTATCCCCCCTCACATCGCCCTCTGGAGATACCCGAGTACCTATAAATATCAGCAAAAGTAACTCACTATCATGTTTCAGCTTTTTTTTAAAGAGATCAAAGGAAACTCCCACTAGCAAAAATACACTTCAGAATGAAGGCCAGTGGGACAGAGAGAAACTCAGAAGGGACTGTGGTTTTCTATAATCTTCAGACTTAAGTGATGTTGGTAGAGTAAAGGTGAAATCCTTCAAAGACTTAAATCTTTTTGAAAATATCCTCTCTATTTCCTCTGTAGTCAAGTGAGGCATTTGCTTGTAGATTGTAATCTGCAGCTATAACAGAAAGCTATTTTAGAAGTCAACAAGCTCGGCTACAATAACAAAACACCTGACGCACAAAACATGACTTATAAAGACAATTACTGCAGAGCGTCTGAAATAAACCCCATGATAAATAAACAAACCCCATGCTTTTTAATCTCAGTTAAAATGCAGATGGGCCCTCGAAGACCTATGGCCTCTCACAGCCTGCAGTCTATATCATGAAGAAAATGAACTTGCAGCTCATAAAGCAAGAAACCACAGAGTTATAGCTAAGCTGGCATAGCTCAGTGGCTTCGTTCTTCATGATCAACGTTCTTTTAGAGACATAGTTTAGCAGCTAACTGGGTAACTGATAACCTATGACTGCTGTAACACCTGTAATATATTAAATACATGAAATATACCACACCTATTGTAATACTGAGGGTATGAAGTGTGTGATTCACAGCCAGCCTTAGCATAGTGGCTAAATGTTAGCTGGGAGTGCCTTGGCTGCTGTGGGCTCATAAAGTATAAATGGCATGCACAGTTAGCCTAGCGTAGCACCATGGCTCCATACTGTATGACGGGGCTGCCAGAGGTGGAGTTTAGTGGCTCAAGGCTAAAGGGACTATAAAAAAAAGTTAATGGGCTGTGCAACTGCTGTGTGATGAAGCGCTAAGCTAACACAGCGAGGCCGTGGCTGCATTTTATCACACAGAAATAGGTGTGTGTGTGTGTGTGTGTGTGTGAGAGTCGGAGAAACCGGTATATTGTGTGTAGAATGAATGTTCGTTTGACTGTAGTTTGTACGTGCGCATTTTAACATCATGTATTAATATTGATGCATCCATGCACGTTCTTTATATTTTCTTTTGTTGTATGGTATGTTAATGTTTGTTTGTCTGAGTGAAGGTAACGCATGTAACACATACAGCAGACGGCCCTGGAGGTGGTGTGACAGGAGCTGGGCTCGGTGGACGTCTATCAGGCTTCAGCTCCTCCTTCTCCTTCTCGGGCTCCTGCGGCAGAAGAGGAGGAGGTGGAGGTGGGGCGGGAGCGAGGTTGGGACATTGGCCGATTTCAGCGTTCTCAAAGGACACAGGCTGGGAGAAATCTGAGAGACTGAGAGTTGGACAGACAATTAAATGTAAACTTACTGGACGTTACAGTTAAAATAAGACGCTAAAGGTCTTTAAATGTGGACAATTTTGCACCGGTTTATAGTTTTGAAATTTTCAGTAGTTCAGTTAGTTTCGCGAGTGCATAGAAGGACTTGGCTCGTTATTACGCTCATCCCGCTGGGTCCATCTGTCTGCCTGTATGTCCGTACGTCTGTCTGCACCTGTAACTCAAAAACTGCAGCACATTTAATTTCACACAAGATCCGGATGTGGTTCAGGATCTGGATTAAGAGGAAAGTATCAGGTATTAAGAGGAAAGCCTTGACTTATAGAAGCTGAAAAATGCAGGATGACAGAATGCACATCATCAAATATAATTTACAAAACCATTGTTTATTAAAAGGTCCCATATTGAGCAAAACCCTTTTTGCCTGTACACTGGGGGAAGTCTAAGCTGATTTTACTTGCAGCTCTCTTTCGTTTTAGTTCATGTTGCATTGTTGATTGTAGTTTTTATTTAGTTTATGTAAAACATGCCTTCGGATGAAAGGTGAAATAAATATATACTCTTATTTTGCAGTCAAAAAACACATTTTATAGGTGTACTTTGGGGCCAAAGTGCAGTGACATGGTTCCGGTTATTATCATCAAGTCCCATGAAAAGGAAATATATGAGATCAATAGGTTGATCGTGGCTGCCTCATAAATACATGTAAAGACAGACAGACAGGTGTATATTAAGTAGAAGTTATAGCTTAGAAGTGGTGGGGTTGAAATGAGGTGAGACTTAGACAAACAGACATAAACATAAACACACAAAGATGAGAGAGGGGTGTAATTTGAGTTATGAGAAGGTTTATGATGTTGGACAGCTCTATTACTGCTGTTCAGGCAGAAAGAGACGCAGGCTTTATCATTATCACCATCATCATCATGACCTCCTGCAATCATATTAACTGCGCTTTAACTTAATAGTGTATGAGGTCAGAATTAGCCATTTACCACTGCCAGAAAACATTATGGGCCGAGTATAAGAACAGTGAAATAAAGCCTTGATAAAGTAGGCTTAAGCAGAGCCTTTAAAGTCTACACTGAAGTGAAGAAGTGAACTGGTCAGTTTTGCCTGTGTCAGTGTTTTAACACCGAGGTTGAAATACATATAAATTCAAACGCTGACTCTGTGCTTTTACCACCGTATTTATCTTGTGAAGTCAGAACCATAATACATTTTGAATCAATCAAACACCCCCTCAAAAACAGAGTACCAGTTATTGTAAAGTCTTTTTTTATTTGATCTGATCAAAATACAGCGTTTGACAGCATTTTAATAGAAAATCGGATTCAATTTGCATTGCTCTCAGATTTTGACCACCAGGAGCGGCCAGGGTCACCGCATCATTAGTTTGGGTTTTGGATGTGATTCAGCCATTGAAAGTGAGAAGACATGAAGGGGAAAGGGGAGGATTCGATATGTATGACTAAAAGAAAACAGCCTTAGTCCACAATTCCAGATGCAACTTCTGCTAACCCCACTGCAGCACTAAATCAAACTGGAGTTCAGCAGTAAGTTGACAACATTCCTTCTCTACTTGCTATGCTTTTAGTTACTGACGACCAGGGTTATAATAGTTAACAAAAACTAAGACTAATAATACCACATATATATATATATATACCACAGTGCTAATATAATGAAAATAAAATGGCTTTACACAATTTGCGACCTTTAGTAAACAATGGCTTTCCTCACAATACCTGAAAAACTTAAGCCAACACTAAAAACTATATAAAAACTAAACTAAAACAGGTCTAAGAACCATGAGAGGACGGCACTGACTTTCACTGACTTGGCCAACTGGCAGCAAAGTAGTTTCAGAAAACGGCACTCTGAATTAGTCAACAACATGTATTTAAACTAGACAGATGGGCGACAGACAGAATAGCAAAAGGTACGTTTATTGAAAGAATATAGAATGGTTTTCCAGTTATGCTCCAGTAACGAAATGGTGAGGGATGGACAGATGGAATGACAGACAGACAGACAGACATGCTACCCCTGGATTCAATAAAATAACTGAAGTTGAAAGACTAACTAATGAAAACTTTAAAACCGATAAGACCAGTGCAAATCATGACTGTAAAGTATGTGTGGACTGAATGTTACATACACAGCGTTGAACATCAGGTTCCATATACATCCCTGGAAAGGCACGTTCACTCTGTTGGACATCTGCTCCACTTCGGCCGGAATACCACCGAGGAAAATACGCTGCAGACTCATTGGCTGGTCATTGGGAAGCCCTGCCTCTCTCTTGGGCTCCTCATCGACCTGAACTGCAAAAGATCTGGTAAAACACACAAACGCATGTTATAAGGTTATACAGAGCAGTGCTTCCTTAATTCTTATTCTGGGGACCCACTTCTTAAAAATGACAAACCATCGAGAGCCAGTTCACAACAGACCTTAACCTATAGTCAGGAGAAGAGTGAATTTGTCCATAAATTAATGTTGCTCATTATTTTTACTGATGTTATCTTATATTTTGAACACGTAACCAGACATTTCAAAGAGAAATACCTTCTGACAAATGTCATTGTTTCATGTGCAAAGTTACATTAATTACATTAAATGTAAATGAGACAAGATGAGTGCATTTAGGTGGATTTAAATGGTTTGAAAACCATCCTGAAATCTTACAAAGGTAAAAACATGCAAACATTGAAAACATAACAGTAAAACCACAAATATGCTGCATCTGGTCTTAATGGATGGAATCTGTCTTCACTTTTATTTTCTGCCTAATACTTTTATCTCTTACATCTTTTTAATTTTTTGCCTGTAAAGCACTTTGAATAACCTCGGTGTTTGATAAATTGCTATATAAATAAACTCGCACTGGCGCAAAATTGGTGTTGCACGGGTAGGACACAAAAACACACACAAACCTGCCAGGTAGCCTCTCGATACGCAGCGAGTGCTCTCTGCCGTCATTGAGTACGCCTTGTTCAGGTCGTCTGACGACACGACGTGGACTGTGGCTGCCAGTAAACAACAAAACCTCCAGAGAGCCTTTGTTCAGCATCACCGACAGGTAGGGCTGCAACAGTTGGAGATAAACTTTGTAAGCTACGGAAATCTGTGCATCCAAACTACTCCCAACACAAAGGGGAGAGAGGGTGAAATGAAGAGGCAAGTGTTTAGATAAACGAATGAGAGACGGACGCTGAATTTTACTACATACCAGGACACAAAGTAATTTAACGCTTCGGGTTGAAATTCCTGAGATTTGTAGATTATGTTGCAGGTGAAAAAAATAAGAGAGAAGTACAAGGAAATGAACAGCAACAGCAGCCATTATTTTGATGCTGTGGAGATCATCTGTGTTGATTTAGCAACGTTTTTAAGTTAACCATTTAATATGGAT
>JAPQRN010000017.1:5292424-5308128 GCA_037367275.1 Coranthus polyacanthus | reverse complement strand
GATGTAGCTACAACATGCCTCTCGCTGCGCAGCTTCGCACGCACACGCAGATGCACACACACACACACACACACACACACACACAAACAGGTGCACGGACGCAGACACACGTCGCACACGAAGACAAAGGCAGAACTGTCACAAATGAACTCGCATGTACACATGAATTTATACACTGAGGGAAATATACGCGACACATGTAGACAGTTACAGAACCACGAGGCCATGCGGCAGACTGAGGAGCTTACGAAGTACACATGCAAAGATCTACACTCACACTAATCCATTCTCACAACACAGCTCCTACGCCTAATGCCAACTATTGAATTAATCATCAGCTACTCTGATAACTGACTAATCAGTTTTTTTTTAAGGAAAAACAAGTCAGAATTCTCTCGTTCCAGGTTCTTAATTTTGTTCTGGTTTCTTTACACGTGCATGACAGTAAACTGAATATCTTTTACGTTTGAGGACGTCACCTTGGCCTTTGGGAGCCCTGAAATAAATAACTGCACATTACCACCCCTGCAACGGCAAATACTGCTGTTTTCAAAATTTATACATGAACAGCTGCTATGATTTTTGTTGCAGGTTGTAAAAGCAAAGCGTTCACAAGGAACCAAATATAGTCCATTACATCTCTAAAAGGGCTCAACACAGGAGGAATTTTCAGTTTTGGGGTCAATATTGCAATAAGACACTTTTAGATGTGGTCATTTAAAAAAGTGATAGTCCAGCGCGGGGTGAGGGAGTACAAACAAACGTGAGAAGTTTAAGGAAATACTTTGCACTCGGAATGTTACATGGCAAACAAAAGAGAGCTATTTGGCGCACAGATTTATCAGTTTGTTCTCTTTCCTACTTGATCGCTTGAACGATATGCCAAAATCTACAGCAATTTCACTAAATACGCAAACTCATTGGTACGTGCGAAGGTTGTTCTTTACAGTGGATCTGGTCAGTTTGCTGGTATGTAAATAGACTCACTGTTGGCACAAACACCGGCTCTTCATCATTTCTGCATCACAAACAAAGGTCAGCTGTGCTAAAAAGTGTGTTTCTTTTCAACTTCGGAGACTGCACATGTTGCTTTCGGACAGAAAAGTCCAGACTTTCCATTGTATTGCTTTCCTCCCTCTTTTCTCTCGGTTGCAGCTCATATCGTTTCTTTAAGAGACTGTTTCTTTAATCGTGTCTTTATGCATGCTTCATCCTCTCCTCCGCCTCACTGTCTTTTCCTCCCCTCTTTCTATTCTCCACTTTCAGTGTTTTATCAACTTCCCCATCTCTTGTTTTTTTTCCTCCCCGTCTCTCTCTATACTCTTCTCCTGTGCCCTTATATTATTTCTCTTTTCTGCTCTACTCTTTCGCTCTATCCTTCCTCTCACCTCTAAATCTCCCTCCATCCTTTGTCTCCTGTCCCCTTCTCTCCCCCTCCGTCTCTCTGTCCCTCTCTAACATCCATTAGTCAGGGCCAAGTTGAGTTGATGGTGTTTTTAACCTCGCTTAACCTCTCTGCGAACGCGCGCGCGCACACACGCATACGCACACGCCCTGCCTGCCAGCGTAGTTAGTAAAAATAGATTTATGCGCCCAACAACCAGTGATGATGGATAAGCTGGAGGTAACCCCCTGTCCTCGCTCTCAAACACACACACACACACTCACACACAAACATGTCTACACAGTATATTGTGCATTCATGAGAGCGACTCTCAGACTAAATGACATTCACACACACTGATACAAATTATGCAAAAACACAAATGCACACCAGCATCGTGCACGCCTCGGAATCTGAATATATGCATGAACACAACATTTAAACACCAAACACAGTGTTTTCGGCAGAGATAAAATAATAGATTTATTTATTTGTCGGTTATTAGGAAGAAATAGAGAAGAAATGGTACTTAAAAGATGGCGAATTAAAGCGTATCCATGTGTGCGTGTGTGTTTTTGGCCATAAGACAATCTAATTAGCATAGTTGCCAACAAACCCAAATCTTATTAATATGCACTTATGGAAACTTCATTCACTTAGTGTGTGTGCGTGCGTTTGCGTGGTCAGCTAAAAGCTAAAACGGCTACGACGGTATACAGATACAAACAGGCATTATGTGTAGTTGTGTATTTTGTGCGGCTGTGAATGAGCCGTGCTGTGTTTGTGTGTTTTGGATAAAAGACAATCCAGTTAGCACAGTTGCCAACAAACGCAAATCTCATTAATATGCACTTATGAAAAAGTGATTCACTTAGGGAAAAGGGTGCAGTGTTTGGGTGCGTACGAGCGTGTGGGTGTTCTGAACTCACCTCTCCTGACTGCCTGCGTTTCCTCTTGGAGCTCAAGAAGTTTGTGTTGCGAGCCTGTGTTGGAAAGAGTTTCAGAAAAAAAAAACTAAACGGTTGAATAAATTGATAAATGCTGCATTTTTGACTCCATGAATTTTGAATATTTTCTAGAAAATGGTCGATATGTGAATGTGAGAAAAAAGGCTTGTGCACAGCCTGTACTTGAAGGCCTCAGGAGATAGGTGGAGGAAGTATTCAGATTATGTACTAAAAGTACCAATACCACACAATGAAAATACTCCACTACAGGTAAAGGTTCTGGATTCAAAAACTTAAGTAAAAGTATGTATCAGAAAAATGAACTTAAATTCTGAAAGTTAAAGTAGTGTTTCAGTGTTTTCCTCTTGTTTTTAGATTGATATTACGGCTGCATTAATGTGTGTAGGTTGTATTTTACTGCTGTGCATGTTTAAGTTCGAGGTCATTTGAACTACTTTAAACATTGTGGGGTATTTAAATCTACAGAAATGCATCCTATTCTAGAAGATCATGATAAGTTTGTACTGTCCTGTGAGAACTATGCATCTCTAAAAACTCAATTTTTCATGAGCTCAGAAAAACAGACCTGTTTACAGCTTCGCGACCTTGCATTTTTGCAGCTAATCGAAGAGGGTTTTTAAAGTGATTATTTAGCTTAAGGAGGAGAATTTTCTCAACACATAAAGGAACACTGAATCCTTCAGTTCATCCAGTTTTTCACCAGACAGGAAGGGGATGAAAAACTGTAATCTGAAAGGTAACGAAAGCCGTCAGACAAGTGTAGTGGAGTAAGTACAATATCTGCCTCTGAGATGTAGTGGCGTAAGAGGAAAAAATGGAAAAAACTCCCGCAAACTTATACTTAAAGGCGATCCTACATTCATTCACGGGTGCTAGTAACTACAAGATGAACATGTAATCAGAGAAAAAAGCAGCCAGGAGTTTTATGGCTGACACCACGTATTTAATCTGCGATAATGTACACACAAACCTGTTGGCTGATTGGTGAAGACCCTCCCACTGCCAGCAGTATGGTCCCTGTGTCTGCCAGAGTGCTGAAAGAAAGGCTGATCTCTGTGTCGACTGCCAGCGACAGGCCTCTCAGCTCCATGTATCCCGGCTTTGAGAAGCTGACCGTGTACAGGTTCTAGAGGTAAGAGATAGAGCAGCTGTCGCTTAGATAATTGTAAACGCACCAGTGAATAAATCAGGCTATTCTATGTTACACAAATTAGCTTTAGACGGGAAAATAAAATTAAAAAAATGGCGATAAAAATGAAAAACCAGACTACATTCTCCCAGAGGTTGTAGCCAAGTCAAGGTTTCGTCTCAGAGAAGACTTTCAGAGTGTTTTACGAACACATTGAAACGTGGCGTCATCTACTTGTTCTTACTGTGGTTGTAAAGTGGGAAAACACACAGACAGAAAGTTGTTGGTGAAAGAAAAGACACAAGTGGAACAGGAAGACCTTCACTCAATACCCTCAACCCTGAGGCTTTCTAATCCTTCATACACTCTTTATACACTCTGTGAGTCGGCTGTGTGTTACGATGAATGAGTGTATAGAAATCATAGTGAATGCCTTGTATGGACTGGAAAACATTATAGTTTCAATATAAATGACTGAAGGGACTGAAGTGTTTATATATTAGGGTTGTTAATTACCAATAATTAAAGAGTTTGACAATGAAAAAGTCGAAACATCATTTCAAATAGCCTGACCATATTTCTGACCTTCCCTGTTTTTTTTTTTGTTTTTTTGTGTGTCTCCTTTTCACTTTCATTACCTGAATAAACCTACATCATTTATAAAAAAAACAGGAGGTGAATGTCAAATTAAAATGAGTGGAAGAGGAAGAGAAGCCGGGCCATGGACGGGTGAACCAGAGCAAAAGGTTGTTGAGATTTTACACGTGTGAGAACCTTTTAAAAATTCACATTCATGTTATATATTAATATTGCACTTGCTATTCAATCCCATTCTGACATACACACAGTAAACAATTGATACAGCAGCAGCAACTCTGGGTAGAATATGTTGAATTATACAAAACATTTTGAAGAATATATTAATATTGTACTATAGAAGGTCACTGCATGTGTCTCACTCCAATATAACAAATGATCTAAAGCTACCTTTCCCAAAATGGGTTGTGGGGCTGTTTTTATTAGGTGGCAAAACAGTGCTGTGATATGCTAAGTCAATTCAAATTCCCAATTCAAATGGAAGATGAGTGTTAAGTTTTTTTTTACTGAGCTGATCTGCGTGGGTCTGTCTCTTCTCACAAACCTGGACCTGAAAACATGATTGAACATTGTTTTGATGGTGGAGTATAAAGATATTATGGCAATATTTTTGTAAGTTTGCGTCCTGGGGAAACACCAGATTTCTCCTTTGAGCCGAAAAATACAGGGAATACTTTTCTTTGGAATTTGGGAGAAATGTCGAAATGTATTGTACAATTACAGAGTCCAAGCTAAGTGGACGCTCTCACCTCTACATTACATCCTTTAGTGACTCCAGTGTAATCTGAGCTGCTGAGGAGATTATACGGAGTCCTGGACACTTCAATCTCCCGAAGGCAGCCTGCATACCGCTTCAGAGTGACCTCAGGCCTTCAAAGAAATGAGGATATGTAGTTAGAACAATAGTTATGCACACTTAAGTAAAGAGAGTACAGTGTATGTAGCAGTGCTCTCAGCATTAAATTCACAATATGCTGAATTACTGCAGCAGTGAAGCAACTGCATCTGAAGCAGAGTGAAAAGAATCTGAATATGGGGTTTGTCTATATTATCAACTGCTCCATTATGCTTTATTATATTAAACCATTCTCAGCTTTGTTTTTATGTAATGTAAAGCAGGTTACAGGATAGATGAAAGGGGAACACCTGCTCCCAGATGATCCTGATGAGCATATATTCATATAACGTACCTCTTGTTATTGCCGAACTTAAAGTTTTATTTTTGTAGCTCAGCAAAAACCGTTGACTGCGGTGCTATTAGAAATTTGTGGAGACACTTAGATCAACATCAAAAACACAATTTGAATAATAATGCCTGTAATCCAGAGTCATAAATGTCAGAAACTTAGCGCTGTAGAGACAAACCTTCACATTCAGATTAATAAAGGACAGAGAAAGTGATTTCCAGCCACTGCCACGTGGAGAAGCAGGAGTTCAGGGACCAGCCGGAATACAAACTTAGATCTTGGGGTGTTCATTACTGCAGCATCAGCGTGACTAGCCTCATGCAGAGGGCGGCTTACTGTGAAATATACTGTGAGATGTATTTAATTCATTTATTTACCTGGCAGTCATGCTGTTAAGATAAAACACGATACAACATTAGCATATCTCACAAACATCTTCAACTAACGACGTTTCTTTTCTACTCAACTTGCTGATGGACGGATGCTTTACTGACAGACTTAAGGTGCAAAAAGAGTAATAATTGGTTCTGAAGAGGCTGATTGTACCATCATATTTAAAAAAATAAAGGGCCTCGCCGATGGAAGAGGTTTTACTCAAAGCAAAAGTTGTTACTTTGTGGTTACCTATAGTTTCCAATAGTGGGCAGACCTCCAAAATAGATCTTCTGGTTTTCTTTGAGGTTGAGACCAGTGGCTGAACCCTGAGATACAGCCACTATTTTCTCCTCAGAGCCGCTGTCGATGTCCACTATGGTCACAGTGGCTTTGGAAACAAATAACGAGACACGAGTAAAGTAAAAGTTAAGCAGATTAAACGAGCATCAGTTCAATCTAATATTTGATAGTGTAGAGGTTCTCCTCCTATATGACCATTTGTCTGTTGTTTTAATTGTTGTATGTACCCTGTTTCTTGTTCCGTGACATGGTGAGGGATTTCCAGTGTCCATCGTTGTGACGGTTAGCCGATACGACACTGCCAACGCCTGATCCAAGGTCAACGTTTACCTTTACCTTGCCCTCTGACAGTTCCAGAGACATGAAGTCCTTCTACAAAGACCACAGCCAGGGAGATAATGATAGTGAGGTAAAGGCATTTAAAGTCCAATAACAGAAATTTATAAAAGCAAACAGAAGCAGGAAGGTGTGACTTTTAACTAATAAACACAAAGTAGGTTGAGCATGGGTAAGTACACTGCAACACTGAACATACGAGAATTGATGAAGAAAATGAATTCATCAGAGATCTCAGAGAGTCTGTTTGCTCAGTTTGCATCTTAATCTACTGAGATTTTTTTCCACATTTATACTTTGTTTTGTTAGTAGAAAGAGACAAAATTCAAGGGAGAGAGCGGTGATGACATGCAGCGAAAGGCCCAGGTAGGATTTCAACCAGGACCGCTGCAGCAAGGACCCCCGACTTGTACGTGGTTTGCACTCGACCAGGTAAGCTCCTAGATCTTTATAAGCCTATTAACCTTTTATTTTCCCAAAGCACTTCTGCCTTCTTGCATGCATACCATATCATCAGTAGCCAGGTACATGAGCAGGGCATCGGAGGAGAAAGTGCGGAACTTGAAGGTGACGGTGGAAACGTTGGGGTTCCACCTGGTGGGTCGTCCCACTGCAGCATACCCTTCACCATCCAGCTGGACTATACCTTCTCCATCTGACCTCTGTGGGCTTCGAACACAGGCAAAAGATAGTTCAGAGCACATGTCATGGCGTAGTGAGGCGCACATTTCAATCCATAATTTCCATTCTGGTACTCACAAACATTCGACTCCACTACTCGTCTTCGAATAGGAAAGCATACTTTGATTCTGGATTTTAAAAGGAGCCTCTTCCAGAGCAGAGGCTTGGTGCACATCACCTTTATGTCACCACCCTTTTGCCTTTTTGCCAGTTGTAAATAATTTTTTTTTTTTTCTGTTTTCGGCTTTTTCACAAAACTTCACTTCTGGGAGGTGAGCACAATAAACCATCCACCATCGTATCTGCGAATATGACTGTTCTTCCTGTTTTTTTTAAGAAGGTCAAGGTAGGACCCGTTAAAGTGCTGTACAACCTTCTGTTTTAATTTCCAAGTGTTTGAAATATAAATCTATGCAAGATAATCAACTAAATACAGAACGCTTTCATCTGGTAGCTGCAGCAAGCTAAATAAGATTATGTTTAGAAACCAAAGATAACAGGGGAGGAAAAATGAGTGTGAGAGAAAAAGGAAAAAAAAAAATGTATACCTGACAACACATCCTTTACAGTCTCCCTGTCTCTCTCTGTAGTTCCACAGTCCAATGGGTTTGCCGTCCAAGAAGGTCTCCCCCATGCAACCTATGAATGTTGTCGTTCTTACAGCATCAGCTTTCTAAAAGACGGGAGAAAAATAATGAGGGGAAATAGACATGATAGAGAACGACATACAGATTTCAAAGACAGAGAGACAGACAAATACCTTAACAGTGCCGAGTATTCCTCCTACAAACAGGTAGGCGTTCTGGTCAACATCCAAGATAGTGTATGCTGTGGGCGAGTTGGCGCTGGCTGGGGTCGGCATCATACCAGCCATGGAGCCTTCCAGAGGATAGACTGATATGGTGCCATTCAACCCATTACTGGAGACAGAGAGAAGATTAGAGAGAGTGTGGGATGTTACTTAGTTTGCAGCTCTGTATTTGTTGGAAGGCATCTGCAGTGACTGAGCATGTTACGACCACTTGGAATCAGCTTTTACGAACTCTTGATGCTAAAGATGAACGATAGAAACAGCTTCTGGTATCACTTTCTAGCACTGGAGCCAGCAGTGGAATTTTACTGAGAAATTAATCTCCCACCTTGGAGTTTGTTTTCAGAGCGGGAACAGCCTTCCTGTATCGAGTTGGGGAACATTTTTAAGACTGATAGTCTGTGTGATTCCGGTGGAAAACACCTTGGGGAAATCTCTAAGATGAAAATGCATGGTGTAGGTGGGACATGGGCTTGGTGTGAATGAGTCTTGTGTCGGATAGTCTGTACAGAGCACCGGTTTTTACAGAGGCAAACTGGATCTGTTAGATTACTCTGTATCTATGTAATGATGTGCCACAGGCCGACAAGGCTGCAAACTCTTGATTTCCCAAGTGAAACAACATGTTTTCCACAGCAGCATGGATTAAACAACGTCCTGTATTTGTTAGATTTACTTATTTCTGATATTACTATTGCTTGTCATTGGCGAGAATAAAACAAATATATCAGGCCAATACTGAAATGCATGATGTTAACTGACCTGTAAGCAGAATAAGTCAATATATCACAATTACGACATAAGTTATTCTGTATAATTGTGACAATTGTCTCCATTTATCTCTTTTAAGACATAAATGTCATATTTAATCACTATTTCCACATCTTTTTCCACCGTTTTAATTTTAATTATGTCATTTCAATTAACACTTACTGGTACCTATCGTTATCAGAGATTTCTTTGTATATTTAAGTTTTACTGCACTATATTTAAAGCAATAAATGGTAATTCTTCTTCATTAGGTATACTATAGAGTATGTGTATAAATGTTACTCATAATATTGTCATGAAAGAAAGTGTTACCTGCAATTATTTATATGACAATTAAGTGTCAACAAAAATGTAATTGTGAATAAAAGAGACTATATTTTTAAACATAATCAATTAATATTCTATAATAAGCCATTAGTTGGGTTATTAACATTTGTAAAATAAACCCATTTTAGGCTTTTTGCTAAATAAAAATATACTCTTTGGATCCTCTGTGGCTGCATCTTATTAAATAGACTCTGATGTCTGTTATAGAGGAAAATCTGAAGATGTCCTGTACATTAACATGAAAGTGAATCTGTCTTTTGCTCAACAATGGAGTTCCTTCATGTTTGTTCTGCATGTTTTTAAGGTAAGTGCAAGTACAAGTGGACCCGTGTCATTATGCACATTTCCAAGGCAAAATACAAGATGTGACTATTCTTTGTGCAGCCAACATCGTCATTGACTTTGAATACACGCTTGTATGGGGAAAAAAAAGAATGCATATGTGTCAGACAAAGAAAAAAAAAAAAAAAGTCTTACCGAGAAGCCTCTATTCTGTGCCAGTTACCATCGTGGATGGTGTGATGTGGATACTCAACCCTTCCCACGCCCGAACCCACATCCCAAAGGAAATTCACCTTCCCCTTACGCATCTCCAAGGCCAGGAAATCAACCTGAGACAAACAGAAAACATGACAGACTTAATATACTGTAATACACTGTATTTGAAATGTGATACGGTCCGCTTAATTACGACATGACCAGTGTGTCAACACAGTTACACAATTAAACACAATTACAGGGAGAAAGGAGGATGTGGTGTGAGAGAGAGAGAAATAAATAATAGATATTATGCATTAAGTATTTAAAAATATGAAAGATGTGCATAAACGTAGTGCATTCAACTGTTTTCTTAACATCACTAAATTAAAATGTACAGTGTATAGAGCACAGGGAACCTCAGAACACCGCAATGCAATTAAAACTGCAGTGTCAATACGTTTTTTTTGCTCAAAAAGTTTCTACTTTGCTCCTAAGATGACGAAGGGGAAGTTATGCAACACTGTTGGTCACAATGTGAAATGATGACGATTAATACAAGTCCAAAATCTCACTTTATTACTCATTATACATTTATCATGTAGGGCATGGTGAATGGGTGGAGGAGTGATTTCAGACCCAGCTCTGGTCTATTCTGAGGCTACAAAGGCTGAAGTTTGTCTCTATAAGTGGAATCTTGCAGGATCTTGCTGTATTTTGATTAATGGTGTTGTTACTTATGTATGAGCTCCAGAAAAAAAAAAAAAAATTAATAATAGAGGTTCCAGCATATGCTCTCATCTGGATGCTGACACTGAACTACACACACACAGAGCATTATTATTCATATAGTATTATGCACAATTAGAGATTATTAGGGAGCCACAATTGAAGACACAAATGACACACACACACACTCACACAGTTATCTTGGACTCTCTCCAGGGTAACGGCAATTATTCATTTGAACAGATCACAGGCCAGTGTTATTATTCAACTAGCATTACACAATATTAGTAAAATGTCAGAGGTGCACACGCGCATACGCACGCGGCATTACTATTCATGTAGAATTCTTCATTATGTGATCATATTAGTGAAAGACACACACAAAAACAGACGCACTGCATGTACGCTCAAGACGTCGCAGTCAGATGAAGCACGGCAGCGCTTTCCCAGGGGAAATCAGAGACTAAAGCAGACTCCAACATAAACTTGTTAATTGCTGCTGCTCATGAGGACACAAACACACACACACACACACGCATATATGCACACCTTGTGTTATAAGTGGTACCTTAAAAAAAAGCGGTGTCTTATGTTTACATGGTGTTAGTGAGTATATGTCAAGATGTATTAATTATTCTCATACAAGACAAGCCACTCTGGGGGTAAGTGCAGGGTGCGTGAGTGCGTCCACTTGTGTGTTAAAGCGCTTCAGAAAGAGAGTATCTTAAGCGTGTGTGTCTGTGTGCCTCCCTCTGTTTGTATGTAGACTTGTGCACGTGTCCCCGTGTGTGTGTTTAGTTTTGAATGCAGACATTTTCAAGTATGATAAATGCTGCTCAGAACACAGTGCAGCATCTCAGCATTATATTAAATATGATAAATGTGTTAATATGAAACAGATAAAAAATTAGTCTGCCAGCGATGTCACCAGAGCCACAAAGTCTTGACAATTATTATTTTTTTCAGTATAACAGTGTTAGAAGACATCCTTATTGAGTGATAATACGTTGTGCTGCAACAGATTATTCACACATTATTAACACGTTATTGTCATGGTACTGCACAGCATAAAAAAAATCTAATTATACATTAAAAGCCATAGGTTCAACATATTTTGAATTGGTTGTACTATCATGTTTTACTTCATCTCTCTTAATTTTCGAGACGTAATGGCAAACAGTCTAGTGAAGTATAGCTTTCAGCTGAAATCTGCTGAAATCAAGGTCCTTCTGAATATTTTTCCTCCTTGGAATTGATTTTTTTTTATACTTTCCTGTCTTAAAGCGAACATAAGTTTCAAAAAAGAAGCTACTAAAATGTCCTCAGGCATCAACTTTGTGTGTGCATGGTCAACCATTCACATACAATACAGCGCTAAATCTTTCTATGCAGCACGAAAGACGCAATTAAAAGACAATGAGTATCTGATTACACAGTGTTGCATATATTTAGATAATTACATGTATTTCTACAAATGTTCCACGGTAAATGCTGAGTGTATACGTACATATTTGGCTGATCCCAGGTAGAAGAGCAGGTTGTCAGGCGTGGTGGTTTTAACGTGAAGGATGATGGTGTTGTACCGTCCCTTCCTGATTTCGGGCCGGTAACTACGGAGACAGTCGCCACCGGATGACACTGATACTTTAATCTGGAAAGGAGGAGAAAGTGAACTTAAGAAAGGCTTTGCATGCAGGAATTTCCATCATAACATGCCTCCTGTTCCTTAGTTTTAGCAACACACAACATCTAACTTTTTTGAAATAGTGCAGAGAGTAGACCTGCCTAAAATCAATTTACCTTCTGTGAGTAAAACGTACTCAAGATATTTAGCACAATATACATCATATAATAGGGGCCACGGGTAAGGAAGGTTTAACTAATGGAGGAGATAATGAGGAACAAAAGGTAAGATCTTTGACATTTATGACTAACGCCGAAAATGTAATTAGTGGAAAACTGACATTTAAATGTATCTATGAGCTCAAACTTCCCTTAGAAAAGACGAGGCTGACAGTTGGGTTTGATTGTGTGCTGAACTTACTGAATTAGCCTGTTTTCTGGCTTGGTTGATCAGCTCCTTGATTTGTGAAATGTTTCGTCTCAGATTGTCCTGAAGCTTTTTGATTGGCTGCAGTTTCTCCAGCAGTCTGTCTGCTTCATCCTCTAAATCCTTCACTTTAGCGCCTGCAGCATGGACTGCGGAGAGATAAAGTACCATAATAATACACAACAGGACAATAGTAGCTTTGTTCAAGTATATATATTATGGCTGAGAGAATGCGAAAAGCCAGTGTGTGAAGAGCAAAGAAACAATGACAAATGGTGGAAGCTGAGGAGATTACTGTTGTTACTCAAAGAAGGGAGAGAAATATGACAGGAAAGCGAGACGGAAAAGCCACTAATAGCCGAATGATTACTGTAGCTCAGCATTCAAAAAGAACCGTTTCTTAACGAATCACTTATTGTAAAGAAAGTAGGAAAAAAAGATTCATGCTTTGCATTGTGCAGAGCTCTCATGCTCGAACAGAGCAGAGCAGTATAGAGGCATTATTAGCGGCAACTACTATATGCTGTATAGCTATTAAAGATTGGAATAGAAATAATGGATGGTGCACCAAGACGGTTGTGGAAATCCAATTATTATGGTGTACTACATTTGATATTGATTCTAATGCTTAAACACCACATTAATACATGTTGTGTCATAAAATTGTGTGGACTATTGATAAAATCCCTACTTTATATTCTGTAATATGTAACATGACATAAAACATGTAGCATAACTCTCAGCATGACTTGTTAGTTGCAACGTGGTATTGGTGCACCACTTAAATAGCAAGCGCTTGTATTAAAGTAAAGGACATATACATACTGATTGCTGTGGGGATGGAAAAAGAAGAGACAGAGAGAAAAATATCACATTTTGGTTAACAATTTATGTGGTTATTAGACAATCAGTTCATATTTGAAAAATACTGAAAACATGTTATTTTTCAGTTCACTTTGCACTGACAGTTTGTTCTGCTTGTGATTACCTTGATTATGCAGCTAAAGTTAAGTAAAGTTAGGTACAAGGAAGCACAAAATAATTTTCTCACACAAAGGCGGTTTGATCACCAACAAAAGTTGTGTGTTAATAAAACAGAGTGTAAGAAATGGTCTTAGTGACTTTTCTCTAATGCTCTTATTTGGCAAATGACAAGGTTTTATTTAATTTTAACAACCCCATCTCTACCGATATATTAAATACAATAGTAAAGCACTTTACTGTTTTTCTCTGGGTCCTGGATCATCTGATTGGCTGCGTTGACAGTGTCCTCGAGCTCGCTGTAGTTCCTCTGAAGGCCGCGGATTTGCAGGTTCAAATCCCCGAGGCGCTCCAGCACGTCGATGGCCGTGGCGTTGGCGTCAGCCGCTACAGCCTTTGTAGCTGCTAGCTTCACTGCTGTGTCTGTGAAACAACAGAACATGAACAAAAACAACATGAGCTCAAAAGCGTTACATACATTAGTCACTGATATGGCATTATTCAGTATGAGACCAGTTTTACGATGCATTGAGAGTTCAATGACTTGTTATTAATTAATTGAGATTATGCATATGATGGAGCTCATTTCAATAAATATTTATAATTTATTTATTCATTGATTGGTAAAGCCTGATGTAATGTAACATTTAGTATCTGCCAAGAATACATAAACAAAGCAACATATTCATTAACCCTTTCATTTGTTGTGTTTGCTTTGTTTGGCAGTTGAGAGTGGGCAATGGCAATTAAACACAGAGCTAAAGTAGAAAATAGATCCCAGTCTAGAACCAGTACCAACGGAAAAAGTACGACTCACTCGTGTATTGTTGGATGTTCTGAACCAATAATGTATCACACACAAAGATCTTAGCCCTGTCACGAATCCATGCAATACTAAATAAAATTAGCATTTGTCTAAACTTTAAATGTCCCAACAGAAAACAGAAAAATGTAGCAGAAAAGTGAGAAACCAATGGATATGACAAAAGCTCAGAAATGCTCTCCTTCTTTACTTTTTCAGTACGGATTTTCAACCAAGGACATACATTTCTTGTGTATAAAACTACAGTAGCCCTGAGGGTGAAAACACAACAGTTCAGTTATTTGAGAAAACACAATGACATTTCAGATTACAGAAAAGGAGGGACAATACGTATTGTTTGTGATTAAACAGAATCCAAATTCCTGGTGACAGTTCAATGACATTTCTGTTTATACCCATTGAATAAACTCCGGAACTGGGTTGTGTCCAAAGACAAACGAGAGTTTTGTGCTTCTGAAATAATATTGTGTTTTGACTCCGAGGGCCACTGTAGAATCAGTACATGGTAGGACACAAAGTGGATGAGCTAAGGTTACAGTGGTTAGGGCAGAAAATGTAAACTTGAAACGGCGGCCGATAACGTTTGCTCCAGGTTGGGAAGAGTAGGTTAAGTAGACCAGGTTGGTCCTGTAGAGAATCAGCTGATGATCATTCAGCTGATGATCATTCAATCTGTGACAACGTGACCCGTCATGATACCGTTGTAATGGACAATTTTAACTCATTCCCATTTGAACATGAATTCAGCGTTAACCTCTGGGCCTCATCCACTTAAATTGTGAAGGAGCTACATTTAACATTTTTCAGCGAGTTGACCCAAATCCAATCATGTGCATCGCTTCATTTCAACGACCTTGCAATCATTGCAATGCATTTCTGTGTGCGCTACATCTGTAAGTACTGACATGTGTCAAGTTCAGTTTGCCAGAACAACTGACCTTGATCTGCACACTGATATTGATCCACACCCTTTATCTCTCTCTCTCTCACACACACACATGTTCACACAGACACATGCAGTGTATTTGTGTAGTCATACCGTTGGGGATAGCGTTGAGCGTTGCCATGGTTCCATTGACAGCTTTGAGCAGGTCTTTGGTTTTTTCTCTTGCTGCTTTAACTCTGCCCTTCAACACGGCCACACCATCTGCATTCTCTGTTCACATACACACCGCACACACATATAATTAAAACACTTCCCTCATCTCACACATGGGAAAGTGCTGACTGACAGCAAGGCAAGATGAAGAGTGACAGTAACAGCAGATACAAGTTTGAAATGAATAAAACATATCTGTACTTTATATCACTACTTTTATCAAAAAACTACAACTCCATGAGCAACAAATAGCAGAATACGTCTTTGTACAATACACATTATATCAAGTTTATGTCAGAAGTTCACATACATCTTGGCTAAATGCAGATGTTTTGAGGGCATTTTTGCCTTTAATTGAGAAAGAGTGAGCGGAGACAGGAAATGTGGGGAAAGAGAGTAAGGGAATGACTTCAGTGAATGGTCCGGCCAGTTGGGAATCGATGCGTGCCCATGTGGTATGTGCCCTTAACATCTTCCACCAATCAGGTTTCCCCCTCAAACTCAGTGTTTAACATTTAAAGATGGAGCATCAGATCAGTCATTAGGGTCTGAATCGAACGGCTGAGACTGGACAAAAGAGTCCTGGAAAAAAAATGTACTGACTTAGTATTCTTAGAGAGAAGTTCAATGTAAGTTTATCGGAGCCAGGGCTTTTTGGAGCCACCCCCAGTGGCAGTCA
>JAPQRN010000017.1:5264576-5287299 GCA_037367275.1 Coranthus polyacanthus | reverse complement strand
AGTCCAGTTGGTGAACAAAGTATTGTGCTTAAGAGTTACTTTACTTGAGTATTTCCATTTTACGCTGCTTTATACTTCCACTCCACTACATCTCAGACACAAACACTGTACTTTTTATCCCTCAGTTTTTCAGATTACACTTTTTCATCCCCTTCCGGTCCAGTCAAAACCACCTATTTCCAAACGTGCCGATTTTGAACGTTTGTGATGAAGAAGTGCTTCCTTTATGGATTGAGAAAAATCTCCTCCTTAAGAAACTCTTTAAAAACTCTCTTGGATTCGCTGGAAAACGCAACACACACATTAGCGCAACAGTAAAACGAATCAAAAATATCTCGTATAATAGTAAAACACTGACAGGGACCATTTTACAGCACAATGACTACTTTTACTTTTCATACTTCAGTTACATTTTGCTGATAATACTCACGTACTATAAGTGAGGTTTTGAACTGGAGGATTTTCACAGTGTGGCATTAGTTATTTTCCTTCAGAAAGGATCTAAATACATCCTCCACCACTGGACTTCAGGATGGACAATTAGTACTAGATTGAGTTGCTATCATTCTTTGTGTTTGAACTAGTTTGAGTTCGTACCTCTATGCCCTTGTTGATGCTGTCTGAAAACTGGTTTGCTTCGTCCAGTAGACTTTCTCCTTCTCCAAGGACTTCCTGCGTTTGCTGTTTGACTGCACTCACCGCGGAGCGTTTCCTCTGCAAAAAAAAAACAAGTGACGATCAGAAGAGGTTCGAAAGCTTTGAAATCATCAAAGCTGATTTTTCGACAGCCGAAAATATGTAAATACAACCACAGTGAGCACCTTAAGACTGTATGTTCCATAGGCAGAAACATTTCACGGCAAAACTTTTGTTAACCTGATTATGTCAGTCTGTTTTTACAGTTACAGTTGCACAAATACATTGTAATAAACAAAAATCTAACGTACATAAATGCTTATTTTTCATTTTTAAAAACCGATAGTCAAAATTCACAGTAATGTATGAATACTGTTCTCTAATATATCGGTCAGTTCAGTCCACATTGAAACTTTGGTTGCAGTGATATTAGAAAAATTCATTTCATATCACATCGATTCAGTTCATAGAAATCATCATCTGTACAGACTAGGTTTAATAACATTTTTCAGTGGTAAAAGGATTTCCAGTTATTGAATATTATAAAAGCAGCTAGAGGACATGAGGGATACACAATTAGCGTTTTGATTAAATAACACGCAAACTCAATATCTTCTCAATCTTTACTGCATGAAGCTTTTTCTTTAAAAAGCCAAATACTTCGAGGTCAGGGAGAAGCAAAGACAGATATAAAGAAAAGGAAAGAGATAGAGAGCATATTGTATATATGTGTGATCACAGCAGAACACTTCCTCTAGGATATGTATAATAATCTTCATGATAAATGTTTTTTGTTTTGTTCTGTTAGGGGCTGCCTGTGAGCTTTCCTTGATGATGAATCACAAGCAAAGGGATTAAAAGGAGAAGCAGAGTAAGTCGAGTCTGAGATGAAAAGATAGTAAGATAGTACACTTTTTTTTTTTTGAGTTTTAGTGGTAAACACCTACATAAAGTTACAACTAGAGGAGTTGATTAATTCACCAAATAAGGCGGCTCTATTTGAGAGGGTGACCTTGGCAATGTGGGTGGAATAAGTATTTTTAATAATTCCACTTCAGTGTGACATTAGAGGAAATGAAATGAAACATAATGGCTTATTCTTTTCTGGTTAAAGGGAATTAAGCACCATGGCTGAAAACAAATAGTCGAGCAAAAAGATTTTAAGCTTCTTGCTTTTTGGCAGAAGTGTCTACAGTATAGAGGGACATTGGACCTATTTTTCAGTTCATGGAGCCTCTTGATTGTATCAATGAGGCGTAGGCACATTCATGAAACCGTAATAACAAAATGCAACATCAAAGGTCATTAGCGAAACCATAGGTCCTTGAAGGTCCAAGTACCTGAATGAGAGACCATTTCTAAACGAATGCTGGCTATTCCGTGTAGTAACAAATCTCAAAAATAAATTGCGTGAACACAACATGAGACCAAACAAAAACAGGCAAAAAACAGAAACATAGGAAGACCTGCAGTTAGCGTAGCTGGCGCATGGCACACGTGGACACTTTAGACAACCGTGCTTTTACTTTTTACATGAGTATGAAGTGAAAGTAAAGTAAACACAATGTGATGCAACAGTTCTATGAGGCTCATCGTTCCGGACAATCACATCACTACTCTAGCAAAGCATATGATGTAGTGAAAGTTGAAATTAATGAAAGTCAGAAAAATGTAAGAAGCAAAAATAAAAGCCAATTTAGGCAACAACAACAAAAAAAAGAAATCATGAGTTGTGGAGGGGGTGTAATATTCTTCAATCACAGTTTGGTTAGGATTAGGCACCAGAACTACTTAGGTTTGAACTTCAGGTAAGTTCACCTCTATTCAAATAATAAAGTCAGTGGGTTATGATTGACTTGGCGACTGATGCTCGTCAAGATCACCAGCTCACATGACGTGAAAGATATGCCACGTTTCGCTTCTGGTCTTTCTCCCCGAATGGTTAACATCGTGAAATAGTCTATTTTAACCCAAAACATGATCTAACCTAACCAAATTGCGTATATTTCTTCCATGGCGAGAATACTGGTCTCCTGGGTGACAGTCCAGTAATATAAGTCATTTAGTCAATGCATTTTCAACCCCACAAGGATTTTGTTGCTCTTTTTACTACCTTACTTCCCTCCCTTTTTTTTTTTTTTCTCATAAAGTCGAGAGTTTTTCCTCATAAATTTACCACTTCAATCTCAGAGAATATACATGGTTCTTTTTTTTTTATTTTTTTTATTACTTTAATCTCAAATATCTCTGAGTTTTTTCCCCTGAACATCAGCGCCCACCCCCGGCTCGTAAAGTTCTTCTTTGAGCATCGCACCAAAGGGAAGCTGTCACACACACACACACACACCTACTTCCCTCTATTACAATATATATGTAAATATTGAGTGTGGACATGTGTGTTTCCATACCTCCAGGGCGGTGAGGTTTGCATGGTTTTGTTCAGCCAGAGCACCAGCCTGCCTCGTCTTCCCCTGTGCAGCGTAAAGTAGGTCCTGGGCCTCCTGGAGCTTTCCCTCATGGTCTGAAAGTTTTCCTTTTATCTGGGGAAGCACATAGAGAAGCATTATTTTTAAGCTGATGTCAGTAATTTAAGGACAATGCGGAGTAAAGAAGTTGTGTTACCTCTGCTTTTAAGTCCTCTGTGGCCTGATGGGGGTCGCCAAACAATCTCTTGACTTTCTGATACAACTCCTCCGCGAGGCTGGATGGAGAAGGGCCGAGAATAATCGCATTTATAGTTTCTCAGTTTACGCAGAGTCATTCGTGGCTTACGACAGTAAGACAACGGAATATGTCAGCATACAGTACGTGAATGCAAATATCCAAAAAGGACAGAAGAGAAAAGGAGAGGAGGAGAGTTATTGTGATGCGTGACACAGACTCGGATAGAGCAAAGACAGTAATCGCTCGGTATAACTGAATGCTGAAATGCGGGGGACGAAATTGCAGATTTTCTTCTATTGACCCCTCAGGCGAAGTTAGATTAAACTGTACCAGCGTAAAACATTTCAAATATCATCATACTAATGCACGTGTGTTTGCATTTGGCTGGAAAGGAAGGTACAGCAACATGTGCTTTACTAATAAGGGCAAAAAACAGAGAAAACTGGAAGAGATTCATCCGTGTGTGTGTGTGTGTTTGAAGATATTTCTAGGTGTATATTTGAGATTACAGCTTGATACATATATTAATTTTAGTGCAAATGAAAAATGATTAAAAACCACTGACTCCCAGAGCGTTTGGTGTGGTTCAGGTGTGACAGAAAGGTCACATTTGTGTTTTTTTAACTGCATGGTACAACTCGACTCGACTCACTTTTGGGAACTAGTGCGGTTGTCATAGCGATGGGGCTGCCGCAGTGTCATCATCAAAACATCCGCACCTCCTCATTTGACCGCGTCGTGCTACAGTGTTTGAACTCGAAAGTGTGTGGGTATACTAACTGAGCCAAGTTATTACGCCGTGGTGCATTTAGCTTGAGAGTGAACATGTGAAAATAGTTTCACACGTAGTAAGAGGTAGGTGCTTTGTCCATGCACAGGGTTTGCATCCCCTTTCGGACACTTTTTTTTTTTTTGCAAGTTAAATGTTAAATGATTATACGTTCACCATAGCATTCTCTAACCTATTTTCCATTTTTGGTTTTAATTAAGACAACCAGTATTTGGCGTCTTCCAGCTGACATCACTCAGAGAACAATTTCACAAAGTTCTGGGGATAGATGCAAGGTAATGACTGGATTTGATGAAACTTTAATGAACCCTTTGGGGAATAGCAGGAAGAAAACAAATTGCAAAAAAAAAAAATATTGAAAAAATGTCAAACATAAAACATAACTGTGCCACTTTAGTTAATTTTGCTGAAGCATCCCTTTAATGTTTGTCGATGCGTGAATTTTTTTTTCTGAGCAGCTCTGCTTGAAATCTCCCCTCAGGGTTCAGTCAAATAATCAAGCGCAGACTGACAGACAAGTCATTCAGTGGCAGTGGAAATTTCTCTTTAATTTTTCCCCCCTCATACTCTCTCCCACTACTGTTCTCTGTCCATCTGTCACTTGTTCTCCTCTCCCTCAGTGACTTTCCTTCTCGCTACACGTTCTTTCTATCTTTATGTCTCTCTCTGTTTCTCCGCCTACGGCGATACTTTTAATTAACTCATCGACCTCGTCAACACTTACTGCTGAAAGAGACAGACAGACAGAGGGGGAGGGGGGGAAGGAGTGTTGACGAAAGACAAATGCCTTGACGGAGAAAAAGTACGAGAGGGACACTTTGTCGAAACATCAGCAGAAAGTCATAGCTTAAGGATGTGTAGCGATCAGATGTCTGCGCAGAGGAAGGTGTTTACTGATGTCTACGGCGCTGAAAAAAAGCAAGGAGGCAATCAAGAAAAAAGTGAAATGAAAGAACCTGACTAGAGGTGTTGCGTGGTTTAGCTTTTTTCTCACAAATAGCAAATACCTTGCATTAGAGATAACCATTTTGTAGTTCTCGTTGTGTGCTGTGTTCTGTTTTACAAATTACGGCGCATGTTTTATACTATGAAAATCAGAATCTAATTTAAAAAAAACACGCACACAGGGCAGAATTTTCAAATAAGTCCTGCTTGTAAATCGCTCTAAACGGTAATGACAGTATATTCTGTATAAAGGACACGACGCAGGCGTTTAGTTTTACTTTACTTTGTTGTCATGGTGATGAAAAACATTAAATCTCAAAATACAGGTTGATGTTTTTCACAGTATATAGGTCAAGACCAAAGTTATTATCATGACTGAAAATTTTAAAAGTAAGGAAAACTTACACACTAATAAAATATAAATGAAGCTTTTTAAACAAAACTATACAGTGTGTTTACAAAACTAAAAATGGATGGATATAACGATCGACCTGTGTGAGTTTTACACCAGCAGATCATGCCTCCACGCGGCCAATACCTTCATGGCTGGCATCGTCGGGAGAAAGTACCCATTTAAAATGATTTTGAATGCCCCATGTCACAAAAAAACAAGCAAGCAAATGCTAAAATTCAAAACTAAATGAAAAATGAAAAAAAAGAGTTTTAAAATATCTTAGATTCATTGCAAGTAATGTGCATAACTCTTCTTCTGCTCTTGTCTCTGTCTCTTGTGCATGGTTAATCAAAATGACGATCAAGTCGGTAGTCACTCAGCCAGAAGAACGGTGACAGGAGCGTTAGGAAAAGCGGGATTAAATCATAACTGGGACAAAAACAGCATCAACATACCGAGCAACCAAAAAAGAAGACTTCAACTTAAAAAAAATGGACACTATAACAAAGACACGCAGTTTTCCATCTCCAATTTCATTTTGTTCATCAATGAAAACAACACCTGTGGTCTGCTCAAACTGCGTATGTGAAACAAAGGCTTGTCTGTTTGCTAAGTTTTCACAAAATCTGTGTTTTTGTTGTGTGTGGGAGAGAGAAGCATGACCTGTGGGTGTGCGGGAGTGTGTGTGTGTGTTCATGTGTGTGTGTTCATGTGTGTCCGTACTCCATCTCCTCCTCTGCAATGCTCTTCTTCCCTCCCAGCTGCCGTTTTCTCATCTCGGATAGCATGGCCTGGATCTCCTCCTTCATCTCCTTCAAGCTTTTGTCTGGAGTCCCATCTCTCCGCGAGAGAGTCTGGTTCAACTCGACAGCCTTCAACTGGAGGTCTGGACACACAGAAAAAACTGCTGTGAGGAAGCTGCAGATGAACACTTTTCAATTCATGTAGCTGAAGGACAAAACTTTTTTCTATGGAACATATCAACAGTGAAACCCCATATGAATTTATCGGCCATATGGTGTAGCTATAAATTCCTTATTTAGGTTTTCTTGTAGCTGTTTTTAATCTTTACTTGCTTCTGAGAAACACAATCCTAGGTCAGGGGTACTCAACATATGGCCCATGGGCCAAATCAGGTCCCTGCTAGGGTGATGCTACCATTTTCTTATCGACAGTGAAAATAAATTGATTTACACTGGGATTGTTTTTTTAACTCTTTCAAATGCAACAAAAGCATTTTCAACTAAAAGCTAATGCTAACTTACTGACAAGGTAAACTTCATCAAACATTTGCGCAACACAATCATTTAATGGTCTTGTTCGTGTAACTTATCAACCGTAGAGCTGCCAGTCAGGAAATAAATCCGTTCTATTCGATAAACCAGCCTTGGGGACCCAAAATGGGCTGCGAACCTGTTCGTATTGGGTCCTGCCGTGAACAGAAGCTGAGACGGAAGTCCAACTCAGCAGAGAGCGAGCTGTCAGTCACACCTGTCAATCAAAGCTCGACATGGCAGATGTCAAAGTCTTTTAATAAACCTAAAATCTTACTGATGGGCAACAAAAACAAAAAAATGTACTGACTTAGTATTTTTAGAGAGTTTAGAAAGTTCACTTAAGTCTATTGGAATCTATTGGAATTACACGTTAAGATACTTCTGCACTGGCTCACTTTGTTATCCTTGTTAAAATACTAAACGTATCTGTCATATAGGCCTAGTATCAACCCTTGTACCAAGTTAATTTAGTTAATAAGTTAATAACTAAGATGAACGGTAGGCATTTTAATGTTTATTCATTTTATCTGACAAACATTGTTTGTTTATTAACTGGCCTCTGGCCTCCTGTCATTTTGAAAGTGGCCCTGACCTACATCATTATCTGCTAAATGTTCAACTTTCCTCATCAGTCGGTTGCTGTTGTTTTCATACTGGGTGGTTTAATCAGAGCTATTTTCTGATTTGGCATTTTGTTTGTTTAGTTGGCTGTCACTTCTCAACCGGCTCAAAAAGGCAGAGAGAGAGAGAGAGAGAGAGAGAGAGAATCATTTGATCCTCCTTTACTTAAAACGTGGACACATGTTGAGTTTCTCTCTCTCTCACAAACACACACACAAACACACAAACACACGCACGCGCGCAAAGAGACACATATAAACTGTTTTAACACCATTCAAAGCCAGTGATTTTGGCAGGCTTCATGTTGCCCTGCTTTTATCAAATTAAAGGCAGTGAAATCTCAAACCAATCAATGATGAAACTGCACTAAAACACTCCAAGGCTCATTTGAATAATACTCAAACTGCAGGAATTTAATGAGGAGTATGTTTGTGAAAGCAAGACAGAGGAGGAACTTGTGTGTGCGCGGTGTCTGCAGTGATGATGTGTTCTCTTATTTGAAATGTAAACGTGATATGATTAAAGCAAGTTGAAACTTAAACAGTGTGTGTGTGTTGGTGTGTGTGTTGGTGTGTGTGTGTGTGTGTGTGTGTGGTCTTCTGTGTGTGTGTGTGTGTGTGGCAATGCAGCATTTCCTCTCATTTGAAATGTAAACATGATGTGATTAGAGCCAAGACAGAACTAAAGCCATCATGCTAATGAACAGCTGTACTGTATGTGCGTACGTACGAGCACATTGCATTCGTATCGGTGCGTGTGCGTCTGTGTGTGTGCGTCTGTGTGTGTGTTGCAGCTATATAATTACATAGTGGGATTTAAAAGCCAATTAAACACTTAAAACGTGGATGGAATCATATTATGGTATCTAGTAAACACAGAAGCACACACTGAGCAAAGTGTGTACAGTATTTTCTTGCTTCGCTGTGTGTGTGTACGTGGCGTGCACGCGTATGTGCTTGTGATAGCCACTAATTAAGTCTCTAATTGCTACTCTCAATCATCCAGTGAGCCACGACACACTCTCTGCCTGTTTTGGTGTCTCACACACTCACACGCATGCACACAACCGTAATCACACTGTGATTAGGCAAAGGGCCAGAGAGCCAGGAGCAACAACAAGAGAGGGACAGTTTCATCACAGCCAGTCGGAACGTGCTCCTTTTCATCCCACAAACCATAAAAATTTCATAATGGTAATCAAAAATAACAAATTATTTTAACTGCAAAGTGCATACACGAGACCATTTGTTTTTAACATCAGGGTGGTGGAAAGAGGGTTCCTTGAAGTAGAAGCATGTAAGTACCCTCAGCAAAGTGTGCAGTAAAATGGTCCCTGTCAGTGTTTTACGATCATATGTGATGTTTTTGGATTCATGTTACGGCGGCGTTCGTGTGTTTGTTGCATTTTACTGCTGTAGATGTTTTAGGTTGGGTAGTTCATATTTTAAGATCGTCATATGTTTGTCGCTGGAATCTTTCGGTTTATCTTTCGGTTTTAAAAGCCAACCCGTTTGGTACAATGTTTGCCTCTGAGATGTAGTGGAGTAGAAATATAAAGCTGCATAAAATGGAAATACTGTAAATTTAACACATACTGAGACCTTTCTCTAGACTTCGATTTAACACTGTTTAAGCGCTGAAGAAAGGTCTGGGTTAACCCATCATCATTGTGACATGAGGGGAAAAAAAAACCCTGACTCGTTTGTACTTCTGTAAACCGTTCACAATCATCTGGTGACTCGCAGGGCATCGCGTGGCTCTCACTTATGTCCGATCTACTTCACCCTAACTCCTCAGCTTGCTCTCTTAGGTCAAATATGCTAAACTGTCCGTCCCACGCACCGCCGAAAGACCTGTAGTGATCGAGTGTCAGCTATGGGATGCTCTGTTTTAAAAGGCAGCTAAAGACATGTCTGTTTAGAAGGGTTTCAGGGTAATATGCACCAGGTCTGCGTTTTATGTATTCATTGTTTACTTTTAATGTTCATACTGCTTTGATTCTAATTTTATTTATTGTGTTGTTGTTTCATTTTTGTATTGCTTCAATTTCTATTTTTTATACACCTTTGGAAGTAATTATTAGACCACCTGTGATTTTCTATAGAAATTCAATGTAATAGTCAATTAAATGACCTTTTGATATTCTGTTTTTGGAATATTAATTGCTTCTAGATTGTTTTTCAACTCCAGATTTAATTTACAAGTTACTTGTTATTGAGTAAATTGGGTTTTTGTTAATGTTCATTTTCATACTGATTGTTTTCTTTATTGAATTTATAAAGCAAACATTTGATGTGTGTTTTTTAACCATTGATTTGTCACTACTTTGTCACAGTGGTCTTATAATTATTTCCAAAGTTGTATAAATGACTTTATTTACTTACAAAACACACATGGATGGTGCCTTTGCAAAATAATGTCAGGGCGATTTTGTTTTTCATGTAACATAACATGCACATGGGGTGGCGTTAAAATGGCTCCACCCCCACAAAAGAACAGCTACATTAAAAAAAAAAAGATGTGCAGTGACTATGTGATGTGAAGGATGTGTGGCGTGTAGTTATTAACGTGAAGATTGTTGCTTCTGTTTCCTGTAGTGAGGGGGACTTTGCAAACGTTAACATGCGAATACTGAAAGAGGAGCGACAACGCCAACCTGAAACAGTCGACCAATGGCAGGCTTACTCCATCAGACGACTTCCTGCGAGTCTAATACATACCGAGTCCAACCAAGACTCCACTAGATCAGTCAGAGCTGGTAATAGACCAATTCATTGGGTGACCAATTAAATGCCATTGTGAGATAATTAGCATGAAGCAATTATGTCGCGGCACAGGCTGGTGATTGTTTCACGAGGCCGCTTAACAAAAAATGGATCCAAATTCATTCTCTCTCAGAATAAAGGAGATGCTATGGATAAATTCTGTCTTTAAGTGCAAGTATGTGACCTATATCATTTAGTTGAGGATTTCTTTTATTTAAAATAAGTGCAGAATAGATCTACTTAAGCAAATAGTGACAATGCAGACACAGTTTTAATTCAATCTTCATTCAGTTCAGCATATATGTGTCTCATTTGTTAATATTTTATCAAAAAAAAAAGATGATATTGGCATTACATATAGGCCATCAGCCGCCCTGCGTTAAATAATTGGCATGGGCCAGTGGAAAACACATATCAGTCGACAACTAGTCAGAGCACTTCAGGCATATTTACAGAGATGAGTGAAGTGTCTGAATGTTCTTTGAAAGCAGTGAACGGATAAAAGTGACTGAGACATAAGATTACAGTTGTGTACGAAAGAAACTGTGCTTGTTTTTGTAGAAAACAACAGAACACTTTAGAAACTGGTCACAAAGTCATAAATGCGAGGACTAAAGGACATTAGACGCCGCAGCAACAAGCAGAGAAAAGAGACGACATCTGTGCAGCGAACTCTGCCGGCGTGAGTTTAAACTTAATTGTTCGTTGCCATGCATTTGATGTGGTTGTTGTATACGTGAGTGTATGCATGCGTGCTAAAATCAGATGTTTACCTGACAAATGAGCAAACATTATTTCACTCAGTGTCTCTTTTTTGCCACAGAGCCATCTTCCTCACAGGGGAATTATCCAACTAGCTGCTGACTCACTGCTGCCTATTATGCTGGTTGGTGACTCTTATCACTGTGGTTAGTAACACTGGAGCCTGTTGGATCTGTCTTTGTTGTTCAGGCAACACGTAGCACCAGCAGCTGAGGCAGTGTGCTGGACGTTGGCCATCAGAACCTCTCTATGTATTGTCCATTAGCGAGCTAACAAGCAAGCAGTGTCGGTTGTCCCACTTTGACGACGCCGCTCCTTCCAATGGTGGAAAATGCTTAAGCCTCGAATACTGCTCATTTTCTCACAGTTTTGAACCACATATCTATTCGGAATGCATAAATAGCCTCTCTGGCATCAATAAATGCTTGATTAATCCTTAATTCATATTTCAGTAAGCCAGGGGTGTGTGGTTTCTTTTAGGTTTCACACCACTCATCTACTATCACACGATACCATTTGACCTAAGTCATGAAGACATCAAATAAACACCATGATGATTTTCTTTTACTGAAAATGGGAACAACATTCTCCATAAATGGCTGGTTTTAAACCTAAAAAATACACTCTCCCTTCTCTCTGAAACATTCATTAAGGATGAATCACCTTTTTGTTGATGACAGAGAGGATATTTAAACATTCTAAGGAGATCTGTGGTTATAATTTGGCAAAGACGCTTCAAAATTGACTCCATAGGCCATAGTGTGAAGGTGTAGACCATCAACAGTATGTACGGGCTAAAACCTGTTTTTATAGACCTGTTAACCTGCGCCGTTATCTTTTCATCACTTCAAATCTTTTATTTGTACTTTGTGTTTTGTATTATGCATCTTTTGTCTTGTCTTGTTTTAACTTTACTGTAACTACACTTTAATTTTGTCTTTTGTTTGAGTGTCCTGCTTTTGCTCTGTAAAGGTGCCGCGTAAATAATGTTATTTATAATAACAATAATAATTTGGGTGGGAATACTAAGCTATAGTCGGTATTATAATAATGAAGAAGAAAGTTAGAGTCATTATATGCAATTTCTGCTGATGTTCTGTCAGTATAATTATTCATTTCATCAGCTCCTTTACTCACCTTTTCATATTCTTTGCCTTATCCCATTCTTTCCTAATGCAATATCCCAAATTTCCCAGAGGGATCCCTTACATTTAATATAAAGTAACATAATGCAATGTACTCTAATGACAGATGAAACTAGTGAGACGGTAGATGGATAAATCCAGAAATCCCAGTTGGCAGGAAATGGAGGTCTGTAATAGATGAGAGGTGGTGTTAGTTTGTTCTACCTTTAGCTCCCAGCAGTGTATCCCTGATGAACTGCTCCAGGTCCTCGGCTCGTTTATGAATCCTGTCAGCATCATCTTCAACCTGCTCTCCATCAGCAGACACCTTAGTGGCCTACACACAAGCCATAAAATAAAAAACAGACGCGGAATAAGCGAACGTGTTATTGATTTCCGCCGAACGAATGAGGGAAAAAGACAAAAGGCCGAATTCTGAGATGTACAAGAATGACAGATAATGACAGCAACGCATACGTACAATCAATATCATGCGTGCGTGTGTGTGTAGTTCTTTTACTTTGTTTTCTCTTCACACATTCTTGTCAACGCACGCACTCACAAACACAATGAATTATTGACGTAGAAAACAACAACAACAACAACAAAAAACCCCCTCACCACCTCACACATTAACACAAGCAACACGCAGAGGACCGGGAATATGAGAGATGGATGATTTTTGACAGACAAGAAAACACAACCTAACACACTCAATTTAACACACACACAGAAAAGAGAAAGAGCAGATAATTATTGTTGTGATTTGACAAGACCATGCTATGTCAGTTGTGTGTAAAGGTATGTGTGCGATGGGGTGTGTGTGATGGTATTGCTGTCAAAAAATGTCAAGGCTCCAGTACCTAAAAGGCTGTAGTTTGTCACCGTGAACATGAGTGTTATTTGTCTCGGCTTGGCACATGAAGGCCTTCTTCTCTAAAAAAAAAGTATATATATATATATATATATATACACATATTTTTTCATTTTTGGGGACGTTAAGAACATCATAAGTTTCAGCCCAGTTGTTCAGAAGTAATCTGCTTAGATTTCTGCTTTCAGATTGGATCCAATCTTGAAAATGTGTCTGAAATCGTCTCACATCTTGTAATCCAGTCTTGGTTTTAATTTGGTCAAAACCATCAGTATGTGGTGTTCTAAACTCTTCGGCAGGATCGGGATCCCCGTGAGATGTTTTAAAAGAGCGACGAGCCCAGACAGAGACGAGGAGCTCGCTGTGGAAGAGCCGCTCCTTTAACTCATTAAATGATGTGGCTTTTCCACGGTCGGTATCAGCTCGACTCGCCGTGACTCGGAACGACTTGGCTCAGCAGCGCATTGCGTTTCCACTGCAGGTATAGTACTCCCTCACCGCTACGCGTTGCCATAGCGACGCAGCATAAACTATTGCGATGTCATCCTCAGCGTGACTGCAGCTATGAGCGACGCAACAGTGGAGGAGGGTGAAACTTAAAACTGTAAGTTTATCCAAAATAAAACATTACTTTAAGATTTTTGCAGGCGACAATATAGTTGTCTAGACTTGAAATCTGTGGTCGATTTATCAAGGTAGAGCCTACTCGAAAATTTGCTGTGACGTTTTCCCGCTAGCGTGGCTTGGCGTCCTACGTCGCCATAACATGACACACATATGTACTGACGCAGCAATGATTCTGGATCGACCAATCTGCGATCTGCGTGGTTTTTACGTCACATTTAGTGTTGCATTGGCTCGCTTGGAACCTCTGCGAAGGTGATACTAGAAATAGTACCTAACAGTATCTGATGATCCCTGCGCTCACGCAGCGGAAGCACCAAAAAAGCCGTGCGGGTCGAGGCGGGTCGAGCTGATTCCGGCAGTGGAAAAGCAGAAAAAGGTGTGGAGAATGTGGCTAAGGAAAATAACGTGGACTGCCTTATAAAACCTGCTGCCTCTGTGACCTGAACCACAGGAAGCTGCAGAAAATGGATGGATGGACATCTCGTCCCACCGAGAGGGTAAGTCATTTAGTGGTGGCTGTTGAACTGGTTTCTATAATGCTTTTATGACAACCAGTACTGACCAGTATAGAACTGTTTTTTTCAGCTGTCCCTATTGTAATACACAGGTTGTTGTGAAGTGACTTTTGCCACCTCTTTGTTCGTAAGTGTAGCCCTAGCTCCTGTGCCCTTCTCCATCTCGTTACGTGGGCGACAGACAAAGAAAGAGAGTGAAAGCAGAGAGTGAACAATGACAGAGACTAAAGTTGAGCCAAAAGAAAAAAAAAAAAAACAGAAAAAGTCTGTGTACCCTGCTGTGTAGTTGGTCCATTTCAACGACCAGTGATCCCAGGTTGGAGTCGGCCAGTTGTAGTAATCTCTCCGGAGCTTTCTGAGGTGACAGCATGTGCTACAGGAGAGAAACACAGAGATGAAGGAATTACAGAGAGAAATGTCTGACATATTTTGGCCCAGGGCAAAGCTTTTGAACTGACTGGCTCTGTGCTGTAGGGATGAAAAAACAGGATAAGCACAGGGACTCGGGAGAAAAGAATATATACACCGAAAATGTATCTGACAAACCTTTATATAATTATATCGCACTTTATGTTGAAATTATATTCATTCCGTTTATCACAATTCACTGAGAGCAACAAGTTTTAAGTGTAACAGCAAGTACGTGCTAAAACTAAGCGTTAAAAAAAAAATAAGCCCAACCTAAACCAGCAAACCCACTTTAAAGACTAAACTGAAAAACAGTCACAGAGAAATAAAAAGACTAATGAAACAAAACTAACTAACTAACAAAACTAGATACAAAGGAAAGTAAGGGTGCGATTTATGGTTAAAATTAAGCGATTTTTAACCTTCAGTTCTTCTGTCATGTTCTCAAAGTGGTACAACATCTTATAAGGCGGTGGGAGGGGCGTTGTCAGGGTGACCTCGGTGATAATGCGATACAGTCGGTCCATATCGCTGATCAACAGACCTGAGCACTCATCGTCACAGGCTGCAGAGAAAAACAAAAAAAAAAAAGTCAAATGAGGCCAACTTGTATGCTGTATGTATGTCAACTCCTTCTGTGACTTGGTAGGAAAAGAATATGTCAGAAGAGGAAGAATGAAATAATGTCTGTTCAGCATATATTTTTTAAGACTGAATGTGTGTTTGCGTTCCTTACATAGTGAGTCTGTAAGCACAGCAGTGTGTGATGGCGGTGACTGCTCGTGAGTTTGTGTTTAAACGACTCTGGCATCAGAAAGACAGGGCTGCCGATGCATGAAATTCAGCACAGAGAGGCAAAAGCACCTATTATGAGCACACACACTGCAGGCTAAAAACCCACATGAAGGCGCGCACACACACACACACACACACACCAGGGAATTTACTCACACACACACAGACACACGCATACACATTTTTCTGCATTGCGTTGTGTGTGTGAATTTCTCTTCCCTTCTATAGCCCGAGGCTGATTTATTGCAGAAATTAAAATTTCTGACAAGGGAAATCAAAGATAAATTAAATAAAATAAAAAACTGTTTCTACTCTATCAATCTCTGACAAAGTCAAAAGAACACACAAATACAACTGCTCACACATGTAGTCGCATGCACACACACACACACACACACACACACACACACAAACATGTACAGTACTTTAAGTGTACGGTACATTGTGAGTGAGCGAACAGAGGCTCATCAGTTCTATCAAGTCATTCATGAATCACAGCCTCACATTTTGAACTTTACTAGATTTTCCTGATGTGTACCATGTTGGTTTGTGTACGCCGTGTTCAAATAGGTGGACGAATTGTAAAAGACGGGGGTTAAAACCACCTATAAGCATTTCAAAATACAACCTCAAAAACTTTAAAACAGTGCAATTAAAGCAAAGAACTTTAATGTTGTTTTTTCGCTGTGGCTGCTTTAATGAGAATGTTTAATTGATGTCTTTTTTTACAAATGTTCCAGCAGAGATAGAAGTGTTTAAATTACTCTGACATTTACTCTGACGACGTTTCATTTTAAAGACGTGACTTTTTAAATTGTTTTTAAAAGCTGCTTTAGTTGTTACAGTATAGCGGCAGATGCAGCATTCACTGCATACAAAGTGATTACGCTGCAGCCTGTGAAGCAGAGGACTGTTTTCCCTCTTTTCTGAGTGCGTATGTGTGTGTGTGTGACTAACATAACTCATTAATGGATGCATCAATCTTTATGAAACTGGGAAGGTATATTGACTGAGTGAATATCTAGAAGTGATCAGCCTTCGGTGCATCTGGCTCAATTAAAGAATCAATGTGCAAAGACAAGAGTTTTGATGAGATGAGTATTTTTTCTCTGCACAGGGTTTGCATCCCCTCTCGAACGTTTCATTTAAGGCTGCAACTAATGATTATTTTCATTATCGGTTAATTTATTGATTATTTTCTCATTCAATCCATTACTTGTTGGTCTATAAAATGTAATAAATATGGTGCAAAATGTTGATCAATTGTCTCAAAGCTTTCCACTTTACAGTTTACTTAGTAATGAAACCAGAAAATACAATTTTGATTTGGTTTTCCCTCACAAAATGTGCTCTAACTGATTAATCAATCATTCAAATAGTTGTCAATTAACTGAAGAGTTGACAACGAATCGATTCATCGTTGCAGCTCATTTCATTAGAGTTGTAGTTGTAGTGTTGTAACAAATTAAACCACAATCCAGCTGATGCCACAATAAAAGCGGCAACCTCCAGGTTCAATGAAGCCAATGTCAAAACCTGCAGTAAGTTGAATCTCCATAGACCCGTCCGTGTTAAAATGTCCAACTTTACAGCAGAAGTAAACATGTTTACAGCCTGGTACAAAAAAAAACAGTTTAGGTCTCTTTAATTTCCCCTCCGTGACAACTGTACGGGGAGTGAGTTTATATTAAACTCACCTGTTTAGATTATATTAAGCCAAAAAGTTATGCGTAATTAAGGGAGTGAACGCTGTGCCGTCGGTGTCTGTCACGCTGTGTTAGCTTTGATTGACAGCTAGCGTTAGCTCGGCTGCTGAGTCAGACATTCAGACTCTTGTTCATAGAATAAAACTTATTTTTCTCCCTGACAGGCAGATCTGCTGTAGTCGTGTTTAAGGAGTTACACTAACACGGCTGTCATGAATTTTACTTTCAACACATTACAATTACATTACAATACCCAGTGTAACTTGTAACTTGTTGGCATTAATTCGTATTGAATTAAATTTGTTTGCTAGCCTATTAGGCAGCTGTAATTACCCTGTTTATACATTTCACAACTTTGACGTAACTGTTCTCAAATACAACTGTGTGTTTTATCATTTATTAAGTAGCTGAAATGACTTCATGGCATGTAATATTACACTGTTAGTTGATGCGGTCTGTGTTTCACAAACCAATGGGTGACGTCCTGAAGGGTTTGTGCACTAATCATATACATTCTATGTTTTATATATAGAGTCTAAGTCCCCCCCCCACGTCATATACCGTAAATAAAGAACTAAAATCCACATGTACATGCACATACATGCACAAAAAACACACACACACGTTTCTATTGTTTAGACACAGGTAGAACATTGGTTTAATTTCTAAAATGTTTTGTTGCCAAGCTGAAAGTAAGACTAATCTCTCTTAGTTCTTAGTTTTCTGTAGCTTGTCTCAGACAGCATAACTGGAACTGTACATTTTATTAATTTACTATTGTGTCACTGAACCTTGCTGCATTGTACATTGTACATGTACAATGTACAATGCAGGATTATTCTTGGCTTGGGGTGAGAAATAATACAAAAAAAAAACACCACATGACATCACCTGCAATTTTGCTGCATTTCTATGCAAATGATGTTATACAGTAAATGCGAGATTCTGCATTTCCCTCATTCATGAACGGCGTCTCTCAAAGTGCTCCGTTACCTCTGATAGAATAGGACAGAAAGGTAGAGCAGAAGCAAAATGGAGAGTGCAATCACTTTTCAACAAGTGAACAGCAGTCTGATCGCCCCACTCTGTGTAAACCATCAAGACTTGTGATTATAGTCTGGACGCAGAAGCAACCAGTTTGATGTCAGGGTGCACTGCAGCACTCACACTGCCAATTTATGAACACACGCTTTGTGTCTGAACACATAAAGACCTGAGCAAGCAATTTCCTCTCTGACCTGACAGCAGCAATTTCACATCACCCTTTCTTCTATATTCTCACTCATGCACATGCACTTACCTCTAGACATGCTAATAGCACCAAATTGGCCCTGCCATTATGGTCATATTAAGTTTAAATTAACTCTAAATGACACTGAAATTATTTTCTAAATGACTTGAATCTGACTTCTGCCACGATCGCCTGTCTCCCATGGCAACCGGCGAAAAGGGCTTTGACTGTTCATTTGCATTTCATCGTCAAAATAAAGCAAAAAAAAATCACAACATCAGGTGAATGCGCCGTGTGGCGGGCCTCCAGAGAAATACAAGAATCAAAGAGGAAAAGTGGGAGAGAAGATGTCTATTGGTGTCATGAACTTCAAAACACGTCTCCTTTTCAGAGATTTTTACACCAGCTAAAATGTGATGTTTTTGATACAGTGTGCCGTGTTTAAGTGTTGACATTTAGGTAAAACTAGGCTTATATGAGCCTTTCTTGGTAGCTTCTGTTATTGAAGGGCAGTTGTATAATTTTTACAGTGACACTCAGGATTGTAGCTGAATTACTGAGTTGGTATTTTCTCATTATCCAGAACTAGGGCTGACCACATGAAAGGGCTTGTTTTAAATTATGTACATGACAAATAAAATGCTCTAAATCATATTGGATTATTTTTTCTCCTTTCATTTAAAACCTTTGCGCAAACTTTCAAAATATTAAATATTAATGTATAAAATGGAAACAGAAAACACTATTCAACTACATTTCTAAACACAAAAGATCTCTCCATACTGTTTCATACGACTGTATCATATGGAAAAACACAAAGCATCGTCCAAGTGATGTAAAATATGGCCTCATAGAGTGTGATTTGTGACGCAATGCAACAAACGAGCATCATATCAAACTTGTTTTTATATTGTCATACGATATGTGTTGTTCAGAACACATTTCTGGTAAAGCTTCCACCTTCCTGTTGCCTCCTGTTTTTATTAATAGACTTTAAGCTTCATGTCAACGTTCCCACCTGTAGGTACCCAATAAGAGGAGAAAGGAAATGCTGAAAACTGAAGAAGAGAGAAGACTGAGCACCAAGTGATAAAAATAAACCAAAAGCTGTGTGTTAGTCTTACAGATGATTCCAGATGGTCCACACACATGCCTGTCCATGCACTGGTCACACGACTTCCCCGATGCCCCGACCCTGCACCGGCACTGACCCGTGACAGGGTCACATGGTCCAGGCAACGACCCCCACGGGGAACACTTACATTCCTCACAGCGGCCGCCTGGCATCCGCGGGTTACCACGATAACCAGTGGAACACCTGGACAAGGGGATTGTGGGAAGAAGGGGACATTTCAACTGGTTATGATAAAGACTGCAAACAAATTGATCTGACTGAAAAGGCTCACGTACCTGGAAGTAAAGTAACCAAACTCACGAGCTACCTCAGTCTCCATAACATGTTATACATCGCATCCTTGTAAATCAGCAGCCGAATAAAGTTTACATGAAGTGTGGGTCTTTCTGTGTGCACGTGTCTCTGACCTCTCACAGTATTTGCCCTCATATCCCTCAGGACAGGCTGTACATCTGTAGTCATCGAATCCCTCGGACACACAGGTTGGACTGAAACTACACAGAGATGTTTTTCACAAAATACGTCAAAATGCAGATAGACAAGCTGGCAAGTATCGCCTTATTTACAGTCAAGCCCAGTATTGTTCACAGTTATGCTAAATTTTAATCTGTAGTGAATTTTTATTTGACCTATAGGTTTTTATTCTGGCTGGAAATGACATAAACAAGTGAGATTATAGATATCATTTTTATTAAAGTAAAGTAAGTAGTTTTTTGTTTTTTTTTGGAGCCGCCAGGTTGCCCCCATTTATTGTACTTTTTCTACGTCTTGCCTTTTTTACCTGAATCTTGAGTCTGTAACAAATATTGACTGCAAGCTCGACTGATCAGGGAACAGACCACCCTGATATTCTGGACATTTTGCTCATTACTGTGCGCAAAAATGGTGAAAATCAATAAAAAAGATTTGAAAACAAAACCATGTTCATGTCATTTCCAGCTGTATGAAACCTACTGGTCATATAAAAATTCACTATAACTCAAAAGTTGGCATGGGTATGAATCATTATGGGCTTAACTCTAACATGAACACACATGAAATAAGACAAAGAACACATACTTGTTCTCTGGGTTGGTTAAGGGGCAGGCGCAGGGTTTACAGTCGTCCTGGAAACCTCGGACCACGCCGTAAAATCCCGGAGCGCAGCGTTCACACCGATCACCCTCCGTGTTGTCCTGACAATTCTGCATGAACGCAAAAACACACAGAACTGAGTCTAAACTTGTGAAGCCACTGTGTCGACTTCTATTCCTTAAACAGTCTGACGTGTGCATAGACGTTTTCCTGTGATCCTCCAGCGAGCACGGAGGATTTGATTTGATTTATCTATTAGAAACAATGCAGGTAACACAGTTCAAGACAAGCGTGACATCCGGTGTTGAAATGCTGATGCTGTACCGTGCTGTGCTGCACAACCTTTGTTGTAAAAGATTTTATATCTGTAATAAATTTGACTTCATTTGGTAATGCATTACAGCAGAGGTTTTTCAGCTCGAGACCCAAACTTACAAAAATACATCATGAACTGGCATGAATCTACATTTTCATTGACTCTTCCACCATCAAAATGACGCTGAATAAAAGCACTTTGGTGGAATGTCACAATGTCAAGAATCGCTACTACCAATTAATATTAGCTACTGAAAGTCTCTTTTTATGTCATTTTCATCATGTTGCGTGTGGTAACTTTTGTCTTGTTGTGTCTTTTATGCTGTTTTTTTCCTACTCATGGCTTCAACATTTCTAAACTCTTTTTGTACTTATTGTATGTAAATTGTTTGGTATTTTGTGTCCTGATCCTAAGTTTGGGAAAGGCGGCGTTACAGAGTTGACAGCTCTTTACGGAGAAAGACGATTGTCCAAATTTAACTAAATGAATGAGGACAACTTAGACAGGACAATGCTGACATGACAGTATCAAATGCCTTTTTTTCCCCACAACATTATCCAATTATCCAGTGAACACTTAATAAATTCAATGAAATAATTCAGTGTGTCAAACACCTTTGACAGAACAGGAAGAACAGAAATACGCTGACAGTTTAATATCACTATGATGTTTTCAAATTTGCACATGATGTGAGCATAAGGCAGCTTTACTACAATGACAAAAAGAAAAACCCTTACGCTGCTTCTCCACAGAGCTTTTCATTGTTGAAAAAGCTAAGCGCCACTTTTATCTGTATGTTCTATTTAAATACTGCCAGTGGCATAATAAAAACGCGCCACTAGAAAACAAACATATGACGGATTTCTAGTTATCTAAAGGAAAGTAATATATTCCAATTACAACATGTTCAGATTGTAGCATAATTGAGATCCTCTATTCAAAGATAGGAGTAAATAAATGTATAAAATTCTTAAGCTGTGTGCGGTCCTTTGTACGCGTCTAATCGTCTCAACTTGACAATGAGTAATTGAAAAGACGTCAGACTGGGTCACCCTCCTTGATTACTGACAAAATGGCTTGTTTTTGATGAGTGAGATAATTATCTTGGCACCACTGCTTGGTTCACACTGAGACCAGAGAGAATACAAATAATAGTGGCATACTGCTATTGTTACCCGCTGTCAGTTCACTTCACAATTTAGGATAATAGTAGCACTTTTGATGACTGGTGTGCGTAGCTGTGAGGTGGTAAATTCAGAGAAAGTAGGTAAAATGTTAAGCAGCATGTATGCAGAAAGGTCATTCGATTTAAATAAAATCTGCATTTAGATTTCTTTTTTTTTTCTGCTAATTTTGACTGAGCCGTTTTTTTCCCACCACCCGCAGCTTCTGAACCGTTGTAGGTTTTCACACGGGTAAACTTTGATCTATTTCTGATAGGAAATGTAGCCGTCCACACAGCAGTGAGCGTTTTGGAGCCCGTTTCCGCTCCTGCTTGACGAGGTGCTGGGGGACTGTACACAGCAGGTAGCCATTAGCGGGTAGGTGTGATTTTACACGTCTTCAAGGAGTTTAACAAGCCTCGGTTCCCAAGAGTAATGATAAATACTCTGCTGCTTCTCACTTAGCTGTTATGACGAAAACCAAAATGACTGGGACTATTTCTATTCATATCCAGAGATTTTTATGTTCGTTTACGGCTAGTGTTGGGAGGTTTGACAAAAAAAACCCTGTAATAATACGTTAGAAACTCTCTAGGGCCTCATACAAGTACCACTCGTGCAAACAAATTTGTCCTGAAATGTCACATACTCACTCGTATGTGGAGAACCAACTATTTAGGAGTGTTTTGAATTTTCTTTCAGGTGCGAACACAATTTACGACTCCAGACCTGCTGTAGGAATCGAAATAATGAGTTTGCTAACCTACCTTTTTCACTAAAAGCTATTTTGAGTTTGAAAACCTTGTACACTTCATAATTTGTGGACGTTCTCTTTGACACAGCTGATGGCACAGGTGGCATTCATTCATTCATTCATTCATTCATTCATTCATTCATTCAT
>JAPQRN010000017.1:5236322-5258489 GCA_037367275.1 Coranthus polyacanthus | reverse complement strand
CTCCTTCGCTCCTACCTCACGAACCCACAAACTCACCCACCCTCATGTCAAAACACATACACACACGCATACACACACACACACACACACACACACAGACACACACACATTTACCTGGCATATGGAAGTCTCGGGGTCACAGGTGGACGAGTGCCCACTGCATTGGCACTGAACACAGCTGCCCATGCCGGCAGCAGTGGGCACTCTGGACGCTGGAGCAGATGCCAAAGAACCACTGCGAAGACGGTAAAAACCTGCAGCACACTCCTACGCGCAGAAAGAAAGACAAGACAGAGAAATCAAATATTCAGAAAGAAATCTATTCTTACTGCAGAACCAACTCGGATCCTTTGTTGCGTTACACAGTGTTATATCAAAACAGGAACTCTCACTGCATTTTACTACAGCCGCATGGACACACATAATTATCCTTAATTGTTATTTCTCTAGGCAACTGTTGACCACTCTCTCTTTTACACACACACTCACAATTAAGAGTTATTCCCTTCAGTAACTTTTGAACACACACATCAACTCACCCTCATATAACCGCCAAACGCACACACACAAATGCACGCATACTTAACACACGCACATACGCAAGGTAACTCTCTCTTCCTCTCTCTCCTGTTCAGTAATAATTAATGGAGTCCATTTAAAGAGCCATCTGTTCCCTCTGCTAGCACTAAACGCCCGTTTAAAAATACTTTATTAACAACGACGGCAGCTACAAATAGAACGGCCATCTGTCAGCCAAGCCCTCTACGACCTGAACATTTCAAGTTTAGCTACCGTTTGCTTTTTGGCTTCCATTTGGCACTTTTTCAACAGTATCTGTAGCTTCTAAATTATGTACTGCTAATTTTTTGTATTTTTTTTTTTTTTTTAAAGAAATACACTATAGATTGGCGCTCCTCTGCAGTCCAAGTAGCAGGCGACAAAGTGAAACTGAGGTTGGAAAAATATAGTTAAAAGTTTTCTGGCAAACCGTGTATTCCTTTGAGCTTAACACAATAATACCTAAATGACTCTCAGACGTTTTCGTGCGGCGGAATTGCCCAGGACTGTTTCCACCGTGTATCATAAGCTTTCTCTACAAAATCCTCATTAAAGTGAAGATTGAGTCACTGCTATACAATTTCTGTGGCTTAAGAGAAGGAGCTGGACGCAGCTGAAAGTCAATTGCTTTGACAGAATCACAACTCAGTCGAGGAGACGCTCAGTGAAGCTTAATCCTTGCCAAGCAAAGCAAAAAATAAAAAAAATAAATTAAAAAAAAAAAAAAAAAAACAGGAGAGCCTGAAAGGCGCCGCAGCGGCTTAAAACTCTAACCTCTAAATGTAAATTGGAAACTTGTGAGATACTATTGAAAGCAAAGTCTGTGACCTCTGTGTTTACATTCTTCATAAAGGCGGCGGACAAAAAGTATTCAATCCTCGGAGCGAGTCCAACTCACTCTGTGATTAACATCTGTACGAAAATGTGTCAATTCATTTCAGTAATACTCTCACACAGAATTTATTAAAGGTGGAACTTAATATATCACATTACTTCTTCCTGTTGCAATATGTTATCGATAAACTAGAGCAGAACATCTGTATTTTTATTCAAACTCATGGAACGCGTGGGCATGGAAGTTGTGGTTAGTGTGAGTTTGTGTTTAAGAGACACTAAACTAAGACTCTATGTACATTTTTGTACATTGTGCGAAACTGACACCACAATGCGGTTAACATATATAATTCCTGCCTTTTGCCTTTTTAGGGAATGTTTTCTTCTTCATTTACATTGACAACATGATGTATTGTTGATGAATGTCTTGCAATGGATCAAGTATGACAGAATCTCTGTATTGTGACGCCATCGCCATCATGGGCGACGTATCGTGATAGTATCATTTCATGAGTTTTCTGTCATTCCCACCCCTAGTATTTATGTATACCTGTTTTAAAATATTTAATACTTATATACTGTCCTACTGTGTTCAGGAAATGCCATCACACAGATGGAAAAATACTACGAGTTACAAAGATTTATAGAATTAAAAAAAGCTTGTGAATGACATCTCCTTGTTTCAACCCATTGATTGCACGACTCTGTTTTGTCCAAAGTCAAGTCCACTGAAATCATGAAGTAACCGACTCTGTGGTCTGAAAGGTATCATTTAAACATGCTTTGAATAGAGATGATATTACAGGGCAATTTTACTTCATCAAAAACAAATCCGTTTTGATGTACAGTATATTGCAAAGTATTGGAGTAAATTCTCTGATAAGCAGAAGAAAAGCACAACACACAAAGGTAGAAATAATTTCAAACCTGATCGAATTGAGAGGTTTTGTTGGATTGCTATATATCGGTATATTGGGCAAAATGCTCTTTACGCCAAAGGAAGACATTCAAACAGCCACTCTGAAATGCTGTGCAGCTACTTTTTCCAATTGTTTTGTATTTGCAGGGTCTTTGCGCTCACACACTCTTGTTTGTGCATCTGTGTGTTTGTTTAGCTGTTTGTGTACCTCGCAGGAAAGTCCAGAGTATCCAAGTGGACAGTCACACTTCTCTATCTGATGGGCTCTTTCGCTGTCTTTGGTCGGTCTGCCTTCCTCTGCTACTGTTAGACTGATCTCTGAAATACTGGGAGAGAGACGACGAAAAAGGTTATTACGACAACTGTACAGCTATTACTCCGACTTGTTTGGAGATGTGAAAATTTTTTATTATGTCAAAGAAGATAAATGGTGCGTGCACAATTAGATGTATAATTTAAAAGACATTCAATCAGGACCATGATGATTATTTGCATCATGTTAAAATATTTCTGCTGTGGAAATTGCCTTTATTAGATCCAGTATTCATTATTACACATCAAGTACAAATCATAGGGAGGGTTTCTCATCATTTATTCAGCTATCATGTTTTAAAATTGGCACACATTGTCATGTAAAAATGTACATCATTTGCTGGTGGTGGTCCAACTGATGGTGTCACACTGTGTGTTTTGCGTTTGTGTGAGACAGTGTTTTTTTACCGGCTGTGTCTCATCAAGTTGCCATGTGACGCCTTAATTAGGATGTAGTCCACATAGAACAAAATGTCCATGAAGTCCTCTCGAGTCATAGACCTGCCATCTGCAAACTTCCACTCATGCTGCACACAGACAGAAACACACACACAGAAATGATCACAGAAGTTAGTTTTCAAAACTGAGAAATTAAACTGCAATGTCCACGTTCCCCTCCAAAGCTCCGCTGTACCTCTGTCATGTCGATCTCGTGGCGGGTGAGCTGGCCGATCTGGAGACCCGGTATGTGGCGTGTCATCACCATGTTGTGATTAGCCCCGCCTTTAACGATGACCTGAGGCTCATACGACGACGGACCCGTTTCATCTCTGGCCTCGTAGTAAACTGCATATTTCAGCTGTCCACCGTATGCTGTGATCTAAACAAAGAGGTAGAGAATTGTTGAATTGAAAGCCAGTGACTAAAAGCAGGGCATCCGGACATTTTTAGGTACAAATTTGATGACGTTTAAAGCTCTTTTCGCACTGGACTAGCAGTACCTGTGGACCTCTGGTAATTTGTAAGAATTGCGGAGGTCATCTGTGACCTTAATCTCGTACAAATCTGCCAGGTCTATCATTTGTAAAGTAAAAATTCCACTGCAAATGACCTTCCCTATTTCAGCAAACGCAGAAGTCATGTGATCTCTCTGATTTGGATTGATTCGCAACATTTTTTGTTTGCTCCGTGTGTTTTGGTTTTTTGTTTTGGTGCAAATTCAGGGCACGTTGCGATTTAAGTCCTTAAGAAGAGCAAAATCTGAAAAGATGATGAGATGGATGGTTAAACAGTTTTCTGTAAATGGTGAGCTATGACATCAGATCCCGGGGAATAATGTCAGAATAAAGTCAGTAAGTTAGAGTAAAATAACTTAACTTATCCCGTGCGAATGCGCTACATGAAACACAGACGTTGGGGGTTCATTCCCAAATTACTGGAGGTCCCCATGTTGTACTAGTCCCATGGAAATAGGGTTTAAGACCTTTAATACCTCTAAAAGGAAAAATAACACCATTACTGCAGCAAAAATACCCCTGCCCCAGCAAACTAGACTCAAACTCGATACACTGTCATGGGATATAAAATTAAGGTAAAAGACATGAACAAAAATAGACACACTCACTCATTCTCCACCAGACACAATTTGTCTATTCCAACAATTCTAGACATTTTGAGCTTGAATATTGAAAAGTAAATTTAAGACTAAAGTTAAAATTTAAGATTTTAAGGATCTGCAGGGACCCTGAAAATCTTTTTTCTTTCCAGGGTTTACAGTAACACACAACCAGTTACTTTTCTTACCATAGAGCCTCTGAACTGCTCTGGTAGTTTCCAGTAGTACGGCTCAGAGAGGGTTGGGGTGACCAGCTCTGCGTGGGCGAGGATCTCCGGGTGCTGAAAGCTCACTCCTCTCCTTGTCTCCGCAGTGTTTGATTTGTCCACCAGGGGGAGCACTGTCTGCTCTTGCCGCAGCGTTAACTACAACACACAATAATGACATTAAAAATGCACTGTTAACTTTTGAGTAACTCATGGCAGAGATGCTCAGAAGTCATAAGTCAAGTTTCTAATGGTTGTAATGAGTTTCCCTATCATCTGCTGCATGCAGTCTGGTCTGCTTAGAACCCTGCATTACTAAGGATTTCAAAGCGTGTACTGTAATATCATCACTTCTTTATCTATTAGCATACGATATCAGTATGCCATTATTTGTTTGGTACACGATCACTTTAAACAGGCTGCTGCAACGCAATATGAAAAGACACACACAATGAAAGCTTTAAAGTTAATAACTGTATCTTATCTTGCAGGAGAAAGGAATAACTAACAGCCAGTAGGTGCTTACGTTAACTCTCACATTACTTTTAGAGAAATTTCAGCCTTAATCATTCTTAGCTGTTGTGAGGTCAGATCAGAGGTCAGTCTGCTTTCCCCTGTAACCCTAAGAGACATGAAGTCTTCAGACCGAGGTTGGCAGACAGATATTTCAACCAAATTTAGAAATGAGCACAATGTGCATCTGTTCCTATGTTTTCTTTAGGATTGACGTATTGCTAGGCTATAGTCATATTTGCAGTATTAGTACCTTATTGAAAGAGGCACTCCTATTTGGATCAATGAGTGATTCATCAGATGTGCGTTCAGAACTGGATTCATCAGTCTCCTGAGCTGAACAATCTCCGTTCTCACGAGCACGTTCCAATATACATGTGTCCTCCGTAAAAAACATCTAGAGTCTTCTGGGAGTTCCTCAATCATACACCAGCTCGTTGTGTTGTGAAACCAGCCTTCTTTTTTTTTTTTAGCCATTCTTTTGTTTTTGGGCCTCGTGTCCGATGACGACAAATTCATCCTTTCTTGCTCAACAAAATGCAACCACTTTATTTCCTGCCGGTGGTGCTTTATTTCATTTCAATTTATTTTGAATTCTTAAACATTGCAAGTGCTGTTTTCTGTTATTGCTTTTGTTTGTTGATATATTACACATACACAGCATATAGATGTAATAAAGAAAACTCTTTTTGACTCATGGTTTGTCTTGAGTTCACGCGGACGATAACGCTGAAAAATAAAAGCCAGACCTACGTCCTAACGACGGCTTTTTTTTTTTTTTTTTGCCTGAGACTCCTGTCTTGTTGCAGGAAACTTAAATATCTCAGTTTGTAGAATGGAGGAGGGAGCTATGAAGCTTTTAAACACATCTTATATTTGCATTATTATTTTACTGTAGCCAAGAGATAACAATTTGTGATTTCATTATTTGAAAAAAATTTAATGCAATTCTTGGTAAGTGTGTGGATTGGCCGCTCTCCATAACAGCAGTCCATATGGTAATGTAAAAGGTAAATAACACACAGTCTGTTCCTGCTTGATATGTGAATAATATTTGACTTAATACCTGCAGTCTGGAGGAATTCTCATTTTTATTATATAAATATTTGCCCCTTTTCTCAGTTTTCCACTTTGTGTCTGATATCTCAATATTACTTGAATAATATCAGGGTTTGTTATTGACTGTGGGTTGTGGTTGAATGAACCGATTTAAAAATAGATTCATCTGCTCGAGCCTGGCTCTCTTTTTCCATTGCTGTCGTCCAGCAGCGTTGTTGATATGTGGATATTGTGTGAATAATATCGGAGGCGTTATGGGAGAGTGACCTTTCGTTGAAAGGAAAGAATCTGAAAACTATTAAGTTACTACAGTTAGGACACGGTATTATAGAGAGAGATTATAGAGATGTTGCTCATTTCTGCCTTAATTTACCTGTATTTATTTCAAAGGAGGTCAATTAAAAAAAAAAAATCTGTAAAAAACTAAAAGTGAGACTAGATCATTCAGTTGATTTCAATCAAAAATGCATGTCTACATAACCAGGACTCTTCCACATGTTTTAAAGTGTCAAAGTGTAACTTTGGTTTATGTGAACAGAGCAAAGAATATTAATATATAAGTAAATAATACTTTTTTTTTAGCCATTTTTTTTCGTTTGATATCACCTAATCACTGGCAGGTACTTTTATTTTTTTGCTTTCATGAGTGATTTCATCTTTTGTTATTTCTTAACATATCTGACTCTATTATAATACTGCAGAATATGATCTTTTAAGGATAAATGCCACTAAAAAAATCTATGCATCTAAACTGCAAAATGTGTATATGTGTATTTATTTGCGTCTAACGTCTGAGTAATCCCACGTAGTGTGTGTTTGTGCTTTGTATTTAAAGGCATGTGTCCTGTGTTTGTATAGTGTGTAGATATGGTGACTGTGTGTGTGTGTGTGTGTGTGTGTGTGTGTGTGTGTGTGTGTGTGTGTGTGTGTGTGTGTGTGTGTGTGTGTGTGTGCGCACGTGTCCCTTTCCACTCAGTGTAATCTCACGACTCAGTGGTTCAGAGAAAATCTGCCTCTTTCCAATAAACTCTCCATTTTTTCTGTGATTCTCTCTCACTCCGTCCAGCTCACACTCTCTCTCAGTCAACAATAAATGAAGTGAATGTTTGTCGTTCAAATGAAGCCTCTCTCTCACTACACTCTGTCCTAATACTCTACAGTTACCACGGAAACACCAGTTTACCGCCAATGGCAACCATTTCCGAGATGAAGGGCTTTATTAAAAAGAGGCTGCCGCTCAACAATTGATCGTTAAATTGCCGACAGTCTGTCTGGCGTCTACATTACTTCCATACCTCTGTCTTCAGTTTAAAGAGCATTTGTGTAATGTTCACAAATATGTTTATATTTTGATTAAAAATCACACAGCAGAGGCTGGGTTTTTTTTACCAACTTTTACTTTTGCACTAGGGCTGCAACTACAACAATTGTGACTATGTATTTTCACCATCAATTAATGTGTTGATTATTTCCGCAATTAAAGGATTAGTTGTTTGGTCAATGAAATGTATGAAATGTATCAGTATTTACCAAAGCCCACGAGCCAAAGTGGAGTCAGAAAATGTCCATTTTTTCACATCGATAATCCCAAAAAATTGCCGATTAATTGAATAATTGTTACAGCTCTGATTTGTGCTGAACATGTCACCTTTGTGGAAGGTGGGAAAATGTTTTTAAGCGGATTTGAACTAAACTAAACTTACTGACATCACAGTGAATATTTGGATTCCCATTATGGTTGTCAAAATAATGCGTTACTTTTAATTTATTAAATATATTTTAATAAATTCCGTCGCTAGTAGATGAACTAACCACGAAGCATATGATTAAATATTTTAATTGCTTGAAATACATTACACTATATTGTCTTAAAATCTAAAAACAGCCGCCACAGGGCCTGAATGGGATCTACACTATTAACTTTAAGTATTTGAAAAAGCCTCTCATCATCCATTGATGATGATTTATGAAGGATATGAAGCTTACATCATTGGAGTAATTTAGTGTAGTTGTAGGCAGCCAGCTGTCAAATGTGTTGTCTCAGCAAGGAAGCTGGCGCAGTCAGTGTGTACGAGTACATCTTACAAGCAACTACCTCTAGTACGATCCTCTCTGGTAACGCATTAGAGACGAAGACACAGAAACAGATCTTCATTTATTTATGAATCCTAAATAAGGTTTTGAATTATTTGTTGTGCGGCATTCTCTCACTCTCCTCTCCCTGATCTTCTTTTAGTGCCCAACAAGAAATTAAATCCTCAAATTGTCTCTCAGTTCAGTGAAATATGAATGAATGGAGCATAAAACATAAATATTAGCCAATTTCACTGAAGCCATTATGGCCTCAGTGAAGAAAAACAGTGACAGGAGAGAAGTGTGTCTACTCACCCACATCCTGATGAGTCCTTGCGCCTCTGAGCAAGAGTGTGTCAGTCCATAACAGTAACACTTGCTGCAACCCAGTGGATTTCGAACCGACAACCCAAAAGTGTTTGGTTTACAGTGGTCACAGTTGTGTCCTTCTACATTTTCCTAGAGACACATAGGCAAACACAACACAGTTTGAGTTTTGAGTTACTCTTTCTCATCTATACATTTATAAAACACTGCTTTAATAAAAAAAACACATTTAAGGGACTCAATACCTTGCTGAAGAACACTTGAACACGTTGAAACCTGGCTACTACGGCTGGATTTTCCTTTTAGCTGATTTGGTATTACTGACGACTGGATTGAGCAAAAATCAAATAAAGTTTGTGACGTAGCCTACTAGTCCAATGTCTTCACGAAGAGCAGAGATGTACGAGCAGCACCTGGATGCAGGTCTGTAGCGGACGGCCTGCTTAGCTAACCATCAACCAACAACTCACGTTTGTTACCTTTGTTATCATGGTCAGTTGAACTAACCAGCGGTACCAGCTGACAAAAATGACAAAAAAAAAAACATAGGCCATCATTGGTGGTTTGTCTGTGGTTTAAAAATATTGTGGAACAAGAAGGAGAGTGGACTGGCCTCGGTGGACGTCCGTACTCTCTTAATTCACACTACTAGAAGGGCTTTCACTCAAAATAGCAAGTTTAAGAGAAAAGAAACAGAAAACAGAAAGATCTCACACCCCCATATTGTCAATATAATAACTTTAATTAGCTGTGACTTTTCTAACGTTGAATTTTTGACGTATTTTAGTCATTAAAATACACTCCACCAGTACCGCATAGAAAATGCATTTGATGCTTTGGCTGCATTGAGACAGAAACAAGAGCCTCACAGCACCGAATGTTTACATTTCGAGCACTGTAAATAAGCCGAGAGCTGACTGGTCTAAAATGGGATCGTGGACAGGCCTGTATATTACACCTTTCTCTGCTCAGAAAAAGGTTTACAGAGCTGTCAACAAAACATCACCCAATTAATGTTGAGCGCTGTCAAAAGTCCTGCAGGGTTGGCGGGTGTGAAGATACAGTGAAGGAACCCGTAAGTCAACTCTAGTGTTCTGCATTACCGGCTGCAACTGAAGCTTGTTTTAATTAAAATCTGAGCTGTTGATTATTTTTTTCTAATAAGGCCCGTATTAATAGCGCCTCGTTTAATCTTAGTTAAAAGTCATAAGGTGTGGGCAGATGGATAGACAGGTCACCGGCAAAAAACAAGTCCCTGTCAGCAGAGTAAGAGCTGAACAGAGAGACAAGTGACAAGCTGAATGACAGGTCAACCTCCTACCCGCTCGGAGGACGATGACGACCAGTGATCTGAAGCTCATTACAGCCCATGAATCAGGTGCGTGCGTGTGATTGTGTTTTATTTGTAGCTGTCGATGTGTGATAACGTCATCAGCGAGTGACAAGTCGAAGTCTGGGTTTTTCCATGCGCGTGCGTTTTGCATTTGCGTTTGTTAACAACCTTAAGGGCTTGCAAATCCATTTGCGCTGTTAAATATCGGGGGTTTCCGTCACATGAAACTGCGCATGAACAACAGTTGTCCATGTCAGACGCTTTCTCTCTTAGCAGGAAAAATACCTTCTATCCCTTCTGCAACTCTCTCCTCTCGGCCCAAATCTACTACTTGAATAAGAACAATAATAACAACATGCTGAAAGGTAATTATGGGATTTTTGCTCAAAAAAAAAAAACCTAACAAGTACTGCAGCTTTAATTGCAAATATGCGTTACATTTGGTTCAAGTGAGGATGGAGACCTCAAAAGGGTGATTATGTAATAAAAGTCCTGATATCGGCCCGAAGCTATGTCCACATTAATGCGTTTTGGCTTTTGCTATGTTCACACACCTTTTAACTAAAACTGAGACTTCTGGAAACACTGCTGACCCTGTTTTAGTTTGAAAAGTCCGAGCTCGTATTGTAATGTGGACAGACAAAAACAGAAACTTTTACAAATGATGACACACGCGCTGCCTGATCGGGTCTTATCAGTCGCTGCATGTCTGCATCGCGCCCCTTTCACTCCTCTCCAGAAGAAAACAAGATGTCAGTCTTGACGACCAGCTGTATGGCATATCTGTTCTTTTTTGTCTCTATTAGCAGCTATTTTTCAGTTAAATTCTGCTTTTTATCATGATACGACTGACTACACTCACAGCAGGCTATTCATGCAATTCGCGACGATTCCCGTGTTAAGTGGCGTTATCAGCGCCCCTGGTCATGTGATATGCATTTCAGGTGTGTTAGAATGTTTGGAGATTAATTCTGAAACCAAACCAAACGTGTGGACATAGATTGCCTTCGTTGAAAGCGTATTAATGTGGATGTAGACTGAGAAATTTGTACAATCACCTACAAATTTTAGAACTTTGAGTTTTACAATGCTCAGAAAAATCTTTGCAGTTGCAATATGTGTGTATTGTTGTGTGGGTGTATGCTGTACCTTGCAGCTACATTTTCCTGTCCGATCTGCACAGGCACACACTCCTCTCTCCAAGTCGCAGGTCTGGCCGTCCGATCCTGCGACGTTACACTCACACTGGGTACACTGTGGGGAAATGCGGATGCAGACAAACGCCAAGCTTCTGTTATCGCCAACATAACAGGCTGAAAGTGGAGCAACCAGAGTGTGTCCTAGCTTTATGCTTCACCAAACCATTAAACCGTACTCCAAAATGAAAATGTTGCCATTATCTTCTCACTCCCACGTCAGTTGAATCACCGAAGTTCACGCACAACACATTCCTTTTTTTTTTTTCTATTTGACTGAAGTTACTAAGTTTTAAAAAAGAATATGAAATGAGCATGAAAGACTGACACTTCAACAGGATCACTGTGTGACTCTGCTGCTGTGTGAATGCGACTCATGATTTTACCACTCAAGGATTTTAATTAGAGAAACCCCACTGCCTCCCCGTTTTCAGACTTTAAACACTTAAATTAAAGTGACAGTCAAGTAAAATCCAATCAAGTGTTGATGAGTATGAGTGGTCAGAAGGTGAATCCTTTTCTTCTTTTAAGGCAAAGTGTGTTTCTGATTAAGTTCCCATAATGTTATGATATTATCTAATACCTGTTGCTACAATCTATAATTCAAAGCTCTGTTGTTTATCTAGAAATGTCAAATGAAATGTGATCAAAAATATAAGCAAGTAACAAGATGACTTCAGACTCAAGTACTGTACCGAAAAACACACAGTGTGTATTTTCTGCAACTAGGCGTCCTGTCAGATATTCCCTCTTACCTCAATAAAAATAAAAGTACGGTTAAGATACCAACGGTAATGTCAGCTTTCCCTTTACCTGGGGAAAGTCTCTGTATCCGATCTGACACTCGTTGCATTTCTCGCCTCTGAAGGAGTCACGACAGAAGCAGCAGCCGGTGTTGACATTGCACTGTTGGGTCACTGAGCCGATCACGTTGCAGCCACACTCCTAGACGCACACAAACACAAAGAAAGAGTGAGCCTCAAAAAACTTCATCAGTGGGATGTTACGTTTATATGATTTCTTCAAAGACAACTGCTGAACAAACAACATTGGATAATATTAAATGTCTTAATAAAAGATAAAACCGTCAAAACAGCTGTGTGCCGTGTTTGCTGCGAGGGAAAAGCTGCACAAATACAATCCTAATCATAAGCTGAGAGGCTATGAAAGTCCATCTGGTAGAACGAGAACAACTGGAAAAAAACAATCGCAAAGTCTTCAGTGTTGATTGAGTGTTGAGTTAAACTGCGTTAACACAGGTAATTTTGAAATTGTGGCCTAAGGCGACAGTTTTTTACTGTTAATGAGTGTCATTTTTTGTGAAATGTAACACTCAGTTTTGCTGATTTGGATTTATTTTGGTCTCGTGGTTTTGAGGCTCGCATTCAAATCGTCTACATGTAAAGTGGAATAAATTAAAGATTGCACAACTACAGCTATTTTCTGCTCCGTTCAAGATTGTTTCTTGTTGCTCTTTATTGACTATTTCGTTCTACGTTGTACGTTTCTGCTTTGTTATATTCCACTTTGTCCCGTTGTCTTTGGTTCCTTTTGGGTTTGTTTTGTACTACTTAGATCTGTTGCAGCATACTTTGTTGTCCTGATGTACTCTCCGGGATCAATCTGTTGTTAAACCGAGACTTACAGTGCTTTCATGTCAAGCCTCTAATTGCTAATAGTCTACTTCTAATAGTTTACTGTTATTGCCTCGCAGGCTTTTGGGGAGATAGTTTCAGAGCAAAAATTGCTTTTCAGACACTTTGAACAAAGTTGTGGAGGTGATAAAGGAGGGAATACAGAGAAAAGGCAGCGTAAACAAGCACTGAGAACAGTATTATGGCATTGGAGGTGAGAAAAGAGGCCAGGGAAAAGAATGAAGGAGGAAGAGAACAGAGAGCAGGAGGAAGCGAAGTGGAGAGATAGTAGGGAAAAAGCATTAACTAGCTGATTGTAAAGAATGGTCATGGCAAAAGGTCATGGCAATGTGCAATGCTAAGTTTGAAATACTCCACATTTGATTTTTTTTACACTTGCACCCAGTGTGCAAAGTATACAACGGCTTTCCAAAGGTATAACATGCTCTTGATTTAGCTTCTATATATCAACATTCTTAGTAATAAGAATCTGAATAAGTGTTAAAAAAAGCACCTTATTGCTGATACATAATGCGTCCAATAAAAATATTTTCCATTTACCGTACATTTTGTGAAAAGAAAAACAAATCACAACTCATTCCTGGAAACGTGGTAACATACACGCATTGTCACATTTATTAAGCACTTAATTTTGCTTTAATTTATCATTGGCTTATTAGTTACAATACGAAGGAGATTGTTCTTTTTTTGGTTTTGCGGTGGTTGGCATCAAGAAAGACTGTTTTCGACTGATCACTCAGCTAAAGTGTGAACTTTATGGTCTGTGAAGCGACGCTTTAATGGCGATGCCAAGAAAGGCATGCATGCAGTAATCTTTTTATTAAAGTGAATTAGGGATGAATCACCCTCAAGCATGAATCAGACATCAATAATTACCTAATTTTACACAGGACGATGAAGGTAGAGAAAAATAGAAATGCGTTAATATTGTCAGTATTTTAGAAACCCTCCGAAATGTCACGGATCAGCAGGCGTAGGTTTGAAGTAATCAGAAGGTTGTGTTTGGTAACGCAGCCCACGTGAGCATACGAGCAGGTTGAACAAATGTGAGCATCCACCTTGCACCCGGTTGTGATGTCGTGGCCCCAGTGGTTGGGAGCGCAGCGGTCGCATCTCTCGCCCATAGTGTTTGGAGGGCAGATACACTGTCCCGTGTTGGCATCGCAGTTGTTCCCCACATGACTGCACTGACAGGCTGTGAGGCGGAAAAAAAGAACAACAACAACAACAAAAAAAAAAAAGACAACATCGTATAAATATTCATTCGATTAGAGCCGCGTCAAGCGGTTGCGTTGTAAGCGGTTTTGAGTGTTCACATGAAGATAAATAGGTCATTTTCACAGCAAACATTTCACTTCGAGGTTGAAAATTATTCTTGCATCTCGACATAATGTCATTAATTTCAATTTAATCACGATCAATTGACTTAGTCACCACGTTCCCCAGTAAAAACTACCAATGGCGGAGGTTTCTTTCCTCACCATATACACCGTAGCTTTACAACTTCAATAGTCCTAAAATGTGTTTTATTTGAAGTGATGTAAAACTTACCTAAACCTCTCCTCCTTTATGGAAGCTGATGATATTTTATTTGCTGGTAACGTAAAGGATTCTCTTATTTAATTCTTAAAACCATGCACACGCTCAGACATTCAGACATTCAGACAGTCATTCCCTGGAAAATAACACGAGGCAGCATATTATACCTACAACCTGACCCCTGTGTCAAGGTAGTGGGCTGAAGATGAATCAAAGCAAATAATTCCCCATATGATCTATTCCTCCTGCTGTATGACAGAGCGTTCTGGCTTCTGTTATTATTATTACTGATCTTCATGGCTGCCAATAGGAGTTGGCATCAATAATATATTCTGTAAGAAGGTACGTGTTGTGGTTAAAGCTATTCTTAGTTGCACTTAGGCTCTGTGAGCGTTTAATCCTTATTTCAGGATCCTAAAGTTTGGAGCACCTGCTGCCTGGGTTGCCAGGTTTTCGGAACATATGGCTTAATAATTTGAACATATTTCAATTCAAGGCGACGAACAGGCACTTGAAACGACCCAAGTGGTTTCATGTAAAATAACACACCCTCAGGCGCCGGTAGTTAAACCTTCAGCTCTTGCTAGAAGCAGCTAAGAATAAGTAATCACTGTTAACTAGAGAGTTTACAAAGTCTTAACTGGTTGATCTGGTTTTAGAGCCCAGGATTTAAAAGTAACTCTCCGGTCCAGTGTGACACTCCTCTTTAACATACTTTTCAGTGTGTTTTAAATGAAAATTCTTAGATTAAACCCAATCTGCCTGGAACAAAGTTAGGAAGTAGCTTGTAAACATAGTGTAGATTTTAGCAGACAAAGAAACAAATATTTCCACGAACCAAGCCAGTTAAAGAAACTAAAGAAATACGCTTTCAAATATGATGATTTGTCAGTGTTTGAAACTACTGCCTCAAAGACAAAAAAAGGAAAATGTATAAATCACTGTAAAACCGATAGCATGGTGGCCAGTAAAGCCTGTAAATTTACTCCTTTTAATTCCTTACTTTATCCTCAGCTTGACTGAGCGATTTAATCTACAGCTTCTTGTTTCACAGAGAAGGGTTTCGTTGACACATTTGCAACATTCACAAGGTCTTCATCAGCCGCACGTTGTAACAAATCATGACCTTCAATTTGAGATGTAAATACAGTCATGCTCATAGTGTTATTTATAGCTCTGATCAAAACTGATATTGTATTATCAGTAAACACAGACCATCAAATAATCCAGGTCACATTATAAACTGCTAAAGACAGTAAATTGCATGAATGCAAAAAGGCAGACGGACACGTAAAAAAAAAACTAATTATATTTGATCCATTAAAAAGATTTCTTTCCTAAATGTCTAAATAATCAACAGCTATTTTAATTGTTCACCCGCCAAGATGGAAAAGATATCTACACAGGGTTCATTATTTATTGTTCATTATTATTCTGTTTGTTCCACCTTCAAAGATGTTCATATCAATCAGAGTTTATCTTGGCGACATTTCATCTTTTCACCGCTTTGTAGATGAAAAACATTCTCTAATTTTACTTCATTGCTTCTTTCCATTCCTATCTTTCATGTGTACCTTCCATTATGTGTGCACAGAATGGGCATGTATGGGCGTGTTGTAGCTTTTTCCAAGGAACAATTGGTTTGTTTAACGTGGGCGAACATGTACGTGGTAAGAAACTAAACACAGAAAAAGCCCGGTGTTTAAAAGACAGAACGTATCTGCAGGAAATTTAAAGGTTTGCTGTAAATTTGAGAGTAAAAAATTGCAAAACGCTGCCAAGTACAGCCAGTTTTAATTTTCTCCAGATTGTGAGTGGAAAAATTGTAGGATTCAGTTTTGCAGCGCTTAATGAAACAGGCACAGGACTGTGGACTGATGTGCATGATTTAAGAAATATTATAAAAGTTTATAGAAGTGAAATTTATCATAAGACACTTTGTGCAAACTTTAACTTAAAATTATTGGAGCTGTAATCATCATTAGTGTAATAACGGCAGCAGCCTGTTTTAAAGCAAGAAGTCATGTTGATCTCTTTAAACGTATCACTGAGCTTCTCAGAATTGAAGCTGTCACGAAGCAGATGAGAAGCACAACATTATTACTTCAGGGGCACATGGCTTACGTGTGCAGCCGCCTTCCTGGAAGTTGAAGAATCCTCTTGCGCAGCGATCACATTTGGGCCCGGTGACTCCCGGCTGACACCGACACTGACCGGTTTCATCACAGTCAAAGGACTTGGAACCAAATGAGTTACAGTGACACGGTTCACACACTCCACCTGTGGTAATGCCATGGGTCTGAGGCTGGAGACACACAGGCACAAACAGAAAAGAGGGATGTGAACGGAGGTAGAATGGAGCAGGGACGTTAGGGTAAGAGAGTGACACAGTCAACTTTTGAAATGAAAACGTGTGAGTAGATGTGAAGAAGTAAAAGGGGGAGGGGTGATTCACAGAGGTTTTACATCCTTTTTCAGTCATTTAATGATATGACAGATAAGCAGATTAGATAAAATAGATCTCGGCTCAATTTGAATTCTACTGTTCTTACGTTCAGAAGCCAACTAAAAAGCACGATGCACTCTTGCATTGTTACTACAACTCTTCAAAATGAAGTGCTTTTCACAAAAACAGCCTTTCTTTTAAAACCCTTAAGTCCAACAATGCTTGTTAAACACACCTTCTCTTTCATGCATTATCAAGGTTCCTACAGCTCAAGGAAAGTTACATTTAAGGCTTTTTTTAATGTACTCGGAATTAAATTTAACACCAATTTCACAGAAACTTACACCAAAGAAAAAGACACACCAGTATCTTTAGGGTTTAGGGATTTTGCACAAAAATAACATTTTTGGTCCAGTGAACAAATTAGACGGTCTACTTCAAATGTTGAAAACATTGTAACGTTTCTAGACTTGAAAATATGCAAAACAATAGCAGAAAAAATATAGAAATGATCAATCTTCAGTTAAAAAGGTACAATTCAGCTGAGAACTATAATTCACAATAGCTATTCATTTTGTTGACGAGTTGACTTGGCAGTTTTGTGTTTCTCATACTTTTGTGGGAAAGCGAAAGCTTGGTTAAATAGCCAATTTTTTCATCGAATTTTCACGTCCTCACATAGTCACTAGCTATCAAAAAGGCATATGTGCATCTCAGCCGTAAACAAAATTCTCAGTATTATTGGTTTTGCTATCCTTTGTGTTGTTAATGTGTTATTTTAAAAAAAAAGATGTTACTATGGAAATTGCAGGAAAGCAGTGACGGACAGTTCCTCTCTTTGTATACACCAACGCATGTCATTTACTGCAGCACAAAGAACCCAATGGGTAAAGGTAAGGTCATCCATAATGCTCCTTCTTAAATGGATCATGACAACCTTGTACATAAACATAAACACACATTCAAATAACTGCATGAACAGAACATACACAAATTATGGACTATGCTGAATTATGTCCAGATAGTCTGCTACATCACGGATTATTTGAAGATTTTGATTTAAGTTGATTTAAGACATTTTAATAGCATTCAAGTCATCTGTTTAAATTAATACGTTTAATGCCTAAGGATCTGTAGGAACCCTGATTATATGAAAAATACCCAAAACCATCAAATCCACAACAACTTGGATTCTTACTATAGATGTTAAAGTGTGTTAAAAGCCTCTTAAGGCTCAGCAGCACATCTCTGCACATAGATAAAATGTTTGCACACCACGATGCTAATTTCAGAAAACACACCACTGTCATTCCCATGCAGCGTGTTACCCCTGTCTTAGGCCTGTACGCCCCCCTGGGACAACCCCCTGTGCGGGACAACCCTCCCCATCTCTGCTGCACGGCTTCCACGGGGACACGCTCCACCGGCCTCCGTGTCTCCCGCCTCTCGTAACCCTGGCGACGCAGGTCACAGCGCCGGCCCACGAAGCCAGGGCGGCAGATGCAGCGTCCCTCGACATCGCAGCGCTGAGACATAGAGCCGTGAGGGCTGCAGCGACAGGGCACACACTCCTGTCGCTCAGCATCCCACCAGCAGTTAGGCTGGACCAGTCGGGACGGGTGGAGGAGGGGCAGATGAACGGGGACCGAACAGGGAAGGGGAAGAGGGCAAATACAAAACAAAAAAGTACAAAAACAGAACAGACAGAGCAAGAAGTGAAGGAAGAATAACAACTGTTTTGTCCTGCAGAAGCTGCAGAAGCTGGATGTTTGGCTTTAGCTGGTATGCCTCCATTTCTCAAAACTAAAGCATTATACAAGAGCCTACGAATGAAAATGCATGTCAAAAATATGACACAGGAATGGTAAAGTGTAGAATTAAAGTTAAAATTAGGAACAAATGGGAGAAAGGACACAGCATATTAGGGATCGACCAATATGATTTTGTCAGCTCTGATAGATATTATTGGTAAACAAGGGTACGACACACATTGCAATAAATAAACAAAATGTTTTCAAACGTTTTCATGTTGAACTGGAGGGATGGTGAATAATAAGTCAATAAACAAATGTTTCAGTATTGATAGGCAATTTTATTTATTATTATTTCTGACTTGGAACCAATCAGATGCTGTGGGCGGGACATTGACAGTGTAGCGGCCATAAATATAAATAAATATACTCTCATATGACGTTATCATAGCCCTGCCATGTTACCCGGGACTAGGCCAGCTACCTGCCCCAGAAAATGATCCCGGGAATGTAAATTAGTGTGTGATAGGACTGGGGTTTTCTGAAAATTGTGAAAAATGGCAAAAATTCAAAATGCAACCTGTCTGCTTCTTATATATTCAGTATATTCATTGTGAATATGTTTCTCCAGTCAAACACGGCATATAGTTTTAGTACAGAAAACAATTTTTCACATCGTGTTTTGTCTTGAGTTCAAAGATCTAAATTGTGATTTCATGTTTCGGCTCATGTCGCCCCGCCTTAGTGTGAGGTGACGGCATCAAAGCCAAAGCACCACATTTAAAACAAACAAAAAAAAAAACAATACTGATAACTGTAAAAACATTGACACTTTCAAAAGCTGAATACCAAATCGTGTAATGGGCCAATAATCCGTTGAACCCTAGAGTATACGTTGAAAAGAAGTCATAAAAAATTCAAGACATGAATACTAATGGTATTATCAGTAATTATCGGGCTTCACAGACTTACCATGCACTCATCACACTGTCGTCCGACCACATTTTCTCTGCAGGGGCACTGTCCATTCTCCTTATTGCAGACTTCAGATACTGATCCGTTTGTGTGACACTGACAGGCTTTAGGAGACGACAGGAGAGCCATTAGTGATTTGACATCAATTAAAATTTCCTAATGGCAAAAATATTTCCTTTACAAAACAAAAGGAGACTTATTATCAGTTATACAAGTTGGTGAGTGTTTACTTCACAGTACAGTAGGCTGGAGGAGAGCTCAGATCCTGCTTAAGGTCTTCTTCGGGATTAGCTGTCAATATGCACTTTAATATCCTGCTCGCTGCACTTTAGAGAAAATCTTCCCCCTAAATATATTCTTCAGCCTAGTGAGCCGAGCGAGTTTTGCGGATTGTGCTTTGTAAATAAAACCAAACCCAGCTTAAGCGACAAGTGAAAAAAAAGTCGTCATATTTTTCATAATTCAAAAGGGTCCTGATTAGTGTGTACGTAGTACGTGGTGCAGCGAGGACCCAAACTACTCGATATTTTTTTGGGGCAAAGGAGAAACAAACACAAGCAGCTCCCGAGACTCTGATTCAGACAAAGCTGCAATCACCAGCAAGACTCAACCAGACACCAACCGAGATAATTAAGGTTGGAGAGAGCAGATTTTTGGATTATAAACTTTTTTTTTTTTTTTTATTTCAAACAAAGCAATGTCATAAGCACTGCAACACAGAGCACAACGTCCAGAGATTTCAACTAAAATGAACTAACAAGCAGTGAAGAAAAAAATAACTTGGACCTGAGAGTGACTCTGTTTACGTGCACAGATATCACAATATTCTGTATTTGACGCGGGTCATGTAAAACGGCATGTTCCCATTAGGCCTTATTCTGTAGCGTTTGTGAAATGCCAATATTGGTCTGGTTTTAGGAGCATTCTTTGGACACGTACTGTATACAGCAGATTCAGAATACGCATCTCGATGGGGAGTTTTTCCCGGTTTGCGACACACAGCCTCTTGCCTATTCACAGTCAGCTCTGTGCTTTCTACACAAACAAGTGTGTCAACAGTTTGCAGCGCTGGAGTACTGATGCATGCCCATAAAAAAAAGACCACATTTCTGGAGAAACACACCGACTTTTAAACATTACGATGCACATGGATATCAACATGTGATTACGTTATTTAACAATTACATACCATTTTCTGCACCTTCACACTACGGTCTGGGTATGAGTCTCCACCAAATTTAAACCATAGATCTATTTACAGTATCTGATATTAATAAATAGGTGATTAGCTTTATTTTTTTTAGGTTTTACACCAGTCATTTATGGAGACAAAAACATCTATTATTACAGAATAACATGTCCTATTTTACTTAAGGCCTGAAAACATAATAACGGCCATGAAGATTTTTTATTAAAACTGAAAATAAAAAGGACATTCTGGATCTGGAGGATTTCATTTACAACATTTACAACCATCAAAAAGCACTCAGACAGTTAATGGTCACATTTAACCCAAATCAGCCTCAATGTACAAAACTTTTTAGCAACTGTACAAAAAGTTAACATTCTTTTAATATTCATTTTCATTTCATTTTTGACTTTAGGAAAAGTTGTCAAATTTTAGGCAAAAAAGTCAAATGTCAAATCAGGCCAAATTTGACCCAAACAATATGTAAGAGTTAAAGTGGGTTAAAGTGGAAGAAATCAGGGAAAACAAAATGTAAATCTATTTCATGTCGCTGTGGTAAAGGGACGAGTCGGACAGAGTGACAGAGTCTTGACAGCGATTGGTCATTACGGCTGTCAATCATTCATTTTTATATGCCTTCCCTCTGAAAAGTCCTGAGATTAACCTAAATCTTCTATCAAGGGCTAGATGTTCTAAAGCAAACAGAGCCAAGAGGAAGTGCAGAAGTCTTGTTTCTTCTCAGATCACTTGAATCAATATATACTCAAAGGTTATTGAGTATTATTAGAACTTTCATTAACCATGTTAACGGCTTAGTAGGAATGCTGTCTTTTCTTAGAAAAAGGTCAAAAACTAGAATATTTTGTGCACGAAAATGTATTCATTGAAGAAAGACAAAATTGTGGTTTCTAATGGCTGGTTGTACGAAATACTGTCCACAAAAGAGGAAATAAATACTTTTACTGCCCCATTCATCTGGCATTGAAAGTGGTTGCAAAACATTCAGCTCATGGCTTTTGTGTGAGTGGAGTGTTTACGCTTTCTGAATGGATTACTTATCGTACCTTTTCTCTCAGTCTCTCTCTCTCTCCCGCTTTCGTCTGTGCTACGTTGTGCAACTTAACTTTATTTAAACTTTGTGTTTTTAGATCCTACGGGGGAAAAAAAAGACCTGCCAGTCAACCCTTTAGATATATAATTAAAAGCTTGAACATCACAGCTCCCATCTGGTGGAGGCACTGTCAGAAGCACACACCGACACACACACACACACACACACACACACACACACATACTCACAGATAAAAAACACACACAACTTATCAAGGAATTAGTAGCTCACATCACATCACATCACATCACACGGACGCACGTACACACTTGTACCTCCTGCCTGTTCGAAGCACAGAGACAGAAGGACAGACCTGAGTGTGGGATGAGAAAGTGAGAGAGGGGGGCACAACAGATGTCCACGCACGAACCCACACACACACACACACGCACACACAAATCTACAGAAACATACATGCCGTGCACGACACTCATTGATTCCGGCTTCACACGCAAATGCGTTGAGGCACGTATGCCCTCCCACGCACATCCGAACACCTACTTGGCCACACAAGCGCAGATTTACACGCGTAACCGATAAAACATGCACGTTTACATCCATCTCTGTTTTACGCACACACACACTCTCTCTCTCTCTCTCTCTCTCTCTCTCTCTC
>JAPQRN010000017.1:5217521-5229353 GCA_037367275.1 Coranthus polyacanthus | reverse complement strand
GCTCAGCTTCACTGTGTGCCTCCATGAACGAACCACTGAGCCTGCATCGTTCCTTTGCAGTCTGAGTTTGTGATGTGTGAGCATTAGCTGTTACATCGGAGAACTGTTCACGAACTGTGTGTGTGATCGGCAGAACTCACGAAAGACTGCGTCGACCTTTCTGACACTTGATAGGTGTAAGCAATAACAGTAATAACAAACCGAATATCATACGGAAGATATGGGTCTTTCGTCCAAGCACAGGGTTTGCATCCCCTCTGAGATGCATTATTTTTTCATTTTAGTTTAGTTTTCAAGGTATTATGAGGAAAGTCTTGAGTTACAGAAGCTGAAAAACGTAGGATGAAAGAATCCATGACATTATAAAAGGCTCCATATACTGTACTGTTATTCTTTTACATCATGAACCGTTAATATTCAATTTTGTCCACTGTAGGTTTTATGTAGTATAGTGTTTTTGAAAATGTGTATTTTTATTTCAGTTAACAAAATCGTCTTTGCGCTGCTAGTTTTAGGTTCTCATTAACTGTAATGACCCTGATCTTGTATTCCATTTGTGCCTTGGTATCTGCGTGTGTGGCTGCTTTTTAGAAAGGGCCTCCAGAGGAAGTGAAGGTATTTATAGTGGGGAGTCCAGAGTGTGTGAAGGAGATATATTGGGGGGGTCAGACACCTGGTCAAAACCATCAGAGTGTTCAGGAAGCAGACGGTGAGCACAACTGGTACAGAGTTACAGAAAGAGAGAGGGGCTGGGATCATAAAAGCTACAGTATGTTCTTTTATTTTTAGGGTTATAAATGGGGAGTTGGCGCCAGGGGAAGACAGCCACTGCTCCTCCCTCATCCATTTTTCCATAACTTTTAAAGCACATTCAGTTCATCTTGCTTTCACTTTATTTTTACTACCCAAAGCAAAGAAATTAGGGCAGGCTGTGAAATGGAATTTTCATATAAATACGCACGGTGTAGTTTTTGTCATTTACTTTTTAAACCTTTGTACATAAAGGGAGGTGAAAAAAAAAAAAAAGAAACAAAAAGGTCAAATAAGGTCTGTTTTTGTTTCAGTATGACTAACTTTTACAATTTCGAAGAGTCAACCCTGCTGACATTTGAAGCTGCCAAAGCACAAAGTTCAATCATGCAATTTTAAATTGCTCCAATACATTAAATTTGTGCCTTCCTGCACTCAGTCAGTGAGTGGAACTGTAGAAGTATCAGCATTTTTTCCCTCATAAAAGACATTTCAAATCTCTTATTCCCTCTCACACAATGCAAAGTTTCTTACCCAACCAGGGCTGCCAACACTGTAATGTAGCTCTGTATTTTTATCTAGTTGAATTTTTTTTTTTTAGTTGTTGTATTTATCACCAATAAAAGAATTACCGAAATGCATTTTTTATTATTTTTTTATGATTCTGCAGCAGTCACGGAATGTTGAACTTTATAACAAACGAAACGAGCGTGAGACTGAAAAGGAACGAGAAAGAAAGGAAGGGTGAGAGGTCAAGGAGGCAAAAAGCAGACTTGGCAAAAGTACAGTCATTCTCTCCTCGAGTAGAAGTACGGATACTCGTGTAAAAAAAACAAACAAAAAAAACCAGAAGTGAAGTAAACGTGAGAAAATACAGCCTCTTAAATGTAGTCAAAGCATAAAAGTGGCCCTTTGAAGGACATTTCTACCTGGTGTTTCTGTAGAAATTAAACCTTAGAATAAAAAATATACTAGAAATAATGAACATTAACTTCTTTCCAATACGTCGTTTCTCGTCTGTTTATCTTGTTGCATCTTTTACGCCATTTTCATCTTGGTGTATTTTGTCACACATTATATGGACAGACACATACAACAAGGGACTGTCTTTTCTATGTGTTATTGTCCCGTGCATCAGTCTTGATATTGGGATAAAAAAAATGATCTATGTTTTCCCCTCAAATGCATTAAAAGTAAAATAACAAGCCTATTTTGAAAATGTAAGGAGCAGAAAGGAGATGTTTGTGTTAAAATGCGTCGGGACTAAAAGTACAAAGTTGAAAGTAAACCCAAGAAAAGTACAGATACTTGAAAAAGTATTTGTACTTCACTGTTCTGTCAACAAGCTTCTTTTGTTGCCAGGCACAGTATCACTTTTAACTTGCAGAAGAAAAAGAATTACTCTTCAAAAACTGCCTAAATCAGAACATAAAAATACAAGAAACTACATTTTTTCATTTTCAATTCACGATGTGTTTTTTTTTTTCCTCAACATTAAACGCGTGTTCCCAAAACACTGACAGATCCCCTTACAACCGCTCCTTCTTATTTTCATAGAGCCGTGTTAATGCTATGTTTGTTCATTTAAATATGAGCACCCCGCCTCTAGTAATAATCTCATTTACAATATTGTTCATGGTCTTTATACAATAACAACCAGCAACTAATAAAACTAATTATGAATAATCATAACCGTGCTGTTTCCCAGATGAGATGTTTATCATTAAAGTGCATCGTGCTTAACACAGTGTTGAGTCTCCGAAATGTAAATGAATGCGAAACACCTTTTAACACCATCATCATGTACATATAGGCGCCCTAAACAGCAGCTTCAACTCAAGAGTGTTTTTCGCTGATTTAATTGTTAGGCAGCTGCATTAAAATGCTTTCAGCTAAATCCTAAATGGCTGTTCATGGACAGGAAATTGAAAAACGGAATCACTTAGCTGTGAGTGGATAGTCTATTAGCATGGGAGGAATAGAGTAGCTTATTTTGTTAAAGCCCATAATACAGACAAATTGGCACATTACAATTAATTACCACTAACAACAACAAAAGCACTGTAGATAATGAAGTGTAATGGCAGGTACTGTGCAGCAGGTATCAATTAGAATAATGCAACAAAAAGCAACCAGCAGCTGATTACCTCTTTAATACTGTCATTAGTAATAAAATATTATTTTGCATGATGTCAGTTCATTATGTCAGCCTGAGTCAATGGAGCTACCAACAGGCTCTCTTTATTTCACCTTCTCCCTCTCGCTGACTGAAAGTAAGAACATTTTTTATCTCACAATTTGCGGCGTTAAAATCCATTTTATTACACATATGATCACTAATGAATGGACATGGAAGTATATTAGAAACGGAGGTGGAGTTGCTTGCTTGTATCCTATGGGACTGCATTGATATTTGTTAATGTAATACTGCCTAGGGCTGGGCAATATGACAGAAAAATTTGATCATGATATTTTTTTTTTTTTTCCATATTGATCAATATTGATATTTATCACGATATATAAATGCTGCGAGTTGGAAGAGCATCCTGGTAAAGCCTTAAGCCAGAAGAAAGAGGGTTCATTGGCTAAACTTCTCACATACAGCATCAATTTTTGCCACACATGGTACCAATGAGAAGTCAGTGTAAATCCTTAGATGTTGGAAATTGATAAGATGGACCATGTGAGGTTGTTAAGTAGCAAAAATAGGAGGTGGTTGAGGTGGTTGAGGTGGTTATGGCAGAACACCAAAGTTTAGGGACAGGAGACCAGGGTTTACATCCTTTTCATGCCGTGTTTATTTGTGTGTCTTCTCTCTCTCTTTGTCTTTATTTAACCCTAACCCTAGCCCTTTACTCCGATCCTTATTCGCAAAGTTATTTCTATGCCTACACCTAATGACGGCGTAACTATGGCATCCACTGGACTACCCCACACATCAGAAAACGGCGCTTTAGGGGTACCCTGCGCGTGGAAATGTGACGCCCTGACCAAGCGAAATGTGTTGTGTTAACACGGCCAGTGTAAATGTCTATGTATTTAAACAGATGAAAATAAGAAAAAAAAAATGTTGGTAGCCCTTTGAGTACAGAGTTCTGAATTTACAAGGCGTACTTGAATGCAACGTTTTGTCTGTCGGCTTTTTACAGATTTTACAAGGTGCGCTGAATGCGTCCTTGTTCCTGTCTGTCTGAGCTTTTTACTGCACGACTACTTGAGTGCAAATGTTTACATGTTTACGTGCCCAATAACCTTCCGAGATTTCACCAAGGGGAAAATCTACATGCCAAATGGTACGTAGATTTGAGTTCTGTTAACATTTTTGGGTCTGCAGTTGGACCTCCTGTCGACACTAGACTATATTTGTTAACGTCTGTGTTGCAGTGGCCCGTACTGCAGATACCTCTCAGTGACACACAAGTTAAAACATGGACTGACAGTGAGTCAATGTTCCTTCCAGTGGCAAATGAGGGTTATTAAAAGACTAAAAGGCAGACAGAGAGATTCTGCTGTGGACATCATGGCGAGGCATGCAGACTATGCAGGGCAGAGAGCTGAGGCCCAGTGCCCACCAGCACCTCTCGTCTGACTGGCGACACACAACAAAGGCCTGGATGAAAAGTAACTGAACCCCTGCCTACTGTATTTAAAGCTCAGTGTTTTATCTTGAAGCTATCGCCATCATCAACAATTTCGAAACCAACCTTGTACAAATACGGCAAAAGAGAAACTCACCCCATGAACAGCCTCGCTACTCTGACAAAGAGGAACTGAAGCCTTCAGACATAAAAGACTAATCATCATCGCTTCACATGGTTACTTAAAAACCGAAAGATATTAAAGTTAAAAAATAAATAATCCAGTGGCATGGTTTAGACGTTAAAGGAAGACATCAAACGTTAATGGAAATCTAAGAAAGTTACAAATCTCATGAGTGTGTGACATTCATACTCATCAACTTTGCATCAGTGGTTTTATGGCAAAGGGAGAACATTTCTACATTTTACTTGCTTGCTACAGAAACTGCACACAAAGACTGCACAGTGAGGGTGCAACTCGAAAATATTCTTAGTTATCAGGTAGTAAAAACCCAGGAAAGGCAGGGACTGATGCAGAAATTCTACCTCGAGTAACATAAAATCCAAGGACAAACACATTATAGTAGTCGACAGGACATATGCTAAAGTGTATTCAGCAATGTTGACTTCTGTGTCACACCAGGAGAAAATTGAATGCAAAGGGAGAGATATACAATGTGGCCCTCTCAGTATGCAGGTTACATAAGCAGCGCAGCAGCCATACATAATTTTAAATTGTTGTTCAGGAGTGTGAAGACTGCTTCTACTGAGTCACCACCAGCTAAGTTTTTCACAGCAAATCAGTCCTATAAATGTACATAATGTTTAGAAACCGTTTTCCGTGACGGCACCCTATAGAACGGTTTCAACGGGAGACTTTTTCGACCATTATTAATGCAATTTAAGACCTAGTAGTTGTTGTGCAGACAGTGGGGCTGGTCTTTGTGTGAACACAGAAAAATATTCAGTGATTACAGGCGTTTACAAGTGGCATTTTACAGCAGAAAAACTCAAACTAACCCTTTGAGAGCTTCATGCAGTGGGTTAGACTTTGAAGGTACTTTAAAATCGAGACTGAAGTTAATGCAGTTTCATAAAAGTAATGTTAATTTAATAATCTAATACATTTTTGCAACCTGTCAAATTTACATTTTAGGGTCTAATAATCAGATTATTCGATTTTACCCTCTTTAAGAAACCCTACTACAGGACACTTCGTAGCTAAGGGCTTTAATTATGGGCTTTAATAAATCTGTTGTTTGGTACGGTGTCCTTTCTGACAGCTGTGTTACTTAACACCTTTGAGCACCTTCGAAGTGTGAAGAAACATTCCTCTTTCAGGGAAAATACCATGCTGTTATTAATACTACAACATGTCAAGCACTTTGGACCACACATTCAGTTTGTACAATAGTGTCAAAACCATTCAGCTGATATTCGATGTTTGACCTGTTTCTTCAGGTTCTGAAACTTCTTAGACATAAAATGCTTTCAGCTGAACATGTTTTGTACGTTTTCCTCTATACAACTATTATATTTTCCAGTATACTCAACATTATTCAATGGAGCCAAATATTTTTTTGCTGTGAGCAATTTTATCCCAATACAAATGTATTTCAGTGAGCCCGGGTGGTGACTATATTTACCCAGTCTGCGTCACCGCATGACAGCATAGCCTGAAGTTTTAACAAGGCTAGCATCCAGAGAGTCTTCTCATTAGTCCTGGATTTGAAAAGACAGTCACAGCTAATGGAACAAGAATGTCACTCAACTAATAAATGTGCTCTGGACAGAAAGCTGGATGGACAATGAGACACATAGCACTCTAACATCAGTTAACGAGCACAGGTTTTTGTTTTCATTCGCCAATGCCTCAAGATATACCCGAATTATGTCCAAAGAGGTACATTTTAGGAATGACAACAATAACAGCCAACAATTTCTCGAGATTTACATCGTTGTGCATAATTAAAATAATGCGGATAGTTCACATTTAGGCCAGGAAACATAAAGAATGTATTCCTTAATGGTTGACATGTTTTAACCTCTAACTAAATGTTGAATTTTCTCTACCGGTGAGTGTGGATTTCTAATGTTGGCCGACAGTAATAAGCCAATAATCAAGTTTGATCAGAAAAATACACACTAAGCTCGTACTTATGATATGTACATGTACACCTTTTCAAATTGAGAGTGTGTGTGTTTGTGTGCGTGTTACCTGTCGCATCTTGGCCCTGAATATCCAGGCTGACACTGGTCGCACAGCAGCTCCCCTTCTACACCTAAGTGGCAGGTGGGGCTGAAGCTGTTGAGGTTGCCGTGGCGACGTGGTTGTTTTTGTTGAAGTTGTTGAGGGATTCGGTAGCGTTGTCCCAGTGTGAAGAGAGGGAGGAGGAAGAGGAGGAAGAGGAGAGGACAGAGACGGGTTAAGGCCATTGCACCTCTCGTTTGTTCACTTTTCCGACGCTCACATTCACTCTCTGAAACAAACGCGTGCACTTATTTCCCCCCTTTTTTCCCCTCTCACACACACATCTGCGCTTCTATATTCTCCCGAATACACTCTTCCTCCCTGTATCCTAAATGAACTGAGAGTGAGAGACGGAGTAAAGCAATAGTCTCCCTCCCACTTCCATAAACTATAGATAGTTCTGCTGGCTCAGGTTCCAGGCCCCAGACTGACTCATTGGCTGACAGACTCGCAGTGGAGCCTGCTGCGCCTGTGCATGTAAACAACAACAAAAATAAGCCTAAAACAGCGCATAAATGTATACAACTATATACGTCGGTGTTCAAACCAATCATGATCATCACTGGTTAAGCCAAGGTGCTGCATTTGCCAAATAAGATTCACATTTCGGTGATTACGGGGGCAGTGCGTCAAGTTTATTCATGCAGCACATTTCATACAACAAGCATAGACTCAGTGTGCTTCAAAATAAAAGCAAAAGCACGTGACATAAGAACATATAATGAAGTTTTACTTAATCAAAAGAAAAAAGAGATGTTTACGGCCGGCTTCTTAAAGAGGACACTGTTGTAGCCTTTCAGTCATACAGTTTGTGCAGAGCATTTTTTTATTCTTTGCTGCAGAGTTTATTTGCTGCTTCTGAGAAAAAAAAGGTTATTCACTGTAGCAAGGACAGTTAAGATATACAGTATCACACCTTTTCAAAACACTGTCTGTGTTGATTTCTTTTAGCTGGAGGATTATGAAAATGTGTGATGTGCTTCAAATTAGCCTTTTTTTGTAGCAGACTTTATTTGGCAAAGAATAGGAGAGACGGCGGAATATTTTGTTTAAAACTGAGTTGTAAAATAACCTGGAATTTTGTAATGCAATGACATATTTGACCAATTTAGTGTCCTAAAAGAAATAAACCACCACTAATAATATAATGGGGTCCAGAAAGATTCTCCAGAAACAAGAAAAGTGATGAAAAGATTGTTTGGAAAATGATTTTTATTTTTTATTTTTTTTGGTAGAAATGAAGAAGAACCAGAACAAGGGAAAATTGGCTAAAGCAAAAACTGTAGTGTCACAGACGGTGGCTTCACTTCACCTTTTTACCAAATGTAATTAGTTTTGAGTTATTCTGACAAACAAGATGCAAATTTCTTTTGCAGCATAGCAATTAAACATGAGTGTAAATATAGAGGACTAAAAGGGTTTTAATTGATTGACTCTGAGTTGTTTCTTCTGTTGAAACTGACGTGGACATCACATTACCAGACATTATAGGAGCTTTGACATTACTGCTAAATGGTACAGCGTGACTGCTGCTTGAGTGATTGGCTTTGGTGGAACATAAGCGACTGGATGGTTATTCTGAGGAGCTGAAAGGCACGGCACTTTCAAGCTATTATTACTGCAGGGGTCAGAGAGAGAGAGAGAGAGAGAGTTATGTCTTTCTTTAGCTCGGAGAGTTTTGAACAGGCGCGTCATGGCTGCACGGAAATTCTCAGCTGCTCTTGTCTTGTCTGTGTTCGCGCACATGTGAAATTGTGCATACGTGTGTCCATTCTTTGTGTAACATACAGCATCTCTCTCTGGTCACTTAGAGACACTGCAGACAATAGGCAATAATTTAGGCAGTTGTCTCCGGGTTCATAACTTCACTAAATTAGAGGGGGAAAAAAAGCTCTGCAAAGCATCATTAAGTAGTATTTTTTTGGCATCATTGGGCAAAAGTTCCACAGTAACCCTTTGGTGTATTAGCATACAATTCCAAGTCCCAATCAAACGGCTAAGGAAGTGGTATTTGCTTTTGCATATGCACGTGTTTCCTGTAAAACCCCAAAGAGTCTGCTCTGTTTGGTCACCTCCAGCTCCGTGATCCATAAAGTTCTCTACAAAATTTCACTGGATGCAAGATAAGTATAAGCCCCCAAGTTTTTTTTTTTATTGTTTATATACCATAAAGAATACCCAGAAAACAACACATTTGTCATAGATGGCCAAAGTACTGTAGGTATAGGTGACGCGTAGCGCGAGACATCAGCTGCCCTATACGCAATAGTTCAGTTTCATTTTTGCATAGCGGCTTTAAACGGCATCACAGAGCTGCAAGAGGAGGATGTTTATTTTCATATTCTGCTGTTTTTTCCTGACTTCTGCCTGCGGTAGCTTTAAGGTGGTAGCTGTTAATACCGCCTTAAAGCCTTAAAGCCTGCCTTAATACATGACTGAGCCCGTAAGTTCAACTTCAAGTTTTTTTCTCTTTTCTTTTCCTTTCTCTGTGGTGTCATTACGCCTTTTGTAAATGCATTTTAATATCATGCCATTTGCATGAGGGGTAAATTCTGTTTAATTAATTACTTATTGATTACCTGCTAAAAATGATGAAGAATGAAGAACAGTGAAAATATGTTTAATATGCTGCCCTGCTTTTTAGGCAGAAATCTGAATTTGTGGCACCGTGAGCAACTGCAGTTTGAAACCCTGCGATGTAGGTACTCCATACGTGCTTTTCCCACAAGAAAATCCTTAATGAAAAACTACTTAAATGGCACGTAGGGGTTTTGAAATCACTACAGTGGCCGTCTGTTAATGACATTGACATTTCTAGCCTCACTGATTTTGTTTCTCCACTTATGTTGTCGTTTCCACCTGAGTTATTTCTATGCATGACTTTCTGATGATTCCTGCCCATGGCGATGAAGCTTCTGCAGCGATATCCTTTAAGGACAAAGAGTTAGAGGAGAGGAGATTATTCTGACCAGAGATCAGTCAGAAAGCGAGAAATAAAAGCCATTAGGGTCAAAGATGTACTACAGGGTCAGCTGCGATAGATTGAGGCTTTTGATTAAATTGTCGTGTCGTGGTGGCTTAAGCCCCGGTGGATTGAGAACTCACTTGTTGCCGGGCAGATTGAGGGGGCAGGCACAGGGTTGACAGTCTGCCGGTGACCCCCGGGTGGCGTTGCCATAGTAACCAGGTAGGCATGTGTCACAGTGGGGGCCAGTGGTTTGGTGGGAACAATCCTGGAGAAGACACATGGGCGAAGTTCAGTCACATCACCACAACAAATTACATTTTTGGCAAACAAGCCTTCTGATCAGTTACCTAACCTTAGTGACAGGACAATGATTCTGCGTCTTCACTGATAAAAATCCGCCATGGCATTTTCAAGTAAGTCAGTGGTTCCCAACCTTTTTTCCTTGGATCTAGAAATTTGGCTCTGAAAGATATTTATACTATTTATACTGCACGCATTGTTGACAGCACAAGCTGAGTCTGCATCGTGTCCACAAGCGACGCAGTGTAAAAACTACAGGAGTAAGTACAGGAGAAATACAACCAATTTCACTAGCACAAAATAATTCAACTGAAAATGAAGCCAAATAATGAGCCAATATGTTGTTCCTTTTAGTTAGTTAGGACCAATAAAAGGAAGAAAATCAAACAACAATGAGGACCCGACGTCTTCTAGTGTAATAAGCTTTTAGGCTGTTGAGGTAGAGAACAGGTAACTCATTTGGGCAATATAATTAGGTCCCATTATGTTATTAACATCAACGCGCCGCAATAAGACAACAGAAGACATGTGTCGATACATTTTTATAAAAACTAAATAAACCTGTCAGGTGTAATTATTGTCAAGCAGACAGCAGCGAGGGGAACAATCCTGAAGAGGTCAAGGTTAATTATATGGTCCCAGATTAGCGTCACAGTTTGCTACCATAGTAACTAAGCACATAGCATCTATAGGTGCCTCCTCAATGAACAGCCATTAGACTGTTCATTGAGGAGGCACACAATGAACAGCGCTAATTGCTAATTGGTGTTTTTAACACTGAACCTTCACACGGCGTTTGTTTCTTTATTTTCACGTTTCATATTCATATTAGCTAACATTATGACAACAGCTTACAAGCTTAAGTTAAATTACAGGGGGTAAGTGTGAACAGCTGGTAACACATTCTGAAAATAAAAACAACACGTCATATTCATACCATGTCAGGGATGCGACAGAATATGCAACCTGTCCTTATCTTCACATTATAACCTCGGAACCAGCAACAATACACCGACATATAAACAATGCCTTTTGAAAAAGTAATTAAAAATACTTTTCAAGCATGAACAAATGCTACTAAAATGCATGAATGAGTCTCCTGACTCACAGTGAAAAACAGACTGCTGTATTCACTGTTAGATATCCTCAGGAATGTCATAACAACCAAGAAACTATTTTTGTTCCGATATACACAATTATTCATCAAGGCACCCTGCTGAAGGTTGCTTTTACTTTTGCCGAAATCCAAATCCAAAAACAAACCAACAAACAGTAATACACAGAGAAATAGAAGAACGGAATTCACTCCCAAATTATGATGACACAACAAAACAACACCTACACTAAAAGAGCATTCCTTAAGAGGACATTTAGGAATTAATTAAGTATTCTTTAGTATGAGGAGGCATTTTGTGTTAAATGATTCTATTTATTTGCTCAAATTTCGATGTGTTTGTGCTGTTTAAACTGTGTTGTTTGTGACATTTACAGTAAACGTGCATGAAGGTCTACGTATATTTTTGTATCGTCGCCATGAACACTTGTTCGACCGCAGGAAGAACCGCCGCCGCTCTGCCAGAGCTAACGAGGATCTTCACAAATAAACATTGCTTTTGTGTTAGGGTGAGGATGAAGGAAAATAAAACACCTTCAAATAACATCTAATTTGAGGATTTTTTTTTTTTGCTAATGTGCTAGACTTTTGGTCAGTTCGTTGATCTAAATATAGTGAATCTGTGTTCTTTCCACGGGAAAAGGAGGCTGATCAGTCCTTCAGTGGACGTACACATGTCAGTTTTTTTGTTGGTAGTGCGTATGGTAGCGTCGATAAATCATATTTTCATCACATTTTCATATTCATTTTCAAGTACAGTGTTTAAGTAATTTATTTCATGTCTTTTTTAATTGGACATAGGCTACTCAGTGCTACTCAGCAGTGCAACTATTTATCACAGGTCACATCGTCACCGCAACATTGAACAATG
>JAPQRN010000017.1:5203365-5213516 GCA_037367275.1 Coranthus polyacanthus | reverse complement strand
TTCACACACGCCGTTGTAGAGAACCCCGTTCACCCTCCGAAAGCCAGGAAAACATGTCTGAAACACCAACAGAAACAAACAAGTTCAAGTTTCGAAGAGACTTTCCATATAGGTATAAAAAACTCTAAGCAAAATAAATAAATAAATACATGTGTGTATGTAAAATAAATGTATATAAATATACAGTATATAAAAGTGCAATAAGTTCACGCAGCATAAAACAGATAAAACAGATGAAAACATACCAGATCGCAACAATGACATATCAACCAGCGTGCAACGTTAATGACTATGACTATGAGTAGTTAAGTTGTTGTATTCTGTCGTAATTACCCTGTGATCTTCTAATTAACACCTCGAGTGTGTGTTTGTATGAGTGTGTTATGTGTAACGCTGTGTGCTTCTGTCTGTGTGTCACTACGTCTGTTTGTTTGTTTCACCGAGGTGGTTTTAATGAGAGCATGTGTGTTTATACATTTGTGGATTCAAATAATGAATATACAGTTGTCAGGTTATTAAGTTAGTACCATTAAACTGAAAAGGCAGTCAAATACATTAGCCCTGCGTTATATCCTTTTCCGCACGAACGGTATAATATTTTAAGCAAAAATTTCTCAGAATAATAAATACAAACCAACGGCATGTCAAACTAGAATTTACAGTGCATTCATTATACAAGAAGGTAGCTGCTCTCTGAAACTAAAGTCTAATGTGATGCTGTTTTCTGTTTTTTAAGAATCGTATTAATAATAATCAGAGGTGCTACGAGGAAAACTTCAAAGAATCAGGTATGCAAAAGCCAACGCAGTTATTATATGGAATTATATACAGTGGGGGAAATACTTGCAATGACATATAATCTTCTTGAGACAATATAATTTATAGCAGGAATTACACTCGACGTTATGTAAGATGTGACATAACACAGTCAGCCTGAAGATCAGCAGTTATTCATTTTAACAAAGCCAGTTTTAACACATCTCTGTCCCTGTAGCACGTGTTTGAAAGTTGCGTGTTACTGTGACATATCATTAAAAAAGTGCAAAAAAAGTTGTTCTAAAAGCTGGCTAAGGAGGCGCCACGAGGCACGACAAATCACAATGAAAGACGGAGTAAATGAGGGATATTTTCTGGAAACTGTCTTTATTATGCTAAATGGATATTGTCAAACACAAAACGAGCAAAACTAAAGAGCTGAATCCTGCAGATTTTCGGCCTGGATCACCACTGAAAGCTGGAAAAATCCCCAGATTCCACTCGGCCTGTGATTAGTATTATTAGTTTTACAGAACATATTTTTACGTGGATTTCCTACTTTAACTCATGTACATTTTGTCTAAGGCCGTGTTTGTATCTGCATGTGTGTGTTTACCTCACAAGACGTCCCTGCATATCCAGGAGGACAAGAACAGATTTCAACAGCTGATGCTGTCTTCTCTCCTCTGGCAGACGGATTAGCTACCTGCAACGAAAATAAGTGCAGTCTACACACACACAGACACACACACACAAATATCAATGTTGTTGCACATTAGTAGGCAGTCTATTCCTCCACCATCCACTTTAATATACATAAACCAAGAGTGTGGCTGATTAGGCATTTATATATTTGTATGTAGGCTGCCTGAGAGTCTCAATTCTAGGCAAGATGATTCAAACAAAAAAAACATTTCAATCTGTTGATAGTCAACATGTTGCACTGCTATTTAAAGGTGCAGTTTGCAGGATTTAGAGGGATCTGTTTTCAGAACTTGAACAAATTGTTTATTACGTTTTCATTAGTGTATATTCACCTGAAAATAAAAATCCTTGTGTTTCCGTTAGAAGGAGTTACAGAGGGAGTGGGTTTCCTCCAAACAGTCTGTCATGTTTCTACAGAGGCTCAGAAAGGACGAACCAAACGCTTGCTCTAGGGAGGGCCTTTAGCATTTTCATGTTTTAAGCAACCACAGGTATCGCAAAAATCAAGTGCAAGTTTTCCCAAAATCTTTTAAGCCGGTGGCATAAAAGTTGTTTTGCTTTTCTCACTCTCTCCGTCTCACTTTAAGTGAGTCAAGTATCAGTACAAGGATAAATATGGTATTTTACAGAGTTGCATCATGGGTCGTATGTTGGCTTGGGAGTGAATTTAAGTTCATTTATAGAGATTCTTTTGTCTGTCGGCACTAAAAGTGTTCGGTCAGTCCACTTTAACCTGCATGTTTCACTGTTTACGGCCCTGTTTAACCCACTTCTGAAAAGATATATGTGTCATATATCACTAGTCAGACATAATGTATTGAGATGTGATCAAAGATTTTTTTTTTTGTCCATATAACCCAGCGCTATTCACTGCTAGATGCCACTAAATCCTACATGCTTAATAATGACTATCTTTAGTTATTTGTGTGTATGAGTCAAGGGGTGCAGTTAGAGGACTCAAGTAGCTGATAAATCATTCAATCATATAAGTTTAGTAAATTCTGTTTAAATGGAAGTCATGCGAGCTGCTGTTCTTACCTGTACACAGCACTGGGCTCTGTGCTGTACGTGGCCCGGACCATGACTTTGGTCACGTTCGCCAACACAGACAAGAAATCCCTCCGGCTTATCGGCTGCGCAGTGTCTGAAACCAGAAAGTTCTCTGGAAGGAGAACGATGTGATTGGTGCTCGGCGACGACGGGTACACCGGTTGGCCAAACCTTCTGTCGGTAATCTTGATCCCGCCCCCCTGGCAGATACAAAAGAAAGAGACCTTTTTTCATTTCAGCTGTTTTTTGTTTGTTTTTTTCTTTGTTGAAGTTCAGTTATTCCATAAATCCAGAAAGTCAGTGTTCTCTAAAAGCACGCCGCTTTCATTACAGCATTGTCAAAGCCAACTGATATGAAAAAAGACAGTGAAACTGAATGATGTGTCATTAGGTAATGAGCTGCAGCTTTTATTGACATTTGCAATGGACTGAATGCAAAGTGAATTGGGCCCGGGCCTGATATCTGACTATCTCTTGTTGAGAACAGATCAATGGCGTGTAGCAGCTAACGCAGAGTGACAACGACTGATGGAGGGGAAGACAGAGTGAGTGAGTTTACCATACCAACAAGCCATTAAATAAAAACTAATTGAAAGAGAGTAGAGGAGGTAGAGAGAAGGATAAAGACACAAAAGGCGGTGGCAGGGTTGAGAAATGCAGAAGCAAAAGGAAGGGGCGGGTGATCGGGCCAAAAGTTCACCTCGCAATGTTTTTAATTACAATCACGGTTTTAATCTGTGATCTTTCTTTTTCAGTTTTCAAAGGTGCAGTAGAGCACAGACTAGAAACAACAGGCCACTTTCTCTCTTTGCACATTAAAGACAAAGACAGCCCTATTTCCACAGCAGATCATTATTTTGGTATTAAAATAATGACCCGGGTTTATTAGAAACTTTAAATATAGTTCATAAAGGGCTGTAATTGGCAGGGAACAATAACTCAATCGTAAAATAACACTGAAAATCCAGGCATGCACTGACACTTAATCACACATTTGTCTTCAGTCATCTGTCGAGACTTGACACAAAGGCAGGGAATGACAGTATTAGGACAATATTTTCAGTTTGGGACGTCATATCACAGATCTGCTTTATCATTTTCAGATCCTGTTCTGTGCCACTTTAAATGATACAACATCCTTTCGTCTCCTTTCTCCTGTATTTGCTGCCTTTAATACTTTGTCGACTTCTCAAACGCCTCACTCGGCGACAACTCTTCTGGTTTTTAAGCAGGTCTTGGTCCACCAAAGTCAAACTGCTTTGTTTACGTGTGCGTCATGTTACGGGAGAAAGAAACAAAGCCGTCAGTCCAGAAAGCAGAGCCAGGGAGCCACGTTATTGAACTCTCTTTAAAATGATCATGTGCACTTTGGAAACAGGAGTATGATGATGTAAAATGGTACAACCTTTACAAATCACCAGAACGAGAGACCGTAGACATCATTAAGATAAAAGATGATATAAGATCATCAAATCACGAGTCCAAATAGAAGAAAGAATTGAGAATGAAAAAAAATGACAAGAATAAAAAGAGTTAATTTGGAGTAAACAAAGCTTTCGCTGTCTCTTGTTTGTCTCTCGCCTCTCTCTCACACCTAAGAGCATATTTCCATCTGAAAAATCTTTATCAAACAACATTTAAACTGGAGGAAATAGCGACTTTTAAGTTAACATTTTCATTCCTTGATAAACAAGTATTCCGTGCTGTACTTGGTGTTTTAAGGGGGCCATTGGGGTGAAATAATTGTACGTTTCCACGTTTTGTTCCTTTTAATTAGATTTTTTTCTGGTAAAACATCTTGAATTCAGAGCTGCGACAATCAACCACAAAACAGGAAGCAGCAACTATTTTCAGTTTGTCAATTTTTTGAGGAGAAGTGCAAAACGCTTGCCACCTCTACCTTCTCTGGAGTTAAAAATGACTCCTTTTGTGTCCAATAACACAGTGAGTGAAATATCTTGAGTTTTTTGACTGTTCAGTGGTGAAAACAATTATTCAAATTAGTCCAAAATCCATAATAAACATAGTTAGGTACCTGAAATAATACAGCAGAACCTAATATACTTATACTAATGAAACATAAGTGAAATTTGGAAACAACCATCTGCGTTAAGTGATGGGGAATTCTAGTTGCACATATTTGCAGTGGAGTGCTTTGGCTGCTGTTTTTGTTGTCATGAAAGCCATTTATTTCCCTTTTTTTTTTTCAAACCACGCTAATGGAGGGCGACGGCGTGGGCTGAACTGAGAGAAAGGCACAGAAATCAACAAAGCCAGAGAGATTATTGTCTATTCAGATTCAAAATGAGTTAAGCCAGTTTCGTCTTTGCTTCACAAAAAACCACAAAACAAACGATATCACAGCGCCGACGTAGACGTACAGAGAGTAAACAGCAGGAGGAAAGAGAGAAACAAAGCGAGACAAAGGCTGAAAGAGAGACAGTGAAGAGGGAGAAAGGCGGCTGACAGTGTGTAGGTGGTTCATTATTGTCATCATTTGGAGAGGCTTTTTGTTGACAACAAGACCGACACTTGTCCTCCCCTCCTCTTTCCTTCTCCTCCCAGTCTGTCGATCTCACTGACACGTCTTTAAATATCACAAACTCACTGGTCTGTGACTGTCTACTTGGCTGCCTTCCTTATTCAGTTTGTTTTCTCTTCATTCCCTCCTTTTTTCTTTCCTCCTGTCCATTTTATTTGTCCACCTTCCTTCCCTCACCATTTCATCCTCTCTCTCTCTCTCTCTCTCTCTGCTCGCTTCCTTCCCTTCCCATATTCTGAAGTTTCCTCTTTCCATTCACGTCTTCTCCTTTTCGTTTCCTTTCTTTTGATGAATGTCTGCAATAACTACCACAGGTTGTTTGTAGCTGTGTCTGAAATTCGATGACTACTGGATGAAACTTTCGGTTTTTTTTTTCACCTGACTTTTTCCTTCCCGCGTGCCATTGCGGCTTATTACGAACACGGCTCTTGAAAATCCTTCAAACTATTCTAATTAAAATTCCCTCTTCTGCAGCACGTCATCGGTGGAAAGCCGTGAATGCAAAATAATGGGATCACTCCTGCAGCTCTTGCGCTGTGTGTAAACATGCACACAGAACAGAACACATAATGCTGTTCAGTGATATAGGAGATATAAATAGTTAACTAATAGTGTTGCAGCTTTGCTTATTGCTGCCATATATCATATCAAAACCACCTCATTATAAAGACATACAGAGAGAGGAGGGAGGGAGAGACTATCTGCATTTTTATTGCCAAGTTCAGCATTTTTCTGCCAGCTGTAACTCCCAGTGTGCTTGTGTGCATTTGTGTGTCTTTAAAAGCTTTTATTTGCTACTTCATTTAGTGGTCTTCGCTGGCGAAAAAGTCAATGGATTGTGGGAAAAGATAAATAACGCTTCAGACTCAAGTACGTTAACGCATTTGCGCTTTTTCTTCACGTGGGTTTCCCCCCGGATGCGAAGGTTTCCTCCAACACCAAAAACCATGTGCGTGTTAAGTGTTGGGAAACACTTCTGTCGACAGTCCTGACCAAAGGGCTGGCCGAAGAACTACAGCGCACTCCGCAGATATACCCGCACGGCTTTAGAAAACAAACCATACCGGTAACAGGTGAATATACTGACAGCTCCTCAATCACGCATAAATAAATACATGACAGTGCTTTATAATGTCTCGATCTGTGAAAAACTTACCTCTATGATTAGGTCAGGCTCTGATGTGACTCTAATGGCCATTTGTTCTCGTTGATCCGTGGTATAAGACACAGTGTAGGCAACGCTCCCTCCATACGCTGAAAGCTGAAACAGAAGCAGAAACGTACAGTAGATTAGCAATGCAATACTTTCTGCAAGGCTTTTGTCTTTAAAGCAACTTTAAAGAATGAGAAAGTTTAAATAACACCTCAAATCACATCCGGTCTTACATCTGGAGATAGAAAATTTGAAATAACTTTAAATAGTGCCAACTTTGAAGTAGGGCTTGGCAATAAAACCATAATGATTATTATCATGACATAAGGTTTATGTTAATTCTCAATATCCATCAATATATTTAAGACGAGTAAGTAAACCTGCTGTTTGTACGTCATATACTATTCAGGTCTGGAATAAAAACTTAAGAGATCGCTCCACATTTCCAGCCCTGAACTCCTTTGAAAACCTCTGCAATGTAATCAAAAGAAAGACGGACTTTTTTGCATAAAGCTCCTAAGAGCAATGTGAAAGACTGGTTTCCGATTCAGATTCAGAGATTTTAATACAGGAAGTCATAGTAAGTATGTAACGGTAAGTATTTGTATGTCAAGCATACAAATAGCAGAAAAGCGACACAAAGTGACACCACGACATTCAAAATAAATATAACAGAAACAAAGAACAAAGAGGCAACATTAATGAACATATTCCACCTTCAACAGAAGCTCAATTAGATTAAAAAGTACCAAATATTGGTTTCTGAATGCTTCCAAATTAACATTAATATTGTGTTAAAAATGAATTAACTTGTTTTATTTGCATTATTCAGGGTCTAAAAACGCAGCATTTTTTATTTTTTTATTTTGACAAACAAGTCACTTTCTGGAAATAAATGCACTAAATGATATTTTTATTTGGAATTTGAAACAAATGTTCTCAGCACTTTCTACAATAAACAAAAAGTGTTAATTTTACTCAAACGCATACCTGTAAACGGTGAAACCTGTGGTCTCTGCGTTTGTTTTTTTTCCAGAGCAGTATCTTATTGTCATTATGGCCGTGATTCAGATCAGACCAATTCTGACTTAAATGTGAAGAAAAAGTTTTGAGAGAAGAAGAATACGCCACAGTCGTTCTTGTCTTGTGTTGTTTTGGTGCAGCGTTTCTGTCGAGTCCACAGAATGAGCCTTAGTTGGAGAATCGCTGTGTCGGCATGATCCTGAAATTTATTATTCCGCTCCAACCTGAGCAGTAATGGGTGGGAGAGCGAGATAATAATGCCACCATAAAAACAGAGAGAGGGGGACATCGAGAAAGAGGGGGAGAGAGACCGAAATAAAGCTCGAGACAGAAAGATAGAGCGTGTTAGAGAGGGTGTAAGAGGTGGGCTTAATGCCTCTATAAACCTCTTCCATTCTACATCATTACTCTCACTTCTTAAAACGAGAGGAGGAATCACCCATTTCACAGCTGACTGAAAATACACTCACAGACACACACACGTACACACCAGCAGGCATGGAGGCGTACTCTGGTGGACGTTTTATTGACTAACACTTATTCTCTAGCTAACCCCATTTGCTAATTCGAATTTCCAGAAGGCAGTAAAATCAGAGTTTAAACCCACACTACAGAGCAGGAATCGCCATGAGCTCATTTGGGCTCCGGCATGGACTTTTCATTCATTGTTTTTTAATTTACCACAGATGGCAGCACTGCAACAAAACTGCAGCACAATCGCTCCGCAGAGGAAGATGTTTTACACCGCCTCGCCTTGGACATGAACTGTACTAAAGAGGTGGAAGAAGCCGCCGTGACGTCACCCGTTGATTGGCCTTGGCCGTCTGGGCTTTTCGGAGCCAGAAGTGACCATATTTGGACTAAAGGGGTGTGAGTGGTGATGGGCGAGAGCACTACCACTAACCTACTGACAACGTAAAATGGTAGACATCATTTTTCATAGAAACAGCACAGGTTTGGACCAAAAAGATAAGCCTAAGATACTAAAACTCCTTTTCACTGCAAGCGTCCCCTTTCCCATTACCTATAGTAATTCAAACAACATGTTTTTTTAATTCCCTTACATTTCATGATCCATTGAAATTAAGCGATACTTCTTACAGGTTGCACGTGTCTGAGATGTGAGCAGTCCAAGCGAAGCACTATTTCCCTTCACATAGTCTCTAAAAAAAAGGTTGAATGACTCGTTGTTCAAAGTATTCCGCCTGGGTAAACGGGCAGTGAACATTTCATTTGCTCTTTTTTTTACATTTTCGTTTTATTATTATTGCTGCTGTGTTCTTGTGTTTGATAAGCATACCGTGGCATATGATTTCAAACAAAGAGATGGCTTCTTCCGTGTAACACGCTTTCTGAATGACTCTCTACCCACTCAGCGCACCTGGATTTAGCACCGAAAATATTGACATTTCTCCGAAAACTCATTTTTCTGACGCCATCCACTCAACCTGGGCAAGATTAAAAGCTTTTGTCATGGCAACCCGATGACCCCTCTGTATTCCGCCGGGGAAGGGGAAAGAAAAGAAATCAGAGGAAGGAGAAAAGAGCAACAGAAGAGAACAGCAGGAGAGGGAAATTATAGCGAGTGAAATGAAGGAACAATAAACACTCAAACACACTCATACGCACTTACAATAGGCCTCAGTGAGATCCCCTGGAGAGCTGGATAAGCCTGTTATTAACTCTATTAGTGGTCAGAATAAGACGACATAATCCTCTCTATTAAAACCCTAATCAGGACACTGACACAATCTTCATTAAAGCGAACCCTTTATCACCAACATGTATTAGTTTTAATGAGAAACTCCAAAATACAACAGTGTCATTTAGCGTCATACGGTGCTGGTAAAGCAAAATTACCTCATATCACCTACGGAAATGGAAAAAAAAACAAAACATTTTGCATGTTTGCTAACATATAACCTCTACTTTTCACTCTCATTCTATATCGGTATTTCATAATTTGGTTTTGCGGAGATTGACGGAGTTTGAATAGTTCTGTTGCAAACACAAGCCAGAAATGTTACCTAGTTTATGTTTTTAATGTTGCTAAAGGATATATGACGGCACTTACAGGCGACGAAATGAAACAGCCCGTAAAACTAACTCAACTTCCATATTTTTCAGAATTAGAACATTGTTGGAAACACTTGACATAGTAAGTACACAATTCAATGATATACCACAGGCTATTTTTTTTTAAATTTTTTTTTTTACATATTTTAAAGCTTATTTAATGTTACATATAATATAGTTTTAAACGGTTAGGAGAAGGTGAAAGAAGAAACAAACAAGAGGATAAATTGCAAGAGGTCGGCAGGAGAAAGACACAAAATAAATATGAGAGGATGGAGTTAAAAAAAAAAAGAAAAAGATTAAAGTTGAGAGATTTTAATTTGCTGTCTATGCAGGAGAGTGGGTTTTGGCAACGAATAAGAGGAGGTGTGAAAATGAATCATTACTGACCTCTATCCTCTTCAGGGGTTCCCACCAGAGCCCTGATGTAAGATCACTTCTTCAAAACAGAAAACTTAATGGCCTACGATGTTAGTGCATTCTTATTTTTACACTTGTTAGTTTAAAAAGGTCACATTTCTGATACAGCAGGCCTGTCTTGGGAGAGTTCTGGCACAGTTTTATTATAAATGTGTGAAACTAATTGGCAACAGGTAATAATAGCTGATTTTTTTTTGGGGGGGGGGGGTCATTTTTAAGTGAAGTTTTTATATCTTTATTACTTAAGTTATATAACGGTGGAAAACTTCTTTTATAAGATTTTTTTCTCTGAAAATGAAATTAACATTTTCAGTTGAAGACTTAATAGTTGATATACCCACATTTCCCTGAGTCTGGCATTCGAGCATCAAATTAAAGATAAATTAGCCACACACTACGGGGGGGGGGGGGGGGGGGGGGGGGGGG
>JAPQRN010000017.1:5170407-5191983 GCA_037367275.1 Coranthus polyacanthus | reverse complement strand
TTTCCTACATTTTGATAGGCCCATGTGGATGCAGAGCACTGACTGGAAACGCCCATACACGAGCACTTTTCGCAGCCACGTCGATTGTCACCATCGAGATTGTAAAAACCCAGTTTGCAGCGGTCACAGTTCTCTCCCTCCACATTTTCCTGAAAGGGACAGAAAAAGAGAAAGAAGAGGAGAGACGCAGAGGAAAGTTTATGGGCTGCCCTCAAACTGACATTATGAGCACGAGGCATGTTATTGCAGTGTTAATGTGGTGAAGATAATGATGACGGGGCTAGAAAGGTTAGTGGAGAGTATTAAGCATTATTTGTGTGTGTATAAGCGTGTGTGTGTCGCGTACCTTGCACGCGCACGGTGTTATACATGGGTCAGCGTTGGTGCTTCCTTCCACACTGCAGTTACAGCGCTGACAGGACGGGTAGCCCATAAACCCGACAGCACACCTAGAGACAAATGAGTTTAATAACAGTAATGAAGAGGAAGGTGATGAGTATTAGTGAGGGGCGGTCACAGGGTCAACGCTTCAAACAACCTCTTGGTCCGTCCTGGTAAAACTGTCTGAGTCAGATGCTGAACCTCTAGTTTAGAGTAAACAGCTGAACTTGCACCGTAGCTGAGGTGCATGTATGTTCTCAGAGTCTCAGAGGAAATATACGAACAAATGAGTGAGCTGAAGCAAAGTCTATTAAGGAGCATTTAAAGCAGTGATTTTAAGGACTGTGCTTATGCTGCTGACAGGTCATTAAAAAGTTCAGACTAAAAGTTGCATCAGCTTTTAGATTAGATTAGATTAGATTAAGTCTGAATGATACCCACAGGAAGGCTGTGAGAAAGAGGAGCATATAGAGAGCAATGGCAGTAATAAAACATCATGATCATACAGCAACAAATTAACAATATAAGATAAAGCATCATGTTGACAGATTTAAAGATACATACACAGGACATAAAGCTTTGCTTATTTTTTGCTGAGGCTTTCAATTCAATAGCTGCAAATATAACCTGATGTTTGCATGTTTTGACTGTAGTTGTCCATGATATGGATCGATGTTATACAGGGCTGGTAAATATATCAAAGCGAAATCGAGATTAGTGTGTCCTTTCTTGCATTCAAAATGCAACATGTTTGTTTGTTGCAATATATTTATTGTGAATATGTTTCTCCAGTAATTGTCAAACAGTGGTGCTTCATTTTATTTAAAACTGTTCTTATTTTTAACAGATAACAAACACTGATCCCGTTGCAAGTGCTGCTTTTCGTTATCGCTGTTCATGTCAAAAGAAAAAAAAAATCCACTAAAATCGTGAATCGTCCATAACATCCTGACAAAAAAACATTCGATTCGACTTCTTTTGGCAAGATGGGGTCCTTGTTTCTGCTTCAGTCTTTCTTTACTGGCCTCATGAAATAATCACCGGGCAATGACAGTTATCTCAATTTATCTAATTGCCACTAGAATAGAGAACTCTTGCCGATCGCAGGTTTATTAGGGCTTAAAAGATGTCGCACGTGGCATTTCTACCACATATAACAAAACAGCAAATTAAATACGGTCTCTCATTTATTTTTATTCAGCGCCTTCTTTACACAGAGTAGTGTTAGGACAAGTCAAATAAAGTGTGATAAGAAATATCATCAAAGATCTTAATGGAAACTTTTTGGCAATTTCCAAACACTAATTGAAACAGACAACAGCTGAAAGGTTCAGCTCACCTGTCACAATGTGTCTCTATCTCTTTCTGTGTATGTCTGTGTGTTCATGTTACTGTGTCTCACCTGTCACATCGCAGACCCCCAAAACCCTCCTTACACCGGCATGACCCTGCTGGCATGGCTGTCAATCAAACACGCGCACACGCACACACACACGCACGCACACACACACACACGTTTAGAAAAACAGCAGTGAGGGTGGAACGCAGTGGTTATCACTCTGATGTGGCTGCAGCTAAAATAGCTCCTCTTCACAGACATAAAGTACAAAGAGGAGTAAAATTATCGCTAATAAAAATAGTTGTTTTGTTCTTACAGTTGTGACCGTTTTTATGAAAGCAGCTCCTACGCACACAGCAGAAGATGATCTAAACCCAAACCTATAGCACATCAATCTGGACCGAAAGAAATGCGAAGAGTGATTTATATATGGAAACCTCATACTTTCAACTATGTTAACTGAGTTTCTGAAGTAACTGACAAAAATATAAAGGGAAAGTAGGTAGTATGTTACTGTATGAAGTACTACATCTAACTGGCAAAGTTTTCAACCATGATGACGAGGATGGTGATTAAATAAAACATCTCTTAATATTTGCATAGTACAGAAAATTCAGTTCAGTTCAATTCAATTTATATAGCCCAGTATCACAAATCAGAGATCTGCTTCAAAGAGCTTTAAAATCTGTACAATATACAACACTCTCTGTCCTTTGACCCTCGGTTTGAGTGAGGAAAAACGCCCCCCAAAAAAATGGGGAAAAAAAGAAATGGTAGGATCCTCTTCCAGGACAGACAGACAATAGGTGACGTGTGTACAGAAATTTGGATAAGCAATTCAGTTGTTACATTGGGACGGAAACCCGCCTCTTTTCCTTTCAGACCGATCAACATAAAAAAGTATAACTGATACCGGACGAGGCCTGGCTTGGATCTGCGATGCACGACTGGCTGATTGAACCATGTGGGTCACATGAGCAGGGGATGCAGGGGTTCTCCTCCTCAGCGTTCACCTGGACAGGTAAAGAAAACAAATCCGTTTAAACATCTGTTCATGTCAATCATGGCTCGTTTCTAATGAGGCACAGATGTCGTGTTGAACTCATAGCGACGTACGCCGGTGGGTCTGTAGTATCCAGGAGCACAGCTCTGACAGTTGATACCAGCTGTGTTGTCACGGCAACCAACGCAGACTCCCCCCCCTCTATGTTGACCGTGGGTGTCCAGGCTGAGGGACAGGTCTGCTACCGTCTGATTAAAGTAGCACTCCTCTGCCTTCCCATGGCAGTTACACTCTGAGAACAAACACACACACAGAAGTAAGGCAGCAGTGCATTTGATGGGATTGTTGAGTCCCGCCCACACCTTCTCCTGCTGTCCTTAGAAGTACTTAGCTTCTCTAATCCAGTTACTTCTTCCACTCCAACTCTAGAAAACCATCCAATCCTGTTTTGAAGATGGTGCCCTCAAGTTTAAACAGTGACCACAGGCAAGAACTTATCTCCACAAAGAAAAAGTGGGGTTTTTTTTCTTTGCCTGAACTCAAATTCTTAGACAGTTAACCCTCGAAGACTAAAAAACACTGTTGTTCTAAAATGTTTTATTCCTTTTGAACCACTAATCCTCTCCTTATGCTTTATAAGGTCAGGTAAAGCAGAGTTTATCAGCTTTTCAGTGTTATCACGTACATCTGCACCACGTTCTGCAGCATTGATTTGTCAAGGAAATCCATGAAGTTTCTTCCTCTTGGTTGTAGACGCGTAGCCCCACCGCTCATTTCCTGACTGATGCGACATTTAAATGTCCAGTCTCTTGTTTGTCCAGGAAATCAATCAAGCCACATAAGTTTTCATCTTTTGAACCACACATAAAATGTTTGTCACATATATTTCTCTCATTTTGTGTATAGCTTATGAAGATTCTTTCCGCTATTTGTACCTTGTTGCACATTTACAGCTGATATGTTTCTCTCTATTTGTATAAGTTTTGAAGACAGCTTTCAGTTCAGTTGATATTTCTCTGAACACTCTTGAAGCAATTTTGCTTCAGTGTCGGTTTACGACATAATAACCTTTCTATTCTGTGTCCAACAGGATAAAGTAAGACTTTAAAACCATAAGAAAGAGAACGAAAGGAGCCCAGTTGTGATATAGAAACGGAGTCTGCAGGAGGTCGCCGCTGTGTGACTTATGCCATGTTACGCTGAGCCGGAAGTCCATAACCTTTCTACTCTGTGAACTTTTCACATGTACACGGTCAGTAAATTAAATAAAGGACTTCACCTGTTTTCACTGAGAAACACCCAGGATAATATTATAATACATGGCTGTAACTTACTTAGGAAAGGTGAGATGTACACAAAAATTCATATGCAAGTCAAAAAACATCTAAATGCAATATAATGCATCCTTCTCTGACAAACCAAATTGACTTTAAATGAGCCAGACTGAAACGTATGGTGCATGGTCACTTGATTCTGACTGCTAGAATAGGTTAGAAAAACAAAAGGACAGTCAGGTGCCCCAAACATTATTCTAGGTCTTTGAGGGTTAACTGCAAGCCAAGAAATAGCGCTCTTTTCTCCTCGCAGAGGATACAAAAATGTCAAAAACTTACAAATGAAAGGAAAGCCTTTGTATTTTTGAGGTGAAACTTTGATTTGTTCCTGGCTCTCCCTGCCCAGATGGCACTGTGAGGGCTGGCATGATTTTAAAGGTGTTTGAAGGATCACAGGAGGGCTTGACAGTAGCAGTGAAATCAGTGGTTACTCTGGGACTCTTGTTTATATAATCCCTCCGGTAGCATTTGGCTCGTACTTTAAATGCCAGGGTCAGACACTCCACCAACTGTTTAAGTTCACTCCGCAAGGTCCGGACTGATATTCACAGTGGTTTTGACACTTCTCCCTGATGGAATAACTAATAAATCTTTCAAGGCCCTTCTCAAAGTCTGATCTCATAGATAAGAACGTTGACTTGTGAATCTATTATAGATAGTACTTGACTGCTTCATACAGTAGACACCATTCGTGGAATATAAAGCACTTTCCCTTGTGTACTATATTTAAGTACAACTTTGAGGTACTTGTACTTCAGTGTTTCCTTTTGCAGCTGAAAAGCGGTTTTGAATGTAAAACTTTTACTTGTAGTGAAGTATTTTCACAGTGCAGAATTTGTACCTTTACTATGTGACTTCTTCCTCTGCAGGATATAAAAAAGTGGTTTTGTCTGTCGGGTAGTTCACATTTTTCTGTTAGAAACAGGACCAAAACTAAAAGATGACACTATATCAGAGTAAACATATCAAAGTTTTGGTTTAGATTTTGCTCCTGCTTACGGTTTCCTGCGTCGCCCACGCTGATTTTGTGTCTACAAAAGGTTGGAGGTTGGATCAAATAATAAATGATGTATGTATATTTTGTGTCTGAATAGCAATGAAAATAATTCAAACACTTAAAAATACAACAGAGAAAAAAAACAAGAAAGGAAGAAAAATGTTTGAGTGTTTTAGACTACTTCCAGTAGGGATTCCACCTTAATTTGCAAGAAGAAGGATGTGTTCAGCTGTTTCTCTTACTGTTTTGATCAATTAAGAGTTGCAACAACATCCAATGTCTTTGTGGTCACCACCGTAACTTTGGTGGTGTTTATCAGTGTCAAGGCAGAGGAAGCGTTTATCAGGCCTGTAAGGCTACAGAGCACGTCAGAAGGTGAAACCTCTCTGAAATAAAATGAAGATTACATGTTGTAACTACAGTTTTATGGCGACAGTTGAAAGCCTCTAACCTCTTCACTCCGCCGCTGAGGGTAATGGATGCAGAGGTGACTTTTGATGGCTTTCTAAAGTCTTATACATCAAAGGGTGATCCTGTTTGGCTGGCGGAGTAGGTAAATTTCAGTGCACCGCCCCAGAGGTCAGTTCAATAGATGATGGAAATCGTAGCTCTGGTGCAGTTATATGAGTGGTAGATTACCAACATGTACTATCTGGTAACCACATGCTGCACTGCAACAAACTTGGGATGTTGTTTTACATGTAAACTACATACAAAATCTATACAGCATCATAAGTAAAGCATACAGTAAGGACCGTTTCTACAGGTATGAAACACTTACATTTAATGCTTTTAAAGACAGGATCATTTTTAGCCAAATCAAGGCTTATGGACAAATTATATTTTCTTATTCAAGCAGGTATGTGGTTAGATTAAATTAAATGTATGTGGCAATCAAATTTAAGACTATTTATTGAACTCTAAGGCCTAATATTTCTAAAATGTAAGACATTTTAAGACTTTCCAAGGACCCGCTGACACCCTGAGTGAAAACATTTCCAATTAAGAAAACACAGTGACAGTTGGTTTTCAGTAAGATGGATTTGTTATGTTGTAGGGAGTTCCTAATTTAAGCATGTAACTTTATTGCCGTGTAATGTTTTTCTTACTTTCACAGACATGTCGAGTGAGGAAGGTTCCTGCCATCCACGGCTGCTGGTGGTAACCAGGGCAACAACGATCGCAGCTCTCCCCGCATGTGTTGTGTTCACATTCACAGCTGAACTTCTACACGGGAAAAGACACACGTTGAGATTCACATAAGAAAATAAAACACACATCAAGTCTCACAGATTTCTCAATTCAACAGACATGAACAACTGTGTTTAACAAACGAGTCGACAGTCTAAGTCACAACCACATGCAGACTCCGGCGCGGCCACTCTTTTATCCAAAGCGCGTCGTGCTCTTGACGGGAGGAAAATAACTACGTTTCGAAACGTTGGGCTGAATATTGCTTGACACTAATTCAGATCCGTCTCACATACAATCTGCACTTCACCCTAAAACACTTGCTTGTTTCCTGGAGCACAAGAAAAGGTGCAGGTTACCGAACATCTCTACATCTATCTACTTTAAAGAGCACCTAACGACCAACCTGCATAACTTCACCTCCTCTGGCAGCTGCACCTGTAAGCACTTCAATATTTATGTCAAGATTTTTTATTTTTTTTATTTTGTGAGTATACATTTTAATTGTCCAAAACAAAAAAAAGCTGTTATTGTGGTAATGGGTGCATGCAACATCAGCACATTCACATGAATGTGAAAATGGATTGCTACAAACAGGTAATTGGCAATATGCATGACCTATTGAAAGCCTATCAAACAGCGCTGTGTTCACTGTAGAGCCAAATGTAATGAAAGAACTTGGTTCACTTTCCAGATTGTCAGCCAGTAGCAAATGGGCTCACTACGACTCTCCCAGGAGAGAAATAAATTCAAAACTAAACACAGTCAAAGCAGAATGTAGCTGGAAATGTGCCCGTTTTGAGGTTCAGTAATTCAATTTAGGAGTTTCTGTAAATTGGTTGATGTGGAGAGGGTGCCAGCTTTAACTGAGAGGAGAGCAGTACAATAGAACAGTGAGAGCCAAGTTTGGTATGGCTGGCATGAGGGACTTCTCCCTTTTATCTGAGACACGGCGCTACAACTGTGCTCCGGGCTGCCTTTGTGCTGAGCATGCATCTGAACAAACGTTCTGTAGTTGATCATCAACAAATCATCTCATAGGTCTCCACCTTTTCTTCTCTGAAAGTCTGCCCAGGAATTAACTTCATGGATGAATAAACTTGTACCAAAGTAAAGTAGCTAAATGTCTGTAAATGCCTTCTGGGAAAAGGAGGCCAAAGGAAATCTGTACAAATCACAGCTAAACAAAGTGAAACTGATACTGAAGCTGATATTATCATAGATGGGAAGGTGTACATTAACCGAGTCACCGCCATCTAACTCACGGATGAGGCTTAGAAAAAACAAGCCTCGCAGCTGTCAGATTCTGAGTTAACGGGACAACTATGTTCGAATCTAAATGACTAATGTACAGATTAAAACAGACAGCTGTGTCATATCATATTTCTCTCCAAGATTTTGTAAAACATCCCAAACAATATAGCAACTGTATTCTAAACGCCCAGATGCAATTCAGGTTAATAATATAGGTATTAAACGTATATATCTATTCATAATATGTTACCAAAAAAATAGATAATCTTTACTGAGGTTTGTAAATATTTCCATAGTACAGGCATTAATATAAACAGCTGTACTGGCTAAAAAAAATCATGTAACTAAGCTAATAACTACAGTAGCATGCTACGGCCACTTTAGGTAAAAGGAAAAAACAACAAAAAATCAAAAAAAAATAATACATTTACAAAAAAAACTCAAATATTTCCTGAGATTATAAAATCAAAAAATGATGAGGGAAAAAAAACTTGCAAAAATAGGAGGTCATGTTAGTTATAAATACAGATAAAGTACTTAATTAATTATTATATATGTAGTTTTTCAGTTTCGTTAGGGCTCGTCCAATCTCATGACCACAATTAGTCACGTGTCACATGCAGTTAGAAGATGATAAAATAAGTGTGAAACTACGTCTCAAGACCATAGACATTTGCAGATTTGGTTTCACCCCTCACTTTAAAACAGAGGTATTGGCTGAGACGCCTTAATGCATTGGTTATATCTGGTCAGAGGTAATTAGTTGACTATTCTTAGTGAAATATGTACCACTTTGCTTCAGCTGAGAGATGTAAAGAGTGAGAAAAAAAGAAGATTTTTAAAAAGAAGAAGAAGAAGAAGAAGAAAGCGGAGCTCTTTACACACCATTGAAAACACTTATTGCCAATGACATCATCACCAAGGGACCAGATACAAGTGTCACATCTGAGGTAGCCTTGACGATTCAGCCTCAGGACATGTTAAGGACAAAACACTGTGTGTGTGTGTGTGTGTGTCTTAGAGAGAAGGAAAGAAAGATCAGGTGTCTGGTATCAAACACTCCTCTGTTTGAAGTGACATTGGAGACAACGCTTCTCTGTGTCACCTGTGTCCCCTGCAGACAGGCGGACGCACACACACAGACACACAGACAGTTTGATACAGGGTGGCAGATAAAACGCTGATGCCTGAGGGTGCTCTTCGCTGCCGTTCAACGGCATGGGGAAGCTCCATTACCTCGACGGTGTTAGGTTAGCCGGAATGAGACAGAGAGCGAGAAACAGTGATTTTTACCTTTGTCTCGGTGTTGAGCGGACAGGCTTTGGCGTGACCGTAACAGATGCACATTCCTCCGACTGAGATGTCCTTAATGGAATAGTAGTACTGAAAAGACACACAAAAACAGGATGTAACGAGCATTTTAGCAGACTGAAGTGGCAGTATTAGAACAAGACACCTTCTCAGGCCTTATTCTGAACAGCACACAGCACTTTCTGATTAACAATATGCGTCGCAAGTTGGGGGTTTTTAAAAGAGTTTGCAACACACCAACTAGGCAACAGTTTGCCAGGCCGAGGTAGAGATACGTGACCAAAACAAATGCCCACATTTATGGTTGTGAGACATACACCTACTTTTAAACATTATGAAATAATTGGACATCAACAGGTTTTTTGATATGTGCAAATATCACGAACCTTTTCAAGAATGTGGTTGGAGGAATGAAAGAGGGAGGCTGTTGCTATGAATACCAGACAGTTGCTTTGCTGTATGCAGTTCCAGTCATCTGTCTAATGGGCTTTTTTTACAGTAAACAGTGGTTTAATCACTTGTCTGTAAGTCTACTCCTGTGACTTAACCAATCGACACGACTACCATTCCTCTTCTCACCAACTCCGACAAAAAAAACTGAGAAACATGGGTCACGCATTTTATTCTCCTCCATCACTTAGATGTACTTTTCTTGTTTTTCGGTTATTTCTTCAGTTTCATCCAATCGGTCCAATCACCAAAACAAACAGCAGCAGTGCCAGTGTGGTGATCTTCTCTGCAGAGAAATGTTAGCACTGAATAAATATGTAAAGAAAACAAGAATCTCTGGTTTCTTAAAGATTACAACATGAGGGTGTTCTCCATCCCATCCCATTTTGTCACTCCCTTCATGTTTTTAAAGCCACCTTAAGACCCACCTCTTTTCTTTAGCCTTTTAATTGTTATCATGACCGCATCCCGGCTTTTGTTTGCGTTTTATTTGGTCCTTGCGTAACGTTGCTTGTGTTTGATTTTTTTGTAGATAAGTCTTATTTATATCTGTGTTTTATCTCTGTGTTCCTGTACAGCTCTTTGGTCAACATTTTTTTTTAGAGGTGTTTTATAAATACACCAACTCTACTACAACAAGGTCAGCAAAAAAAAAAAAAAGAACAAGCGCTCAGCCTCACCCGTCTCGTCACGATGGGATCGATATCTCTGGGGTCACGCAGTGTCAGAGTCATGAGGTCGGCGTTCAGTGTCCGGATTCGCTGAAGCACCAACCTGATGTAGCGTGCCGAGGTGAAGTTCAGCAGGGTTGGGGAGGGGTCATCCGCACTGGGACGACCATTGATCAATGAGGTGTGGATCTATGGATGACGGGCAGATTAACCGTGACAGCGGGAGTTAAAACAAGTACACAGCACTGGGACAAACATTAAAGCTGCTTTTAGTTTCTCACAGAAGCAGGGGGAGTGAGATCATCTTTGCTGAAGACAAAAAAACAAGTGTAAATATATGAGAAGGTGTCATATGTGCTGTTTATGGCACATTTGTTCTCAAAGTTCTTAAACACTAGGCAAGTTTATACAAGACAAAGACAATTCAGTGTGTTTTACATAAACAAAAGGAACATGCAGAGGAGAATAAAAGCAAAGTGCTTAAACAACAAAAAACTGAAATTTTAAAATACATTAAGTTATACATTGTTGTTGCAGTATTATCTTGTTCTGAGTTAGTGCTTCAAATATATGCTTCGAACGTAAGACCTTTGCATAAAGACGTCCTCAGAAAGACCCAATACAGAGAGAACAATATAGGGCATTGTGGCGTGAGAAGCTGTTTTCTTAACAAGTTGAAAATGCTTATTCCATTTTGTTCTGAAGAGCAGCCAAACAGCACCCTCACAGAAGAGGGAAGTAAATGAACATGGGAGCAGAAGGCAGCATTACGGCTATCAACCTGTGTACAAAACGCTGTGTTTATTAACTGTGAAATATGAAATACGACTATAACAGAGGTCAAAACAAGCCTCGGGAAGTTAAGAAACATTGTGTTGTTGAAAAAGTAAAAAGATAAAAACCCTTCGCGGCGGGTCGCCACCTACTGCGCTCTCTCACAACTACAGACAAGTGATTAGCCTTCAACCGTCTCACTCTGGCACGTACCATCTATTCTGGCACACATAGGGGTGACAGAGACCGATAAAGTCTCCAAAGAATCCACAAAACAAACAAAGCATGAATTGAAGACCGTTTGTGTCGCCAGCGACCATTACAATTAATTCATTAGCACACGCTTACATCGACGCGCGCACCACCTTTGATTCTCTGTAAATTCCAGCCGAAAACTTCCATCCTTCCTCCCACAACTTGACCTGCTCCATCACTCACCGCCTGGAGGACCTAATCATGCACACCTGTTTCCACTATCACTGATTAGGCAGATGATCCGCTCCCATGTCACAAACAGGGAATTAAAAAAGAAAAAAAAAAAACTACTATCTCTATGACCTATTTTAACAGATTCATACAGTTTGCAATACAAAGTGAAAGTGTGTCTGACTAATTAACATAACTTATTTTATAGACAAAAATGTCAGCGTTGGGGCCTTGTGAAAACAGTAGACAAAAGAACAGACTTCTTTGTAATGCATCACGATGCTAACTCGGTTCTACTGGGAAATATACTGAAGCTAAACAACTACATGATTAATACTTGATAACAGAGAGTCAGATATCAGAAAAGAACTGACGAGGGGCATAGCAACATTTACACAATGCAAAATAAGAATTTCCTTGAAGGGTTAGTTCAGATTGTTTGGCTTTTGAACAACAAGTCTGGATTTTTCACCTGAAATTGACCCACATTTAAAAATTAATATGGCCTCATGTTTACATACTGACTCCCAACACTTTCTTCCAACATTATTTGTGGAACAGGTACAATTTTCTGTGTTTTATGCATTTCAGAACTGCCTGACCACTCGAGGTGCACTTAGCAGCCTCACAGCATCCTTTCATAAGTCACATAGCCTACTTTCAACCGGTCAGGTAGTATTCAGGTGGAGGATGATGGCGAGGAGGAGGATGGAGGAGGATACCTCCAGTGGAGAGCAGCAAGGGAAGGAACTGAGAGAAGTGAGTGAGACGACCACGAAATCATCCTCACTGCTTGATGAATACGTGTTGCCTCATGCTGCGAATTTCCACAACTAAAAGGGTGATTAATGCACCAGACTCAGTGTGCAAAGTTTATGTGTGCAACAATTTTTAACAGACGATGGGATTTTTTTAAAAAGCCTATGAAAAATGCAGAGTTAGTGTGCAAAGGCCTGAACCGATCGAGGCAGTGGTAGACCAGCAGCTCCTGTGATCTATGAGGCAAAATGACGGCAAAAGCATCTGGCGGCTTTGAAGAATGATTCAGGGCTTCAGTTCCCCATTGGAAAGGGCTGTTTGGCTTGTCTTTTTTTTTTTTGTTTGTTTGTTTTGTGGCTAAAGTACATTTTGCTGCTGCCCCCATCCACAGCAGTACACTGCTTAGCTTCTGCTCTGGTACAAACTGGGGGCGTGCTGACCACCATCTACCGAGCATCTTACGCAACCCCATTTAAAAAAAAAAAAGAAAGAAAGAGAACCTTTTAAAAGAGTCGTTTTCTTGTAAAAGGACACCAAAGAGGAAACTGTCTGATTGATGAAACATTGTCATAAACGTCTACATAGTGTGATATGTACTGCCCTTGTTTACTTTTGAATCTATGTCGGAGGCCGGCCATTATATATTTATATTCTGTTTCACCAGTGACCAGCAAGAAGCCACATAATAAGAAGTGCAAGGCTGAGTCTGCCTGCCTGTCTGACTGTCCATCTGTCTGTCTCACTAATGTGGCCAAAAGCAACATTTGGCATCTGCAAAAAAAGTCTTACAGAGTGGGCTGAGTGTGTGTGTGTGTGTGTGTGTGTGTGTCAAGGGGGGAACACTTGATGGGTGTAAGCTCCACACTTGGAAGGAACGAAGGAGACGGTTGTGTACATGCGTGCGTGTGCGTGTGTGTCAGATGAGTGGTGGGGTGACATTGTGAATGTGTGTGTGCGTGCGATGCTCTGACACATCGCCTACGACTCATTATGGTTTCACTGTGATCAGACGGCTGGGGAGCTGTCAACCACACACACACACACATACACGGTACACACACACACACGCGCACACACACATTCAGACACCTCCGCCGTTACTTGCAGCTCTTGACATCTCCGAGCTCGCACCCCCTCTAGCGCTCCCCCGCAGGACACAGACACACACCGTGCAAACACACAGAACGACACACCCGTGCATGTGCAAACACACACAAAGGCACCCGTGAATAGGCATACGCATATTTAGACCTGCATTATAGATGTACATGAGTGTGTTTTCAATGTATGCGTGTGCGTGCATGTATATGTGCTCTGCCGTTTTCTTTCTCGTCATTAATGTCAGTTACAGCAGACTAGCCCCTCTGTTCTTTCAGGGTGGAATCACACACACAGCCGATCAAAGCAACGTAACAGTAAACAGTAGTGTGCACGTGTGTGTCAGATTGTGTCTGCTTTGCATAAACTATTCCTATCCAATTTAAATACTAAAGGTCCAGTCTGTAAAATTTGGACCTTCAGTGATTCTTTGTCACTACAAATCTCACACCGAACCTTTAACAGATGAGCAAGTTTTTAATGGAAAACATCCACTTTTGAACTTTTGTTCAATTGTTATTGTGAAAACACAGTGTATAGGTACCAGGGCTAAGCAACAAAAAACAAAAATCATTTACTGCTCCTGCAATTTGAATATTGCACTTGACCATATGACGATTTCATTAATATTTAGATTTTTTTGTTCAGCCCTAATAAGTAATGTACCAAAGCAAGGCACTGTGTGTAACGGGCTCAGCTGAACCTCCATTGAAGCAGTTTTGTTGGCAATGGTCTCCCCTGGAAAGAAAACTTTTAATTGCAACTGAAACGAAACATTTAGGTAAAGGTTAATCTCAAATTTATTCCAGCTCACAGGATATTCAACGAACCATGAGGCCATCTACCAGTGGGGCTTCCACAGTTATTTATCACACAACAGCAGGGGACAGCTCTATATAAAATGCACTTATTAAACAGCCTATAACTGTTTGAAAAAAGTCACCAGTATAATGTTATGTAAAGAATCTGCTCTCGTTTGTACATGTTTACTGTTACGACTTTTACGACTCCCCGGACTTAGAACAGCCACAGAGAAAGAGCAACAAATCTGTCAACCTTATTGACTTTCTCCAAATGTAGGCCTAAGTGAACCCAACTAGACTACCCAAAGTCAAACCAACTTGATTTAACAGCCTTAGTAAACTCTGCTCAACCCCAGCTGGGCATTATCACGATCACAAGCAGCTGAGACGACACAATGAGTAAATAGTTAAATACGTTACCTCTCCGTTCTCCAGAGGGTGAATCTTGGAATAGAAAGATGTGCAGATCACTTCATCATCTCTGGTGTAAGATGGCGGTCCTGTGCGTGGATTAATGTTGAACCGTGTCAGGCACTCAGTGTCTGTAATGGCGTAGTACTGCCAGGGTTCAAAGGTCACTCCATCTATCGATCGCTCCAAGACCCAGTTACCTGAGGACATACATATTCATACACATAACACAATGATGAAAACCTTCAAACGAGTGACGTGAAGACAAGAAGAGATCAATAAAAAAAAAAAAAAAAATCATGCACGCCCTAGCTAATGTTTAGGTCATCCTACTTAAAATACATAGAAAATTGACAAAACCTTCAATTTCACACATCTCGCAATAACTTGAAGCACACCATTATATTCCACCTTCTGAAGTGATTGAATGGAGAGTAAAGGGAATTCCAGTTAATGGAAAAACCAAATAAGAAAAAAATTAGATTGCACTGTGTGACTGTCAAGCTATGCCAGTTTTATCAAAAGTTAATACTTTTTGCAATTATAACAACCAGCTGATGTAAAATTAAGTCCACCTTTAAGCAAATATGGAAACAGTTGCCATTAGAGCTCTCAAAGATGGAAAAGAGGCTTAGAATTGCAAAATGTGTCCATTTATAAACCAAAAGTGGTTTCATGTAGTCTGATTGTTCTGCCTTGGCGTGGACAGTTAATAAGGTTGTGCTTTTTGCATTAACAACCCGATCACAAGACTCGAGAGTTTTTAAGCAGGAAATAAATCTTACTTGACTCCTCAAATGCCTGTGATCATTGTATTTATTAGTCTGTAGTTTATCACTGCTGTTAGTTTATCTTATGAGCCACGTCGAACAAGATGAAACGGGTTTTAATCCCAAACATTTTCAGACAGTCTGCAAAAGGCGATGCACGTGTCAAACTTCAAATGTAGGAAAACAAATCACGAACGTATGAACAGGGATAAAACGAGAATGAAAAAGGTGACAGAGATGTGAACACTCTGGGGGATTTGGGGTCACGATCCCCACGTGAAGAACGCTTTTAAAATATCAGCTTTAAAATGTTGTGTAACAGTTGCTTTTTGCCTCAGGATAGGGGAAAACCCAGCCTAGAATTAATTAATTGTACTGCTCCAAGGGCAATGTAATGTAATTTATTTCAATGAAATGTTTGACTTTGAAACTCACCTTTCCGAATTTATGTGGTCGTAATTTCACTGTTTTATTAAAGACATTCTGTAGTGTAGACTGTATATTCATACACATCTTGAGCCTTAGCCTTACTTTTAATAATTGGACATTATTTCTAGTTCATCGTATGTTCTATTTATGTGACTATATTGTTGACAATTCGCTTTTAACGCAACAAAAAAAGCTTATTTCACCAGAAGGTAAATATTACAGTTATATTTTTTGTCTGCTACCGTTTGTAAGTTTGTAAGTAAGAGTCACATTTAAGTCACGTCATTTCTGTACATCATCATTTATTTGCTGAATCTGTTTCCATTGCACTTACTCGCATCACGGCAACTTTTGCATCTTTCCCAAGCGTAAAAACCTTCTTTTTTTTTTTTTTTTTTGCAACCTTTCACATTCCCACAGGTTTTTGATGCACCGATTGAAAATGCACATAAAAGCAGCTGGATGGAAACGCAGATAGTGTGAGGCTGTGCAAATAAAAATTATGAAGTACAACTCTTACCGGGGCGAGGCGAGTTGGCTGCCTTTAGTATCACGTAGGCGATCTGAAAAACCTGGAAAAAGAGCATTAAAAAAAAACACTTTAAGCCATTATTCATTCATTCCAACTAAAACAAGAACATGGCTTTGATATATACTACACCATAACTTAATGCACGTTCCTCCAATCTCCTCCAAACTTGCCCCAAAAAAGGTTGTATACGGTATAATTCATTGTTTAATGTTAAATACATAATCTTCACTTTTCCATTGTACCGCAGACAGCGTCTAATCTCCTGGAAATGTAACAGAAGAAGAAGCAGAGTTACACTTCTGCATCATGCCTAAAAAGAGGTTTCATTTCTACCTTGTGACAGACCTCAGGCAAGAATCTCTGTTTTTGAAAACAGAGACCTTTAAGTATAAATATTTTATCAGGATTTTGCTCAGTTATGAATTTTTAATACAGACTTACCTTACATATTTCATACAGTAACATATAGTAAGATTCACACCACATGCAACTGGAATGAGCTCCAGAAGATTATGACGTTACAGCTGAACAGTTTCAAAAGGCTGTACCTGGGTCTGTGCAATCACACAGGACGTGTTTTTCGGGATGCACTGATACCGATACTGATATTTAAAAAGACTTGGCCGAGAGCTGATACTGTTGTTATTTTTCCCCCCTTATGTGCCAGCGAATCAAAATATCTTTATTATGCATAAATATAAATAGGATAACTTCAGCCCTTTATGACATTATCCTTTAATGAGCACAAATTCAGTGGTAGAATGGTGGAAATTTATGAAAAAAAACCTTTAACATGACACATATAACAGTATAAATCTTGGCCACCGTCATTAGTGAAATGACACCTTATACGTATGCTGTGTTCTTGTTTAAATTTCATTTTTATCCCTCAATGAGACTACCTGTTTCAAACCTAAGGGATTCAGTAAATACATTTGTTTATCTTTGCTTCATGATGGGCGACCAGACGGACGGACGGACGGACATATGGATAGAAATCTTCCAGACGTGTGTGTGTGTGCAGATGTAGGTCAAATGCAGATTCCCTCTCTGCTCTGTCTGTCGTCACCACCCTGCGTTTCACCCCCTTCCTTTCTCTCTGTAAGTATACCCCTCTTTCTTTTCGCGATGTGGGAAGCAGTGTCACATTGCAGCAATTAGAATAGGGAGAAAACTACAGAGTGAGTGTGTCAGTGTTTGTGTGTGTGTGTGTGAGAAAGTGTATTTCTGGGTAACCTTATAGCAGTCATTCAAGCTCCTTACAAAGCCTTACTGTTACCTGTATTCACATGTGTGTGTGTGTGTGTGTGTAGAGGAGAGCTCACAGCAGTAGCTTGTAATATGGTGACAGCTTTGGGACAGCTAGGCAGCTCCAGCAGCTAAACATAGATGAACACAGCTAACTAATCCAGCGTGTGTGAGTGTGTATGTGGCGCGGTGTCATATTCTATGTTTTGATCAGATGTGGATCAGACGAGGATGTTTTTTTCCTTTTTTTTTTTTTTTTTTGCCACTAAAGCTCAACACAGCATCGACAAACAAACACACCAATAACTGCCCTGCAAGAAATCACACGGCTGGTAAATAAATGTTTATCTTGCGTCCATGACGTTTCATGTCAGGCAGGGAAGTTTACCGAGAGTTCATGTTTTAAAGAGCTTCATTTGTGGCCAGATTCTTTTTCAAACGGGAAATTTTAAATTATTTTTCCTGTTGTACCGCAGCCTGGTTTGGCAATTCTAAACTTAACCTATAAGCTCAAACAGCGGTTAAAATATTCATATGTTAAGTTAAGTTATAGTAACTTAAGTTATAGTACTAATGCTGTACCATGGTCCCTGTCAGTGTTGTATGATATATGATGTCTTTTGACTCATTTCTATGCTGCATTAACGTGTATGTTGCATTGTGCTGCTGTAGATGTGTAAGGTTGAGCTCATTTTAACGACATTATATATAGTTGGCAGTTTAACCTGCAGAATATTCTGTAAAATGATCATGTTTGTAACGTCGGTGTCCTGTGAGAACCTTGAATCTCTACAAAGTCATCTTTTCATGGGCTCAGAAAAGCAGGCCTGTTTTCAGCTTTGCGACGATGTATTTTTTTTTTTTTTGGTTTTCAATGAACACGAAGGATAAAAGTAACCAAAGCTGTCAGACAATGTACGCGGTGGAGTAAAAAGTGCAATATTTGACTCTGAGATGTAGTGAAGTAGAAGAATGAAGCTGCATAGAACGGAAAATACTCGAGTAAAATACGAGTACTTGAGTAAAAGTACGTGGTCACAATCCACCACTGAGCTCAAACTCGCAGGGTATTTGCAAGTTTCATCAGGTCAGTTAGAATGAAACAAAATGTTAAAGTAGGAAGAGATGGATAAAAAATCTTTACAATTCAATTTGCAGTCAATATATTATAGTATTATTAGACCTTGGCAAGTTCAGTGCATTAGTAAAAATAAATAGTTCCAATAGGATTAAAGTCCCACTAAAATCACAATCATCCACCTCATTTGCAGTAAAACATAATCAAGTGACTTTTTAATTAAGAGTTACAAAGGTTAATCATTTAAATGAATAAAAACTCCTGATTAAAAACGCCGCACTTGTATAAACTTTGGAAACCACTCTGTTCAGAGTCAGTTATGTCAATAAACTAGTTGTGGTAACGCTGCTCAAAAGCCAAGAGCAAACTACGTTTTTTCACGTCTGCATCTGCACGGACGCTGTCACATTTAGTTGTTTTCCAAATGCAGTTTACGGGTCTTAGTTCAGGTCGGCGTCAGACTCTCCACCAACGTCACCACCACTGAAAAAAAAAAAAACTGCACATAAAGTTCCCCCGTCAGCTAAGACAGAAAACCGGCGATGTGCTTCCTGGTTCATGTACAGAGAAAATGTTACACAATTATAAATATATATTTTTTTTACTTTGAAGTAGCAGAAAGTTTGTTGGATTAGTTTGCAGTGAAGGAAGTTAAACAAGCAGTGACTCAGTTATCCACATGAAATGTCTCATCCGTACGTTGTTTTTGCACTGATGAATAATTCTGTGTCTCTAAAACAAACTGACTCAATTTGCTTATTTTTAAATTGCACATTTCCTTCAGACTGAAGTAATGAGATGCAGAGGAGCGGAGGCAATTATGCACAAAGTCTATAAAAGCTACAAAACTGTGTAGATCTCTAAATATGATAGAAGTGTTTCCCATTTTTATCTCTCACAGTGATTGCACTGCGCAAAACCATACAAATCAATGTTCATTTTCACGTAGTTCACAAGCATTTTGTTGCAGCCACCTTACATATTTGAGGGGAAATAATCCTGACATGCCAGGGAACTTTTGGCAGATATTTGAGCATAACAGCCAAACGAGCACTTAAAATGTTTATTTTAATGCTCAGTCAGTCCATTTAAGCCCTGTGTCCAGTATGGTTGGGTTGCCCACCACTAAATGGACTGTGAAGAATCCATTTTGTCTCAGCGTGATTTGGACACACAGTGACATCAGTTTTACTGAACAGCTGGTGTTTACAGGCCATTCACATTTGAACGTGTTCAAACCTCTCCGGCCTGATAAACTGACATCAAACTGTAATTTCAGCCAATTACGGCAGAGTTTTCACACAAATACACAAAAGACTGATCAGTAAACAAAGATGAGAATGCAATAAGATCATAAATGGGACAGAAATAATAAAAAAAAAAAACAAAAGGAAATTAAAGCCTCAAACCTTTGTGCTTTGGGATTCAGACAAACACAAACAGGCATGCAGACAGACAGGAGGATAAGCTACCAGTGTGACAGAACGGGTATGCGGGCTCGTTAAAATTTACTGTCACTTCAAATGAAAATGTGTTAACATCTCGCCGGAGTAATAAAGTAGCTTTGGGCTCAGTTCTACATAGAGTGAATCATCCAACACCTCTGACTGCCAAACTTAGCAAACGAGCAGCAGATATTCACTGGAGCCACGCAGTCATCTCGTCGCAGGGTCATTCTGCTTTTCCACCGAGCTGCTGCTAAAAACGGTTCGGGGAGACATTTTGAATACTGCAGTGTTTTAAACGACAGCCTCTTGATGGCCTCTGTGGAAAATATAAAGTTCAACGCGGCACAGAGCTGCACTTAAAAAGTGAAATGTAATTCTTAAAACCAAACGTATTATTGTGTGTGTTTTTTTTTCTCTCTCCCTTATCTGTAGAGACGATGCGGCGGGCAGCAGCGACGGGCCTCTGGATGCACGGACGAGTGCTGCCCGTTCGCGTTGCAAACAAGGCAGACAAAAAGAAAGGGAGAGGACCAATTGAAATGAATTCTCTTTAAATCTGCTGCTCCTCTGTCTGAACTGTCCAAATCACACAGAAAAGCTGCAAACACACAGGAGCACACTCGCTCGCAGATTTGGTAGTAAATTAGCCTTAAGCTTTCAAATAGGCTTTAGCCTCCACAAAACACCAGATGCTGCAATCACTCCCACATTCTTGCTTTGGCCCAAACCTCTGTCAGACATTAGAACAACAAAGTTTCACTGGGCACAGCAGATGTTTCATTTACCTCCTCACTGTTATGAAAAAAGGATATTTTACTGGCACTGAAAGCTCTGACCCCTTGCTGTTTTTTTGGGGGGAAAAATTTGGGGAGTTTTTATTTAAATCTCGCAACTGTATAGGAAGGCAGTGTTGTTTGTGGTTTGTTTTTCTCCACTGTTCAACACGGTCTTTGATGATGTTTTTCCAGATTTATTTTTCATCTGCTCACATTTTTGCTTACTTGAAAAACTACCCGAGGACATATTTGTAATTTCTTCCTTTCTGTTGCATTTTATAAACTACGCAAGCAAGTACGCTCTCTCTTTGTGGTTTATGTCTTTGTGGTTTACTAACTAGTGTCTTGGTCACATAACAGTCCTGCGAGGTCAAAGGCAGAGGAGACGTTTTTTAAAGTTTCCACACCGGTTGTATTCGAGTCTATTTTTTCGCGTATTTTTTCCAAATCAGGAAATCCATTGGCACGAGTTTTCAGTGATGAGTTCGACCACAGTAAATGCAACCAAGTTCTGGGAATATATTTTTGAGCATTTAAAAATCAATTACATATAGCTGTGTATGATGCATATGCAGGCCTGTGACATTAAGTTCTACCGACCTACCAAAGCCATCTATGCCCATCCAATTAACTAACAACTAATTTAATAATTAAGATCCAGTGTGCTTGCCTTAGGGCGCCTGTGTTTTAAAGGTTTAGTACCAGCAGTGGCTGGGTGCTGACACCAGGAAGACAACGCGCTCGCCTCCCTGCGTCACCAGGTGATGGAGAAGAGTTCAGCTCCTCTCCTGCTGTGACGTGGATTTTTTCTCTGCCCCTCCCAGCAGACGAGCACACGTTTGTGCACCATCTGTGGCGAATAGGAACGCCTCCTCTCTGAAAAGTCCCGTGATTGGCCGAAGTCTCCCGTCACAGTCTATATTTTGTAACGCCTGAAAACAGAGTCAAGAGAAGGTGCAGAAGCCTAGTTTCCTCCCAGAACACTTAAATTACTATATGCTGAAAGGTTATTATGGATTTTATGATGGAAGTATTTAAGAGCTGTGATGATGATGACGATGACGATGACGATGGCGATGACGATGATGATGAC